>CM068543.1:8710746-9910746 GCA_035048495.1 Euptelea pleiosperma
AAAAAATACTTATAAATTTAACACTATGCTCTATATATATTTAGTAAAGAAATCTCCAAAAAATATCTAGAATAATTATGTTTCCACATCTTTTAAAACGGTAATATAATTTCGTAAGACTAAAATGTGTTATTGGCGACTTCATAAATAAGATCTTTAAGATAAAAAAAACTACAATAATATACAATGAACAAGACATCCTTATTAGTTTACAATTATTTTACATTATAATTCTTAACCAAGACGGCCATATACATCAAATTGATCTTAAAAAAAAAATAATCTTTTTTTATCCACATTCATACGTCCATTCGTTCTTAAGAGTGTTCCCCGTAGCCGAGAGAGAAAATTGTCTCAATTTCTTTTTCTTTGGCTTGATGCGCGACTTCTCAAAGCTCCGGGTCTTCAAAAAATATATTCACCCGTACTTCTGAAATTCTGAGAAGTGATCATGCTACAAAGGATCAGCCTATCACATTATTCTATCTTCATTTGTTGTCTGCCAAGCTCTATCAGTCCAAGCGGGTGCTAAAGAATTTGGCAATTGCTGTTAAGAATAACAGATTTGCGTCGATTTATCAGGTTATTTTCAATCTGTTATATACATATAGAATTAGATATTTATTTATTTTAGGTGGATGAAAAAAAATTGATCTAAATAGGCTCCGATTAATCTGAATAAAAATATAGATAAAAAAATAAAAAGAAAATAGAAATTAAAAGGAGTGGATGAGACATGCCTGCAATTTTTGTGGAGAGTTGTGTAAAGATCATTGATGTTTTCTCCATCCAATGTACAATTTTTGTCTAATTAAACAGAAAAAAAAAAAAATAATAAAAAAAAGAAAAAAATATACAATGAAGCAAAAAAAATACATGGTCAATAAGTTGATTAGCCCGCATCAATGTAGAGAAATTTTTTGCTTATGTGTCTTTTGCTAGGAGACGTTTCAGCCATTGGAGAATGGAGAGAGAGAGATTTTATACTGAAAGCAGAGACATTTTAGAAAGTTTTAGGTAAAAAAGCATAGATCGACGTTTTAGGAAAGCCTAGAGACATTGTAAGAGAGTTTTAGGGAGTTTTAAGAAAACAAAGAGACATTTTAAGAAACCAAATAAATGTTTTAAGAGAGTGTCACGTCAACTTGATGTGGAGGAGAGAGAGGAACGCTGCCCACTTCTCTGCTATAGTATAGATATATAGATATACTAAAGCTCGACCCTACTGAGGTGGCGCTTTCTCCAACTTTTTAATTTATCACAAAAATACCCCTGCACAAAACATCTCTCTTTTCAATCCTGTCACTCTCTCTCTCTCTCTCTCTTTAATTTCTTCATTAATTCTCAAATTCTCTCCCATCTCCAATTAATTTTGAAACGTCTTCTTTCTTTCCAATCCTACGACTCTCAATCTCCTTATTTCATTCATTAATTTATAAATTTCAACCGATGCATTAAGAAATTCATTTTGGTTTGTTTCCAAAATTAATGCATTAATTATGATCGTTCTCTCTTCCTAAACGATGCATTAAGAAAACCAATGTGGTTTGTTTCCATAACCGATGCATTAAGAAATACATTTTGGTTTGTTTCTAAAACTAATACATTAATTACGACCGTTCTCTCTTCCTAAGCGATGCATTAAGAAAATCAATGTGATTTGTTTCCATAACCGATGCATTACAAAATCTAAATATTTCAATACGCAAAGGTATTATTTTTAGAATTCATTTTGGTTACTTTTCATGACCTCATCATTAAGAAATATAATTATGATTTTCATATGCAAATATAACCTGCATATGAAAATCCCCGTGCCTTTCTCTCTCCCTCTATCTTAAAATATTAAATCTCTCCCTCTTTCTTTCTGTTGATGAGTTCCATTTTTTAGGCAACTCAAATGATTTCCCATCAATCTTTTCTTTCTCTTTTTCATTAAAAATATATATAATTTTTTTTCCAATTAAATATATTGATTATGTATAATTTTTTTAGAAAAAAATATATTTTGATATGGCTATATTTTTTCAGGTTTCTTCGAGCTCTTGAGACTTAAACATTTGATTTGTTGAAACCATAGATAACTAATCTCTAAATGATCATCTGTCAATGGCTCAACGCGACTGCAAAAAGGCAAATATTAGGATAGCCATTTGAAATCCTGATGAAAAAAGGTGTGAAAGATCTCCTAGTACAAGAAGCAACTAGCAGCAGGTATGCATACTTTTCTTCTTATTTTTCATTTTCTTTATTAATATTTTTCCCCTAAGGAGAAGTGAGGTCAGACCAAAGGCATGAAAATGGTGCTTGAGGCATGCCCGTCATGTGCTTACGTGCTTTTTTTAATTTGTTTTGAAATGCTTGTAGGCATTTTTTTCAATACTTCACTCGCACACATCTCAGTTCTCACCCATTTGGAAACAGTTTTGTAAGAATAGGGAGGGTGATGATGTAAAGCTTTGGCTACATGCATACATAATATTCTAGATCTATTTTAGAAGAGGGGAGTGTACAATAATTATTTGGACGAACGAAGATCACTTTCTCTTCAAATGAAAATGAAGAGGATGATCGGTGCCATTGATTCAATCGAAGGCCGAGTTTGCATGGAGCTGCTCGATTTATTCTGAGAGTGAGCAATTGTTAAATGAGAAAGCTGTCGATGCATGCTTGGTAAGAGAAATGACATTTTAGCCACCACTACACATGTCCCAAAGAAACACGAAAAAGAATTTTGGTTGGCGTTCTTCAGGTTCTAGCATAAAAATCAACTTGATTTGTGATCTCTATCCATTGAATTTAGAACTCAAAAAGAAGAAATCCAATCTAAAGATGTTACCAAATGAAAATGCTCGAATCCTACAGTTAGCTAGAGATCACCAATTAGGCTGATTTGTGGTGTGTTGGTCTATCAACGGGTGGACCAATCATTCATGAGTTAATGTTGTAAACCCTTATATACAAAATTATATAGAGTTGTAATTTTACCTGTATCAATTATATAACCATACTTTAATCATGTCCTAATGCTCTATCCTATTATAGACCATTAATGGTCATCTAGAAACACAATATCGGGATATAAGTGGCGTAGGTAGGTCTCACAAGTCGCAATTATCATGATTTAAAGCAAGAGCGAGGAGCCATGTGATCAGATCACGATTATTAAATATATAACATGGATAACTTTTTTTTTTCGCATAACTTCATATTTTATTAAGGTATATATTTCAGTCATAGTAAATTCATTTAAATAAAAGTAGATTGGTGACCAAATTGAATGGTTTAAACGCTAAATGTTGATTTTGATTTAACTACCAATACAAATGCGGTTAATAATTGAGAGTGGTTAATTTTTTAATAAATTTCGGGTTAATGTTCACTCATATCAAATGAATTGGCCAGTCCAATATGGTTCTCAAACATTGGTTTCTATCATCGCCAACATAGACCTCTACTCAGCAAATGCACTTCATACATCACAAATAATTCTACTGTAAATCTTAAAATAACTCACAGAGGGGATTGATTAACAAAAGAGTCTTAAGTGATTTCACATTTTGAATAAAACAAGATTCACTCTAGATGCCTATATCACAAAAAGCTAACCAATATAACTATTCTCACAAGAATTTCCTATATTGATTCAATTTATATTATTTTTTATTTTTGTATTTCCCTGCTTAGCAAAATAAGGCATTGTTATTTATGTCTTGCTTTAGCATGGGTGTTGATTACTAGTTGAAGCTTATAAGAGGGGTATAAGTGGGATACAACCATTGTCATTTGTTATATAGATAATGGACCCTAAAACTGATCGGCTGTTAAGTGCATCCGGATGGGCCTAAGCAATTTGAAGTCCAGGGTGTCACACCCCTACTGTGAGTAGTGATCCGGATGGGCCTGAGAAAAGGGTTGCCAAGACCTTCCCGTTTTTACGATTCATTTCTTCAAGCGTTCAGATGGGCCTGATGTTAGCAGTCCAACTTTGCTCTGAATGGGCCTGTGCAAAAGGTTTGCTAAGATCTTCCCGTTTTCACAATTCATTTCTTCACGCCTAAAGGTTGTAACTTGTATTATAAATTTGTAGTCCCCGAGGAATGCTAGCAAGCAACTCCCAAAGGAGTTGCAAATATGTTTTTAGAAAAATGTAAATAACAGTTAAATAACAGCCGTTATGATGCTAAGTCCATATATTATATGTAGTGGGGATTTGTAGCGATATTGTTATAACAGCCGTTAACTTTTTTTTTAAACATGTTGAAAATTGCCCCTCCCTTGGATATAGGAAAGCGTGTGAGCTGTGTTGCTCTAAGCCTGAGGATGTTGTCCTCCCTAAGTCTATACAATTGGACGCCCCTCAAAATTCACACTTCACCTATCTTAAGGACCAGCCGACGGTCTGGAGTCTGGGCCTAAAGGAGGACCTCCTCCTAAGGATGCCAGCACCATCACACTCATTTTCCATTAGGGTTGAGGATAGTGCCCTCTTGATGCGGCCAAACACTTGCACGAAGGGGAGGAAACAATACCTACTTGGAAATTATCTTTAACCCAAGACTAGCCTATGACAGATCCAGTATGCTCAACCCAAGCCCATGAATATATTTACAAGCCAGGGCCCATCCTGAATTCGGCCTGTCAACTAAGTAGTACGTGTGGGTTTTAGTTAAGGGTCAGGCTCAGGGGACACCCTTTTTCTGACTGACCCCTCTAGGGAGTTGTGTTCTCGCCTGTGAATTTCGAGGATCCAACGATGGTTGATAGTGCGGAGCTGACATTCTTTTTGCCAGCACCCAACCATCCGTAGATTCGTGAATCCAATGGCCGAGAACACGACTCCCTAGTAGTAAATTATCATCGCCAACTAGTGAGTTTCCTTTTATAAGAAACTAGGGTGCGGCACGTGCGTTGCACATGATTGATTGTAGGAGCCTCATCAAGTTTCATGATGGACCAAGTATGAGTCACGTGGCACACTCTTAGAGGCCACTGACCGTATGGATGTTCGGCCCTAGATGGACTTACAGACCAAAATCCAACCTGATTAGTAATTTATAACCGTGGCTGTCGAGCATTATTTCGAGTACTCAGATCCAAAGGCTTCAAATCACTATAATTAGTCTGATATTTGGTATGGATGGCCAAACATCCAAATGGTTAGTGCTCTCTAAGAGTATGACACGTGGTTCATATTGTGGTCCCTTATCATCAAGAGGGATATGGCCTGACTCAGGTTTTGCTTTAAAGTAGTATAGAAAAGTTACTGAATGTCCGAAGCCTAGTCATCGCCAACCCTAGCATAGATTAAGAGATTTCATAAGTTAAATTAGGTACTATTAAAAAAAAATGAGATCTCATAAGAGGCTAAGTTGGACTGATTATATAAGAAGGGCCCAATTAGTCATCGGACTCTAAATTGAAGCCTAGACCAATCCACTGGGCCTATAAATGCAATTCAAGCTTGGCTCATGACCAACTGGGCCTAAAAGCCACAGTGCCATCCCGGCCCATCAACACCCCTAAATTTGGGTAGACTTGGGCTATTAATCATTAGCCAAATTGACTTGAAATCGATCGACACAGCTGACTGATACAAAGCACAACTCAAAAATCAGATTCGACTTATACAAGCACAAGTCTAAAATAAGATTTTTAAAATGAGGAAGGAAACCCCAAGGGTTGAGTGCGGGTGGCAGGACTCCACTCCAAAAATTAGGCGGTTCTATGTTCAACCCTCCTTGGGGCCACCCCCTGGATAGAGTAGGGTAATAAGTGGCTTAGTCCACATTAACTCTCCCAGTACACTCCGGCACGTGTGGAAGGGGTGACTATCATGCCCTAGGGGACTAGTCGGGTGCTCTAAGGGGCCTTGGTACCCATGGTTTCGAAAAAAACAAAAACAAAAACAAAACTAAGGTGGGAGAGAAGGACGAGGAAACTCACCGTTTAGAGAAAGAGAGCACAAACCCGACCTCCATCCCTCAATCTCTCTTTGTTGGATTGATTGATCCCAAAACATTACTCTCAAAAAGGCTCTTCAAAATTCTCTCTTCTTAAAACAAAAAACCCATTTCAGAACCCTCAATTCTCCAAACAAAAACCAACTTCAAAATTATTCACCATGGCTAAAGAGCCAAATTTTTTGAGTAAATCTTTGTTGACGAACGTCAGTCATCAACGTTGATGATGGACCATAGTATGTGCCACGTGGCACACTCTTAGAGACCACTGACCGTATGATGTTCAGCCCCCTAGGTGGACCTACAGACCAAAATCAGCCTGATTAGTGATTTCTAACATATGATAGTGGTCTTGGAAGTGTTGCACATGGCACATACTGTAGACCACCTAAGAATGACAAACATTAAAAGATGAGTCTATGTTTGATGTCCCCTGGTGACATCAAACTTTGAAGTCCCCCTCCAAAAATATGTGGCACACTCTTTCGGGTCCATATATCCATGCATGTTTGGTTTACCTCTTGGTTGATCTATACACCAAAAACTAGGGTTGTTGACCTATGCTTAACACAGGCGATTGTTAAAGAATTAAAGCATATGTTTAAAATAATAATAATAATAATAAACAAATAATCAAAATGTACGTTAAAGGGCCACTAATTGCAATGTCGTTCCGTTCAAATTTTGAAAAAAAATAAAAAATAAATATAAATAAGAATAATTTATTTTACACATATAATAATTAAAAGGAACTCACCGCTAAGATTCTTAGAGTTTTTTTTTTTTTTTTGCGCCATTTGATTGATTTCTCTGACTTGATGAAAATCTTAAACCAAATTAAAGGCCACCAATTGCAACTGTGTCCTGTTCAAATTAAAAAAAGAAAAAAGAAATATAAATAAGAGTAATTTATTTTACATAGACAATAATTAAAAGGAACTCACCGCTAAGATTCTCAGAGTATTTTTTTTTCTGCACCATTCGATCGATTTCTCTGACATGAAAAAAAATCTTAAACCAAATTAAAAGGTCCATTGACTGCAACGTCGTCATGTTCAAATTTGAAATAAAAATAATAATAATAAATAAGAGTACTTTTTTTATGTAGTTAATAATTAAAAGGACCTCACCACTAAGATTGTTAGATTTTTTTTTGCACCACTTGATCGATTTTTCTGAAATAAAAAAATATTAAACCGAATTAAAAGGACCACATACTACAATGTTGCCTTGTTCAAATTTAGAAAAAAATATATAAATAGATAGATATGTAGATTAAGATGAGAGATTTTAGGAGTTGATGTAAGATATTTTTTGAGAGCTTTTAGAGAGAAAATAAGATTTTAAGAGTATATATGGAGAGAATTGTAGTAATTTGTGAACATAGGAAAGTAAAGGAAAAATATGATTTTAAAGAATATTTATTGGAGAGGTATTAGAAATAGAAAAGAGAGCATTAGATTGCATTTAACGGTAGAGGGAATTTCGAAAAAAATATTAGGAAGAGAGATAAAGAGACGTCTTATGGGATTGAAAAGACGTACATTTTGATTGAAAAAGTCTTATGTTGGAGAGATTTTAGTAGTTCAAAGATTTATGGAGGTGAGACGTTTTGGTTTGCTGAAGTCTTAAAAACCCATTTTTTTGTTAGCACATAACTTAAAGTGTAGGTATTTACTTAAATAAGTTAGAGAAATTTTGGGAGATCAAAAGTTTAAGGAGTTGAAATATTTTATTTTAAGAAAATTAAATTCTTTCCAATATATGCAATGACGTTTTACGTAAAGACTTTTTCATAATAAGCTAAAAAAAAGAGTGCCACCTCAGCAGGGTCGAGGGTATTTTCGAAAGTAGGGGTATTTCCGAAAAAAATAGACAGAGCGTCACATAAGCAATGCCAAGCTTTAGCTTAGATAATAGATAGGCTAAATATTTTTGAGTAGGGGTGTTTTGAGAATAGGTTAAAGAATGAAATAAGGAGAGAGAGGGTCGGTCGTGAGATTGGAAAGAGAAAAGATGTTTTGGAATTAATTAGGAATTAATGAATGAAATAAGAAAAGGAAGAGTGATGAGATTGGGAAGAGAATATGTTTTGGAATTAATTGGAGATGTGAGAGAATTTAAGAATTAATGAAGGAATTAAAGAGGGGGGATTGTGCAGGGGTATTTTTGGGATAGATAAAAAAGCTGGAGAAAGCGTCACCTCAGCAGGGTCGAACTTAAGAGAAGACGTTTTGGAATTAATTGGAGATGTGAGAAAATTTAAGAATTAATGAAAGAATTAAAGAGGGGGGGATAAAAAAGCTGGAGAAAGCGCTACCTCAGCAGGGTCGAGCTTTAGTATAGATAATAGATGATTTAACTGGTGATTTTTAGCCATTGGGTTTGAGTATTTTAATGGGTTATTTTTAGATGTTGGATATCGAGTTTTTTTTTGTTATTGCTATAATCTAACTGATCATCAATCAAGCTGAGTTTTGCCATATGGGTCCACTACGAAGTGGGCCAAACTTCTATAAGTTTTGTGGGATCAAAAGAGGGCTCCATGTGTCTGGTCCACCTAGGATGGCCAAACATTCAAATTTGAGGGGGGAGGGGGGCAAAAGGTAGACCAGTGATTTTTGTTACTCAACACTGCCATTTGGGTCCATTGACCTCATGGATGTTTTGTCATCCCCTTGGTAGACATTCACACAAAAAATTAGGTTGTTTGATGACTTTAAACCTTTGGTTTTAGTACCCAAAAAATGGTTAAATCCAATGGCTATAGTTACACCTTAAAAAGTACTAAAATCTAATGGCTAGAGATTACCAATCATGGTGATTTTGGTGTGTATATCCACTGAGGAGTGGGCTAAATATCCATGAGGTCTGTGGTCCCAGAGGGCAGCGGTGAGTAACAAAAATCATTATACCTAACACCAAACCTTGCTCATTTGTTTAAAGTTTTCTCATTTATAACCCCTTTGAAATAACTTGATCTCTCCATTCGTTCTTTAATATCTAAAATCATAATTGCATTTAATGTTCTTGATGAAGCTTTATTTCATTGTTGTGAACAGAACAAAGCCACCCTTCGAGAACCAGTAGAAGTGTTCACTTCGATCAATGCACTTAACTCAAATTAGAAACCCCTTAAACAAAGTCTAACATCTCGTCCTACACAAACTTTTCAAGATGTCGTTAATCTACTCTATCAAGAGGAATCTTGCCTTGCTAATATTGTAATTCCCTAAGCTCCTCTACCAATTGTTTTTGCCTTTCGACATTCAAATGCTACTCGAAAACATATCGTCCCACACTTTTACTCCTATGCATTCAAAACCTCAAACCAAATTTAATCCAAACAAGATTGCGGACATTGGCAGCATCTCGGGTACACCTATAATGAGTGTCCATCTAAGTTTCAAAAAAAATCAACCTCCTCAGTCCCGTCAGCGTCCATCAACACCTATCCATTATGTTGTTTATGCTCCAAGTCTAGTAGCATCCAACACCTATCCCTTGCTATAATACCTTTTAGTGACGGCCACTGGTCGCTGCTCTAGATCAAATTACCGCTGCTAATAATGGTATCCCCCCAACGACTTTTTCGTCAGTTAGGAGGCACTTTTAGTGACAACTATTTTCACAAGGCTCAGGCTCCATTGACAGCCCTAAAATGACAAGATCTGTTACAGGATACAATAGGGAGCCTCGTGGCACACTCTTAGAGGACTCTGACCGTATGGATGTTTGGCCAATCCATAGGTGGACCAGCAAACCAAAACTCAGCCTAATTAGTGATTTATAGGCGTTGGATTGGACTTACTTTCATGGGTTGATCTCAATTGTCGGAATTTGAGCAGTATTTGAGATACAAGGATCCAAGCATAGAAATAACTAATCAGGCTGATTTTTGGTTTGTAGGTCCTAGGGAATATCCAAACATCCATACGGTTAGAGTCCTCTAATAGTGTGCCATGTGGCTCCCTAATATATCTTGTAACAGATCCTGTCATTTTAGGGCTGTCAACGGAGCCCGACCCTTTTTGCAATTGGGCGCCGTTAAAACCTTTAGTGACGGAGGTATTAGTGGCAGTTAGCAGCCACTGTTAAAGGTTTTAGCGGCGGTTTTCTTGTCCTTGAGTGGTAGTCTTGAGTATTATTTCTTGTAGTGTTTCTATGTAAAAAGTGCGAAAATACCCTTACCTCCCCCCAAAAAAATTGCCCCCGAACCCCCCTTTCGGGCTGGGGGTTGTAGTGGGCCAGCTAAACACAAAATTGGGCCGCGGCGTCACCATTAGACAAAGAAATGTGATTTGATGCTTTCCTCAGTGTAGTGCAAAAATGTTATAAAAAGGACAAAAATGTGACATTGGATAATTGATAGTTATGAATCCAAACCACAAATTCTTACACCTTACGCCACGTAATTACCAAAAGTAACTTTTATTTCCTAATGAAACCCGTATTAATCTGGACTCTGGACTCCCTTCCACCAAACCATCTGACTTTGTGGCCACCGTGAATCCACGTCCATCAATCACATGATCTACGCAACAAACACGTCGAGTAATACTTTGAGGACAGGACACGCAATATGAGCCACGTGGCACTTTTACAGGACTGACTGTATTACAAACCAAAAATCAGCGTGATTGCGAACCTTTGGATCTTTATACCTCAAATAATGGTCAATAATGCTCAAATTCCCACGGTTGAAATCAACCCATGAAAATAACTCCAATCCAACGCCTAGAAATCACTAATCAGGCTGATTTTTAGTTTGTAAGTCAATCTAGGGATTGGCCAAACATCCAGACCGTCAGTCCTCTAAGAGTGTGCCATGTGGCTCGTATTGTGTGCTGCTGTCATCACCTCGATGACTCATCGGGGCCTTGCCATCAAAGTTTTTCTCCTCGTCTGTTCCCAGAACCACCTGTCGGCAGAGTTACTTCCCGCCCATAATATAAGCCACGTGGCATATTATTAGAGATTTCTGACCTTATGGATGTTTGGTGACTCAATCCTATATGTACAAACAGACCAAAAATTAGCCTGATTATTGATTTCAAAGCTTTTGATTGGAGTCGTTTTCGTGGGTTGATTTTTTATCGTGGAATTTGAGCGTTTTTGACCATTATTTGGGTACAAAATCCAAAAGTTTGAAATCACTAATTAGCCGTAAGTCTACTTAGGGATTGGCCAAACATTCATACGGTCAGCATCCTATAATAGTGTGCCACGTGGCTCATATTGTGGGCGGTCAGCAAAGTTCTACTCATTCCCCGCCCAACAAATATACGGTTGCAGTACTGCCAGTACCTTCCGTCATGCGCATTTGAGGACAAAACTTTGATGACAGCCCATGGTACAACAGAATTCTCAGCATGCTCGAGTGCCTTTTTTGTCACCTAGCCGGTGAATCAAAAAAGATCTTAAAAGCAATCACCTGGGTACGTGTTTGGTCAGACCGAGGGGGTTCGCTCCTACAAAATCCACGTACCCCTCCTCTGTCATTAAAGTTTTACTCCGCATTTGAGATAATAGTCTTTCACAAGGTTTAAAGGAGGCCGTTTTAACGGTTAAACGGACTGGGGGCGTTACCATTTAAACGGCCGTTAAAACGGATTGAAACGGTCAGGGGCAAAAATAGAAAAAAATGGAATTAAACGGATTTTAACGGAAAAAGTGGCGTTGAAATTCAAATTTTGAAATTTGAGAATAAAAAAAAAATGAAATTTAACGGATTTTAAAGGAATTAAATGGTTTTAACGGCTGTTTTTTTCACAAAATTTTTCAAAATTAAACGGCTGTTTAAACGATTTTAACGGCCGTTAAAACAAAAAAAAAAACTGCCGTTAAAACCGATAAAATGCGTTTAAACGGTTTTAACGGAAACAGGCTTGGGGCGTTACCGTTTAAACGGCCGTTTTTAAAACCATGGTCTTTCATATGGTAGTTTTTAGAGGAGTGCAAGCTTGTGTCCTCCTCCCAAAACGCCACGTGGCATGCTCTTTCAGCCTCACTGCACATGAATGTCTAGTTCACCTCTTGGTGGACCCACTCACCAAAAGTCAGCTGATTAGTGATTTCTAGTAGCTAGATTTGACACACTATTAGAGAGACCATTGATTGTATGAATATTTGGGTCATCCTAGGTGGACCTACGTACACATAAAAAATTAGCGGTGATTTATATCCATTTGATCTGATTACCCAAATAATGCTGAAAGAAAATTAACCCATGAAAAAGACTAAAATCCAAGTGGTTAGAATTTACCAATCAGACTGATATTTGGTCTTGAGGTCCATCTACAGGATGGGCGAAATATCCATACAGTCAGTGGTCTGTAAGAGTGATTGTTCCGAGCTGCTCATGACAAAGACGTTTGTGACCGAAAGTGGTAGGGTAGAGGGGGGTTGGCACCAACCAAGCTGATTTTTTATGTGTAAGTTCACAAATGTGGGCCAAACATCCATGAATTTAGTAAGCCTGAATCTTCCATTGTCTGTTCATTTTTCGGTTCCATTTTTCGGGTTATATGGCTCCAAAGTATGGATTGAAGAATGGCTCAGGCTCAGGCTCAGGCTCCGGTTACCGTCTTAAAATGACAGGCTTCCACTATAGGACACAATATGAGCCACGTGGCACACTCTAGGAGGACTCTGACCACAAGGATGTTTGGCCAATCCCTAAGTGGACTTACAAACCTCGAATCAGCCTGTTTAGTGATTTATAGGCGTTGGATTGGACTCAACGCTGCTAATTTGAGCAGTATTTGAGGTACAAATATCCAACACCTAGAAATCAATTTTTAGTTTGTAGGTCCACCGAGGGATTGGCAAAAATCCATACGGTCATAGTCCTCTAAGAGTGAGCCAAGTGGCTCATATTGTATCCTGTAACGAGAGCCTGTCATTAACTGGAGCCCGACCCTTGATGAATTGGTAGGTCCTGTGTCTGAGTAAGGTTCAAGTGGTAGGGTCCATGAAGTTAATGGACTTGAATGGACATATAGTCCCATTGTTTATTTTTACACGTATGGACAACCTGCAAACAGTACTGTCAACACAAGCAAAGGTCCCCACTCCCCACTCCCACTTCCCACCATGGTTGTCACAAAAAGGCAAAAAAAAAAGTTCCTTACCTTTGTAATGTTCTCGATACAAATAGAAAAATTCAAGTATTGGGGGGTCACAGTTTGTACTTTGGAGGCTTTCTAAGATATAGATTATAACGTCCACTTATGTGATCCAACCGTACTCTCCGCTAATAAAAACAAAATATAACTTATATAACTTATAGATAGTAATTTTAAACGGGGGCCTTAATTTATTTGGAATGGGTTGGTGGTGGATGTAGCTTTTATTTATTAATAAGGGCAAGCTAGTGTCCTTATCAAGTGGATGTCTACTAGGTTCCCATGGCTACCGACGTGACAACCCATGTTTGCTGACTTTGATAGGACGGTGATGGCTCGTGGCCAAGTATATAATGCGTTTATTTTATGCAAATGGACAAAGTAATGATAATTGTTGAGAACCTAACAACCCAATCAAGGCCCTAACTTTTTGAAAAATAGCAACAAACACCTTGCCTTCCTACTTTAATGTCTACATGGGTGTTGATGTTATAATTGACTCTTCTATATTTGGTGAAAACTTTTCGCACGATAGCACAAGGTGTGCTCGTAGTATTCATGACTATTTGTAGATGTGGGTGCGACAATTTTTTTTATTTTTCCGTGTATTCCTAGCCCTTAATGGAGTCAACTAGCAAAATAGGATTTATGTTGCCAACCCAAGATAGTTGGGATAAGACGTAGATGATGACGATGACTATAGCAACGATGGCTCCGTACTTGGTACAAAAAGTATTGTATGGAGGCTGAAATTTCGATCTTAGTCTTGATTTTGTGGTGAATATATGAGTTTTTTTTCGATTAATTGGGTGCTCCATCGATTATATTCATTTTCAGAGATTGGCAGAAGAGCGATAATGACATAAGTAATGACAGTCTTTCCTGACTCCCAAACCCCTCGTTTCTTTATCCTACCTACTATTAACCGTCTACCCCAAAGTCCTACCACTTAGAGTTTTTATCTCCCCTGACCCAACTACTAGCACTCAGATCCACCTCCAGTTTGCCTTGTGGGTTCCTTCACCCCCTATCCAACTGATGCTTTTGCGGGGAAGGTATTGAACAAGGTTAGGTGGCTGGCTCAGGACTTGGAGTTTCATCCACTGAGGTCCTACTGATAGCGTTCCATTTAGCTGCTTTTTAATTATTTGTGTATATGCTACATGTTTTTTGCACTCAACTAGCACATTCATTTTTTTGTAGCTAGACACGCGAAGTTTAAATTATGGTTTTCTAAAAAATGATTATAACGGCTATTAATTGTTACGCTCCAACCCCGTTATGTTATATGGTATTTAACGCTATCATATTTTCTAGTGAGATTTTTATCTTTTCCAATCAGGATTTTATCACGTCTGATAAAAATGCCCTTCTCACTTCACATTGGATTTTGAAGACAGTTAAGGACAGTTTGAAGGATATTTTCATTTCAGGAAGAAGTAAAATGTTCATTGGAAAAATCAATTCCCTATGTTTTGACGCGGGATTCATGAAAATAATAGGTGCTATAATGATTTTAACCGATATTTATTGTTTAACTGAAAAATGAATTCAAAATAAAATACATAATAATGGTCGAACCGTTATGTCATTATGAAGACCCCTTTTAAACCTTGGTTTAAACAATCATCTTGGTTTAAAGTACACGGTATCGTTTCGGTATCATTCATGGGCGATACTGAAACATATCGAAAGTATCATTTGGTTTCGGACGAAACTTTGTGACACAGAAACAAAATGTTAGTGCTAATTTACACGTAAGATGAAGTATCGTTTGATTTTTTAGATGAAACCAATCGAAGCATGTGTAGTTTCATCTTATAGCGAAATGAACGAAACGTTTTAATTTCGACTGAAACTTTGAACCATGACAAGCAAACAAAGAAATGGAGATGTATATGTATGAAGCAAGCCTAGAGTAGCAGCAAGCGTAGAAAACGGAAGTGCGCTCTTTTTTTTTATTATTATTTTTCTCATCTACTGTTAGGTTTAAATATCTCAAATAATACAAATAAAATAATGGGTATTTGGCTGACATCCTTTAATCATTGAATTCCTGAAAATTGGTATGAAACGATGGGCTATGCTAGGCAAGAAAATCATTGTATTTAGTCACTAATCTACAATTAGTCCCACTTAGTGCCAACAATTGATTTGATTAAGCACCTTTTTAACTCCCAAACCATTTTAACTGGTAGAATGTTTAAAATTTGACCTCTTAGAGATCTAATTTGGTGATTTGATTCACCAAGTGGGTTCACAATTCAACGTGATACGAGGGCAAAAAAGTTGGGCCTATTTAGAACCCGAAAAATGGGGCCAGACGTGATCAGTCCAAGTCTCATTCTTCTTGCCGTGTTTTAACCTTGTGGAGTCCACTTTTTTTGCCCTTGAGACAGGATCAGAGTTGGTTTTTGAAAAGTAGTTGTAACATTGAACTGATTCTTTCAGGGTAGGACTGGGCTAGGTCATGCAAACATGAGATTTCCAATGGTCCTAGTGAGAAAGGTCAACCGACAAGCTTTGTCCTTCCTAGTCATATATGTAAAAATTGAATGTCTTATATGCTAATAGATAAAGTAATAGGCCTTTTAAGCAATCTCTCTCTCTCTCTCGCTTCCTTTTTTTGACAAGTAGATGCGCCTATCACACACCAAGATCCCCTTATCTCATTGGGCGGCGAGATAAGAAGAAAATGAAAACACCCCGGTTTCTCTCTCTCATTTTACTTCATTTCCTTCTTTTATAAAAAGAGTGCACGTGAAATCTCTTGCGCCGAAGAGACTAGAGACCGCTGTAACAGGAAACGCTCGAAAGCGATATCTTCCTATTTATCTCTTGCAGATCGTCCTTGCAAACCCTAGTTTCTGAAAACACCTCGTCGCTCTTTCTGCTTTGCTCTGTTTTCTGGTTTTCTTTGTTCTTCTAGGGTTCCTGAAGGTTCCAGAGAGAGAGAGAGAGTGGGGGAGAGAGTGCGTGCGTGTGTGTGTGAGCCTGTGAGGGCGAGAGAGAGGGAGAGAGTGTGGAAGGGAAAGGTTGTTCTGAGATTTGCTGTATGTCAGTAGATTGCAGTGAGAGCTACTACGGCGGATTCGGTGAACTTGCAAACCCCTTACAATGGCCACAACTGAGGAAAAAGCGACGCCTTGCTGCATTGACAACAAATCTGCTCCCCTTCGTCGCGAGGCAGCGTCCGCGGCTGCAGCTTCGGAAGTCGTGCAGGATTGGAGTGTTGCCACCCCCGATCGGCGCAATGATCAGCAGCACAACAAAGCTGTTGCTGCCATGGCGACGTTGATTCGCCCTGTTGATTCCCTCCCTGAACCGTCCACCACCAACGCCTCTACCAAAGGTATGATCGTATTATGGTGCTTCTTTTTTTTTTTACTTCAATTCGGATGATCTTGACGTAGATCTTGGCTTCGATTCTCTGAACATATTTTCTGTTTCTTTCTTTTGTTGTTGGTTCTGAAATACTATGGGGAACGTCCTCTATTAAAGGAAAAAGAAAATGTTGACATCGGCCTTCCCAAGTCGGGGAATGTCATTTTGATTTCACTTTGAATATAAGAAAGGAGTCCCTTGAGGTCCTGGCATGTGAAGGGAGTCATGATTGGTTAGTCTGACTATTCTTTGCATTTGTTCGCCATTTTTATCACTGCTTTAATTAAGGCGAAAGTTCTGCAATTCCATATAACTTAATAGTCCAAAGGAAAAAAAATGAAAAAAGAGGAAACTAAAGAGTATAAATGCAAAAGGCTAATCAGAGTCTTGATCTGATTATTTGGAAGGGGTCAACAATTTAGTTATTCATCCAGCATGACCAATGCCTCAGGTATGGATGACATGACAAATTCCTGAATAAATACAACTCCTTTTGGTTCGGAAGTTTGGATTTATTCAAACATGGAACAGAGTTAGTAATTTCATATTAATTGTATATTATTTACAAATTTTACATTTTTTTTTTGAAAAAACATATTATATGGCCAAACTTTTCAAAGATTCGGTAAAATTCACATATTTTTAATAGGAGCCATACTATATGCGTATTATACACGAATGACAAATTATTGAAAACATTAATTTTAGAATGCAAAAAAGTTGTAAAAAATGATTTTTTATTGTTTTTATTTAATTTTTCTTTTAGATGAATTTTGAAATGAATTTTCAAATGACAAACCCGAGTTCTACTTTCCGTACTGTGTTTTTTGGCCGTTTGCCAAATTACTAACTGACTTGGAAAGATGCGTTATTAATTGTGGATCACTAGTCTCTGTTTTAGATTTCTTAGAGTAGATGTCATTCAATCACAAGTGGCTCATTTATCAATTCTTGTGAAGCAACTGGACCAATGTTTGAAAATTGAACAGATCATCTACTTGGAGAAATGATTGGGTTGGGTCAATCCGGTTTAATAGCTGGATCAACTGGGTTGACACTCAGCTGATGTCATAATTTCATTAAAAAGTAGAATAAATCAAAGAGCTAAAAAGAAAGAAAGTCAATATAAAGCCTTAAGCAAGATTAGCAGGTTACTACTAGTAACACAAACTTCATCAAATAAGTTTACAACTATAATTAACATAAATTTCTTTATGAAACTCAATTTCTCACTTGATGGGAGATAGGATGGACTTGCACGACTTTAGTCTTCTCATGAATATTGTCTTCTCTTTTTTGTTATTTGTTTCTACTTTTTCTCTAACAATTGTATAATGAAATATAAAATTTAAAACCCTAGGCTACAATAATAAATTGTTTTTGGGGCTAACATACGATATTACGTTGCATTGGGTTGGTTTTTAACTTTCTCTTGGGACTTCTTTTTTTCAAAAATAACAGAAACCTGGACGGTTGGATGTTAAACAGGTTGGGTTGAAAGGGTCTCTGTTTTAACTGACTAAGTTGAACGGTTTTGTTTAAAGATGATTTTTTACTAAATTGTTGGGTTGACCTCAACACAGATTGGTTAAGGGTGTGGGTCACCGATTTTCTGGTTCAACCAGCCAGGCTGGGTTTCAGAACACTGATCTGAACAATTAGTGGCTTATATTTTAGTATGCCAAAGAGTTTCTTTTTGTGTACAAAGTGGCAGTTTTCTCACTAGCGTCTCAAGATTCGTCGTGCCATGAGAAATTTGTTCTTGTAGTCATTTTACACAAGACTAAAGAAATGCAGTAGATGTTAATCTACATTCTACAAGTAAGTTGGAATGTGGGTGAGTTCATTTTGTTACATCTTTTTGTGGTAGGAAGAGAGTGTTGTTGCTTTTAATCTTCTCCATTCTTTGATTTAGTGCCATAGTTGCACATGAGGTGAATGGCCAGATGGCAGGGAGGCGTGGATGTTGGTTCCATTTGGTCATTCACCATTGACACCACTGTCCCAATTATTTAAACTCAAAGGTGTGGGGTAAGGCACCTCAATGGCCTAAAGCGTGAGGCTCATGCCTTTTTAAATGAATAAGAAAAATAAATAAATATTAAGATAATTTAATAAAAAGATAATTTTAGGTAAATTTTTTGTAAAAACAACATTAATATGTTTCTTGTAAGGTAAGAGATGTGTTTGTTGCTTTTATTTAACCTAGAATAGCTTACTATTATTTAAGGAAAAATAAAAAAAATAAATGGAATTTTTTATGGACAGTTGTCCCCACTGGCATATGCGTGTGACGTACACGTCCAACGCAAGGTATTAAAAAAGGTGTGAGGCACAAGCCTTTTTTAAAGCCTTAGTGGATGAGACAATTCCTTACAAGCTTTTAAGCTTTTTTAATAAGCATCAAGGCGTTTTGGGAAAGCCTCGTTTGGAGGCGAGCCTTAAGGCATAAGCCTCAAATGCCTTTTAAAACTTTGGCCATCCCTGCCGTTGTTGTCATTCATTAGTCTAACAGTTGGTAGGGCAGGGTTTTGGTGGGTTGAGAAGAAAATGTAATCAAGTTGAGTGAGACTTTTGTTGAGGCCTGAGTGTTAAAATGGTAAAAATAGGTTTCAGGCCTTTTTTTTATTGCAATACAATACATTAAAGGAAAATATTAATTGGAAATAGCGGAATACACCATTAAAGATTTGTTCGAAGTTGTAACACATTTAACGTATTATAATGTGTTAAATAACAAATATAGAGCTGGACAGACCTTGACTGAAGACAAATGACATATACTATTTATGTTTCATTCATTTCTTCCCTTTGAATACATAAATTAACTCAACTTTGTCATAGTTCTACATTAAACACAAGATAAGATCTGAGTACAAGGTTGGAGGTAAGGAAAAATTGGAGGAAAGAAAAAGGGGAGGAACCATGTTGTGTAGTTCTACGTTGTTCACTCATTTTTAGGCAAATAGCAGGATGTTTTTTAAATGACCATTATCTGGTTACCGTTGTTAGTCTCTTTTAAACTTTAAGATTTGGAGGCAAGTGATGAGATACAATGATGGCTGCACCAACTCCCAAGGATATAAAAGAGCTTGAATTTTCCACACTCATCAACTGCTGTTTCTAGATATGATGAGCGGTTTAAATTCTTTAATTGCTTTTAGTTGGGTGGTTTTAAGATAATACTGGTTGCTTATTAATGTCTCTTGAGAAACTAAAGCATTATGGTGAGCTGGGGGTTCTAGTTTAACGGTTATATGTGTCTTACCATGGTTTTAAATTTCACTGAAATTCTGGAAATTTGTTTCAGACATCACCAAGTAAAACTTATGGAATCTCAGGATTTTGCCCACTTCAAAACCAATAGAGGGAGATAATTAAGACTTGTTTTTTTCATTAATAAAGGCTATGAATTAAGATTTTCTGCTTGTTTGTGTTAAAATTAAGATTAACAGGAAATTAGTGTGTCGTGTTAAAATAGCAATCTTTTACTTGTTCATTTCGTGATATATTCTGATGAATTGTAAATTTTATTTGCATGTTTCAATTTCCCTTACAAGGAGTGCAATATTTTGATAAAAATTCGACCATGGAAATATTTTGACCATAAGTTTCCAAAGAAAGAACAGAAGAGAAAGAAGGGAAAGAAAGAAAGTGAAGAGAGGGTCTAGTATTTTATCTATATAGATTATAGATCAATAGTTCTATTAAGACCTCGGCCAAGATGAAGAGAGGGGCTGAAGGTCTATGTAGTTACCTCTTCAGGTTATAAATAAGATTTATTGTGCTTTTATGTACTTAAAAGGAGCATCATCATCTACTTCTTATCCCAAACTAGTGGGTGGCCTGCCCACGGCACTCCCTGACAAAGCGCTTGCCAAAATCGGATGTGAGTGGCTGAGATCCACCGTCCATTTGGGGGATAAGATCTCGGCCCTCTTTGTTGAAGCCGATAAGAGGGGTATAAGTGGGGAGACAACCACTGTGTTTTGTTATATAGATATTTCGGGTTGGCAACATGAATCTTATTTGACCATTCAACTCTGTTTAGAGCTATATCTTTTGTCAATGTATAAGTCTTCAGATCTTTTCTTAAGACCTCCATCTATGTTATTTTCGGCCTTCCTCTCTTCCTTTTAAGGTCTTCAACTTGCACCAAAGCGCTTAATCTTACTGGTGCCATTGTTGATCTTCGTTACACGTGGCCAAACCATCTCAATCTACCGTATCTTATTTTATCTCCTATTGGGGCTATCTTAGGTTTCCTCGAACATGCTCATTTCTAATTTTGACTTTCATAGTTTTTCTACTCATCCGTCTCAACATCCTCTCCTCATCTCAGCTATACACTCATTTGATGAACATGTTTCTTAACTGCCCAACATTCAGCTCCATAAAGCATAACTGGTCCCACGGCTGTCCATCATAATTTTCTTTTCAGCTTGATGGGTACCCATCGATCACACATACTTAAAAGGAACACGATTATGATTTTATTCACGTATAACTGTAGCTGTCTTTGACTATCAGGTCCTTTGATACTTGAGCCAGTGTGTAAGAGAATGCTATTTATTGATCTTCACAATATTCTCACCATTTCCATGAATTTTTTTTTGACATTGTTTGAACTATTTCACGAAACATTTCCATTTCCAGGCTGACCGAAATACACTTTAAATTCAAGATTTTTAATCCCCAAAACAGCACAGTATCTTTTCTCAGTTTCCTTTTTTTTTTTTTTTCGAACAAGGGACCACACAAATGGTAGAATTTCTTCTTCTGTTTTACAATGGACAATCACAATTTTGCATGTTTGCAACTATCATTAGTTCTTTATGCATCTTCAGTATTTTCTCTGTCTCTGCTTCCATGCGTTTGATCATGCATAATGTGATTTATTTGGTCTTTTTGTTTGCCATACTTTTGTCACCTGGATATTAATAGTTCTCTTGATGTTTGAAACTGCTAACCGAAGAAGAGCTGTATCCACAAGTTTTGAAAGATAATTTCACAAGTATTTCATTTTACAAACATAAAGTGGTCATGGCTGTTGAAATCCCGTACATTCTACCTTTTTGTCAAGTTGATTGCAAGTTTGCAATATTTGTTGCTAAAGTTTTGCAATATCTTCTGGCGATCTTGATGGGAAGGTTGTTTCGTACATATCTAGTAAAGAATATGATCTTCTGTGAAGCTGAAGTGTGTGCAATCAACTTGTGTTTGTTTTGAATAATATTTGATTGCAAGCTTTCTAACCTTTTTCTTGCTCTCTTATTAATGGATATTGGATAGTTTTTGTTTCTTTTGCTTCGTCGCTTGGTTGATTGAGTTTGTTACTTGCTTGCACAGGGATCCAGATCATGATGAGGGCTCAGACTAGCCACCCTTTGGACCCTTTATCAGCTGCTGAAATCTCAGTGGCAGTGGCAACTGTCAGGGCTGCTGGACCCACCCCTGAGGTTGTGAATCACATTATAATTTTTTTTTCTCGAGATATAAATTCGGATAAAAATGTTGCACAGAATTGATACTATGCGTTGGCTTGGACACTTGCTCTTCTGCTTGTGTTTGGCTGCTCACTTAGGCATTGGTGACATTTAGTTTTCCATTTCAGGTGAGAGATGGTATGCGGTTTGTTGAAGTGGCTTTGTTGGAGCCAGATAAACATGTTGTTGCATTAGCAGATGCATATTTCTTCCCCCCTTTCCAACCATCATTACTTCCCAAAACGAAAGGTGGACCTGTTATTCCTAGTAAGCTTCCCCCAAGGCGGGCTAGACTCGTTGTATACAACAAACGGTCGAATGAAACAAGCATCTGGATTGTTGAACTAACTGAGGTACATGCGGCAACTCGAGGCGGCCATCATAGGGGAAGAGCCATCTCTTCAAAAGTTGTTCCAGATGTTCAGCCTCCCATGGTACATGCTATTTCTTTTGACAATATGTTGAACCTGTTTAATGGTCTCATGCTATTTTTCATATTTTCTCAAGGCGTATCCATGCTCTTATCGATTTTTGAAAAATTTCGCTTATTTGTTTTATGTAATTTCCAATAATGAAGTAAACGAAGCAGTTCATAAAACCAGAACCTTTGTTGAGAATATTTTTCCACCAATTCAGAAAGGATGGCTATATCATAAGTTGCAAAATATCAAAAAGATGTGATGGTATATGTATCCTTAAAACAATGTTTGGTCTTAAATGGCGATCTTGGGAATGGATCCAAAGGATTTATCTCCTGTTGTGTTCTCTAAGGCTTTTGGCACTGCTAGTGTCTTGGCTCTCAAATTTTGGATATAGCATTTGATGTGCAGGACGAGACGATCTTGTTGAGAGAGTGGAAGACAAATATATCCTCATCTGTTAAAATATTTGGCTGTTAGTTTGCAAACTATTATGTTGAAATAAGAGGAGCATTGGTGGTCATTTCCTAGCTTTTGGAAATATTCTGAGAAGATAGGAATAAGATCCAGCAGCATGGATTAGACAAGTTAGTGTAATTTTGAGATAAAGATGCTACTTTGGAGATTAGGTGCAGCAAAAACAAGGCAATGCACTTATTTTGATTAATCAACTTAAATTTCAGAGATTGAATGAAAATTTGTTTTTTGGTAGTTTCTCCCGAGTTGTTTTGAATCTTCATGGACTTGCAAGAAACTTGTTAGTAAATAGATGTTGACAGGTTTTGAGTTCTTGGTTGAGTTTTTCTTATGTTTCTATAGAGCTATGTTACATGGATTCTTTTTAATTGGCGAAGTAGCTGTGTTGGACTCTTAAATTGGTGTAGTATCTGTGTCGGACGCATGCTACAGTCCGACACGATAAAGATTCTGGTGCTACACTTTTAATCTCTTTTGTTTTTCTTTCTTTACTTGCAATATGCTAATTAATATTTGTCATAGGTTATGAACTCTACCTCTTACAATCGAAGTTTTCTATTAAACAAATATAACATTTGTGTTAAGTATATGTTACAAGTCAAAAGATATTCTTTCACATTATCCACTATTATCTTCATTATTATATAAAAAATAATTACTTTGTTTAACACTATTTAAAGTATACTGCCGAGTGAAGTAATCCTGTTTTTAAAGGTTTGCCGAATCGGACACACTGCACCGTCCATAACCGCATCAATGCAGCATAGCTATAGAGCCAACCTTTGCCAGAAAGCTTGACCCTTTGATGTGAAGTTTCTCTAAACCTCCCTCAGCATACATCTATATGATTTACTTATTATGGGCAGATGCTTTGGCCTTTATGTTTACCTTTGACTAGAGACAAAATTCGAATATGATTACATGTTTTGTGTTAAAAGAAAAAATGTATAGTCTTTTGTTAATCAGGCTACACATTCTTTTAGAATCCCAATGTGTTCATTTTTTACTGTAGGATGCTGTGGAATACGCTGAATGCGAAGCTGTTGTTAAGGACTATCCTCCATTTCGGGAGGCAATGAAGAAGAGGGGTATTGAGGATATGGATCTTGTGATGGTAGACGCCTGGTTAGTTAATTTGCATCACATCTTCTTTCTTACTGATACTGGTATCCTGTAAGGATATTTTGCTAATTTAGGTCTTACTCTCTTATTTATGCTTTTGCGGATGAACTCTTTCTACAGGTGTGTCGGTTACCATAGTGATGCTGATGCTCCTAGCCGCAGACTTGCTAAACCACTTATTTTCTGTAGAACTGAGAGTGACTGCCCTATGGAAAATGGTTATGCACGCCCAGTTGAAGGCATCTATGTACTTGTTGATATGCAAAATATGGTCGTAGTTGAGTTTGAAGACCGTAAGCTTGTTCCTCTTCCTCCAGCTGATCCATTAAGAAACTATACTCCTGGTGAAACACGTGGAGGTGTTGACCGAAGTGATGTGAAACCCCTACAAATTATTCAGCCTGAAGGTCCAAGCTTTCGTGTTAATGGGCACTTTGTAGAATGGCAGAAGGTACTTTAAGTTAGCTCAACACTTCAACTAATTATTTGCCTCCCTAAAAGTTCAACACTTACTATTGGAAATATTCTTTATTTTATTGCTGGCAGTGGAATTTTCGGATTGGTTTCACTTCAAGGGAGGGTCTGGTTATCTATTCTGTTGCCTATATTGATGGTAGTCGGGGTCGAAGACCCGTAGCTCACAGGTTGAGTTTCGTTGAAATGGTGGTGCCATATGGAGATCCAAATGAGCCGCATTACAGGAAGAATGCATTTGATGCAGGGGAAGATGGCCTCGGTAAAAATGCACATTCTCTTAAGAAGGTCAATTGCTTTATCTACACTTACTGTTCTTTCTTGCACTTTCTTTCGGTTTAAAATCCAAATTTATTCTGGTCTAAAATGGATTGGACATTGCAGGGATGTGACTGTTTTGGCTATATCAAATACTTTGATGCCCACTTCACAAATTTCACTGGAGGTGTTGAGACAATTGAAAATTGTGTTTGTTTGCATGAAGAGGATCATGGGATCCTATGGAAGCATCAAGATTGGAGAACAGGCTTAGCAGAAGTTCGAAGGTCTAGACGTTTAACAGTGTCTTTCGTATGTACTGTGGCTAATTATGAGTATGGATTCTTCTGGCACTTTTATCAGGCAAGTTAGCGTTTTGCCTCTTTTCTTTTATTCAGTATATAGATTAGCGAGTTTGCTTGTATTTTTATTCATCAGAAATATGTTCCTGAGTCATTTTTCCAGTACTTTCAACTTTCTGAAGCGTTTGGGCTCTTGAACTCTGATTTTGATTTTGAAATGGATATGTTCCCTGCGTAAAGGTTTTGCTCAGGAACTAGGAAAATAACGTCTTATCATTTTGCTGGTGTTTGTTCTATATGTACTCATTGTCAATGATCATAGCACTAACATGTTCAAATTAAGTACTCTTTTTAGAAAGTTATGGATTTACTTACCTACCCTCACATAGTTATTTTGACAAAGTGCACCTTCATGAGGGACAAATGGCAGCCCACGGCAACCTGAAGTTCTTTGAAAGCGACGTAATGATATTCTTCTTAGTTCCTACCTATTTGAGTTATTTGCACGCTTTTGCTGACTTTTTATTTTTTGATCTATGTAACAAGGACACCGATACGGGTGTCAAAGTCCGACACAGATACGAGGTTTCTGACACGACAACCTAAAAAAATATGATACGGAGACATGTCCGTACATATATTTATTAAAATATATGAATTCTTAAAATTATTAATAATATAGCAAAAAATAGTAAATAAAGCAGAAAATATTTATTAGTTTATTATTGTATGGAGGATGGAACACACCAACCCGCTTTTAGAAGTCAATGTTATATTAAAAATTATTAAAACAAGGAGTAACACGGCCATAAGTGTCCAGATGTGTGTCGGGAAGTGTCGACACGCGTGTCAAGGTGTTCGACACGGCAAAGCCCTAAAAGTGCAGTGTCCTTGTTACATAGTTTTTGATTCTTTTTTAGCTGAATGAACAGTTAGCTTTGTTGTTGTTCCTTGTTGGTTGAATCATGCTTGCTAGATAAACTTCTAGATGATGCTTATACAATTTTTTTGTTGCAGGATGGAAAAATTGAAGCTGAGGTTAAACTTACAGGGATTCTCAGCTTAGGAGCACTACAACCTGGGGAAGTCCGAAAATATGGTACGACTATTGCTCCTGGTTTATATGCACCAGTCCATCAACACTTCTTTGTTGCTCGTATGGACATGGCTGTGGATTGTAAGCCTGGTGAAACATTAAATCAGGTACGGGTGACGTCATTGAAGTTTTTTTAGCTATATTTTGATTATTTTGCTGGCAATAGGATGCTTTGTTAGGGTTTTGATAGACACACACATGTATTAATTTTCTTTAGTGATTTTTCATTGCACTTTATTTATGGGAAGATGTGGATTGTTTTCACAGATTCTCCTTGCTGAAATCTTATGCACAACCGTTTTGCATCTCCTTGGGGTCTCAGAGACTTAAATCTTTCTTTCTTCCAATTTTCAATTGTCGTAATTTCATCTTTGCTCTCTTTCAAACTCATCTTGCTGCGCATTGCTGTTGCTTTTCTCTTGCTGCATTATTTAATGTATATTGCCGATTCCATAAATTCTATTTTCCAGGGTTTGCTGAATCCAACACTCTAAAATGCATGAAGGAGAAGTCTCATAAGAGTTTTAAGATATATTTTATGACTCGTCCATGTCCCAGACCAAAGTTGACTCGGACGAGTGAACTCGTTCTCGAAGAGTTTTAAAACATGCCAATATGTATAAATGCAACATAATACACGATCCTCCAAGATTATTTGCATCCGGCTCCTTTCTGTGGAATTGTTGTTATTTATCTAGTGGTTGAACCTGTAAACATTTGGTTCTTGATGCTCTAAATGTAGTGATGAAGAGGTTTACTAATACTGAGCCTTTGCAACTTGAATGAACTAGTTTGTTATGATGCTCTCTGACGCCATAATTTCAACATTTTCCGCTGCTAAAATCCTGCCTCTCTGTCGGTAAAATCTTAGACCACCCCCCTCCTTTAGCTGTGTTGCCTCGGAATTTTAGGCCAGGGTTTCTTTAGAAAACCCCAAACCTCTTCTTGATAGGAAGAAGACAACATCCTCTCTTTTATTGTTTTCATCATGCCCTCACCATAATTCGTAATGGGCTTAAGTGACTTGTGCCCAAAGCCCACATACTTTAGTTATAAACCCATCCCATATGTACAACCCACAAGCCAACATGTCAAATGGCCCAACATCCCTATCTATTTAAGCCCAGTCCATTAGATCGAGCCCATTTACTCGACTTATGAACCGACTCGGTTACCTGACCCAACTTGTGACCCGACCCATGACCCGTTTACCTAATCTTGGGTTACCTTATCCCTGTATCGAAACAACCCTTATTCCCATTATGTCCCACTTCCACATTCAAACAGGTACTATTCCTCTTTTACCTTCTATCTAGAACCAAACACCCATTAACCCTAAGCCAATTTTAGCCTCACCCCTGTCCCAAATAGTCCATCACTAGTTGACCTAGTTAACCAGACCAGTTAAAAGGAGATCGAGAAGATCTTGGGAATACAAAAAGAACAACCCCAACTGGGGCAAACACAAGAACAAGAACATCATAAGACACTAACTCCTCACCAAAGCGTCAAACCTGAAAACCATGTCACTAAAAAAAGTGCTTCTCAACTCGGTGGAAGTACTTCCCCAACTATGAAGGAAAGCCTTAATGTTAATGATGATTTCTGGAGGGAGCCTTCTTCTCCTCTGAAGACCCTCCTATTCTTGTCCCACCATATACCTCATATAACAGCAAACAGGATCATCCCCCATATAATCCTACCCCTAACTGAGAGGTCAATCTTGGGCCACCCAGCCAGCAAAGCTCCAATCGACCCCGACATTACCCAAGGGAGTCCCACCTGAGCCAAAAAGTATGACCAAATTTGTGTAGCCAGATCACAATGCAAAAGAAGATGATCTGTACTTTCACCATTAGACTTACACATAGCACAAAAATTAACCAAAATCCATTTCCTAGCAATCAAGTGAATAATTTGTTCAAAGAAGACGTCCAAGCAAAGAAACGGATTTTTGAGGGGACACGGGCTTTCCAGATTTTTGCTATTGTTGTTTATAGATTTTTGCACATTTGTTTATTTATGATTGATTGGCGATTAGACCTGCAATTTCTCACTTATGTCTCTTAAAGCAGATTCCTTGTTCGATAAATGTGGAATTATAGTTTAATGTTGTCTATTGATAATGATATGTATGTAACGTCTAATTTTCATAGGTGGTTGAGGTGAATGTTAAAGTTGAAGAACCGGGAAAGAATAATATTCACAGCAACGCATTCTATGCTGAAGAAAAACTCCTCAGATCGGAAATGCAAGCTATGCGTGATTGTAATCCTTTGTCTGCTCGCCATTGGATTGTAAGGCATCCTTACCCTGGTTGAAGCTTCTTCCTGCACATTGTTAGGTTGCTTATATAGATTTCTTTTAATTTTCTCCTTCTGATTAATAAAAAACTGCATATTTTTTATTCTCATCTTAACCTTATAAATTCTTGTATAGTTTTTTCTCTCCCTTGAAACTGTTCTGTTAGGAATCAATCTGTATTATCTTCAGCTATGAGTTCTCTAATGAGTTTCTTTCTAATATAGACAGATTTAATTTTTTGATCTTAGTCTAACATTTCGGTTGGATAATCTTTTCGCATGACTACTTGATCATGCTTTTTGAAAGTTTCATTTGTTTTCAGTAGCAGTAAATTAACATTAAAGTCGGAACTGTTATTCTTCCAGAATAAAAATTACTTGAAAACTGGCTGGTCTCTGCTAGTTTGACAGTTTTATGCAATACAAAATTAAAATAAAATTACTGTTCTAATTTTGTTTCTGGGTCAAAATAGGTCCTAGGTATGCCGTATGGTTTATGCTCTTAAATCCTTGATCATACGATGATAGAATTTTGTACTTAGGATTTTTGGTCCGTACGCTACATCCAATGATAGGGTCGTTGGACAAATCTCGTGGGGGTGTTAGCACAAGCATTCCACTGTCCAATGGGGCTTGTGGACCCCATGGGACCGTTTGCTTCAGATTTCAGCCTAGCAAGGGCCTGTTCTTGGAAGTCACAAGGTTTTCGAGCTCTGGTTTGGTTTGCGACATGGTCCTTTTGGCCTTTCTTGCTCTACTATCAGGCTCCAGGGGGCTTTCCTACAAGTGGGAGGCACAAATTGCGGCTTGGCTTTAGTTGCCTTGAAGAGTCCTGTTGGTAGCCTGCTTGTGGTTTGTGGTGCTGGGTAGAATGGTCTATGGTTGCATGCAAGCATGCAGTAAAACCTGCCTCTAAATGCTGCTTGAGCTACAGACTGGCAGTGTGCTGGCATATACTTGTGGTTGTAAGGCCGTTTACAGTTTGTTGGGGATTAGGGGGAGGGAGTAATTTGGCTAGTTTCAATGTTAGCTTGTTTCTCAGAGTCAGATCTGTGTATTAATCCCAATTTTCCACAACCTTAAACATGAATGTTACTCACTGGACAATTCACGAATCTTTTCTATGGTAATTTATAATATTTAATCAATGGATGCTTGTACTTAAGTATATGCCTAGAACCCCATGCATATTGCTTGTTTTTCCATGAGATTAACATGGAATTTTTCGAAGTGCCATGCTGAGGGGGATTGTAATTTGGCGCTTCTAACATACAATGAATTGTAGAAACCCTTAAACTTCTTTTAGTGTGCAAAAGGCAAGATTGCCTTTTCTGAAGGTTTTCACATATTAATTTATGCACACTTTCACTCTGTTAGTGAGATGCTAGGTGGTAGATCAATTAGATCCTCAGCTGTTTCCTTTCCGTGTGAAAAATATTAAACCTGTTAAGTCCTGCAGAGATTTTGTATACATGTATATGTATGTGTTGTGTGCATCGTCTTTGCTTTGACCCACCAGATTGCATGTATATGTTGGTGGTGTTTTAATGATCAATAAATGTATATGCAAATGTGTACACGTTTATCAGTCTTTTTGCCTGCTTCAATATGATCATATAATATTAAGATATCTATAATGCTCTTGTTTTATTTATTTATTTTGATTGGTGTTTATAATGATCTTGAAATGTACTAATGTGTGTACCATTGTACTTTTTTGGAATGTAAATCTATAAGATAATTAGGCATTGAAACTGTATGGGCATCCTTTTGACACTGGACAGTTCATCATGTTTACAAAGACAATTATAGTTGCTATGGTGCCGTGGTAATTGATATGCATTGCAGTTTTCAAGTGTCCCTTTTCCAATTAGGAAAGGTCAATATAGGATCTACAGGTCAACGACTAGAATCCTTGGCAGTGAACTTTGATCCTTACAAATTAGGTATTGGAACTTCTAATCTAGTGAATGTATGATTATTCCATGTATAGGTACTTCCAAGATTAGATTATGTGGTAGCAATCCTGAAGTTATAAAATAACTAAATATAGAATCTGGTGCTAATGTATCTTATTAGGCCTCAAACTCGGGGTATGAACTTTGATGCATTAACTAACCTAGGTCTGTGCAACGTTAGCTCGAGTTTGTTAAACATTGTTCTCGTTTTTAGACATCTATATGACTCATTTTTTTGTGAATGTAAGCCCAAATTGTATTTCTAGTCAGTTAAACAGCTGCACCTATCGTGTAATTTTAACCAGGGTTTAGTCTGTCATTCACAGTGTTTACAGTTAATGACCGTTACGTTGATTTTGATACTAAAAGACATGGTTGATCTTGTTTGTATCTATGATATTTGTTTTTCTAGCATCGGTGGATTTTGCTACAGAACTCTCCTTTTATTTATTTATTTTCCAACTTTTGGAGCAAGAATGTTATTTCATTCTTTAATAGGTTCATGCCATTCATGTTTCAGATAAGGAACACAAGAACTGTCAACCGAACTGGGCAGCTAACTGGCTATAAGCTAGTGCCTGGTTCAAATTGTTTGCCATTAGCTGGTGCCGAGGCAAAGTTTTTGAGAAGAGCTGCTTTCTTAAAGCATAATTTTTGGGTTACACCATACGCACGTGATGAGATGTATCCTGGAGGAGAGTTTCCTAATCAAAATCCACGTGTTGGGGAGGGATTGGCTACATGGGTTAAGCAGAATCGTCCTCTTGAAGAAGCTGATATAGTTCTCTGGTTAGTTCCACCTATTTTATTGCTGATCACAGAATCTTATAAAATACCCAAGCCACTTCCTGATGTGTGTGATTATAACATGATATTACTTTTTAAGCTGATAATTATTTTTCTGCTGTAAATGGCTGAGCTTGAGTACCATTTGTGAACCTATTGCTACTGCCATCATGAAGTACTTTAAAATGTTGTCTTACCATCTTATTTCTTAAAACATGAAGTTCAAAAATGGAACCTGTAAATGTACCACAGTTCTTACAAGACACTTTGTAAAACATTTGCAACTTGGACTTGGAGATCTCAAGAAGACTGATGCAAGCATTTGAGGTGTAGAAAGTTGTCTCGTATTTTCCATGTGAATGCCAGTACATGAACCAAGACACCAAGCCCAGTAAAAATCGTTTGATTGTTTCGAAATTATTTTTATTAGAAAGGTTCTCTCCCAGTGCTGTAGTGATTCATTGGCCTTCGAACGCTTAAGTGGCTTGGGTTTTACTTTGACTGCTTAGCATGCCCATAATCACTTCTAGTTACTATGTGCCGCTGTTTGTAGTATTATTAAACTTGGGATGAATGGTTTGGTTGTGCGCTTAACGGTGTCCGAGTCCTGCTTATTTTCAATTTGAAAATACTATTTACAGCTTGACATGAATGTAGTTTTTCGTAGGTGACACCTATTCTTGTTGCTAATTTGTTGCAGGTATGTATTTGGAGTTACACACATTCCTCGACTGGAAGACTGGCCTGTCATGCCAGTAGAGCGCATCGGTTTTATGCTTATGGTATTCCACTCATCAATATCACCTAGACCTTGTTCTTAGATGCTTTGTGATTGAATGTATTTGAGCACATTAATCATGATTAAACTTATAGAGCACTATGAAAAGGTTGAAATTGTTGCATTTCGCTATTTGAGACGTGTTTACTAAATTCCAACTTGTGCGTAATAGAGGAACCTTGAATTTTATACCCCCCACACTTATCAGAATCATCATTACTCTTATCAGAGATGCGACACATAATTGAATAATGGAATGTATACCATGAGTAGTTGAGGAATGACATTATCATATCTTGTAGTCTATTATGTAGCTGATAGGTAGGCTCATTCTGGTTCTTTGGAACATAACCATTCAGACTACAGTTCAAAGTTTTATAGATATCTATAAACCATGATAAAGAATATGTATATAATTTATAATTTATGTAGATATACGTTCACGTGTATTCACATGTAGTTGCTCATACAATAGTTGAAGTTCAATTGTCTGCATGCTTAATAATATAGAGATGGAGCTATGAAATGATATGTATGCATGTAGTAGAAGTGGCATATGATAAAGGTACTCTCTTTTGAAGATTTATTGCACATGAACACAAGATGGAAAAGTTCCATACTGCCATCCTTCTTTTCTTCCAAGACATTCCTTAGTTGGGTCTTTGATATTCAAAATATTGGTATTTGATTGATGTTTACACCTGTCACATTTTTTAACATAACTATTAAAGAAATGTTCTTCACAGACCGAGGCTGGTATTTTCTGTTCTGAATCCTGATATAACATTATTAGCTGATCTGATCCCTGATACTTTTGATGCTTGTGCTGCAGCCACACGGGTTCTTCAACTGCTCTCCGGCGGTTGATGTCCCACCCAGTGCGAGCGAGTTGGATCTCAAAGAAAACGGATTGCCAAAGCCAATTCAGAATGGGCTGCTTGCAAAGCTTTGACGGGCTGTGGAAGGAGATATGGTCCAAATCTTGCACTTTTCTGGTTGACAGTTAAAATAGATATGGGAAAATAATGCAGTGTTCAATTTTTTGGTTATTAGTTTGTGCTGTGCTGTGCTGTTCGGGTATGATATATAGCTCGAGTTTTCAATGTGGATATTTAACTTCATGTTATCGCTTTTATAACTTTTTTTTTTTTTCTGTTAGATCAAAGCAACATTGAGAATTGAATGGCTACGTTTGGGCTCCTATTGAATAAAATTCTTTTAGTTAAATGTTTTAGATTGGCTTCAATTGATGAACATGAACACAATTCATTGTATGCTAATGAAAACTTTTGATCGAATGGTTATGATCAAGGAAATGTGATTTTTGGTTTGTACTTCAGCGATCTAACAACAGCCCCAACTTTTGAATGGTCCAAATCGACGAATGCACGCAACATGCGAAGTAAAAATCAGTGAATTGTTTATTTATAGCCATTTGAGCACTCTTTCATGATGAGATTGGAACCAACCTATAGGCATGTTCGTCATGAAGCTCACGATGATAAAATGCTCAAATCTAACGGCTAGAAATCATACTCATTTTTTTGTGTCCCATGGTGATGACCAAAGATTCATGGCTCAGTGGGCCTGAAAGAAGGTACTACGTGGCAATTTGAGGATATAATAGAACGGCTCTATGCCATCTTCCTTCCCGTCTTGACGAGTCACATCTATTACTATTTACTCCAAAACTTGGGAGTAAAACTTCGATGACAGGGCAGCAGATCACGGCACCTGGATTTTGTACAGTTGGACCACCTCGGCCTCACCGCACACGTACACAGGCAAGTGTTTTGGCAAAAAGCACTCAAGTACTCACCTGGGTACGTGTGTGGTGAGGACGAGGTGACCATTCCGTACAAAATACACGTGCCGAGATCTGCTGCCTGTCATCTCCTTCAATGACAGGGCCCTGTCATCAAAGTTTTATACGTTGGGGAATGTGCTTCAAAGTTTCAAACCACGACGCTCACCTGCTTACCTTTGACGACGGAGGTCCATCGTCAACTTTGATGGCGGACGACAGTGTGATCCACGTGGCACATAGAGACTTGACTGTATGGAGTAAAACTTGTGTCACAAGATGTTATGACCGAAGCAGGTCACAGCACTCAATACGAGCCACGTGGCACACAATCAGAGGGCACTGACCGTATGGATGTATGGCCAGTCCCTCGGTGGATCTATAAACCAAAAATCCTGATTAGTGATTTACAACCTTTAGGGTCTGTTTGGTACGTGAGAAAAAGAGTTCCGACGGCGAATATTTAGCCAGGCGAATATTATCTTGGTTAAATATTTGCTCATATCAATATTTAACAATGTTTGGTACGTGTATGAGCTAGCTCACTTCAGCTCACTTCATTTTCTTTTAATTTGAGTGGGTCCCACATATCAAAGTAAGTCAAAAATAGGTTGGGCAAGTGCAGGAACCACATATTGTGTCAAAGGATAAAAAAAATATATTTTTATCTTTTTTATATATTAAAAAATTAATTTTTATTGAAAATAGTGATTTTTCGGCGAGAAAATAAAATTTTCTCACCAAGGCATAATCGGCGTGAAAATATTTTCACGGGGGGGAGGGGTGGGGGAAGGTGATCAAATGTTTTCCTGCTGCGGAGGGCAAATATGTGGGCCAGACTAAATATTCGCCGAGGGCGAGTGGCTGCCAAACGCAGCCGGGCGAATATTAGCGTGGCTAAATATTTTATTTGCCCGCCGCGGTGCGTAACCAAACAGGCCCTTAGAGTTTTGCACCAAAATAACACTCAATAATGCTCAGATTCCTACCATAAAATCAACCCATGAAAATTACTTTAACCGAATCGGTTAGAAATCACTAATCAAGCTGATTTTTTGTGTACCTGTCCACCGAGGGACTGGATAAACATCCATACGGTCATCTTCCTCTAATAGTATGCCATGTTGCTCATATTGAATGCTGTGACCGGCTTCCCTAACAACATCTTGTGACACAAGTTTTCCTCGACTGTATGGAGCCATGGAAAGACTCTAGTCCAATGGATAGAAGTTACTAATACTACTTTACTTTAAAGCCAAAATGGGGATTGGGGCATGCCCACTCACATGGGGCTTCACAAGATGCTCTCCTATGCAGAGCAGAATGTTGGTGATGTGTGCATCATCAACGTTGACAACAGGCGACTATATGGACCACGTGGCACACTCTTAAGAGACTACTGACTGTATTGATGTTTCACCTATCACTAGGAAGATCTACGTACCAAAAATCATCCTGAGTAGTGATTTCTACCTTTTGGATTTAAATACACCAAATAATGCTCAGAATTCACGATTAAAAATAAACAATGGAAAAGACTCTAATCAGGTTGAATTTTGTTATAAGTCTAGCTAATGATGGGCCAAACATCCATAAACTAAGTATGCAAGGTGGCTCATACTATGGTACGTCATCAATGTTGATGAAGCCCCTATAATCACTCACGTGCATAAATTAAAGCGATGGGCCAAACACCTATGTGCTCAGTGGTCTATAAGGGGCTGTTCTTTGATACCGACTTCGATATCAAAATTTTGATACCGAAGTCCCTCAATTTGCCATGTAGTAGACTCTTTCGGGCCCACTGACTTCATGAATATTTGGCCCACATCTTGGTGGCCCCACACACAAAAAATCAACTTGATTGGTGATTTCTAGCTATAGGATTTGAGCACTTTTCATCATGGGTGTGGGGGAAAAATATCTGATCTAACCCACACAATCTTCGAGGTCAGACGATTCATATCTTGATAATGATCGGACGACTCCAGTGCTTAAGGATGAAACTACTTTCTCCTCCGCGAAGGATAAGATGATCTCCAGATAAGATGTGGTTGTACCTGTTGACAATACTCCGACGCTCAAGTCAGTTTAGGATTTGTAACAGGGTTCATGAAAATAGTAAATTGTTTCAGAGTTTAGGCTATATGGATTTGAAGAGCAAGATCTCTTTCCCAGTTCTGAGGGTTATGTATTTATACCCCCAAAACTGGCGTGACTCACCTTCCATGTGTCTACTCCTTGTTAGTCAGTTATGATCTGAAGAGATTCTGTTATGAAACTGTCTTTTCCTGTTAGATCCTAACTGTCTCTTCCTGTTAGATCCTAACTGCCTCTATTCAGTTATATCTTAAACGACTGAGGTGACATTCCTCGTGACAGATATTTGAATAGGAGAACGTGTGAGCTACATAATAGTCAAACTAATCGCCATGTGGCTAACATTCAATAGATAGGTAAGCAACTAACTGTATTATAGTTTAGAATACTTATCTCGTTTGTAGAATTCTGTATATTTCTCAGGATTGATAGAAGTCCATTTTCGCCAAGTATGTTGCTGATCTCGTCGGGATGAGATAAACGTTACTCCCGTCAAGTAGGCCGTCTGACCTTATAGGGATGTGTTGAACGTCATTCCCGCTAAGTATGATAACTAAACCTGTTGGGATGAGTTGAATGTCGATCCCGTCGATAATGTCGGGATGGGATGCTTGCGGTTGCCGGGACGGACGAGATGCTGGGAGTTGCCGGGTTGAGTTCCTGGGATGAGATGCTTGAGTTGCTGGGATGAGTTCTCGGGATGAGATGCCGGGATGAGTTCCCGGGATGAGATGCTTGAGTTGCCAAGATGAGTTCCCGGGATGAGATGTTGGAGTTGCCGGGATGAGTTTCCGGGATGAGATGCTTGAGTTGTCGGGATGAGTTCCCGAGATGAGATGCTTGAGTTGTCAAAATGAGTTCTCGGGATGAGATGTTGGAGTTGCCAGGATAAGTTCCCGGGATGAGATGCTTGAGTTACCGGGATGAATTCCCGGGATAAGATGCTTGAGTTCCCAGGATGAGATGCAGGCGTTGCCGGGATGAGTGTACGTTTATAAATAATGCACACTTTTTTAAATATCCTCGAGGGATGTACACCTCGAGATATGTGCACATCGGTCCTTGAGATTCGTGTGAAAATTATGGTACCTACAATGGGCTTTATAAACATGCCTATGAAGTGGTTCCAAGCCCATGATGAAAAAGTGTTCAAATTTAATGGCTAGAAATCACTAATCAAGCTGATTTTTGGTGTGTGGGTCCACCAAGATGTGGGCCAAATATTCATAGAGTCGGTGGGCCTGAAAGAGTCTACTACGTGGCAAATTGAGGGACTCCGGCATGTATCATAGATTTTTTCGTCTATAAGAGTGCCACGTGAACGTCATCATTGATGAAGCCCAAGTAAAAACTTTGATAATAGGGTCTTGTCATCAAGGTCGATGACAAGAAGCAATATGAGCATCTTTGAGGGCAGCGGCTGTATGAATGTTTTTCTAATCCCTAGATGGACCTACAAACCAAAAATCATATGGATTAGTGATTTCAAACCTTTGGATCTTTCTACCTCAAATAATGGTTAATAATGGTCAAATTACCATTGTAGAAATCAACCCATGAAAGTAATTCCAATCCAACATGTATAAATCACTAATCGGGCTGATTTTTGGTTTGTAGGTCCACCACCAAGGTAGTGTTTGGGAATGCTTCTTGAGAAGCGCTTCTCCAGCTTTTGGCGCAGAAGCACTTTTTTAAGCATAAATACCTATTTGGGTTTGAAAAGCACGTTAGCTTCTGGCTTCTAAAACAAGTTAGAAGTGCTTTTGCGGGAAGCAAATCACCGTGAAAATGGTTCTCGTATCTGCCCCTTTTGTCCTTGCAAAAGAAAAAAGAAAACCCTTTCAACGAACAAGAAACAAGAAAACCTCTCTATTTTTGTCCCTCATCGAAACCAGTTGTAACGAGCCACAACGCCATTCTAGCCTCGTTGAGCAGCTTCAACCTTCAGGTAGATCATATAGCGTTGTATTCCCTGTTTTTCTTTTCATTTTCTCTCCAACTCTCTCCCATCCAAACTAACAGACCCAGCCTTACATCCTCTGCAAACCTAAACCAGAAACCACCCTCAATATCCAAAACTAACAGTTGTGTTGGCAAGCCCAGCTTGTAGCTTCCCTTCACATTGTCATATTTGATGTCTCCACCCCGTGGTAGAGAACCATACCAAAAATCAGGTTGATAGATGAATAATGGTTGAATCAGCTTCTTGCTTTTTAGTACTAAAATGATGGTTGAATCCACACCCATCTCTTTCTCAACTTGTTGATTTTAGTACTAAAATAATGGTGGAATCCACACCCAACTCCTTTTCACCTTGTTTGATGGCTTTTAGCCATTGGATATTTCTTGCTGGTCCATGCCCAACTCCAGCTTGTTTGATGATTTTTAGCCGTTGGATATCACTTGATGGTCCACGCCCAACTCCTTTTCAAAAGGTTCAACCAGCTTGTTGGTTTTAGTACTAAAATAATGGTTGAATTCATGCCCAACTCCTCAGCTTGCTTGATGATTTTTAGCCGTTGGATATCTCTTGCTGGTCCACGCCCAACTCATTCTCAACCTGCAATTTTGAAGGGTGATATCTCTTACTCACCACCTCCCTATGGGCCCACTGACCACATGGATGTTTAGCCCACCCCTTAGTAGACATCCTTACCAAAAATTAGCTTGTTTGATGAATTTTAACCATTGGTTTTGCACTAAATTAATGGTTGAATCCAAGGGCTAAAGTCATGCCTTAAAAGGTACTAAAATCTGATGGCTAAAGATTACCAATCAGGGTGAATTTTGGTGTGTATATTCACAAAGGGTTGGGCTGACCATCAGCTTGATTAATGATTTCAAACCTTTGGATCTTTGTACCTCAAATAATGGTCAATAATGTTCAAATTCCCACGTTTGAAATCAACCCATGAAAATACTTCCAATCCAACGCCTAGAAATTAGTAATCGGGCTGATTTTTGGTTTGTAGGTCCACCTAGGGATTGGTCAAACATCCATACGGTCAGGGTCCTCTAAGAGTGTGCCACGTGGCTCATATTGTACCCTATCATCAAAGTTTTACTCAAATTTTTGCTGTAGTATTTTGGTTTTGTTCTGTACTTTTGTACTACAATTAGATGATCCATTTGTGTACTTCAAATGCCACATGCATCTTACTAGGTTACTTATGGGGCAAAATCTTGATCAGAGTTTTTCTTAGCTTATGAATTTGGTGTATTTTTAATGTCATTTTATTATTGAGATCCATAAGATGTAATTCAAAATATAGTATCTGCCTTAGGTGAGCCAAAAATATAAACTTCTACTTTCTTTTGAATATAAGGATATTCTTGATATTTTGACAAAATTCAGAAGCTCACAACAGGTTTTACCAAACAACAATACTAGTTTCTACACAGAGAACAACACTTCTTCAACATAATTTGCCAAACGCTATTCTAGAAAAGAATGCTTTTCAACAGCTACTTCTAGAGCTTCTGTTGAAGCGCTTTTCTACGGTGCTTCTACAGAAGCATTCCCAAACAGGGCCTTTGGGATTGGCCAAACATCCATACGGTAAAAGTCCTCTAAGAGTGTGTCACGCGGCTCATATTGTGCACTGTTATCGGGCTTGATGACATGGCCAGTCATCAAAGTTTTAATTGAAGCCCCTGAAGTCACTCATGTTCATCGCACGTGGTGTCCCCTAGTAATAAATTAATAAGAAAGGAATTAGAAAACTAAAAAGTATCAATAAATCAACGAACAAAGAAACAAACATCCACACTTGGAAGAATGGGCATGGAAAGACGGAAGGACGATTGATGAGTAAAACTTCTGTCACAGCGCAAAATGTGAGCCACGTGGAACCCTTTTAGTGCACGCTGATCGTATGGATGTTTGGCCAGTCCCTCGATGGGCCTATAAACCAAAATTCAGCTTGATTAGGGATTTAAAACCTTTGTAGTTTTGCACCCAAATAATGCTCAAATTCCTACCGTTAAAATCAACCCAAGAAAATACTTTTCAATCAAATCAATTAGAAATCACTAATCAGGCTGACTTTTGGTTTAGACTTTAGAGATCCACCGAGGGACTGGCCAAACATCCATACGGTCATCATCCACTAAGAATGTGCTACGTGGCTCGTACTGTGCGTTGTGACATCTGTAACAACGGTGTCAGAAGTTTTACTCATGACTGATGAGTTATGTTGGAACCTTCCCGAATGGAGAGAAGACCCAATCATTGTCGTTCACTCAAAATAAAATATATAAAAAAAACAAATAAATTAGAGGAAATTGCTACAACACGGTTGACATTTTTAACCATCGGATTCAAGAGATCTATGGTATACGAGGCAACAACTGAAAAGGATATAATAATTGTTGGCACGTGGAACGTAAATCTCATGAATCCAACGGTCAGTGGCCTCAACCGCACATATTTTGTCCGGTTATCCATGTGAAAGAAGCGGGTGACAGAAACAAAGGTAAAGAAGGAGAGGAAAGTAGCGTAGAAGCAGAGCAAGACAGTGTGATCAATCCATTCTTGGGCGCTTGACTCTCAGAACAGAACACACAGAACCAGAGAAAAATAAATGGATAGATAGAGAGAGATTAGAGAGAGAAAGAGCTGTAAATGCCGGACAATGGGTTCGGAAGAGAAGCGAATCGAAGAGGTACTATCCCTTCCAATTTTGCTAGCGGAGCGAGTCCGGAAATCAGTGGAAGAGGCGGAGTCTTTCAAGTTGGAGTGCTCCCAAGTCGGCAAACTGGTGGACCGACTCTCCCAAATGCTCCTTTCCACTGTACGCCTTGCCACCGCCACCCCTTCCCTCTACGAACGCCCCCTCCGCCGTATCCTCGCTGAACTCTCCAGGAACCTTGACCGTGCCCTAACCCTTGTCCGCAAGTGTAAGCGCAGCGGCGTCCTCCGCCTCGTATCCATCACCTCCGCCACAGACTTTCGCAAACTTATCAACCTCCTCGACGCTTCCCTCGGTGACTTCAAATGGCTCCTCAGCGTCTTCGACTTCGACGCTTCCTCCACCGGCGGTAGTGGTGGCGGTGGCGGTGTTGGTATCGTCCTCTCCCTCCCCCCCATTGCCTGCAACGACCCCATACTCTCCTGGGTCTGGTCCTTCGTCGCTGCTATGCAAATGGGCCCGTTGCCTGATCGTGTCGAGGCTGCCAACGAGCTCGCCTCCCTCGCCATTGATAACGATCGCAACAAGAAAATTATCGTAGAAGAAGGCGGTGTCCCTCCACTACTCAAACTGTTGAAGGAAGGCGCGTCTCCGGATGCTCAAATTGCCGCTGCCACCGCACTATCTAATTTGGCCACCGATCAGGAGAGAGTCCGCCGGATTGTGAATGAGCTTGGAATTCCGATAATTGTACAGGTTCTTTCCAATTCTCTGATGAGGGTTCAAATTCAAGTGGCGAATTTGATTTCCAGGATGGCGGAGAACGACCCAGATGCTCAGGAGGAGTTTGCGAGGGAGAATGCAATTAGGCCGCTTGTGTCGTTGCTGTCGTTCGAGACATTCACCGATGAACTCAAACCTCAATTGGGTAAGCCCACTAGTATTCATTCTCTGGTTCAAATTAATATGGAGGTTGGGGAAAATTCGAATTCAAAGACTTCGCAGCACCATCACCTGCGTTCGAATTCCGGGTCTTCTTTGCATTCTGAAGGTAGTAGTCGAGGTGGGCACCGTAGGAAAGAGAGGGAGAATGAAAAGCCTGAGGTGAAACTGAAGCTTAAGATTAACTGTGCTGAGGCTCTGTGGATGCTCTCCAAAGGGAGTGTGTCAAACAGCCGGAGGATTACTGAGATGAAGGGGCTGCTTTGTTTGGCGAAGCTTATCGAGATGGGGCAAGGGGAGTTGCAGCTCAATTGCTTGATGACGGTGATGGAGATAGCTGCCACAGCAGATTTCGACGCTGACCTCAGACGGGCAGCTTTCAAGACCAATTCTCCTGCGGCAAAGGCAGTTGTGGATCAGCTTCTGAGATTAATTCGAGAGGAATGCAGTTCGTCACTGCAAATTCCTGCTATTAAATCAGTTGGGTTGTTGGCTCGCACCTTCCCGGCAAGGGAGACCCAAGTCATTGGTACCCTAGTGACACAGCTCGGTCACCAGAACCTGGATATTGCCATGGAAGCCACCATTGCCTTGGGGAAGTTTACTTGTCCAGAGAATTTTCTTCGTGTGCAGCACTCCAAGACTATCATTGAGTTCGATGGGGTCCCACCTCTGATGAGACTGTTGAGGGCTAATGAGCGGGATCAGCTCCATGGACTCATTCTCCTCTGTTATCTAGCGTTGCACGTGGGCAACAGCGAGGCTCTGGAACGGGCAAGGGCATTGACTGCTCTCGAGATAGCAGCTCGTTCTGCAGTGGCTCAACATCCTTCTTTGAGAGAATTGATTCCCAGGGCCATATACCACCTTGGGCTCTACAAGGCGGGAATTCATCCCCACTAGACAGTCTTATGCACCATGAATACCACTGTAAGGAGCTGCCAAACTCAATCATTCATATGAAGGTTTCTTCAATAGTACATTATAAAATAGTGTTCATACTTTCTGAACACAAGGATGGATTGATATATGGATGGTTTTTCCACAATAGAAGCAATGTGTTGATCCAATGAGAGGGTGTTGAGGCAATGCATTAATCCATCATCTTAACAGAGATGAATGGATAGTTGGAGAATGTATTTTCATGTTAGCTGCACATATTTGATTCTCCTTTTAACATGTATTGTTCTTTTAGAGCTTTATGCCTAGCAAATAAATTGATTCGTGTTGTAGCTTCAGATTATTGGATGATGCAGTTAGTAGTATAGTTTTGCTCTTCAGATTGTAGTTTTGTGTCCACTACAATAAATGTTCACTGTGCTCCTTATGCATTCCTAGCCTATAGCACTTCTGTTTCCATTCCTGTTCCTCTTGCTTTGCTTCTGGTTTCCAAGAATGTGTTTATAAAGTTCAGTGTGTCAATCAGCCTTTTACTTGACTCTTTACGTCTCTAAGAAAACATGTTTTCTGCTATAGGTAAAGGGTTCCAATTTTCATCTTGTAGAGTTCTATTTATATATTTATTTTTGCTATCAGTATCTTGGAGATGTTAGAGTTCCTTCATCCATGGATTTGATCTAATTCCTGTAGGCTTTACCCTCATTAAGGGTTAGCAGTTCCAAAGTTTTTTCAATAGAAAAGCTGATGTCTCAATGATTTATTTTGATAGAACTCTGCCCGGATAGAAGTTTTTTATCGTTTAAGAGTGTCACAAGTTTTGTCCAAAGGATTGGAGTATAAAGTTGATTTTTAATAAGCTGGCATTAGAAAAAAGATTTAGTAAGTTGTTTAGATTTAAGGGTTGAGATTAGATTCTGTTCAGGGCTTTCTTTATTGTCTATTTGAGTTTGTCCGAGGATACATCCATACTGAAATATGAACTTCGTAAGTGCATTTTTTCTCTTATTTTTGCCCAATTCGTTTGCAGACTTATTGTTTTCATCTACACCAAAGTATACCAAAACAAGTTCTGCCAGGGAGTAAAGATTATGATGGTTCATCAACTACTTGAGTTGTGTGAACAAGTGGATCAACTAGCAGTAAAGCTATAGGTCTTGCGTCAAAAGCAACCTGATCTCTCACAATTTTTTAGCATGCCAGACAAAATCACCTAGTTCATAAAAAGTGACAAAAATTTGGATTAGTTTAGGACTGTTTAAGTTGGGACTGAAGAACTCTCTCTCTCTCTCTCTCTCTCTCTCCCATTTAGATCCAACGATAGAAAAGAGCTTTCAACGATGAAGAGGATTTAGATCCAACGATAGAAAAGAGCTTTCAACGATGAAGAGGAGGAGTAGAGACTTTGCTTCTTGTGAATTCTCTGGCTTTCAAAAGAGAATGGAAATCAGGCCACACAACACTGCATTTAGTGAGTCTACCTTTCATTATTTCCAGAGATATGGCTGCCTGAACTGACACTGTTCTCTCCCACTTGAGGCGGAGGTTGTGGGTTCAATCCCAATCATGAGGAATTGAGGATAGTGGCAACTAGTTGGTGCAGTGGCTAGTATGCCTCAAGGCGCAAAGAGAAGGCGGCACATTTGCAGCACGGAAGACTGTCCATGTAACGCGTGGAGTGGTAGCTTGAGTAGGTTGCAGAGTGGTTGATGGGCGGATCGTGTCAGCGCAGTGGGTGGCGTCAACCAAGTGTCCGCAGCTATGACTATGCGTTGGTTTCGGCCTGCCTTAACCAAGCGTGCACCCAATATAATCCCATTGAACTAAGAAAAAAAGAGCTCTCTTTCAAGCTCGATTCTGGCTTATTCACCAGACTAGTTGGTGCAACCGTGCATTGCACGTGGACGGTATTCAAACTCTTATTTCCACATAATACAAGTCCAAAACAACCTAAATATCACAAAGCAGACAAATATAATTTATAAAAGATTACATTTTAATATAAGATAATAGAGTTGGGTTGACTGTGTGTGAGCCTGTGTCCTAGTGTCTCCAAACGTAGCAACTCTACTATAGCTAGATCTTAAACAGTAATAAAGTGATACATTATTCCATTAAAATGAGCAATATCTGTTATATATAAGTAGATGCATACCGGAGGATCTTATTAGATCAAGATGAGTAAAATATCGGAACAAGATGAAGAGGAATTTTTTTATTGACAGTAAGCCCAAAAGCTTCAGTCATGTCTAGCTCCTCTTTGTTTGCACCACCAGGCAGCTCCCAGTCAAAATAGTATAAGAGGTTGGCAATAACAAACTCAACGACTGCAAGGGCAAATGACATCCCAGGGCATCCCCTTCGCCTTGAACCAAAAGGGATGAATTCAAAGTCTTGGCCTTTGAAATCGATAGAGTTGTTGCTAAATCTCTCTGGAAGAAACTCCTCTGCACTGTCCCATAACTTGGGGCCCCTTTGAATTGCCCATGCATTGATGAAGACTCTTGTCTTCGGAGGGATATGGTAACCTTTGACATTAGTACTTGTGGAGGACTCTCGCGGAAGCAACGTCGGAGCTGGGGCATGTAATCTTAGAGTCTCTTTAACGATGCATTTCAAGTAGTCCATTTGATGAATGTCCTCCTCATCCACCTTGGATTTCTTCCCAATCACTCTTCTTACTTCTTTCTGGGCTTTCTTTATCACATTGGGATTCTTGACAAGCTCTGCCATCATCCATTCTATGGTTGTCGATGACGTATCAGTCCAGCAACAAACATGTCCTGTGAATGAGAAAGAAGAGAGCTTTAATGATTAATATACATGAGAGAGATCTAGAGAGAGAGAGAGAGAGAGAGAGAGAAACCAATAGTATTGCTTTGATATTATCTCGGGTAAGGTTGTTATCCTTCTGAACATGAAGCAGAAGATCCACAAAGTCTTGTTTATCGTCTTGGTCACCATGTTTTCTGTGAATAAGATGTTCGTCGATCACTTGATCAAAGAAGATATCAAGTTCTTGGGAAACCCTCTTCAGCCTCGCAACCAAACCAGTTAGGACGTCCATCCATCCAAATGATGGAAAGAAGTCTCCAAAACTAAAAGCTCCCAAAAGCACCATTACCTCCCTTGACAAATCCCCAAATTTGTTCTTACCATCTTCTCCTTCAGGCTTCATACCAAGAGCACACCGAGAGATTATGCTGTTGGAGAGAGCGAGCAGCATCTCACTTAGATTAATTTGAGCTCCCAGCGAACAGGAATGAAATATCTTCTCAATCATAAGGTTGACTTCTTCTTCCCTTACAAACTTGAAGGATTGCACCCTTTTGATGCTCAAAAGCTCGAGAATGCAAATCTTCCGCACTTGCCTCCAGTACTCGCCATAGGGTGCAAAACCCACATCGGTGCATCCATAAAGAAGCACTTTAGCGACAGTTGTAGCTGGCCTATTTGCAAAGCAGATATCGTGGGTCTTCATGATCTCTCCAGCCATCTCTGCAGACGAAACTACAAGAGTTGGAACATGGCCCAAGTGTAAGAGCATGAGTGGGCCATATTTCTGAGAGAGAGCTTGGAGAGATCGGTGTGCTAGTGTGCCTAATTGGTGAAGATTCCCGATAATCGGGAGCTTCGGTGGAGAAGGTGGTAGATTGGATTTTTCCGACCAAGCTCCATTGAGCCTAAGCAGCAGAAACAAAAGAGATATGAAGAGAAGAAGAGAGAATAATATTCCTGTTGCTCTTCCAACCGTTGTAGCAAAATGGTGGTAGAGGTAGAGGTAGAGGTAGAGGTAGAGCCATTTCACTGGATGGTCATTTAAGAACCAAAATGTTCTCTTTATGGTGAAACTTGTAACACATTTGAGATTATAAAATAGGCCGGCCTTGCGTTCACTACAAACCAACACCGTTATATCTAACAATTACCTGCCCCTATCTTGCGAGTCTATGCAAATCTTCTAAATAAATCTCATTGTTGGACGGTTTGGATTGATGAATGATGACAGTGCCATATACTATTACATAGGTGGTAGATTGGATTTTTTCCGACCAAGGTCCATTGGACCTAAGCAGGTACAAAACAGAGACAAGGAGAAGAAGACAGAGTGAGAAGGGATGGAATAATAATATTTCCTGTTGCTTTTGTGATCGGCATCGCGTTCATTGTGACTTGTGATCCTATTTAAAAAAGGAAAATACTATCTCACGGATAACTGGATAAAAAACTGCGCGGTTTGAGGTCATATGACCATTGGATTAAAGAAATCTAGTCTTAGAGGCAACAACTGTGTGGATCTCTGGATTCCAACGGTTAATAACCTCTGCTGCACAGTTTTTTGTCTGGTTATGCATGGGATAGTATGGAAGCAACAACTGCCGCTCATCCTCCCCGTCAAAGTGCAGCTGTTATAGCAATTGATCATCTTCAATCTGAGGAGATCACTTGCTAAGATCCTTTCTGTTTTAGGATTGATTGGAGAGTTTGAGTTGATGTATAACTCTAAAACGAGAAAGTTTTTGATCCTGCAGCTTTTTGATCAAGCGATCCTGCAACTTATAGTTAAGCGCTACCTGTGGTGGGGTTAAGGTGGTCCTTAACTGTAGTTACCCTTAACAGTGGAGAAAAAGCAACTACACCAACATGGACGTTGGTTCTATTTTGAGTTTTTTGGACTGTTATCTGTATTAATTCTATCTGTTCAAAATAGATCAATTATATTTGGTTAACTTACAGATCAATTCAATTTGGCCTTCTATCAACCACTGTTGGATTCTCGGAATCTATGGCCGAGAATACGACTCCAGTGGGGTCAGAAAAGGGAGGCTCATGAACCCTGCCCTTTTTGGTTATGGAGATACTTGGTCGGAGTAGTCCGACGGACATATAGCATGGTGGGTATCGCTCGTCTGCTGAGTGAGCCGTGTCTTCGGGCTACAGTAGAGAATGATTTTGCTGATTTTGTTGAGCAATGTTTTCCATTTATTCCCAAAATATATTCCTGCTTGAGTTCATTCGTCTGCATGTAATTGTGGACGTTTTTTTTTTTGTCCCGATTAATTTTGAACTTGAAAAATGTGAATTAGATTTTAAAGGACACTGACCGTATGGATGTTTGGCCAATCCCTAGGTGGACCTACCTACCAAAAATCAACCTGATTAGTGATTTCAAACATTTCCATCTTGTACCCCCAAATAATGGTCCATTTCTGCTCAAATTTTCCACGGTTAAAATCAATCCATGAAAATGACTCCAATCCAATGCTTAGAAATCACTAATCAGGTTGATCTGTGGTTTGTGAGGTCACCTAGGGATTGGCCAAACATCCATACCGTCAGTTTCCTCTAAAATTGTGCTACGTGGCCTCATATTGCGCCCCGTTATCAAAAGTTTTACGGGAGTGTATTTTGCGAGTAAAACTTTGATGACAGTGGGCTTTCAGCGAAACCTCTGACTACGACAGAGTTGTCGGCACGTACCAGAGTTCTTTTGCTTTTGTAATAAAAATTAGGGTCGTGATGCAACAACGTATACCTGAGATCTTTTCATTTGCCGAAGCGTCATTTTTGGTAGTCGCCACTGCCATCTGGGCCCACTGACCGTACATTCATACGAAAAATCAGCTTGTTTAATGATTTTTAGCCATTGGTTTTAGTACTCAAAAAAGGGTTGCATTCAACGGCTATAAGAACGCCTTAAAAAGTACTAAAAAGTGTTAAAATCTAATGGTTATAGATTACCAATCAAGGTGAGTTTTGGTCTGTATATCCAACAAGGGATGGGATAAACATCCGTGCAGTCAGTGGGCCCAGATGGCAGCGGTGACTACTAAAAATGCCGCTTCCGCAGATGAACAGTTTCAGGCATACCATGTTACATCTCTTTCCTAAAAATTAAAAAGAAATATTAAAAAACACTCACTTGGGCACGTGGCAAAAAGCATTGCGTACGTTCCAAGAATTCTGAATTTGAGCATTACTGGCCATTATTTGAGGTACAAAGATCCAAAGGCTTGAAATCACCAATCAAGCTGATTTTTGGTTTGAAGGACCTAGGGATTTGAAAACATCTATACGGTTAGAGTCCTCTAAAAATGTGCCACGTTGCTCATATGTGCCCTGTCATCAAAGTTTTACTGTCCATTACTGAGAAAACATTCGCTGGCCCCGGGGACTTCAAAAGTTCAGAGTTCAAACTTTGAAGTCCCCCCAACTAAAATGTCATACACGTACATCAATCCCTTCACCCAAGCAGCGTTACTCAAGCCCCTGGTTAGCTGGAGAAAATTTTCGCTGTCCCCGTGGGACTTCAAACTTTGGAGTCTCCCCACCCAAAATGTCAGACACGTACTTCAATCTAACCCACGTTAAGCCTTTGGTTAGTGCTTAACACGGGGTACCTGTCAAAGGTTGAAGTCCCCCGGGGCCAGCGAAAATTTTCTCCTTTACTGGTTAACAAGGGGTACTTGTCATACATTTTGGGAGCGGGACATCAAAGTTTGAAGTTCCACGGGCCAGCGAATTTTTTCGGTCCTTTACTCACCGCGGCCATCTGGGCAAACTGACCGCATGAATGTTTAGCGGCTTTAGCCCACTAGCACAGAAGAAGAAAGTTAGGTCAAATACGAAGAAGAAGAAGAATTGCTACAGCTCGTCGATCATGGCGGAGAGCGAAGTGGGACCCCCAAAGATGAAACCTCGACCCATCGTCCGTATCGGGATCTTTCTCATCTCTCATAGCGCCCTCGTTAGGTATTTCTTAACTCTCTCTCTCTCTCTCCCAGATCGATTTGATGGAGAGCAATTTTTGGCTCTTCTTCAGCTTTGATGATAAGATACTGATTTGTTCCCCTGGTGGGGTGCTGGATTCAGTGTGTTGTGTTGTACTGCAGGGCTTCTGGCTCTCTTACTCCTCCCCGTTCTGGCGAAGAACACATACATTTCCGAGAACGCTCTCATGCCAGGTCGGTTCTCTCCTCCCTCCTCCCTCCTCCTTAAACTTCTAGTTAAATCTTCCATTGATCTTTCTTTTCTCTTGTAAATTAACTGGAATTAAACTTCAATCTTAGTTAATCAACTTGTACTAATTCACATATCTGTTAATGTAGTAATTCAAGTCTACGGTTTTCTGATTTCCTGAAGTGGGCACCATTTCACAGGTTCCGCCAATCCGACGTTCTCTGGTCAGGACGTAACGGTGGCAAATCGATTGGTTAAGGATATAATTGCCTTGAAATTAAAGCCGGAAGAAGCGGAAATGTAAGTACCATTCTTCTCAACGCGTTATATTTTTTTTTCTGTTGAATAAATCTTAAAGATTATCATGTGGCATTTACTGCTTTGGTAATGTAAGGTTATGTCTTTAATTAAGATTACCATCGTGATAGCAGACTGATGAAATGACAATGTTACCCTTCTACTGTCGGTTTTATAGTTTGAATGAGTTTGTGGAGATTTGAAACTGTTACTGGTTCAATGAGTTAACCCCATTAGCAAATAATGTGGATCTGTGGACTAAGCACAAAGGTAGAGTTTTCCGATTTGATCATAGCAGAATAGGAGGATGGAATTCATATGTAGATCTCGAGTTGAAGCATAAACATGATACATCTTTAATTTCTGTATTTTGTTCTTCTGACTTGGTTTTTTTTCCCTATCTAGACTGAATTTACCGCATGGGGAAATTCTGTTATTGGAAAGATGGAATTTTTATAAATCAAACTCATGACTTTTAAGCCATAATTGTTTGTGCTTGGTCACTTCTGTTAGTGCATTTTACCTTCACATGGAAGAACCTGAGGTTGAAAAATATGAGTAGAACTCATCAAAAAAGAAAAAAATGAGTAGAACTAGTATGGCATTAGGTGTGATTCACAACATCAACATCTCGAAGTGATTGATATACCCAACCTTACACTGGTATGGCATTAGGTGTGACATTGTTATTGTTCTGATTTGTCTGGATTCTCCCTGTTAGGATCGGGTGGTTCAAGTTGGTGTAGAAGCAACAATTTTGATTTCTATGATTATGAACCCAAACCAAAGGAATCGTAGAGAAAACAAACTGAGAGAACGCACACCGATTTTACGTGGAAAACCTCCCAAAAGGAGGAAAAAACCATGCGGGCGAAGGCCGATAAAAATTTGCACTAATCAAGAAATATTTCAAATCCCCAAAATCAATCCGGCCAAGAAAGAAATAAAATCTTACAAGAATATCTTGATTATGGAAAAATCGAATGCTTCCAAATCTGAAATCATTCTGGCGAGCTTTCTTCACACTGGCTTCAACCCGAAAAGTCTTCGGCTTCTTCTTGATCGACGAAATTAATTCGGCTAATGAACCTTGAACACTCCACTTGTTCAAGCTCAAATAAAGGTTGCTGTTTTTGGTAGTATTTTGTGTGTACTATAGTATTACAAATGTTTTGAAATGTATAAAACCACAAGGACTAAATGTATTTATAAAAGAAAAAAGAGATGCAAAGGAGTAGGGTGTCCAACGGTCCAAATAAGGAACGCTGCATCGTCTAAAAGTAACTGAGGTGGTTGGGCCATTGTACCACTACAACAAAAGGGGAATACAAAGAGTCGGACATATTAGAAGAAGACAAACAAACAAGTTTAGCAAAATGACAAAAAATGATTAGAGAACATTAAAGAGTGTTTGACTAACAAACTCCCCCTCAAACCTGAAATAGATAATTCATTTCTGACAGGTTACAACAAACCTCTTGTTTGTCCTTTGTCATTACTTTAGTCATCACGTCTGATGGATTCTTGGTAGTTTTTTTCAATTTTACGGATTTGATTCTCAAGCACATCTCTAATCCAATGGTACCGCATATCTATGTGCTTGGACTTGTAATGAAATGTTGTATTTTTGGCCAGATGTATAGCACTTTGATTATCACACATGACTGTGAAATCTTTTTGTTTTAAGCCTAGTTCCTAGAGTAATATTTTTATCCACATCATTTCTTTACAAGCCTCAGTGGCAGCAATACACTTTGTCTCTGTTATGGAAAGAGCAACACACTTTTGCAATTTGGATTGCCATGAAATGGCTCCCCCTGCAAAAGTGAATTAAGTATCCAGAAGTAGACCTTTTGGAGTCTATTTCATTCCATAGTCTGGGAGCTTGTTTCAACCCAAAGAGACTTTTTGAGCTTGCACACTAAATGTTCTTTTCCTTTTTCTTTGAACCCTTTGAGTTGCTCCATGTAAATTTCTTCCTTCAAATCACCATGAAGGAAAGTAGTCTTAACATCAAGCTGCTCAATTTCTAAGTCCAATTAGGTTGCTAGGGCCTAGATGATTCTAATGGATGACATTTTAACAACTGGAGAAAATTTAATCAAAGTCTATGCCTTTCTTTTGGGTAAACCCCTTTACTACTAGTCTAGCCTTGAACTTAGGGTGATCACCTAGACCTTCATTCTTTTTCCTAAAGACCCACTTGTTCTTTAGAGTCTTTTGCCCCTAAGGTAAAGGCACTAGGTCATAGATATAATTCACTTGAAGAGACTTCATCTCTTCATGCATTGCCTTAGTCCATTCTTATTTATTTTGATCTTCTTGGGCTTCCTCGAAGCTCTTAGGTTCACAACTATCAGTGAGTAACATATTCAAGGGGTGGATATTTCTTGGAAAGTTGACGAAGTCTTCCCGATCTATTAGTCCTCACTAAAGGAGTTTGATCAACACTTTGTTCATTAACAATGTTATGTCCATGGTGATCATTATCGTGACCATTATCATTCTCTTAAGTGATATCATTGGTTTGGACATCCTTCTCTTGAGAATCAATGAGTATGGAGACAATATCGTTTAGTGTTCCTTGTAAAAAAAAATCTTTTGGTGTTTCAATTTCCTTCAATGTTTTTATAGGTTCCCTACTATCAAACATTTGGTCTTCAAAGAAGACAACATCCCTACTTCTAATGATTTTCTTTCCAATGGGGTCCCATAGTCTATACCCAAACTTACTATCCCCATATCCTAAGAAAATACATTTGGTGAACCTATTGTCAAGTTTTGATATAAGTTCTTTAGGAGAATGTGCATAGGCTCCACAACCAAAGGTTTTTAAGTGTGAATATAAAACATCCTTACTGGTTGGTCCACACAACCAAAGGAAGACCATATCCATTTCATGGCAATCCAAATTGCAAAAGTTTGTTCCTCTTTCCACAACAGAGGCAGAGTATATTGCTAGCCACTAAGGCTTGTAAAGAAATGATGTGGATAAAAAGATTTCTCCCGGAGTTAGGCTTAAAACAAAAGGATTTCACAACCGTGTGTGATAATCAAAGTGCTATCCATCTGGTAAAAAATCCAACATTCCATTACAAGTCCAAGCACATAGATGTGCGGTACCATTGGATTAGAAATGTGCTTGAGAATCAAATCCTTAAAATTGAAAAAGTGCACACTAACAAGAATCCATCAGACATGATGACTAAGGTAATGACAAAGGACAAACAAGATGTTTGTTATAATATCTCAGGAATGAATTTTCTATTTCGGGTTTGAGGGGGGGTTTGTTAGCCAAACCCTCTTTAACGTTTTGTTATCTTTTTTGTCATTTTAATAAACTTGTTTGTTTGTCTTTTTCTAATGTCTGACTCTTCATATTCCCCTTTTGTTGTGGTGGTACAATGGCCCAACCACCTCATTTACTTTTGGGAGGTGCAACGTTCCTTTTTTGGACCGTTGGACATCCTACTCCCTTGCCTGTCTTTTTTCTTCTATAAATACCTTTAGCCCTTGTGGTTTTATACACTTGCGATACACAAGAGACGCACTACCAAAAATAACCTCTGTTTCTTTAGATGCCCAACTTTATCACAATAATGACAAGATCGTCTATCTTTTGATTTAGACCTTTATCTAGATTTGCCATGTTTGAACTTTGATTTACTTTTAGATCTACCACGTTCTTCAATAGCTAGTATATCTAGTTTAGGTAAATCTATAGAAATGGTCTTTCTTCTAGTCTCTTCATTTAGGAGATTACTAGTCACTCGGGCAAAAGTGAGTACTTCATCTGACACCGAGTTACTAACCGTAACAACCAAATTTTTCTTACTATCCAGCATAGAACTGAAGGAGCAATGCCATCAATTCTTATTCCAATGTCATTTTCATGACGGATTGTTGATTTAAAATATTTTGCATATTATTAATGTGTTCGGCAATGGATGAGCCCTCCTTGTACTTCAAATTCACCAATCTTCTAATTAAAGAAGCTTTGTTAATAGCGGTTTTTCTTTCATATAGCTCGTGTAATTTCTTCCATAAGGATGCCGCCATATATTTCTTGTGCTATATGACAGTAAATTGAATCGGCCACACTTTGTCTAATGGTAGCCACCTCTTTCCGATCTAACTTGTTCTATTCGGCATCGATCATGCCCTCCGGTTTCTTGTCTTTTCCCTTGATTGGTATTCAAGTCTTTAAGGAAGAGAACATCTTCCATCTTGGGTTTCCATAAACTCCAATTTTACCATTGAGTTTCTCTCCAATAAGGATTGAGTCCATAGTTGTCATTTTTGCTTTAACACACATTAACCACTTAAAAAATAACCTAAGCTCTGATACCACTTTGTTAGGATCGGGTGGTTCAAGTTGGTGTAGAAGCAACAATTTTCTATGATTATGAACCCAAACCAAAGGAATCGTAGAGAAAACAAATTGAGAGTATGCACACTGATTTTACGTGGAAAACCTCCTAAAAGGAGGAAAAAACTATGCGGCCGAAGGCCGGTAAAAATATCCTCTAATCAAGAAATATTACAAATCTCCGGAATCAATTCAGCCAAGAAATAAATAAAATCTTACAAGAATATCTTGATTATGAAAAATCGAATCCAATGCCGCCAAATCCAAAATCACTCCGGCGAGCTTTCTTTACACTTGCTTCAACCCAAAAAGTCTTCGGCTTCTTGATCGATCTGAAATCAGTTCGGCTAATGAACCTTGAACACTCCACTTGTTCAAGCTCAAACAAATGTTGTTTTTGGTAGTGTGTTTCTTGTGTGTACTATAGTGTATCACAAGTGTCTTGCAAGTGTATAAAACCACAAGGACTAAAGGTATTTATAGAAGAAAAAGAGAGGCAAATGAGTAGGGTGTCCAATGGTCCAAAAAAGGAACGTTGCACCGCCCAAAAGTAAATGAGGTGGTTGGGCCATTGTACCACCACAACAAAAGGGTAATACAAAGAGTTTGACTTATTAGAAAAAGACAAACAAACAAGTTTAGTAAAATGACAAAAAGGGATAAGAGAACATTAACAGGGGTTTGACTAACACTCCCTTCACTTGTGGTATAAACTCATGATTGTGAAAAAATTGATTGAGAATGACTCCAGCAACGCGATTAAGGGTCAGGCTCCGTTGACAGGTAAGTATTACAGATATGCCTACAGGAACCCGCAGCCACAGATTGGCTTCTAATCCCATGGGTAAGAAAGGTGAAAGAGAAGCCGAAGAGGAGGTTTCGTGCGGCTCGCGCGAAGCCGTGGGTCAAATCCCATCAACGAAGCAATAAATATGTCATGATGTGTCGGAAGACCAAACAACTTCTCTGCAGCACTTGTCTCACGTCTCCTCTCTCTCTCTCTCTCTCTCTTTCTCTCTCTCTCGATTTCTCTCCCAAGCAAACTCCTCTCTCTCTCTCTCTCTCTCTCTCTTTCACAGTGGGTGGGAATCTTCAGCAATACAGTTTGGTTTCACAGTGTGATTCCAAAAGTATTTACACTACTCTCTTCCTCTTCTCAGAACTGAAAGAATGTCTTAGAATCTTATGAGATCCGTCCTCACAATAAAATCTACAGTGATCTTCATTTATGGCAGGTGGGTGGAGTACGAGGTGGTTGATCGATCACCGGAGGAGTGGATTTTCTGTATAAGCAGTGGTTGGGGAGATAGGTTCTCCCTTTATGAGAGGTTGTATTGAGTGGGTGAAGTGCCGAACACCACTTCTGTGTTGGTATAATTTGGGGATATTGTTCAGTTTTGCCTCTTAGTGAATCCAATACCCAGGATGGGATGGCCTGTGGAGGAGCAATAGTAAGTTCTCCAAGCCTTATGCGTTCTTACTTTCTTTGTACATTCTGAATATCAAAACAAACTAGATCAATTGTCAAACTAAATCTCCAATGTAGAGAGATGGGTGGGTCCCAAGTCGGAACTCGTATACTCTCTAAGGAGGATAGCGTAACGAGCATTCCCTAAATTCACTCCCCATCATTCTCTTCTCCTAAAGCTTTCTCAAGGAAATCTGTAGATATAAGTGAAATCTCCCTTAACCATATCCTTCAACTTGTAGTACTATTGTTCAGTGCTCCATTAGTCTTCCATTAATGTGATCCTGATGAGCTGTTGAGAGTCTTGAGACTAATGAATGAACACTAATGCAGTAGTGCCTTGACAAAATGTCTTTGGTCCCAGTGACAAGAGTGTATTGGGTCCACACCGTTGAATCCTAAATCTTGAGATGCATGTAGAGTTTCAAATTGAAATAACAATAGGTGAATTTAGGATCAAATGATGTGAGCTTCAAGACCACACACCCCTGATATGTTCATAAGCATCAGTCTAAAACAGCAGATACCAAGAGGAGATGGAATTATGTCTTGCACCGGCGAACATATAGAACGGGGAAAAAATGAAAAATGAAACAGTGTATCAAAGAAATTACAAAAACAGAAGATGCTTGAGATTGCATCACAACCAAATTGGAAAGTGGGTAATGCACTTGCGAAATTGGAAACAATTAAGTATAAATGGGCCTTTAAATTCAAGGAATTATTCATACTGTGGTCCAATGACTGACGCCATTTTTTGGTGCCCCCACATCCCCAAGTGAGAAAAAGGGCCTTGGAGGAAAAAAAATCCATGGCTTCCCAATTTTTGTCTAGTGCTTGGCATGCCAAAAATATGCCTGATCGATGACTTCTCTCCCGAGGAAAAAAAAAAAAGGGTGTAGATCCAAAAAAACCAAAACCACGGTGTACAGAGACTGGTTTTCAGATGGAAAAAGGATTTGCTGGAGAGAGAGAGAGGTGCAGAGAAGCTGTTTGGTCTTGGGACACGTCATTGAAATATTTATTGCTGCGTTAAAGGGATTTGAACCACGGCTTGGTGCGAGCCACACGAAACCTTCTCCTCAGCTTCTCTTTAAGGTGAATCCACCTTTCTTAGCCGTGGGATTAGAAGCCAATCTGTGGCTGCAGGTTCCCGTAGGCATATATGTAATATTTACCTGTCAACGGAGCCCGACCCCGCGATTAATTGGGCATCTGTAATAAAAAGGGTTCTAGGAGGATTCGACATATTGTTAAAGAAATTCGCAATTTGGTTTCATTTATGAGCATCACGTTACCATGTGTTTTGAGATCGGCGAATGATTTGGCAGATAATCTCGCAAGGGGAGGAGTTCGTAGGGATGGTATTTATTGTGGCACGTATCTTTTTTTGTAATTTACTTTGTTTTTTCTCTTTCACCCATATCCACTGAGGGCAATTTTTGCTTATGTAATCTTCTTTTTTGTCTTTACAGTTTTTCCAAGTTAACATTAAAAAAAAATGATGGGATTTTACACTGAATTCCTTTGCATGTCTTTGTTTATCTTGTGCTATCTTTCAATGTGTGTTCAACTTAGTTTGTGCACCAATACAGAAAAATTCCAAGATTGATAGCACGACATATGGCAGAATCGGGTGCTGAAGTATATCATCACAAGTTCCTCCCTCAAAGAAATCAATTTCATCCAATGCACTTTTTCTCTGGTAGCCCTTATTCCAGGATAATCCAAGAGAACAGTAGTTGCACATCGCATGGTATCAATTCCGTTGGTATAATAAGAGCTCCGCGTGGTGATGGAAAGGAAGCTATTGTCTTGGTAACACCTTACAATTCATCAAATATTGATCTAAGTGAGGCTTTATCATTAGGCCTTGCTTACTCAGTATTCTCCTTACTTAGCCAAGTGACTTGGCTTGCCAAGGATATTGTATGGTTGGCTGCAGATTCACAGTATGGAGAGTACGCCTCAGTTGCTGCTTGGCTAAGAGACTACCACACTCCTATATTCAGTGGTTTGGGGCAGTTAGATGCTGACATGTGTCTTGAAAGCAATACTCCTCCTGAATGGAAAGAGAAACCGTTCACAGGGCAGAGAACGCCTGATGTTTTTAGACGTGCTGGAACTATGGCTGCTGCACTTGTCTTTAAGGTTATGGATAGACATGAACAAACTGAGAAGGATACTCTTAGCATATATGCTGAGGCATCTAATGGGCAGATGCCAAACCTGGACCTCATAAATATTGTGTACTATTTGGCTGTACATAGACAAGGTTTGCGTGTAAAAGTGGAGAAACTAGGTTCCTTACTTAACTCCGCTTGGCTCAAGGTTGTTGGCGAAATACTTGAATCGCTAGGAAAAGTGGCTAGAAGCTTAAATCCCCAGTGGAAATTTGGTATTTCTGTCACAGATTATATTGAAGGCAGCGCTACACTTGCAAGTTCAATGTATTATCAGGTATGTAACACAAATGGTGGGTGTTCTTGTTAGCTGGTATAGTTTCTAATCAGATGAACAAAATAAAAAAGGAAAAAAGAAAGGAAATCTAAATACCCATCAGTTAGAGCGTAAGGATACACATGGTGCAGATGCTGGGGGGTGGGACTCACCATTCTACAGCTCCAATCACCTAGTTGATTTCCAAAGATTGAAATTGATCCAATAAAATGACTAAATCCATTCTGTCGCATTCTTTTTTAACAGTTTAAATAATGGTCCAGAAGAAAAACAATGTACAGATCAGATGTTGATATCATCTGATGGGGGGATTTTTTTGCATAGGAGATCTCCTTATGTGGGACCTGTTGAATGGTAGGTTCCATCCCCCCTAGCATGTGTGTCTTGTTTACTGCTGGGCTATTCTGGACATACTCTCCACCTACCGGTACCTCCGATGTTCTTTAATAGAAGAAGAGCCGCTTCACTCATGTGATTAAATTTGTATGTTGATGTTTTTGTTTTCCTTGATAGGCACTAGGTGTACCCACTGGTTCGCATGGTGCTTTTCGTGATTACCAAGTTGATGCGATTACATTGGAGATCTCACCCAAAGTTTCTTTGAATAACGAGGTCAGGCAATCTGAGTTTCTTCTGCGGGGTGGCAGGTCAGTGTTCATTTACCTTTTCTGTTTTCTTTTGTAGTTTGTGTTACCTAAGTAACTTACTCAATTTATTATATTTAGGGGTGATTTGTAATGAATGGTCTGCTCATTGGTTTGATTAGCTTATATTACATTAAATCTTTGATTAGAAAAAAACTGACCTATAGATGTTGGTTGCCTTTCTCAAATGAGGAAGTTATATGGAGTATGAGGCCAAATTTTATTCTGCAGCTTAGCATGGAAAATCTAAGGAATAACTGAAAGGTGTGAAAGACACGAAATTCTTCTTTTAGTAGTGGGAGTATACTGATATTAATGAAATATGTAAAATTAACTTACGTGCTCATTATGTTAATGAGCATATTTGTAGTGTAAAATTCATCTGTAACTTCAAATATTCAAAATAAGTGGTATTAAAAGTGCATTTGAAGGATTTTGGTAAGCATGAGATGGTGGTAGCGGTGGTGGATGGGAAGTTTTGATCTCTGAAACATGAGGGGCACCTTGGATGGAATACTCCTACTAAGAACAGTCCATGAAGGAAATACACAGGCGAGAGGAGCTAGAAATGTCAAGAAAAATTTTGATGTTCTGAAAAAACATCAAAAGTGGATGTTAATATCCCCGAAAGCCACCATATACAGACATGGGTTAATTGATTTTAATAATTTTGTGTCTTATTCTGTACATGGTGACTATTGGGGATATGAACATTGACTTTTGATGTTTATTCAGAACAACAAAAATTTCTCTGAGATGTCTAATTTTTTTGACTTGTGTAGAGTGCTAATATTCTTAATATTTGTTCTAAAAAATGTTTGTCAGATTGCTTTGTGGGAGTTTCAGCTCTTTCACTGTGCTTTATATCAAAATAACCTTCGAGATTAGCTGATGCCATTTTTAGCTTCTAAAATCATTATATCCTATCTTTGTGTTACTTGTGTTGGCCAGTTTCTAAGTTGATTGGAATGTATTTGTACTTCCTCTCAACTGTAATGGAGTCTATCTCAAATTGTTAATCACCACTGAGAGATTATCTATTTCTATATTTAATTTTTTTGCTTCCTGGTTGTTAGGTATAACTTCCATACTTTGGTCTATTGAACAATTATCAGAATCATTGGAAGATTTCAAACTTTTATTTTTCTTGTGGTTTATGGGCAAATTTAAAAAGTTAAAAACAGAAAGTTGTGCACCAAAAGAGAAGTTCCAACTTTTTGTTCATTATTTACTCATCAACATGCTGCTAAAATCTCATTTTGGGGTTTTAGTGAGAAGTAAATGAATTTCTTGCGAGATTTCAAAATTCTCGGAAAAAATAAAGTCTACCATTTTTTGAAAATAAAATGTTGGAAACGCTTGTGATGATGTATTGAACAATTACAAAATACCTCTTTCCTAATTTTGTTCTTCTACTTCCCTATGGATGAAAGCCCTTTAAGTTATATTCCATTACATCATGATTATCTATGGGCCTTCAAAATCAGTTGCTATACTCTTGGCCAATTTGGGTTTAAGATATTTTGGGTTATTGATGCAGGTTGATTGAAGGAGTCATACGGTCAGTAAACAACCTCCTCGAAAAGTTCCACCAGTCCTTTTTCCTCTACCTTTTAACTTCTCCTAGTAAGTTCGTGTCAGTTGGAGTCTACATGATTGCTTTTATGCTGCTCATCGTACCCCTTCCAATAGTTGCAGCTGCGCTCTATTCTGGTGCTAATAGATGGGATTCTAGCTCAACAAGAGACAACCACAAACCTGGTCCTGCCTCTACTGAGGAGCCTGCTATTGCCCTTAAGTCATGGAGATGGCGTCATGCAGCAAAAGTGGTGTTCATATGTCACTTATGGGGTGCCATTATTTCTTTACTTCCCTATCTGATCTGTCAACTGCCCGAGAAGACCCCAACGACAAGCATGTTAACCTGGGTTTCACTCTCCATTTTTAGTCTTCTCATCTTGTACTGGATTTTGGGTTCGCCGTATTCATATTCCAGTGCATTTCAATCCCAAAACAAAGAATGGGCAAACCTCAAGGCTGTGATGATTGCATCTGCTTCGATTGGTTTGGGCCTCATGTCAATCATCAACTTCGCAACAGCCCAGATTGGGGCTATACTGATGGTCCCGATGTGTCTGATGGTACACCCTATAAAGCTTGTGGGTAGAGCTGGGAGGTTAAGAGCACTCATCTTGACGGCTTGTAATTTAGTGCTGGCATTTATTGGGTTTCCTCCAGCTGCGCTTCTCCTGTTGAAGGGCTGGTCAGAAGGGTTCCACAGTATTAGTTTGGGTGACTTTTGGATCTGGACAGAGTCTCTGTGGGCTTGGAACAGTGCCACTTACCTCTACTTAGTTCTGGTTCATCTTCCTTGCTGGGTATTATGCATACACATTCTAGTACATCCATGTTGAATCTCTTGTAAAATTGCTCTCTGAAACATGTCATTTAATGGGGGTGTTTAGGGGGTTAGATGGTTAAACACAAGAAGCAGGAGATTAAGACCATTTGTTTTTCGGAAAAAGATGTAACATGGTATACCTGATGCTTTTTGACGCGTGGAAGTGCAATTTTTGTTACTCACCGCTGCCATCTGGGCCCACTGACTGCATGAATCTTTAGCCCAATCATTGGTGGATATGCACATAAAAAATAACGGTGAATGGTAATCTATAGTCATTAGATTTTAGTACTTAAAAAGGCATGATACTAGCTGTTGGATTCAACCATTTTTCGTAGTACCAAAACTAACTGCTAAAATCATCAAACAAGCTGAATTTTTGTATGAATGTTTACCAAGTGGTGGGCCCAGATGACAGCGGTGAGTGACAAAAATTGCGCTTTCTCAGGCCAAAAAGCCTCAGGTATACCTTGTTACAGCACGACCTTTTGTTTGTCAGCCTTCAAGAGAGGTCTACCAAGAAAAGGACTTAAATAATGAAAATGAAACTAGGACCAGGCTGCGACCCAAGAAAACGGGACCTGGCTTGAGTACGTGCCAGACCTTGGTACATTCTGTCCGCCCTCTTAGCTGGACTTCATTCTATAAATCTTTGAGATTCTAATGGCTCCAATAGATGGACCAGCCCCACAATGAAGGTAGTAACCATCGGAAATGAAGGTTAGATAGTGCAGGAGGAGAGTGATAAGATGCTTAGATTAAAACAAATTCTGTGAGCCATCATCAGTTTCTCCTCGGCCCCCTTATAGGAGAAGAGATGAAAACCAAAGGTGATTATCCGTCAACGTACATAATAATAGGTGGGGTGTAAAAGGAATCCACAAGTTTTCTTGTTTGCTTATCATTTTTATATAAATTGTAGTAGAAGAAGAAGAAGATTGATGAAGACAACACGCCTTGCTGACGTAAATTATGCTCCAAAGATAATATTATCCATCCCTTTTATGGAACCTCAAGAAGATACGGGAGAGGAACCTCTTCTCTTCCACTCAAAACAGAGAGAGAGAGAGAGGAATATATGTTGGAAGGCAAAGAGGAACTTAACGAGGGATAAAAAAAAAAAAAGATTAGATGAGGGGGGAATCCAAATGATCCTTATGTTCCTCCTACCGAAATATAAAAATAAAATCCTTAATATTCCACTCAGAAAAGGGTTGGTAATACGTTCTGGTGTCTCTCAACTTCATCTACTACCATACGTGCAATGCATAAGTGGGCCCATCAACTTCAAGTGAGCCACTCGTGTGAACGCTTTGGATTCCGAAGACCCTTCCCTTCTTGCTTTGCCATGGTAATTAGTCACTTCCAAAAATGTTCTTCTTTTGATTCTTTTTTCTTTTTTTAATTATTTTTATTAACAGGGTTCTTTAATCTAGTGTGAACACGTTTAAATGCGTTCAGACATAAACATGCGTCAAATGCTGCTCTGCTCTTCTTTAAATAACACCCATACAATCATTGTGGTGGTGGTGCCGCCCCCTCGTGTATGTAAGGTAAGATGCTTTTTTGTTTTTCATGAGGTTATTGCCAACAATATTTTGCATTTAAATTATAGAAAATGCTATCCCAAGCTTAACTGCTAAAACAAAGGGGAAAATCTAGTATGCAAATACAGTCAGAAAGCGACACGTAACAATCAATCCCTGTTAACCCTGGTTAAGGAGAGAGGTTGTGCGTTAATTGTTACGTATCGCCGTCTAACCACATTTGCATACTCTAAAGTATGCAACCATTTGCAAATATTAAGATTAAAGAGATCAGTGACTTTATTAATACTCAAATGCATTTGTTTTACCCTTTGAATGTGGACCGTACATCTATTGAATCCAACGATCTATGGCTTTTTTTATTTTTTTGGTTTAGTATGAAAATTTTGAAATTTAAATTTTCAAAACCAAAAAATAAAAAATAAAAAATAACAGAAATAACAGCCTTTATTTTCATAATTATTTTCTAAGTGTCAAAATGGTTCTTAACGTAATGGGCTTGAGGCATTGCCGTTTTAATGAGCTTTAAAACCGTTAAAACGACGACGTTATTTTAAACCATGATTCTAACTTTTATTTTTACTCAGATGACATAACGTTAAGTGTCCGTTATTGTAATAGTAGTTAGAAATAAGGAAATAAAAAGAGGGGAAACATTAGATGGGCGTCTTTTGTGGACCGTCCAGAATCATAAGAGACACGCGGCATTAAAAAACCACACACACCTACAACACAACACAGCTCATCTCTCTTCTTCTAAATGACGGCCAAACAAACAACCAAAACAAGCAATGAAAGAAACGGTACAAAATAGAAAGAGCTGGCAGACCCCACCACTCTGACTTGTCATTAAACTCTCTACTTTTTAAATTTAATAATAAATGGTATTGGCATATTGCTGCTGATCTTCACGATGCTCAGCCGCTCAGGTGAAAGGTGAAGCTTAGCGGTGGTGACGCTTGTCGTGGGTCCCATCTAATTCCCCACCCCCACCCCCGTCCCTCCTCACTTTTCCTTATTTAAATCTCTCCTTCCATCTCTTTTTCTCTCTCTTCTTATAACCAGAAACAAATGTAGAAGACGAAAGGAATTTGATGGAGAATTTACTCTGCGATGAGCTGCTTCAAGAAATCTTGCAGCGCCTCCCGCCCTCCGCTTCCTCCGCCGTCTCACTAGTCTGTAAGCGGTGGCTTCACCTCCACCGCACCTCCAAGACTTCTATCTCCCTCCGTATACCACCAAATAAATCCTCAATTTCCCCTTTCTCTTCCTTTCTCTCTCGCTACCCTCATCTCTCTTCTCTCACTGTCGTCTCCGATAACGCCACTCCTCTTTTTAACGAGGAGTCTTCCTTATTTTCCGATCACCTTCTTCTTTGCGTTTCTTCCTATTGTTTTAATCTTCGCTATCTTCGGTGGTTATTCGTCGCTCCTGTCTCTCCTTCTTCCCTCCTTTCTCTCTCCTCATCTTGTAAACACCTCACCTCTCTTAATATCTCCTCTTTTAGGCCTCTTTCTTTCCGCTGGCTTACCTCTTTCCCCTCTCTCAAGGAGCTCTCTGTCGTCGATTGCAGCGACAAATTCGGTGAATATATTACGGGAGAATTCGATTCTGACGAAGAAGATGGATCGAAATCGTCGGAATTGCCGTTGGAGTGCCTCTGTTTGTCGGGAATTGGAGCTGGTGATCGTGGGATGGGATGGCTGTGGAGGAGCTGCACTAAGCTTCGAAGGTTGAAGTTGCGGAGCTGCGAAGGTACCGGCGATGGCGCCTCCTTTTCTTCCTTCGTTAGGTGTTTAAAGGGTCTCCAAGAATTGGAGCTCAGGACTTGTAGGAGTATTGCTGATGGGGTTTTGTTGCGGTTAGCAGAGCACTGCGTGTCTCTGAATTCTCTACTATTATACGATGGGAGTAGCCGCGATGGTCTCTACCAGTTTATTAGCCGGTGCAGGTCTACTCTGCAGAAGCTTGACCTGCGCCTACCTCTAGACCTTGACAACAACCACCTCTCCGCCATTGCGGAGAATTTCAGGGGTCTTGTGACCCTTCGGCTCCAAAGCTGTTGCCTTGTCACTGGGCAAGGCCTCAAGACTCTTGGCTCGGCCATGAGTGCCAGACTCGAAGATTTGGCGCTTATAAAATGTGATGTCGTCGAGAGAGAACCTGGGTTGCTAACCACCTTGGGACAGAACCTGAGGGGGCTTAGGAAATTGGATTTGTCATACAACGAGATGTTGCTCGATAAGGAATTTGTTTCCATGCTTGTATCCTGTAAGAATTTGATTGATATCAAGTTGCGTGGGTGTAAAGGGCTCACGAATGCCGCCATGGTTTCCATGTTGAAGAGCTGCAAGCTTCTGGAAAGTGTGAATATCAAAGAGTGCTGTGGGATTGGGGCCGAGGCTGTTGAGTTCTTCCTTCTGAATTCACCGAGGTTGAGACGGGTTCAGGTCGAAGAAAGCAAGCTCTCGGACGTTGCCAAGACATGGGCATCCCAGAAATTTATTGAAGTTATTGCCTGATTGTTCAATTTGATTGGTTGGCTCGTGGAAGAAGAACTATTTATGCTATTTAAGGTCTCAAACCCAAACAGGTATAAAATTACCCTCCTTTCTCTTTGGGTTGAATGTCAAATGCATCTGTTGTTTACTTGTTTATGTTGTGAATTAGAGAGAGCAGCTCCTTCTGCTGACTCTGCTCTCTGTAAATAATCATGTTTCTATACAATGTATGCTATTTGAATAATACATATTGTCTGTGAAAGAAAGAAAAATAAGTTTTTTTTTTGTATGTTCTGTATTTATTCTTGTTCCCGTAGTCATAAGAAACTCTGCAAACACTTCTAGTTTTCCTGAATTATCTTGATATTTTGGTGGCACAGTTGGATTATGTAGATAAATATTAAGAGCTCTGCTCATAACATTTGCTTACATGATCAAGTAGCAACCAGAACTTCAATCCACAAACTGATCAAGTGAGTTTGTTTTCTTTTGTTTACGAAAGATTTTCTCGGTCGAACAATTAGTCAGGTCAGCATTTAAGCCTAGTTTTTCTTTGCTCACATCCCACCGTGAGCATTTTTCACCATGGAGAATGGGTTATAACCAAATATAGATATTAAAAATAAGGAAAATTTGCATAAAAAAAGATAACTTTATGAAAGAAATAACAACTAAGGGTAATGAAATGAAAATATTGCTGTTAAGGATGGCCTTTACACAAATAATTGTTGGTAAGCCTTTTTTCTCTCAAATCCTACTTTTAGTTCCCATTTTACCCTTTTACTATTTAAACTATTTAAATAAATAAAGAAAAAAAATTAAACAAGTTTTAAGAATATCTTTTTTGTGTAAAAATCATCCAAGAGGACAATACCAAAATCAATGATTAAGAAAATATGTTTGCGGTTACTATTTGAACTTAATCACTTTTTTACTTTTACACAAATCATATTTTATTCTTTAATAGTAAAAAAGGAAAAATGTGAACTAAAAAAATAGGATTTGAGAGAAAAAAGGCTTACCAACAATTATTTGTGTAAAGGCTGTCCTAAAAAGTAATTTCATTCTAGTGTCCTTGTTACTTTCATAAGGTTAATCTTTTTAAGCACTTCTCCCTTAAAATAATATCAAGATGAAAACCATATACAACAAAACTTTATAAGATGGGTATGCATCCTAAATCTTACTGGAGTTACAATTGGTTCAAATTTGTTAATTGCCTACCAATATCATTATGAAGTTTCGGTGAGCTTTATGAAGGGCTGAGTTCCCGAGTGGAGTCATTCAATGAATCACTCTAGATCCAAAAATTAATGATCAAGAAACTCTGGCTCTGCACTACTTTGGTTTCCAGATAAGCAACCGTGGATCTGTACTTGACTCTGGTTTCTAGAATGGCAACTTTAGGATCATTAACTTCCTAATTCATGAACAGTGATGCTTACATCTAACCTATGTAACAAGGACACTAACACGGGTGTCGGTGTCCGACACGGATACGAGGTGTCCGACACGGCAACATAAAAAAATATGATACGTAGACACGTCCGTACATATATTATTATAATATATTAATACTATGAATGCTTAAAATTATTAATAAAATAACAAAAAATAGAAAATAAAGCAGACAATATATATTAGTTTATTATTGTATGGAGGATGGAACACACCAACCCACTTTTAGGAATCAATTTTATATTAAAAATTATTAAAATAAGGGGTGACACGGCCATAAGTGTCCAAATATGTGTCAGGAAGTGTCGACACATGTGTCCAGGTGTCGAGGTGTCCGACACGGCAAAACGCCCTAAAAGTGAAGTGTCCTTGTTACATAGCATCTAACTATTAATTAGCTAGGCTTTCCCTTTTGATCACGGACAGGATACGATGTTTATCTTTTATCATTTTAACAACATGAAGCTAGGTGGGAATCGTATTCGATGTTGATTAGTTCAATTGTTAGGTATAGTAACAATACATGTGAAATTCGCCCGCTTTTGGTGGCCTAAAGGTGACATTTAAAGGGGAATTAGAAGAAATATCTAAATGTGCTTTGACAAGTAGGGCCTCAAAGGGGTACATGAGTGCTGGTATGTCTTGGATATTGACTCCATCAAGGAGGTGGAAGGTAAAATGACACAGTACAGAGAATAATGAAAGTCTGGGAACCACTAGTAGATGTTGAAGAGGGAGGAAGCATTTGAGAAGGAATGTAGGTTGGAGTACCACGGGAGAAAAGGATGGCTTCAAAGAATCCTTAATCATTTGGAGGATTTGAAAATGGAAATGGGGAAATGGGGTTTCTTATTTCAATTGATTCATGTCAGTATAGATTGGCTTGTCGGAATATCAAGTCTTGGAGCTATTCAAGGTCCTGTATTTGATTGATTATTAGAGTATGAGTCAAAAATCCTTGCTGAGCAGGTTGGGTTGCCTATTTACCTTGTAACAGAAATTTCTGGTTGCTTGCTGAAAATCAAAGACAGCAGACTTATGTGCTGTATTCACTGGTTTGTGAGGACTGTTTGAGGGCTCATCGTGGCGAAGAGGAATTTTGATCAAGGGGAGTAAATTTACTCAGCCCAGCTGCTGAAATCCTTAGGTCACTCTCGGTGCTGCCGTGTGGCACACAGGCAGAGGATCGGAGCCATTATTTGTTGGACCCCACCTACAGATCTCTCTTAATTCAAAAGCTGCTCTAATCAAATGATCCTAGTCATTTGGTTGGTTGCATTGATAGTATAAAATTTAACTCGATCAAGTCTATCTCGTGAATGTTAATCTATTTTTTCATGTCCTGGTTATCATGCATTGAGCAATTCATCTTTCTGTTTAGCTTCGTTCTTGTGTTATTTCTCTTGTTTCTCAATCAATTTCTATAATGGGAGGCATTCTGGTCATTAACTTTTAAATGGTTTGATTTTAATACCTTCTGAGGACAATGTTGCCATTCGAGCATTGCGAATCATCAAAACATAATGTTTGAGTGAGGATTGAATGAGTAGTTTTATGTGCTCAACTATGGCAGGATAATCTTGTGCAGTTCATCACTGTTACCACTGTTGGCTGTCGTGCTTGAAAATTTCCTCAAAATTTTATGCAAATTTAGTTTAGGTGTCAATTGCAGCATCTGCTTGTGTAGCTGCTGCAACCACCCATGATCTCTGAGGGTTGGTTACTGTAATAGGTTAGGTTAACCTAAACCATTCTGCTTTAACAGTTCTGCAGTCATTATCACATATATAAATTGCCTATGATACAGAATCACTACTAGAAACTTTGTCTCTTCTCAACACTTGGATGCTCTAGATCGCTCGATCGGGTGTGGGCGTGGGCCTGGTATCTAGAGTAGGGCCCGACCAAGCAACATGATGATGGTTTGCGGATTGGTAACAGTAGTACGTCACCGGGCGAGCAGCTGACATTGTGTATACTGGACTATATGCATCAGATCAGATGCTACTGATATATTCTAAGCACCAACCACAGCTTAAAATAATGGTTCGAATCTACCCTATCGATGGGATGTCTTACCAAAACTTATTTGGCAATGTAGCACGTTTCCAATACTCCGTCTGTCCATAGAACATGTGCTGCCCATCCAGTTCATTAATTCAGACCCTTCGATGGGTGGGCCACATCTCTGATGTATGGCCCAAAATTCAAAACTGAATGGAGTAACTTTCGAGCTTCCATTCTAGTCCTACAAGTCTGGGGCCTGGGCAGCTCAAAAGGAGGAACAAGGTAAATGGGAATTATCCGGACAGTGGACAGTCAGGTTTGGGACCCTCGGATTTTTAAGTATGGCTGATTCAACAGTCCAGATCAACTAATCGGCGCCCCATGCACATGGCAAGCAGATTGTAGGATACTTGAGAATGATGTGGAGAGCTTTAGGAGATTCACTGGAGGACGGTTTATTGAATTGATACATATGGCAGTCCGGACTCCGGGGTAGTTCCCACCATATGGGGGTCCTACCTAGAAGATCCGCGTGTTGAAACCAACCTGTTTCCATTACTATCCATACCATATGTGGACCGTCCAAAAGGATGCGATAGATCAAACAGATACAGTCATCCTCGGGAATCCTTGCCTGACATGGATATCTCCTATATTGGGGCGGGCCTGTTTATCCAATGGGCTTTTAGGCCCGTATCAACAGGCCCATCAGGCTGGGTGAGGGCTTATGTTTAAGTTTCACTAAATAACTGGGTTAAGCTTGCCGATGTGTTTTGGTGAAGAATAAACCTAGCCTGCTCAAATCTAATGGACCAGCCCATTATATCTATTCTTGGACCAGTTTGGGCCCAACTAATTATGTTCTGGGCTGAACTTGGGCACAGCTCCTTCTGGATCAAACCTGGCCCAAACCCCCCCACTCCTGTTATGATCCATCAAGTGGTAGTTCCCTCCCCTATTCAGTGTACAGCAGTCGTTTTTATGTTTTTTTTCTCTATTTATTTAGCCCGTGAAGATACCTTTTCCTATATGAAAATACTTGCAAAGAAAAATGTAATCCAAATTTTGATAAGCATGTTGAGTTCGACACAGCGGAAACCGAAGAACTCACAAGAAATCAATCAAACGTTACTCGCATGATCACGAGTCTAAATTGAGATCCTTGTTGAGCTCCCCATTCTTCGTCGAACAAATCAAACTGTGATGGCCCTTAAATCCCTGGCTGTTGGTGAGTTTGAAGTACCAACATTTTTGTCTCGCTCTTGAAAATCTTGACTTGACCAGCTTGCTCCGCATGTGTTCTGATCTTCCAAGGATTTGAAGTCCATTCTCTTGAACCTCTTGAACTAGAAACCACTTAAGAGTGTGGCTCTTCTGATGGTGAACCACCTATAATTGGCTCCATAGCGTTCGGTTCTGGTGAACTTGGCACCTCCAAGTTCGGAGTTACTATGTGTAGTTTGGTTAAAAAGATGATGCCTCGTCGAATACAATTTTCCTCGAGATGTAAACTTTGTTGGTGGTAGGATCAACACATCTCCACCCTTTTCTTTGTTTCGTCATAACCAACGAACATGCAACGAACAACCTTCTTATCAAATTTGGTTGTCCAAGCATAACAGACAAAACCAAATAATTTGAATTGGCTTACCATCGGCTTCTTTCTAGCTAGCAACTGATATGATGACACGTATCCAATTTTAGCTTGTGACAATATGTTAATGGCGTGACTCCGTTCCATTGTCAATACGTAGACATCCAATCTTCTGTCCAATTTCTGGATTTTGCGAAATTCCTTGGATTTCTGTAACACTTGAGATTTCTCGTACAAGAAATATACCCACACATACTGAGAATAATTGTCAATTAAAGTGAGCATGTGCCGTATAGTATACCAATATACGATGGATTAGGAAATTTCGCGAATACATTTTTACATACACTAGTTCCAATGGTGATGCAGGACATTTAACCAATACTCCCCAAAAGCCGCGACTGTTGGTAGCGTGAGATTAAATTCCTTTATCTCATAGGATCTATCTAGGTTCTCGGTCGACACGACCCTTCGTGGGCCCATATCACACATGCCACCTCACCCCGAGTGTGCTCCATATTACACAGGCTGCTCCACTCGAGCCCGGTGTGAAAATGCCCCTACATTAAATGGCCTTCTCGCTCAATCATCATTACTCCGGAAGGGTGGTTTCATCGGTTTCTTACTTGCAGTATTATTGCATCTCTCGGATCGACGTTCCTATTCTGTTGGCCACTACCATCAGAAACTCTGTCGATATTTGTTGCTTCCTGTGTGAATTACCATTTTTCTTTCCCTTTCAATCTCACAGCAACCACTCTTCGGTCTCCTTAAATTTAATTATGTAATCTGATTCACTAATTATCTTGTTCTCTAAATCTAGTTGAGACAACTCTGAACATGCTTGCTTAATCTTCATGAAGTACTCTGAGACTCTGGACTTTCCTTGTTTCATCGAATAAATCTCATTCTCAAGATACTAGAAAAACTAGCAGTGTTCTATCGAGAAAATATCCACTCCTAGGTATCACAAGTGATGTCCTCAAAACAAATGACGCCTTTTCGACTTTTTCATCCACTTCTCAAAATCGTCAGAATTTGTGGGCTTAAGATCCTCACTTCTATTTGTGATCTGTCGTAGCCCTTGTACCTGTAAGTATGGTTGTAGACGACATTTTCATGTGCTATAATTTGTGCTGTCGAGTTCGCAACCTGTGAATCAACAAAGTCCGAAGCTTCGACTTTGATATCTTGTTCTCTAAATCTAATTGAGACAACTCTGAACACGCTTGCTTAATAATCTTCGTGCAGTACTTTGAGACTGTGGGCTTTCCTTGTTTCATCGAATAAATCTTGTTCTCAGGATACTACAAACGAGCAGTGTTCTTTCGAGAAAATATACTACACTCCAAGGTATTCCAAGTCTCTTTCGGAGTTTCTAGATCCATAACTTGGGGAAGAATAGATTCTAAAAGTGATGTCCTCAAAACAAACAATACCTTTCCGACTTTCTCAGACCACTTCTCGAAATCATCGGAATTTGTTAGCTTAAGAGCCTCACTTCCATTTGTGATCTTCCATTGTCCCTGTAAGTATGGTTGTATACATGTTATGATTTGTGCTGTTGAGTTTGCAAAATCCTATTTGCATCCTGCGAATCAACAATGTCGGAAGCTTTGACTTCGATATCTTGTTCTCTAAATCTAATCGAGACAACTCCGAACACGCTTGCTTAATCTTCATGCAGTACTCTAAGACTGTGGACTTTAATTCCTTGTTTCATTGAACAAATCCTGTTCTCAAACGAGCAGTGTTCTTTTTAACTGCATATAACAATCACCATCTTGTAACAGTGAGGGTGACATAGTGATCTCACCGAGGTACGGCGAGAGTTCTATGTTGAAGGACGTGTTTCATGTTCCTAGGGTTATGAAGAATCTAGGTTTGATCTCTCAAATTATCGAAGTTGGGCGGTACGTGTTGTTTGGTCCAAAATCCAAATGATGTAAATATCTTTGATGAACTCAAAGTCATGGGTCTGGGTTGGCTGGTTGATTAGGAGAGACCTGGGTTGTGGGCAGATTGGGCTAGGCATTCAAATAAAGACTAATAATGGACTTGGTCTAGGAGTTAATGGGTTTTGCCATGGACTAAGCTTCATATTGGGATATGGGCTATCAGCTAGACTTAAGTGGATCTAGATTTGGTTGGGCTAATGGGTTCAGGCCTTGGGCCTATACATAAGGACATGTGGGTTTTAACACATGCTTTGGGGTTAGAAGGTAGTCCTGATTTTATGTTTGAAGCCCCATGAAGGATGAATTATTTTCAACCTCACCTTTTCTTTTTTTTTTTGAATTTAGCTTCTTCATAGATGTTGTATCACGATCAACAATCAACGGACGGCCGAGAAACAAACCGAAATACTACACGATTGATTTGTCTTCGATGTCGGATTGTTTCACGGTTTAGGGTTTTTAAAATAAAACCAAAGTTGAAACCGGTTCGGTAGTGGTTGTCAGTCGCAACGAACGACAGTTGGACAGTAATGAATGATTGTATGACTGAATCACGATCGAACACAACGAATTTTTGACATGCTATTATCAATTTCAATTTTAGGCAATATAGTAGGGCCTTTTTTTCGTTCTGTGCGGCCCTGGCGCATAGAAGCCGCTCCCAAGTCCCAACTAGGGTTAGGCGGCCGCGGATCCCTACCTGAGTTTAATAATAAAAAGAAACGTACAACCCCCAGCAATAGCATCTTCATCAACCAATAATAGGATCGAGGAAACTAGGAAACTCAAAAAGGCAAAATTACAAAATCATCACAGAAAATCGACGGCTCCACATAAGACAAATTCCCCATGATCTAACGGTGGTACCCTAGCTATACTCTTTTATCTTTTTTCTTTACAAAGTCAACTACATTCTTTAATTATAGACGGCATGGTTGTACACATGATGCAAACAGCTGGGCCCACTATTAATCTTGGGCTCATCCTCGGAGATCGCCTAATTTAAAAATAAACGAATCATAACCGTCTGATCTATCACGTTTTTTTTTTCGGATGATGAGGGAAATTAGGAAAACAGCAGGGAAGTCTAGAAAACTGCATTACATCCGATTGAGTTGACTTTCAATGCATGAGATTTTCCTACATAAGGTAAGACCCATCCAACGGTGATAACCATCCCATTTCCATGTGTACGGTGGTGAGATGAGATTTGTACCATCCCTTTAATGGAGAATGATATCCTCCGAGTAGAACTTTCCTTACCGCCGCCGGTCATCAGACCAGCCACAATATGAGCCACGTGGCACACTCTTAGAGGACACTGACGGTATGGATGTTTGGCCCGACCCTAAATGGACATGCAGATGAAAAATTAGCCTCATTAGTGATTTCTAAGCGTTGGATTGGAGTCGTTTTCAAAGGTTAATTAATTTATAACCGTAGAATTTGAGCAGTACAAAGATCCAAAGGGTTAAAAACTTTAAATCACTAATCAGTGATTTTTGGGTTGTAGGTCCACCTAGAGATCGGACAAACGTCCGTACGGTCAGCACCCTATAAGAGTGTAACACGTGGCTCATATTGTGCCCGGTCAGCAAAGTTCTACTCATCTCCTGTAGCCATTTTATTAGTCCACGTCTGCCATTTTATTGACCTAGTGAAAATTAGGGTCGTAGTAAAATCTAGTCCGTACAAGTGCATAAAAGCTCTAAATATGTATTTCTGAAATTAATTCAAGAAAATAATAACGCTGTGATGTGTTGAACGGCTGGCATGAAGGTGGTATTATATTAACTTGCTACCAGGGCTATAACATCAGCATAAATCAATGGAAAAAAAAAATTACAGTATAAGAATTCCTTCAAACCACAATTACAGCAGAAGAATCTTCCATTTATACAACTGTAAGAACATTATTTTCCATGACTTCTTTAAGCAAAAATAAAAGGAAAAAAACAAAAGAGAATGGAAAGATTAAAAAAAAAAAAAGATTAACAATTCAAACCTTTCAGTAGGATCTCCCCCTACTGTCAACATGTAGGGAGAAAATCCAAAAAAAGAAAAAAAAAAAAAAAAACTGATGCAAATCCGCGTTGAATTTACAGTTTAAATCTGTTCGAAGAGATCGAAACTCACCCCGGTTAGATCTTCCGATAACGACGTCAATGGCAGGCTACTGAAATCTTCTGAATTGTGTCTATGTTGCTGCTCTTGATCATCATGCCATGAATTTAGCCTCACTTCTTCAGATTTGATCCCATTGTGTTGGAACTGAAAACTAGATTCTAACTTGATATCAGGGTCCCAAGAAAAAACAGAATTCTCAACCATATTGTTCATCTGGAATTCAGCTTGACTATTCAAATTGCAACTGTTATTACTAGAACTTTCCTTTGTTTCATTCAAGAACAAAGTACTTATTCTCGAATTCGAATTGTCCGAAATGTCCGTCTCCGTCGTGTTACCGTAATCGCAAGAAGTTAAATACGGCATCGAATTAAACCCGAAATCGGAGTTCGTCTCCAAATGGGTCTGGTCCAAAGGTCTGAAATTTTGGTGACATTGAAGTAGAAAGTCAGAATTATGATCAAACCCCCCCTGGAATTCAAAAATAGGATATGGATCAAAGACTGATTTTGTCAGAATTTGTTCTTTTGAAGCTTCACTGATTCCAGTATCGAAATAAACCGAATTAATTTCGGCTGAGGTTGATATGGTTCTAAACTTCTTTTGTTCTTCAATTTCAGTCAATGGCTTGTGGGTGTTTGGGTCAATTCCTTGTTGCTTGAGTTTCTTCTTCAAACATGAATTCCAGAAGTTCTTAATCTCATTATCAGTTCTCCCAGGTAATTGTGCTGCAATTTGAGCCCACCTGCAAAAAATCAAAAATGGAAAAAAATCTTGAATACCCATTTCAATTTTTGCATCAAAGATCACAAAATTCGAATCACATTTTATAATAATTCAGTACCTGTTCCCCAAAACTTCATGGAGACTGATTATCAGATCCTCTTCTTCCTGTGAGAACATTCCTCTCTTAAGATCTGGTCTTAAGTAATTTATCCATCTCAGTCTACAACTCTTTCCACATCTTTGCAAACCTTCAAGATCAAAACATGGAAATTACTGAATTATAATTTTTTTAAAAAAATTAAAAAAAAAATGAAGAAGATAAGGTGGTAGCAGAGAATTAATTACCTGCTTGTTTAGGAACTGAACTCCAACAACCAACACCAAATCTAGTGATGTGGTTGAAAAGTTTCTCATCTTCTTCAGGAGACCATAAACCTTTCTTTAGCTTTTGCTTTAAACAACAAGAATGGCGTCCCATGTTCGATGATCGAACGATTTATCGATCCTTTTAAGTAAAAAAAATTCAAAGCAAGTGTCTGCACGATATCCCGAACGATTCAGACATGATGAGGTGATACAGGGGCGGAAGATGTGTTTATGGGTATTTTCTGACGATTTAAAGGGGGGGAGGAAAAATCATGCTTAGGTTTGAAGTTATGGGGTGGAAGGGAGAGAGAGAAAGAGAGGAACACGGGAAGGTGAAGCAATCAAGTGGGTTTTACGCAAATCTGGTGCTGCTTTTGCATTGGACTGGATTGGTCTTTAAGATATCTCTTTCTATCCCTAAGAAAAACAAAAACAATAACAAGAACAGCTCTATAAACTTGGAGTACTTATAATAAGAGAGAGAGAGTGTGTGTGTGTGTGTTTTGGCCCATGTCCAATAATTTTATTTAAAAATTTGTGACATTTTATCTCAGTCAGTCACAAATATTAAATATCGGGCCGAGACACCGATACGTCGAAAAGGCAGAAAGCTAGTCTACACACATGGTGCAGACTTTGAAGCATGCAAATCGTTGTATGTACTGTTGGATGCCCTTGAAAAACATGTCATTTCACTGTTTCGAAAGAAAAAAGTTTACTTTTAAAAAGGGTCAAAGGTATACCTGAAATCTTCTCAAATGCTGACCCGGCATTTTTGCTAGTCACCACTGCCTTTTGGGCCCACTGATCGCATGGATGTTTAGCCCACCTCTTAGTAGACATTCGTACAAAAAATCAGCTTGTTTGATGATTTTGAGCGAAAAATAATGATTAGAATGCCTTAAAAAGTACTAAAATCTAATGGTCATAGAGTACCAATCAAGATGATTTTTTGTGTGTATATCCCAAGGGGTGGGATATACATGCGGTCAGTGGGCCCAGATTGGGGGTGTCAACGGGTCGGTTCCGGTTCGGTTCCTAAGGTGACCAGAACCGGAACAAACGGTTCCGATTCTTATCGGTTCGGGTACTTATCGGTTCCGGTTCTCAAAGTGATGGTACCAGAACCGGAACCGATTATGTAGTTTTTGTCGGTTCCGGTTTCGGGTACAACGGGTCCAATCTTAGTAATATGAGAATTTTTACACTATATTTATATATTGGTTCCGGTTCTTATCGGTTCGGTTCCGGTTTTTATCGGTTTCGGTTCCATATTAGAGTACCAGAACCGTAACCATTAGTTTCCGGTTCGGTTCCGGTTCTGGTTCTTTTTAATCGGTTCTCAAAAATGTGGTACCGGAACCGGTGTTTTCGGTTCCGGTTCGGTTCGGTTAAATCGGGTAAAATTGACACCCCTAGCCCAGATGACAGTGGTGAGTAAAAAAAAAATCGTTCTATCACGTTTGGAAAGGTTTCAAGCATATCTTGTTACATCTTTTTCCTTTTAAAAATTTGAAACATGTTTTTCAAGGGACATCCAACATTGCATACTTTAGAGTCTGCACCACATGTGCAAAAATTAATTTTATTCATCCCGCATGGTAAGTTTCAAGTCCCCCTCCCCAAATGTCGACACATATCCTTGTTAACTCTCTTTTAACCAACTAACCAAGGGTTTAACGTGGGTTATTTTAGGGGTCGGGTTCCAATGACCAACAAAAGTGAACAAAAAAAAAAGTTCATGTTTTTTCTCAGCCGTTGATCCCAAAAAACTAACGGTGGTTTTACTTTTGCAAAAATGATGCCAGCTGAGCACTATTTAGTATTTACCACCTCGGGATCCACGGCCGAGAAAAAACGTGAACTTTTTTTGTTCACTTTTGTTGGTCATCAGAACCTGTTCCTTGGATTGCCATGATTTGCCAGGACAAAAAAATAAACCTCTTTTATTTTGTGCAAAAAAGGCAATTTAAAAAAAAAAATTAATTAGGATATATTAAGCAAACATCATATCTACCATGGTTTTTAAAAGACCGTTATAATTAGTAACAACCCAAACCCGGTATTTCAAAAATAACGTCTAAAACCGAATAAACAGGCTTAGCGTTATAACGAAATAATGGATGTTATTTTTGGAAAAATAATAACATTTTTTAACCGTTGGTTGTCCAGGACTCCAGGTTATTTTTGAAAAGGAATAAAAATAATATTTTTATCATTTTTTGACTTCAGATGTGACAGATGTGACACGCTGAGGCCGTTATAACGGTCATAATAAGTAAGATTAAGTGAACGGTAACGTTAAGTAACCACCGTTGTGAGTCTTATGACTAAAGGGTGGTTTAAAACCTTGATATCTACCACATCACGTATATACTCAAGAATTTGATACGTACAGGCCGATAGTAGACTGAGCCGAGTCAAGTCAGGTCGCCGAGAAATCAATGTCGAGGACTCGCGTATTTAGGAGACTGAAGATTTAAAAATGTTGCAATGATTGGAGGTTTGATAGCCGTTAAATGTGACCGACAGTATACACGTCGAATGATAAATGCCGTATCTTGGGATATACGCCGACAGCTCACACGAAATCGCTTCCACATAAGACCAACCGTAACAGGAAGAGTTGTAGTTAGTTCCTTTTTAATAGGGAATGATAGTGTGGTGCACAAGAGCACCGGAAAAAGGTTGATCCTCCCCTAGTAGATAAAACAGATCCGCCTCTTGGTTTGTTTGATCAACCTTGGTGGTCAAACAAACCAAGAGGCGGATCTGCATTCAGAGAAAGGTTTGGAATCCTTGACTTTAAGCCGAGATGATTGGTGATTTCTAGCCGTAGATTCTTGTAATTTTTTAACATGCCTTCATAAGCAGGTTCTTGTTCGGATTCCAAGACCATATTGAAAAAATCCTAAAAATGATCAATCAAGCTTATTTTTTATGTGTAGGGCCAATAATAAAAAGTCGTGTAAAGACTAAAGAACGCTTAAAAGAATAAAATGATTAAAAAATTAATGGTGTTTTAGTAATACCCCTTATACTTTCAAACTTTGGTATTACCCCTCGACCTTGTTTAAGAGTGGTTGACTTTAGTTAAAACGGACTTGAATTAAATGTCATTTAGAGGCGTTTGGCAACACAAAAATAAGTAACTTATGGACTTTTATAAGCCAAAAAGTTAAAAAATTAGTTTGGATATGTTTCATATTTTAACTTTTGAAAAGTTAAAAACTAACTTAAAACTAAAGCTAAAATTTTTAACTTTTAACTTCTAAGAGAATTACTTCTCAAAAATTACAATGCCTGTTAATGATTTTAATTTCTTTGACTTTTTTGGAAGTAAAAAATCAACTAGTAACTTTACAAGTAGAAGTGCTGTTACTTCTCATTCCCAAACACCTCCTTAATAAGTGCATTAGCAAGCGCATGATGCACATGTCACGTTTTAACGTTAGTCAAATGCTGGTTAAACTAGGTCAAGGGGGGTTATCTTCAAGTTTGAAAGTATAAGGGGTATTACAAATTACTTCCAAATTCTAGGGAGGTGTTACTAAAATACCCAAAAATTAAAGAAATATAATATGGATATTTTTGGTAAAATAATAACATTTTTTAGATTTTATGTATTTAATTATATCGCGAGAAAGCCTTTCAATCATTAATAAGTAGAATAAATACTTTATTAAATTTTAGTTTTTTTACTGAATTATTGAACGACAAGCCCGATCATAATCGAACTTTTCACATACTAATCACTTATTTGAGTAAAAAAATTATATGGAGCTGTGGAACCATCTTAAGTGCTGCCATCTGTACAGACTACAGAGTGGGACCGGGATGATTAGACAGGAGAATATTCTAGCATGTACAGATGGCAGCTACACATGCATTGATACGTAGGCCATGCCCAGAAAACAAAACCAGTGGCAAGAAACACGTTATTCTTACTGTTGAGTATACTGGGAGGGTATATCGGTCTTTAGAATGGAGATGAATTTTAGCCATGAAGATCTTGCATCACACGTGAACTTAACTTGTCGGGCTGTGAAAGCAAACATCATATCGGGTCAAAGAAAAAATTATTTTATTTTATTTTATTTTATTAGGCCCGTTCTAACTTACGCAGGGAGAGTATGGTATGGGCTTAATCAACATATTTAAGATAGCTTACGTAATACTTTCCTTGCTACGAGAGAGACAGCATGATAAACATTGCCCCCTCTTTAAAGCTACGAGCCAAGACATAAAAAACACGATCAAAAGACCCTCAAAAAGGTACGAAGGACAACAACAACAACAACAAAATTCGCTGGTTTTAGAAGTTTAGAATATATCTTTTTCGTGTTTAAGCAAGAGGTCGCGATGTAACAAGGTATACCTGACATTATTTGAAATGTGAAAGCGCATTTCTGCTGCCATCTGGGCCCAGTGACGGCATGGATGTTTAGCCCACTCCTTAGTAGACATTAATATCAAAAATCAGCTTGTTTGATGATTTTTAGCCGTTGGTTTTAACACTCAAAACAATGGTTGAATTCAACGGCTACAAGCACGCCTTAAAAAAAAAAACTAAAATCTAATGGTTAGAAAATAACAATCACAGTGATTTTTTGTGTGTATATCCACCAAAGGGTGGGATAAACATCCATGAAGTCAGTGGGCCCATATGACAGCGGTGTGTAACAAAAACCCGCGCTTCTGCATTTGAAAAAGTTTCAGGCATACCTTATTACATCTTTTTCCTTAAGCAAGATTTGATTTGTTTTTCATGTGTTGTTTTTTTTTTTTTTTTTTTTGATTGATGCATCGGATCACATCAGGACTCCACCGCCGTACCGTTCACCTTTAATAATAATAATAATAATAAAACTGATGAATTACTAGCATGGTTCACGTTTCAAAAAGTGAATATCTTTTAGCTAGAATCGATTAAGAAGAATTAATAGAACTGATTGTAGAGATTTCAAAATCTACTTAATTAATCTTAATAAAGTAAAATTTAGGTATTATTCACCTTAGAAAAACTAATTTAGGGCATTAAGCTTAAGCCGGGCTTCTTAATTTAATTGTCGGTTTAGTGTACAAATGATGTATTCTTTTAGAGAAATATGATTATCATATATCAAGGTTGGCTACATGAATTCTATTTCACTGTTCAATAGTTGATCAGCTACACTCCACTAATTACTACAACTGTTCAATACTAAAGCTTTAATTTGTGTACCTGGCGGAGGTTTGAACTCAGGACACATGAATCCACTTATACTTGAAATTTTGGAAGAAATACCTAGTGAATTTATCTCAATTCTTATTACACTCTTTGCACATTCTTGCACTACTTATGAAACAAAAATTTTTGAGCTCTTATATAAGAAAGTTGGACTGAAAATGTAGGAAAAATTTTAGATACAGAGGACTTTGGATGCAGTCGATGTAGAGGGGTTTTGTGGCTGTACATGGCTCATTTTTGGGGCCCACTAACCGCTCGCATGGATGTTTGCCCCACCCCTTGGTGGATATATATACAAAAAAGCAGTCTCATTTATTTTCTCTGGCCATAGATTATAACACTTTTATTGGATTGATTGTGGCCGTTGAATTCAAATATATATTTTTTTACATATTGTGGGCACTTACTTAATCCAACGGCGGCCATAAATCATCAACCAGACTGATTTTTGGTATGCTTATCCACCAAGGGGTGGGATAAAAATCCATGTGGTTAGTGGGTACACAAAAATGAGCCATGCTGCCTTTTGGGATCTTGAGACGGGTAGGACATGATTGAAAATTGTATATTTCTTGTATTACTAGAGATAAGAGTAGCATTATACTTACTAGTGGAGAAGCACACATGATGAATCAACGAGGGGTTGGTGAGATGGCCAGGACCACACCTCAGGAACTGCAAGTCCTGCGTTCGAATCGCAGCCAACCTTAAGGCTTCGGCCCAGCTTACTGTTGCGTGTGAATGAGGGGGTTTGCACGTGGCCGAGGGATTCAGTCGGGTGCATACCCTCGTACCCGTAAAAAAAAAAAAAAAATATGATGCACATGTATAATTAAAAAGAATAAAAGAATGATAACTTTGTCGGTAGAAAAAGTAATAATATATAGATCAAAATATTGCTTTTTATAGTCAACATGTATTATATACTGTCTGAGCATCTTTGAAAAAAAAAAAAAAGGTGGCACAAAACGATGCCGACTCTCATGATTCTCGCGGGCTTATAGATGTTTATAATTTGTAATGAATTCATATTTTTTTTAGTGGTCAAAGTTGTCATTCCACGTGGTTATAGATGCATGGAGTGGGGTCCCACTCAAAGTTCTCTGACCCAATTGAACGATCATAACCATCTAATCTATAATATCTTCCATCTCACATGAGATTTCATTTGTGGAACGGTTATGTATTCACCAAGTCTGCAATTATATAATTAACTTGGAAGACAAATATTATGGGGATCTTATATTTTCCATTTATCTATAATAGTGCAAGGCAGGTGTGTGTTGCACGCGCGTGACTATAGGGGCGTTTTTGGAAGAAGTGGTAAAATAATATAGTTTTAGTCCAAGGGGTAGTTTTGGAAGATTAGTTTGGAGGAGGAGCAATTCAAGAGTCAAGGCATAACCAGAAAGACCAAAAAAAAAAGACCGAACTTTGAAATGTCACGCTTACCCGTGGAAAAAGATGTATAATGGTATATGTCATGCTTTTTGGTGTGAGGAAGCACGATTTTTGTTACTCACTACTGCCGTCTGGGTCCACTGACCGCTTGGATGTTTAGCCCACCCCTTTGTGGATATACAAACCAAAAATCACCCTGATTAGTAATCTCTAACCATTAGATTTTAGTACTTTTTAAGGCTTGATTATAGCCACCATTTTTTTAGTACTAAAACCTACAACAGCTAAAAATCATCAAACAAGCTTATTTTTGGTCTCTACTTAAAGGGTGGGCTAAACATTCATGTGGTCAGTGGGTCCAAATGGCAACAGTGGTGAGTAACAAAAATCGTGCTTCCTCACACCAGAAGCGTGAGGTATACCTTGTTACATCACGACCCTTTTACCCATATAGTTTGATGAAATAGTTGAAAACAAAAAGAGTGCAGTTTGGCGGATAAAACTTTGATGACCGGGCCCTGTCAATGAAGGAGATGACAGGGCAGCAGATCGGCACGTGTATTTTGTACGGACTGGTCACTTCGGCCTCACCACACACGTACTCAGGTGAGTACTTGAGTGCTTTTTGCCAAAAGACTCACCTGTCTACGTGTGCGGTGAGGCCGAGGTGGTCCAACCGTACAAAATCCAGGTGCCGTGATCTGCTGCCCTGTCATCAAAGTTTTACTCGCAATTGCCTTAAGAGTAGCAATATGCCCTCATGTCGAATAAATATTTGAGGCTAGAGTTGTTTCCTGTGGTCCTAGAGATGAATGGCCGTATAAATGTTTGGCTCATTCTTAGGTGGACTTGCATTCTAAAAATCAGCCCGATCAATGATTTCTAACCGATGGACTAAAGTCTTTTACATGGTTTATTTTTTACTGTAGGATTTCATGTATTATTTGAGGTAGTCGGATACAGAGGTTATAAATCACCTCAGGTTGGTACATAAGTCCACCTAGGAATGAGCCAAACATCCATATGGTCAATGGTCTATAAGAGCGTGCCACATGGCTCATACTATATTCTATCATCAACGTTGATGATAGACATCCGTCATCAAATATCTACTCTGATCCCCTCATGTCTTGAATAGAATTTTGATGAGACAGACGGATTACAATAGGAGTCACGTGGCGCACTCTTAGAAATCACTATGGCTGTTTGGCCCAACCCTAGGTAGACTCATAGACCAAAAATTAGCCTAATTAGTAATTTCTAAGCATTGGATTAGAGTCGTTTTCATGCGTTGAGGAATTCGAACATTATTTAGAGTACAATCCAAAGGCTTGAAGTCACTACTCACGGTGAGTTTGATAAAGACCTTTAAAAGTCTGCCACGTGGTTCATACTATATAGTCTGTTCGTCATCAAAGTTCTACTCTCATGTCCTACCCCTGCGGGACAACTAAACCCCCTATTAACCCAATGTTTCCGCAACCTCTCTCGTAACCAGGGATTTGTTTATTAGAGTAGAACTTTGCTGACTGGTACTAGTCAGCAACGTTGCTGACTGACCAAAATATGAGACATGTGGCACACTCTTAGACGATGATGATTGTATGGATGTTTGGCCAATCCCTAGGTGGACCTACAACCTAAAATCAGCCTGATTTAGTGATTAGGGAGAATTTGTTTTTTCCTTCTTAGCTTCTCTCGCGTCCATTCCCTTGCATAAAGGGTATGGAGTATACTGGAGATTTTTCTTAGATTGCAAGGCGATAACAAGAAAATAGAGACCCTTGGTATTCGTTTCGGTATTGTGGGACCGTTAAGAGTATTTTTTGTGACGTTAAAGCGACGCCTTCTGTCGTTGACTAACGGTTCTGCACGTATGAAGCTACATGTGTGGAAAGGATAACGACGGTGTACTTTTTTTTTGGTAGGGAACACGATCGCCGGACCATCATTATTACTCGCACGAAATAACTCAAGATGTCAAACCAGTGACCATCAAAACATCTTACAAGAGAGTCCACGGTTGATTACGGACGTCTATAAGAGCCACGTGGCATCCTTTTACAGGAGTAGAACTTTGCTGACGGTGCTGGACAGCAAAGTTGCTGATCGACCACAATATGAACCACGTGGAACATTCTTAGAGGATGTTGACAGTATGGATGTTTGGCCAATCCCTAGGTGGACCTACAAACCAATGATCAGCCTGCTTAGTGAGTTCAAACCTTTGGATCTTTGTACCCCAAATAATGGTCAATAATGCTCTAACTCGACGGCTAAAAATCAACCCATGGAAATGACTCCAATCTAATCCTGCTTAGAAATCAGACTACTTTTTGGTGTCTGTGTGTCCATCTAGGATTGGGCCAAACATCCATACGGCCAGAAATCTCTAAGAATATGCCACATGGCTCATACTATTGTCGATCAGCAACTTTGCTAACCGGAGCCAGGCAGCAAAGTCTACTAATCTTACATACCACTGGCCGAATAGATGTTTGGCCCATCCCTAGGTGGTGAACCACTGATCAAAAACTCAGCCTGATTGGTAATTTCTAACTGTTGATTGAGTCTTTTTAATGCGTTTGATTTTAAACAGTGGGGTTCGAGCATTATTTGGGGTGGTCCAAACCAATTTTAGAAATCATCAATCAAGCTGATTTTTGGTCTGTAGGTCCACCTAGGGATAGATCAAACATCCATAGTATCAGTGGTTTCTAAAAGTGTACCACGTGCCTAATATGGACGTCGGTTCTAAAAGACGTCGGTGAGCAGAAGTGGACTCCTTACAAGAGGAAAAAAATGATGCTGTTAAGAGAATGTCTTCCCTAGAATCCAGACCATTGATAGATTTTAAGATTCGTGTTGTGTGGATCTCTAAGACCATCCAATGGTCTGCGCATTCCGAACACGTTTTCACGATGCCGACAGCAACACTAACGAGTAACGACTCAAAGGAGTAAAGAGAGCATGGGCCGTCGGACCAGAAATTCCATTTTAGACTATCAACATCGAATTCAGTGAGTTTACAAAAAAAAAAAAAAAAACATCGAATTCAGTGTTTACATGAAGAGAATGCCATCTGTACATTTAGGGCTTTAAAAAATGTGGGCCCAGTTTATAAGGAAAAAAAAAATGGGCCCAGAAAGTTTGTGGGCAAAAAAGTTAGATACAGGAATCCATAAAAAATGCCCCATTTATCTCTGGCCCCCACCTTGGTGGACCTACAAACCTATAACATTCCGATTGATTATTTCTAGCTGTAGGTCCATCAAGGTGTGAGCGAAATCAAGGTTTAAAGGGGACCGTTATAACGGTATAACGGACTGGGGGCGTTACCGTTTTTTCTGTTATAATGGTCGTTGTGAAAAAAAAACGCTCGGGCAAAAATGGAAAAAAATGGGAAAAAAATGGAAAAAATGGCGCTGAAATTCAAATTTTGAATTTTAAAATTTGAATTTCAAATTTTCAAAAATGGAAAATAACGGAATATAACGGAAAATAACGAAAAAATAATGGAATATAACGAAAATAACTGCTATTTTTTTTCACAAAATTTTCCAGAAAATAACGGTTGTTATTTTCGTTATAACGGCCGTTATTTTCTGGGCGTTTTAACGGTCCATAACTTAACGGGGTAGGTCCGAATCCGTTATAAAGGCCGTTTTTTAAACCTTGAGCGAAAGTCCAAACATTCATGGGTCAGTGGGCCCCCAAAAGAGTGATTTATTTATCGAACTTTTGATATAGAGATTTTGTCCGAGACGAACACCAAACCAACATAAATCGTCCGTATTAATCAGGTTGATTATTGGTTGGTAAGTCCACCTAGGGATTGGTCAAACATCCAATCGGTCAGAGTCCTCTAGGAGTATGCAACGTGGCTCGTAATGCGCCCTGTCATCGGCCTCAATGACAGCACGCTGTCATCAAAGTTTTACTCGTCCGTCTACTGTCGTTATTTTTGCCGTTAAACCAGTAGTGGTACTAACTTGGTGCCACGTTGGTCCTCGTGTAATTAAGTCACCATGACGTGTCCGACATAATCCATCTTTGTGGGACCTGTACACGTCATTGATGTTATCTCTCTTTTTTTCTTGTCCTAAACTTTCTAGATTTGATAACGTAGACATAGATAGGGTGTCATAAACGTCTTTAGACGATGCTGAGAAGCTCACGCCATAACAACGTAACACATAGCCACCTGTACAAGATCTTTGCTGTCATCAATGGGACCCACGTTGGAGATATTTTTCATCAACCGAATGATGTCAAATTAGGAAATTTTTTTTTCTTTTCAACTCTTAATTTTTGTTGGACCATCTACAAGTACAACCAATATAACGAACAATTTGGAGTGCGGCAAAAATACGGTACGGGGAATGTTCGAGTGAGTACTATTCGAAACACATTTTAAAATGCGTTCAAAAAATTCGGCAAAAATATTTTTTAAAATAAAATATTGATAATTTTTTGTCTCATAAATCAATTTTTTTTATGTTCAAAACTAAATAATCCGAAAATAATTCGGAAAAGTTTGTGAATTATTCTCGAATAATTCTATCATGTTAAAAAATGAGCAAATTATTCCAAACCTTTGAACAGGACGTTGTTCGGTTCGTTATTTAAATAACTTGTACGGTTCGCGTATAATTTGAGAATTTATATACTAACTATAAGGAAAGCTAATATTTCTGCTTAATATATATATTTATGGGAAAATATGTGATGAATCATATGTACTTGATTCCTCGCCCATTCAAGCCATTCAATTGGTGGGGCATATACTCATCAAAGGATTTTAACCGTCAGATATTAAAAAACATATACATGGCTACACCCAGGGCCGTCTCGATACAAGTTGAGGCCTAAGGCGAAAACTTTGTATGTTGCCTTTTTTATATTTAATATATTAACATATGATATTAATTAAAATATTGAACTCCCTATATGGTAGTAAATCTTATTTAACAACTATTCGTGGTAATCAAAAGCTACAAAAAAAAAAAAAAAAAATAGATAGAGAGGACTCCCGTAATCCCGTTGCAGTCCATGCGGAGGACTCTTGCAACCCTACATAGATCAAGCTTTTGGGCTTAATGACTGGGTGGATGTTCAACCCACCTATTGGTGGATAAACACACTAAAAGTTAGTTTGATTGATGATTTGTAGCCATTGGACTTACTACGCAAAAAACATGCTTGAATCAATTGCTATAATCAATCCTAAAATGTACTAAAATCTATGGCTAGAGATAATCAATCAGGTTAATATTTTATTTGCATATCCAACAAGGGGTGGGCTAAACATCCAAACGGTTAGGGTTGGCTAGGGCCTAAGGCGACCGTCTTATTGGCCTTACAATAGAGACGGCTGACACCCACACAAATACATAAGAACACATAAGCCCTAAAATGGTCGTCTTCAATAAAGTTTTCTAGAAGCGATTCTTGCCTATAAATGTTCATAAAAATTTCTAGACCGACATTTTTTTAGGGTTTTTCATTGGGTCCTTATCGAAATAGCCATAAGGGGTTGTTGTCTTTTTACCATTGGTAGAATGTACCTCGTATTCCATGCAAGGCTACTAAATTTAATCATTATACCTTGTGGAACAATTTTACCCATGGTTAAAAAAAGAGTAGAACTTTGCTGACTGATGTCTGTCATCAACATTGACGACAGACGTGATGACAAACCTCCGTCATCAATGTTGCACCGTGGCAGACTTTTGGAAACCACGGACCCACGGACCGTACGGATGTTTGTTCCATTCCTAGGTGGACTTACATACAAAAAATTAGCCTGATTAGTGATTTCAAACATTTGGATATTTGTACCCCGAATAATGTTGAGATATCACAGTTAAAAATCAACCCCATAAAAACGACTCCAATCCAACGCTTAAAAATCACTAATCAGAATAGGGTTAGGCCAAACATTCATACAATCAGCAATCTCTAAGAGTGTGCCACATGGCTCAAACTGTAGATTTCTCCATTCAAATCCTATGAGGATGGTCACAGTCATGACTCATGGTGATTGGTACAGTATTTACTGGTTATTATTTTTGTCAAAGTATGGGAAAACTACTACTACTACTAGTGTTTTTCCCTTTAAAGGCATTGTCCTTGTCACATTAGTCACAATCATCCAACAATAAAGCTTCCTTTTCAAGAGACCATGATCACAAAATGATAGTGAAAGCAAAGCTTTCAAACACATTTCTTTCCCTTCATCCTTCATCCCCTTTTTGTGCCTCCTCTCGGGACTCGTGTTCTCGGCCGCGGATTCTTTTTTTAGCTAGGCAGAATCATATCTTGAAGTGGTTGTTCGGATAGAATCCCAATCTGCAAATAAACATCACAGTTGCAAAAGCAGAGGTCAAGGTAGATTTCGAGAATCTGACGATGGTTGATAGGACTAAGCTGGCATCACTATTTTCACTTTTGGCAGTCCTAACAACCACTGTTGGATTCTCGAAATCCACGGTCGAGAAAACGAGTCTTGAGAGCAGGCACAAAAAAGGGGGCTCCTGAACCAGACCTAATAATTATATAGGACCATTGGCTGGTTCACAATACTTGCTTGTCTTCCATAAAAGGGAAGAATTTTTGCCTTTTGCCCAATCTTGTTTAAGTGGGAAATCTCATCACTTATTGCATCACTTAACTTCAATATGAGATAATTAATGTGTTTCAACAACAACCTCTCTCTCTCTCTCTCTCTCTCTTTCTTTTAGGTGTAGGTTTCAAGATTCCATGTCCCCTCAAAGTTCTTCCCTGCACATAATTCACTTGCTCTTACAAGTCAAAAGTTCATTAGATTGCCTTGAGAAGAAAATTAACTGTGTCAAATCATACCATTTAGTTGATAAACCTAATCAGAATGTCATGTCTCCATGATCGTAAAATTCCATGATTTGACACCAATTTAAACCCTAATTAACGTTTCGAGTGACACCAATTTGGTCCACATGTCACCGATCTGTCGTCATTGTAACCATTACCCCAGCATTCGACAACTTTGATAACGAAAATACATGCCGACACAGATTCACGGCGTATTTTTCCTTTAATATTGATTATTTATTTTCTCACCTACTCCAAAATTATCCTATATGAGGTGTTAAAATCGGTTAATTAGATTATTTAAAAATTAAAACACGTCGAACATTTACATTATTACATGGTTGAATAAACGAATTTTACCTTTTTTTAAGGAGTTTATATATGTAATCTTTTGTCCACGTTTTATTTTATTTTTTTTTAACTTTTGTTTACAATTCTAGTTTTTTGGGTAAATATATGTTGGCGAATATGACGGAGGGCATGACATAATTCCTGCGAAGGAAAGCGACAATACAGTTATTTTTAATCTAGAGTCTCGACACGAACGAATGAGAAATAAAATAACTGAATTATGAGCGTTAAAGCAATAACGAAATCTTAAAACATAATTTACTGTCATGATTTTTTTGTGATATAACTGAATTGACAATTGAAAATTTTTCCAACCCACTAATTCATTTCGATTGCGATAAGCTAACTCATGACTAAGAACTCATAGATGTAGATGTATACACACGACGGTAACGAAAATTGGCTTTTACGTAAGTCGGTGTTGGCATTTGCAATGCACGATGGGGGGGAAAAAGGGCGTAAACGGGTGAATTATGCGAGTAGTAGGTAGGAGCAATATATGATGTACCGTTATTTGATCTTGATGCTACGCTTGATGAGGTATAACGCCCACCGCTCGCTTGAGAGCGGCAATAACTACCCAAACCGATCGGGACTGGTGGACGGTGGTGATGGGGTATATACTGATTTTTCATTTTTACGCGAATATATGGAATCATTAATCTTGTGTTGAATTAGTAGTAGTAGTAGGTGAGATATGGTTAATTACTCAAATTTAACTGTGATCACTCTCTATCTACTCAAATTTAACTGTGATCCGTTTGAAAACTTGAAAACTCGACCGACTCGAAAGTCTACCGAGTTGAGTTAACTCGAAGGCTCGAACTTGAGTAATATATTAATATTACATACATATATTAATATTGATATATATATAGGGTCAGGATCGGGGGACAACATTTTCGTACAACATTTTTTACAACAAAAACTTGGTGCGGCCCAATATATAAATTAGAAGTTTTAGAATGTGATGATCTTTGGTGAGGATGGTCTCTATGGTGAGGAGATCATCCTCACAAAAATTCAAATCATTCCAATATTCGTAGACCAGTTTACAAGTTGAAGAATTATGGACCGTCTATTTTTATCGTTAACTGGAAAACCACATTTGATGGGGTTAGAAATTTTAGAATGTGCTGATTTTTTGTAGGGGTGATCTATGTGGTGAGGAGATCATCCTCACAAAAAATCAGCTATTGATTTATCTTCCATGTAGGTACGCCAAAATTGTTGTAAAAAACATTGGATGAAATTGTTGTCCTCACCCATATATACATATTACAAATTTTTATAAGCAGAATTTATAACTCTGTGGAGTTTGTGTTGACTTCCTCCAACCAAAAATCAGCCTGTTTAGTGATTTCTAGGCGTTGGATCTTTGTACCTCAATTACTGCTCAAATTCCCACAGTTGAGATCAACCCATGAAAATAAGTCCACTCCAACGCTTAGAAATCACTAATCAGGCTGATTTTTGGTTTGTAGGTCCACCTAGGGATTGGCCAAATATCCATATGGTAGAGTCCTCTGAGACTGCCACGTGGTTCATATTGTGTCCTGTAACGGGAGCCTGTCATTTTAGGGCTGTCACTGGGGCCATGTGAAAAAAATAAATAAAATATTTCCATGCCAAAATTTAGGGAGAAAACGATATCTTTAACACACTATATAAGTTGGTTCTAGGTCCAGTCGGTTTCTGTTTCAGTTCCAGTTTGGTCCGGATACTATTGTACCAAGAACCGAAACCTATTATATCTTTGTCCCGGGTCCCATCAGTTCCAAGTATTTTTTGGGTCCAGTTCTAAATCAAGATTATCCGGTTCCAATCGAGTATCGATTAATTGGGTACCAATTGGCATCCCTACGTATGAAACGAATCTTACAATGGTCTGGAATCAGCCATCCACATTGATGGCTGACCAACTGAACATTTCAACAGTAAGATTAGATGGCTAGATTTGTTTGATCAATTCAATTTGTAGATTACGATCCATCTCGAGAGGTGTCCATATCAATGAGTCCACTTTTGCTCCGGACGGCCCAAAAGCCCAAAACAAAAGGTTGGTCAGACCCTCCCCGTTGCACACAAGGTTTGAAGTCTCTGGATTGGAGGCCGGATCGGTGCATCTCGCTCGAGACAACGTGAAACTTCTTTAGGACACAGTGATCTCAGCCGAGCCGAACCCGATCCAGAACGGGATGGACCGAGACGTCGAACCATGGTTGCACCCTAAAACTGCCCAAACCCACCTTAAACTCAACCCTGGTTTATTGTTTAACATGGGTTAGGGCAGGTTTTAGGTGGTGTACCTGAGCAACCCTGAGGCCAGGAAATTCCTGGTCACTGATTGTTCTTGCCTTCACCCAGTTTTATCAATAACTACATACATGGGAAACATCTTTCAGTGGTATACAAAGTTTACAGAAGTAAAAATTGGAAAAAAAAACAAATCAAGAAAAATTGCCAGGCTTTCATATCACAAAAGAATTCGATGTTCTTACAGCATACCAGTATACACTGACTAAAAGATTTATGGGTTGGTTCCCACCATTTAATGAGGTCCTACCTTAAATATTTTCTTGTGCCAAAAATTGACCCAGAAGGACATTCTTTCATATGGTGAGAATACATAAACTGTAAACGGTTACCGTTGCAGCAATAACAGATCAGGGAGATGGTTAGGACTAGCACTTTGACCATGATACCATTGGTGGACTGTCCTTACAGTCTCTACGAACCGATACCTTAGACTTCTTCAAAATTCTTAGGGTTTTCGGTGTTGTTCATGGGATGCCACTCACAATTTCACTTGTCGACTCAAATCACTTTCTTACACTTTCTTCAACTCTAGTGAATGCATCCGTGAGCACGTCAATGGTCCAATCCTTCACATCCTCCTGCAGAATACAAGAAATGTCTTAATATCAAGAACACCATATTTAGGTCATAACCATATTAAAGAGAGACAACTCGTTTGTTGGGAATAAGAAAACTGCAGGAAACTGAACTGTTCAAGCATACGTCGACTAGACATTTGTTCTCAAACATGATCTACAGAAAAAAAAAATGCACGAAGCACTACAAGTAAATCATCAAACAATATTTGCAATTGTTTGTATATGCATATAATATTGAATTTATTTTCCTTCGGGATCTTAGTGCCACACCTTCCCGTCTAATGTAGGGTATTTAGATCTAACAATCTAAAGACAGACAATGGATATTTCTGAAACATTCAGATTTCACTTTTGAACATCCAGAGGTGAAGCAGCAGGTCTTTGGTGATTAGGCAAACCAATGATGGTGGAAAATGTAGAAATTAAGCACTTATAGTTTAACATACAGTTTTATAATTACCTGGTTGGTCAGCTAGATCTACATGGTTTGAGTTTTTATTTATTCATATGACAATTATGTATAGTCGTGAAACTGAAAGCAGAACAGCCTAGAATGGTTACTTCGTTGGCTGAAAATGTCGATTATTTGTTATTCAGATTCAGTCTTTCAGGAGCTATATGGAGGTCTGTTCAAAGCTCGTGTAATTACAAATGAAGATGAAATTGGACGAAAAGGTTGCTCCAACAGCTTCAAAGTTTGTGGGCAAGAGCTTAAAGACCGAAATTAAGAAAGTTGTGTTCAGTGCTACTGTTTACCAGATGTGGAAAGAAAGGAATGAAACTGCATCTTCAATAAGAAATCAAAGTTCATTTAGGAACTCTTGAAGATGACCCTTAATTTGATTGAATGGAGTGAATAGCCATGTTCAAAACCAGGTGAATGAATTCTAATCTCTGATGGCTCTACTTGCAACTCCAATTTGGGTATGGGTGGCTTCATAAAAAATCTTCAAGGTTAGACCTCATTTAGATTTGTAATACTCACAAATACTAAACAGTTGTGGCTTAGGTAATGTCATCCTCAAAGGGCTCCATTTTGCTCTGAGCACAATGTGAGTTAAATTCTTACCGGATCAGATTGGACCAATTGCATTAGGAATCCAAACCAATAGCCTACGAAGGCTAGGAAGAGCCTTGGTAAGATTAGGGTATTTATTCATCTCTTTGATTCTTGGGATATCATTCGCATTTTCGGAATAGTGGATGATGCTTTGGCTTGTAATTTGTGCCATAATCTTCTCAAGTGAACAATACCACAACCAACCTTGTATGGCCAACATCCCCTTGGTCACTGGATATTGACTGATATAAGTACAAATGTACAGTTTTGACCTCAGTCAACTCAGGACATCATGCCCCAAGTATGTATAATTTTGCAACCAAAATGAAATAAACAACCTAATTAAGATAATAATATTGGTGTCAGAGAATCAACACTGTGTTAGTATATAGATAACATCAGAAACACATTCAACTAAAGCAAAAACATGGATGTTTCAAAGAAATAGAGGTGCTTTTATTATCTCAACTATCAAAGAAAAGACATCTGCAATTTGGTAGAATAAACACAACCAGTTTATTCTACCGTGGGTAAGATCACAGAAGAACAAGTGTGAAATAGTTGAAGAAAGGATTAACAATAATAGAGTAGTGTGCCTCACCATACGCAATGGTTCATCAGTTCTCAAGCGCGCATTTGAGCGAGCAAGCTTAGATTCAAAAGGAGTCCTTGGCCTCACTTCTTGGATTTCCTCCCATTCTTCACGACTGAGCATCCTAACTGTCCCTTGCTCAGCAGGAGCATTCCTAATTTTGCGCTCAATCCTCTCTTGGGATTTGGACTCATCGTACTGCCAACACAAGCAGATCACAAAAGACTTAGTAAATTATTATAGACCTGATGTGCATGACTAAGTCACCATGCAATTCAAAGCAAAACAGTACAAAAGAAGCGGGTGATTTTGTTATAAGACAGTTAAATTTCTGCCTCTACCATAAACGGTCAACATGGATTTCATGCAGGGAGTTCAGACTCCAGATCATTAGATCAATTGGCCCTCTCAGAAAACTCCTATGCATAATTCCGCTATAGCCAGAAATTCTAAAAGTAAGAAACTCAATTATCAGATGCCTCGGAAATTAGAATCATTGCATCCTGCTGATTTTGAGCAGGAGATTTTCTAGGTTGGAGTATGTTACCCAGATACACCAAGGACACAGCCCCATGAGGAATGGATACGGAATTTACACTAAAATCGAAGTAGCAGACACGGATACAACACCTATTTTGAAGTATCCGGGTAACATAGGGGGTTGGACCCTGCAACAAGGCAGTATGGATCCCCCTCATCGGCATGTCATTTGTACAGCGGAAGGAAGAGGAACCAAGTTTGTTAAAATGCCTAGGTGAGCCTAAGTGTTGAACCTTGGCTGGCTCACCTGGTGACAACGCCAAACTATGGACAGACCCTTTTCTTGCCACGTAGTAGGCTACATAGTAAATCCAAACTATCCATATGATAGAACATTCTCTAGATTAGTCACATGGACAATGCCTACGTCCACTCACATGCATATCCTACCATGTATTGCGCTTTTCCCGATGAATGTGACAGCCATTGAATTTTCTAAATGTATAAACAAAAAAAAGGTGAGATAAATGCACTTTTTGCCACGAATTGGAGGGTTAAAGTGCCACACTTATAAAAAAAAAATGTGCCAAATGGAAAGAGGGTGAGATGGTAAAGCAAATGAGGCCCTTTGGGCCATCACTCAATGGACAGAAAGGGAAACAAGATCGTCAATATGTCTAGGTGAGCACACGTGTTGAACCCTAGCTAGCTTGCCTAGTGACTGCACCAACCTATGGACGGACCCTTTTCTTGCCACATAGTGGGGTACATAGTAAATCCAAATTGTTCATATGATAGAGTATCCTTTGGATTGGCCACATGGATGATGCCTTTCTCCACTCACATGCATATCCTATGATAAGGACATCAGATCATCCTACCCTAGAGTGTACCAGAGGAGGAGAACTGAAGCCATACCTGTGTCATTATATTTTGATGACTTCTATGTGGGCTCCAATTTGAGTTCTCCATGACATTGGGAGTGGAAGACCACGTATGCATCTTGAAGACTCCACATTGGAAAGATGCACATGGGCTGTAATAAGGACCTATTTGTTAGTTTTAGTTTTATTATTGTTTCGGGTGTCTAAGCAATATTTTAATAGTTATGGGTCTCATTGTAATTTTCTTAGTTGCTTAAGTGAGCTATATTTTATTTCAGCCATTGGATGTCTTTAGTTGTTTTGGATGGTCCAGGTTAGATTTGGGTATTAGAGTTAATACAAAAACTCTCACTGTTGAAAATTGAATTATTGATGAATGAAAATTGATGCTCAGCTTTTGAGAAATCTACTGTGAAAGGATATGGTGTGAAGCCATTGATTTTGGTGCGAAGCCAATGTACTTTCTTTCTCTCTTCTTCTCCATCTAGATTTCTTATTCTTCAATTAATTTTGTTTGATCAAATTTAAACCTTAAAAAAAAACCTACGTGTACCCATCAAACCCCAACCCTAACTGTGACCAACCCCAAACCCATACCCTCGCCGTAACCTTCCCTTACCATGTGCCCTACCCACACCACTCCCCCTTCCCCTCTGATCCCTGCGGCACAATCTTGGATCCCTACTAGACCCTACAACACCCCTTGGTACCTAATCTCGCTTGGGCTACATCCCCCACCCTCTGATCTCCTTTGCGGCAACCCCTGTGTTTTTTTTTTTTTACTTTCGAGGGTATCCGAGCCTCTTAGAGCACCCGACTAGTCCCCCGGGCAAGTGTGTACCCCTTCCACACGAGCCAGGTAAAATTGGGGTAAGTCACTAGGGAGTGGCCCAAGGGGGAGTTGAACTCCCCTTGTCCCCAGATCTCCTTGCAGCTTCCCTAAAATCCCTAGACCCCTACGGCATCTTCCAAAACCCTTATACCCCCCTGTGGCATCACCATCTCCCTCTTCTCCCGTGTAACACACCCAATAGCTTTGTTCTCCCATTCAGCCCAGAAACCTACTTGAATCTCATGGTTCCTCTCTGTAACCCCTGGAACTTTAATTAAACCTTGTTGAACCTAATATTATTTATTAAACCATTGATAAGGAATGTTGTGAATCTACACATGTTGATTGAACCCTAAGCTAATGGAAGTCTCAACTTCCATTTGACCCTTCGATCAATAAAATTAGAGGTTTGTACTATTGGATAGTGATTTTTTGCCTCAAATTAATTATTTTAATTGGTACAAAAAAATTTAATTATGTTAATTATTTGCTAGCATCTCTAAATAATTTTCGGATTTATTTTATGCTTCATATTTCTCATGGTAATTTAATTTTGACCTCAAATCATCATCTAGGCTTAGTTTTCACAGCCCTGCATCATCCTACCATGTGTTGCACTTCCCCAATGAACAATGACCATTGAAGTTTCTAAAATTATAAACAAGAAAAAGGTGAAAGAAACATGCTCATTTTGCTATGAGACGGGCTAATGTGCTTAAACTTGCCACATGGGAAGAGGGTGAGATGGCAAACGCATGAAGTCCTTTGGGCCATCTCTTCAGTTGGGCGCTCAGGCAAGCTACCACATAGCCTTGAAAAAACATCTGCTCGCCCAGGCACTTGAAGGAAACCATAAGTGGACCGGTTCAAACAGAGACTTAAAATAATGAAGTAAATACAAAGTATATTCTTTAAATTATTTTGTAAATATCTTCGGTCTAAAGGATGTAAACCTGATGTATCATCCTTGCCCGACTAAGTAGTTTTCAGTAACAATTTCTTTTTCTTCTACTTAGAAAAGCTGGGATTAGGTAGATACCTACCTGACCTTAAAAAACAAAATAGATTACAACTGAGCATATATGCATCCTCTAGCATCGTCCTCAACAGATTTCAAGAGATCACAAGAGCAATTTTCATTTACAGAAGTAGAAAAGGAAGCTAAGAAATCAACTGCATGGTTAGTTTCCCTGAAATCAATCAAAATGGAAAATTATCTCTCAAATTCCAAGGCCATTCCAGAACATTGTTTAAGCAATCTACCAACACCAAGGAATCTGTTACGACTTTAATTTTTCAAATAACATGGCTAGCATAAGACTTCAGACCCCTTTCCACAGCCATCAACTCATGAAGAAGAATAGAGACTGCTTCAAAACCCCTGGCTGACGCAAATAATGGTTCCCCACTTAAACCCCTGGCTAAAGTGGCACCGTGCAATGTTGACTTCATTACCAAACACCCCACACAGTTTCTCCTATTTCTAATAAAAATTCCATTTAACAACCACAGCAACGATAACAGTATACTGTCAATTGAGATGAACTAAAGAACAAATTGGTATATTGGAACAAAATGATGGCAGTAGTCGCAGTACTATAAAAGCAAACAGCTTATTTCAATTAAATAAGAAATTGAGCAAGAATTTAGGGTTTTAGGGCGTCAAATTCCTTCGTACCATCATGAGAACCTTAGCGAAGAGAGCAACAGCGACAGCGGTGAGAACCATTGGCATCGTCAGTGTGTCGAGAAAAGCCTTCGATTCCGGTACGCTGACCATGAATTCATCCTTCTTATGGTTCTTCTTCTTCCTCATCTTCTTCACTTCAGCTATTTTTCTCTTTAGGGTTTCGCTAGGGCCGTCGCAGGACCACGTATGCATTGGTCCCCGAGATCGCAACAGCGTGCGACCGATCCCATACATCGCGAATTTGGGGGGAATCTTTTGATCGGACAGTTATTATCAAAACCCTAGAAATCTCTCAAACTGATATCAAGCACAGTGAAAACCTAGAAGAGAAGCTTAGTCCTGTCAAAGTTTCCCGTTTCAAGGTCACGGAGAAAGCGGTTCGAGGGAGAGTTTAAAAGTGGGCTTTTCGGACCGACCAGTTGATATGATCTCAGCCCACCTCCATCTATGGATCTGGCCCATGTACTAAGGCCTACCTGTCATCACTAACCGTAAAGTAGTCTGGGTAGTTTTTCTAGTTGGGATAGTTCCTTGAGTTATGCTAATTGTCTTGTTGTAATTGGGGTCGTTACAGGGAGTTGGTTGAAGTAGGATTCTTGCTTACATGTCTAGATGTCATTGGGTAGGTAGTTGTAGAAGTTATAGGATCTAACATTATAAATTGTACAAATGAAGGAGGTGAAAGGTGTGAAATGAATTGTTTTCTAAGAGGTTGTTCCCCTCAAAGTGGACGGGTTATCGATCAAAGCTTTATTTCTGTTTGTCTTGAGTTCATTTCTGTTCGGAGTTGGTGAATTAGAAAACAGGACATAACATTTGGTATCAAAGCCATACGTTCCTCGATTGGTTTATGATCGTTACTAGAATGGTTCATATGGAGTAGAAATTGAAAAGATTGGGAATGTCATGAGCATCACGAACGTGTTCTCATATAACTACTACAAAATGTTTTAGTAATCACATAACTACTACAAAAAGTTTTAGTAATTAATAGCAAGTATGACCAACTTGCAGAAAAGCATCATGCAGATTAAAGAGACAGTACTAACTAAACCCCATGATGCTCAGACATCAAAAGAATCCAGCAATGTTTCAAGGAATTGGGGTACCGGAAACTTCATCAATTTAAGAATAGTTTGACTCAAGTTTCCAAAATTCAAGGACGAAGATCCAACATGTTAGGTGTACTGAGCTGAACAATTTTTTTAATTATCATCACTCCAAATGATATAAAAAAAAATTATTATTTTCTCGTTCCATCTGGAAGACGAAGCCTTACAATGGTTTGAGCGTGAATCACAATTTGCTTCTTGGGCGGCTTTCAAAGAAGAACTCCATACTCAGTTCGGTCTATCCGAATTTGAGGATCTAGCATGTGCTCTTTTCAAACTATGCCAAATTGAAACTCTTAGAGATTATCAAACTGCATTCGAGAAACTCACCAATAGGACTGCGGGATTATCCGAGTCTTTTCTTGTCAGCGGTTTGAAGGATGATCTTTGGTTTGATGTTCAAACCAAACACCATATCTTCAACTATAGGGATAGGTCGATTGCAAAAAGAAAAAATCTTAGCCAAACATCAAAATGCTAAATCAGCTACAAATCAATCGGTGCATGCCGATCAGACTAATACTCCACCAATTTGTCGACTTACGATAGAAGAAGCAAATGACCAGTATAGACGTGGCTTGTGCTTTAATTGCGATGAAAAATTCTTTCGTGGTCATCAATGCAAAAAAAATTTTTTTGTTCTTGCTTGAAGGAAAATGAGTAGATAATCCTCTAGATTACGAACTAGATGAAACAGTACCTTATCCAACACTTGTTAGAGTGCTTCCCTAAATTTCAACCTCGAGGACAAGGTTGGTGTTAAGGGGAGGAGAATGATATGATCTAAGCACACTTCTATCTGTGGATATGGCCCATGCACTAAGGCCTACTTGTCATCACAAACCGTAAGGTAGTTTAGATGGTTTTCACTGTTTTCTTATGTAATTTGAATAGTTGGGGTAGTTCCTTAAGTTATGCTAGTTGTCTTGTTGTAATTGGGGTAGTTATAGGGAGTTGGTTGAAGTAGGATTTTTGCATACATGTCTAGATGTCATTGGGTAGGTAGTTGTAAAAGTTATAGGATCTAACATCATAAACTATACAAAGGGTGAAGGGTGTGAAATGAATTGTGTTTCTAAAAAGTGTTGTTCCCCTCAAAGGGGACAAGTTATCAATCATAGCTTTATTTCCATTTGTCTTGGATTCGTTTATGTTCACAGTTGGTGAATCAGAAAAACGGGACATAACACCAGTCTTGGTTTAATTAGATTGCAGGAGATGGGTTTCACGAAGGAAAGCAAGAGAAGAAGAGAGAAGATAGGAGAAGGGTAGCAAGGTATACCTGAAAACCGCAGAAACACAACATTATTTTCCCGCTTATGGGAGCCGTTTTGGGTTTAGGCTATTTTGCTGACAAAAATGATAACCGCGTCGAAACTTTGTCAATAGCGTGGGCCAAAACCTTAGTTTCCTTCAAGAATGAGAAATATTGCCAATTTTTTTGTTTTTTCTGAAAACTTAACTTTATGCGAAATTAGAATATTATTCAAATTAGCTTCTTGTCACCTACCATGCATCCATCAAAAGGAGAGAAATAATTACTTTCAATATAAAAGGAATGGAATTTGGAAAAGATATGAACTTTGGACTTAGTTGATCATTTTGACTTAGATGCATCCATATTTATTTAGAGTTCTATTTGAGACTGTTATTAACGCATAAGTTTAATAAATGGGTACGATACTTTTACATTAATGGTTTGAATGCGGTAGTTGGTTATCATTTTATCATGACTTGAATGCGGGTATGAGTTAACCCAGGACTATAGAGTCGGGTTAGAGTACTCGGATTCGGGGTGTGACACCTACTATCTTAGTCCTATAAATAGAGTCTCAAAATTCAAGGTAAAGGACTCAAAAATCTCTCTTGACTTTTAGAATTTTAGTTTGATCCGTTAAGGGCGTTTGGCAACACAAAAATAAGTAACTTATTGACTTTTATAAGTCAAAAAGTTAAAAAGTTAGTTTGGATGTGTTTCATATTTTAACTTTTGAAAATGTAAAAACTAACTTAAAACTTAAGCTAAAATTTTTAGCTTTTAATTTCTAAGAGAAGTTACTTCTCAAAAAATAGAACACCTCTCGACATTTTAATTTCTATGACTTTTTCAGAGATAAAAAAAAAAAACTTGTAACTTCTACTACAAGTAGAAGTGTTTTTACTTCTCGTTCCCAAACGCCTTGATCATTGGAGAATAGGTATTTCTCGGCGGTCTACCCATATTTCGACATAGGATTGAAATTGAGGGATTGAAAGTAGTACCAATACCTGATGGGAGAACCAAATATTTATCAATTTCGATTTTGGTACTAGTTTTGGTACCAAAAGCGAAAATAATATGTCATACATAATTAGGGGTTGTCACTTTGTACTTGATAAGAACCGGTCGTGATTATCTTGGTTTCATGACTAGTTATTTTAGAACCGAACCTAAAAAGGCTCGAAATTGATGAAATTAGTTTCGGTTCTTGGTATAGTATTAATTTGTTATAGTAAAATCATTTTATTTATTTATTTTTCACATTTTTTTTATATGACACACAAGTACCCGATGCCCGATATTTATCGGTTCCGAGTCCAGATCCACTTGTTTTAATCGGAATTGATAGGAACCAGAACATAGTAGGTTCTGGTTCGCCCGGTTCAGTGCATTGACAACCGCGTACATAATAGGTTCTGATTGTAGGTACATGATAGTAGAACCGGAGCCGACTCATATCAATCCCCTAGTTCGGGATACCATACATATGTGTCACGTGCGCAGGACATGCAGAGAGAGACCAAAAGTTTAAAACTATCCACCCAAATTAAAACTTCGCTGACGGCCTGCAGTCGGCGAAGCCGATTGGATGTTTGGCCAATCCCTAAGTGGACCTGCAAACCCCAAATCAGCCTGATTAGTAATTTCAGACCTTTGGATCCTAGTAGCCCAAATAATGGTCAATCATGCTCAAAATTCCCACGGTTAAGATCAACCCATGAAAATGCCTCCAAGAAATCACTAATCAAGTTGATTTTTTGGGTTTGTAGGTTACCTAAGGATTGGCCAAACCATCCATCTAAGCATGTGCCACATGGCTCTGTTATGGGCTTCACTGCAGCTGTCAGCGAAGTTTTATCGTCTATCCATCCGAGTAAAACTTGCATGACCGCCAACAGTCACCCACAAATATGAGCCATGTGGCACATTTTTAGAGGATGGTGACCGATGACCGAATGGATGTTTGGCCAATCCCTTGGTGGACGTGGACCTACAAACCAAAAATCAACAGCATTCGATTTTAACCGTTGAGAATTTGAGCATTATTTGGGGTACAAGATCAAAAGGTTTGAAATCACTAATCAGGCTGAGTTTTGGTTTGTAGGTCCACCTTGGCCAAACATCCATACGGTCACCGTCCTCTAAAAATGTGCTACGTGGCTCATATTGTGGGACGGCTTATTATGACCGTCGGAAGCCGTCGGGGTCACGCAAGTTTTACTCCATCCAGACGCAACTATTAAAGCGCGAGAAACCTACTAGTGCCAGTCCAACGATGAGTCGAAAGGCGTAAATTAGCGAGGGAATAGCGCAAATTAGGAGAGGCAACACGGATTTAACGTGCACTCAATACAAAGTTAAAGTCGCTCACAGACACTGTTCAGTCCATTCGCGAGCTTCGAGAGTGAGAGGGATAGAGAGAATCAGCCATGGAGGAGGACACCTACGGGGGCGCGTCTCTGCCATCAGGTCCAGACGCTAAAAAACGCCGGGTGTGCTACTTCTATGAACCCTCCATCGGAGACTACTACTACGGTCAGGGCCACCCAATGAAACCCCACCGCATCCGCATGGCCCATAACCTGATCGTTCACTACTCCCTCCACCGTCGGATGGAGATCAACCGCCCCTTCCCTGCTGGCCCCGAGGACATCCGACGGTTTCACTCCGACGACTACGTCGGCTTTATCGCCTCCGTCTCACCGGAAAGCCTCCACGACCACAGCCACGCTCGCCACCTCAAGCGCTTCAACGTCGGCGAAGACTGCCCCGTCTTCGATGGCTTATTCGGCTTCTGCCAGGCCTCGGCTGGGGGTTCAATAGGTGCCGCCGTAAAGTTGAATCGAGGGGACGCCGATATTGCGTTGAATTGGGCGGGCGGATTGCATCATGCAAAGAAGAGTGAGGCCTCTGGGTTCTGTTATGTCAATGATATTGTGTTGGGTATTCTTGAGCTGCTTAAGGTGCACAGGGTAAGCGTCTTTTATTATTATTATTATTATTATTATTACTAGTAACGAAAGCCCGTGCTTAGGAAATAGAAAATACAAATTAACAACAATTAATTTTTATATCTACATCTAATTGTAGTAGGAAATAATACAGAAAAATTGCTTAACTATTCCCTTTCCCTTCATCCTCTCTAAACATGATAAGAAAATGAAAAAAATTGCTAACACCAAAAGAAAATAAAAAATAATTATTTATAATCTTCATTTTTACATTCAAAGCATTGCACAACAGCACATTCACTATGTCCATAATAGTGACGATGATACGACCCCGGAAGAAAAGATCAATTAGCTAAGCATGTTTCCCACGTCTGGGAGAATTCTCTATTTACTAAAAAGATAACTATAACATAAAACTTTTGATGATTCTTCTACCTATGATTTCCACCTTATATAGATGGTGGATCACTTACAATTATGGCAATTAATAAATCAAAACTCCTATAATTACGCCAATCAATCTATTAATGCTAATCGTAATGGTAACCTTCTTTCCTCGTGGATTGTAGCAGATCTCCTTCCTTTATTGTAACCATATTTCCTTATTTTTGCATGATAATCTCTCTCCTTGATTGTGACCATATTCTTTTATCCTTGATTGAGAATAAATACGTGTATAGAAGGTAAGGCACGTATCAATCCTACCCCCTTATCATTGACCTTGTCCTCAAGGTCAAAGTATAGGAAAGTTATGTTTCCTCCAGGATCCCAATTCTTATTGGATGTCACAACCATGAATGGCTCGATCATCACAAGTCTTCGATGGATTACATGTATGTTGTAAGTGATGACGATCATGCAAGCAATACTTAATTCAACTCGATTGGACGCATCAGAAGGAGAAGTATTTTCTTCGCCGTCGCACTTCTTTGAAAAAATACACTCGATAGGATGCTTCTCGAAGTCATTAACCAAAAATTCACTTACATGAGATTTGTTTCCAACATTACACTTGCCACAATAATCTGAAATTATAGGTTGGATAAAAGGCTCTTCAACGTTGACATGAATTGTGTCAACAACTATTTCATGCTCCTGTATGATATCGGGCATCTCTAGCTTGATGTTAACATGGGCCCCAACATTATCAACATCCAACTCAACTAACCGTGAAGTTAATTGATTGTGTTTAAGGCTTATGGCTACCATCAATTGCCTTAACTCCTCCAAGGCTTCATATTGTCTCTTTGAGTTTTCTAGTAAGCATTTAATATTTTCCTCCATTTTTGTTAGCCTCTTGAGCTCTAGTCCCGTTCGCCATTATCACCAAGATACAGGGCAAGATCGTTGCCCTGATACCACTGATACGACCCCGAAAGAAAAGATCAATTAGCTAAGCATGTTTCCCACGTCTGGGGGGAATTCCTCTTTTTGCTAAAAAGATAACTATAACATAAAACTTTTGATGATTCTTCTACCTATGATTTCCACCTTATATAGATGGTGGATCACTTACAATTATGGCAATTAATAAATCAAAACTCCTATAATTACGCCAATCAATCTATTAATGCTAATCGTAATGGTAACCTTCTTTCCTCATGGATTGTAGCAGATCTCCTTCCTTTATTGTAACTATATTTCTTTATTTTTGCATGATAATCTCTCTCCTTGATTGTAACCATATTCTTTTATCCTTGATTGAGAATAAATACGTGTATAGAAGGTAAGGCACGTATCAGACGACCCTTTCATCAGTTCTCCCCATCTTCATTTTATTTTTATTCACAATCATCTCTTCGTTATCTTTAACAACATCCCCTTAGCCTGTAAAACATGATAAGAAAATAAAAAAAAGGGCTAACAATGGAAGAAAATAAAAAAAAATTCATAATCTTCGTTTTTACCTTCAAAGATTTATACAATCCTAAAAAATTGAAACCCTACAAATAAACAAACAATCATTCTAGAGTCTAAACATAAACATGAATGTAAATAATTGAATAACAATTCTTTTAGAGGCCCAAATCAAGTATTCAGAAGAGATGACTCATTGAAGAAAAAAAAAGTTTTAAAAGAGATGGTAAAGATATCGAACCATATTGGCTTTTCTCCTGCTTTTGTATCTTCGGCTCAATCGGTGAGAGGAAATGTGAGAACCCTGCCTAAGCCCTAATATTTATATATGACTGAATTAAGGGCTAATTAAATGGACATTTATTTATTAACAAATATGGAGAGACATTAGATGTCAATAATGGAGATGATGTTAATGGGAAAAACGTTTCAATTGAAACAAAAGTAGAATGTTGTGAAAATTGAAGGAAGGAGATGGAAAGCCATTAGAAGGCTATAATGGAAGCGGTGGTAATGAGATAAACGTTTTGATTGAAACATAAATAGAAGGTTGTGAATGTTAGGTTTTGGAAAATAAAAGGATGTTAAGAGACGTTGAGAAAGACGAATTTAAGAACGAAGGAATAAATAATTTAAGAATGAAAGAGAGAATTAAGGAATAAATAATTGAGATTTTAAAGAAAAATAAATTGAGTTGGTTAGAAAGTCTAAAAAGTCCTTAATGTTTGAGATGCATTACTGAAAGTGTCAGGGGTTGTTTTTGGAAAAGACAAAAAAGATAGGGTAGAGTCAAGTGGATGAGAGAGGAAAGAGAATTTTAGGTTGTTGACATGACACTCTGCATGAGGAGAGGGCCACGTCAACTTGATGTGGAGGAGAGAGAATGACGCTACTCGCTTCTCTGCTATAGTATAGATATATAGATTTCTTTTGTTGTATTATTTTATGGGTTTGAATTGTTTTTGAATTTTCATGCTCTTGAGGTTTGGTTGTGGCTTTAATGTTGATGGGGTTGGCATTAGTCTTGGAGTTGCTCAATTGTGAATGACTATTATTTTAAGGGGGGGTTTGGATTTATTTTGTTGGTGGGGTTGGCTTCAGTCTTGGAGTTGCTCAATTGTGAATGACTAATGACTATTATTTTAAGGGGGGTTTGGATTTATTTTGTTGGTGGGGTTGTGTTATTTTTGGGAGATTTGGGTTTTCTTATGAGATGGTAATTGTTGGGGTGTTTTTCTTCTTATTATTTCTATCTTGTCAAGTTATTGTATGGTTTATAGATTTATTGTTGTTGTTGAATAATTGTGTCTTTTTACTATAAATAAGTGTGTTTGGGATTTTCTTTTTTCCCTAAAGGCCCCTATGCAATTTTGTTCTTCTATGATTTTCGGGTTAGTCACTGATAAAAAAAAAGGGTTAGCCTTTATTTCTCCATTTCAAAAATTTCTCTGTTCTTGTTTAGAATGGATGGAGTTGGACAGTGAGATACGATTTATATTCACAGCAGTATGATAAAAAAAATATCCGATAAATAGGGGTTTTGGACAGGGATCCATACATTGAGGTTTTTGGACTAGAAGGTGCATCCCCTCACATTCTACTACACAGCCAGTTCAATGTAGGTGGCTGGCGGTTCATTGAATTTCTATTATAGAGTAAGAGAGAAACAGCTTACAGTGCATAACTAGTTTGCTAATTTTACGTATGTATAGTCTTATGAGTTACATTATCCATGAACTGAAGTAAAACATATTTCGGTTTTTCCTATTTTATGTAAATATATAGTCTTAGAAGGTTATACGTACATGGAATGTATTATTGTGTAAGTATATTTAAATGAAATGTAAAGAGGTAGTCGAATGGAGAAATGGGATTAATGTTACCAACCCCAGATACTTCGGATAAGGTGTAGATGATTATGATTATCTTATGCCAATGTAGTCTTACATAAAACTGAAATTTAACATTTTTTAGTTTTTCATTATGCCATTGCAGTCTGACATAGTACTGAAATTTAAATTTTTTTAGTTTTTCCTATTTCATTTATCTGATCTGTTCAAAACCATTGGGCAGCGTGTATTGTATGTAGATATTGATGTCCACCATGGAGATGGTGTTGAGGAGGCATTTTTCACCACCGACAGAGTCATGACTGTGTCTTTCCATAAATTCGGAGACTTCTTTCCTGGAACAGGGCATCTTAAGGACATTGGTGCGGGGACTGGGAAAAACTATGCCCTAAATGTCCCTCTAAATGATGGAATGGATGATGAGAGCTTTCGAGGTCTATTTCGACCCATCATTCAAAAAGTTATGGAGGTTTATCAGCCAGATGCAGTCGTTCTCCAATGCGGGGCAGATTCTTTGTCTGGAGACAGACTCGGCTGTTTCAACTTGTCCGTGAAGGGTCACGCTGACTGCCTAAGATTCCTTAGATCCTTTAATGTCCCTCTGATGGTTTTGGGAGGGGGCGGGTATACTATCCGTAATGTGGCTCGTTGCTGGTGCTACGAGGTCTCTTATTATTCTCGCTATGCTTTATAACATCTTATGTTCTTGGTGTGGTTTCTGTTGAAATTCTGACAATCTGAGTTTCATTTGTTACATTGGTGTAGACTGCAGTTGCAGTTGGGGTGGAACCTGAAAATAAACTGCCTTACAACGAGTATTACGAGTACTTTGGCCCAGATTACACTCTTCATGTTGAACCAAGCAACATGGAGAATCAAAACTCACCAAGAGATTTGGAGAAAATGAGGTAACATTAAGTATTACCATACTACTTAATTTGACTATGCTATACTTGGTGCATATGGCTAACTCTGGAACCAATGTTCTGAAAATTGAATCAATTCATAAAATCATAAGGTCCATAAAATTGTAGCAGTGCGGTTCAATTGCATACTGATTTTTTTTTTTTTTTGGGCTTTTGTTGATATTTTTATACTAATGAAAATATAAAAGGCACGTGAAAATCTAGAAAAGTAAGCTATCCAAATCACCTGTATTGTATTATTTTGCATCAAATTCTATTCACTTTATAACATTCTATGGCATTCTTAGTACTATACCTATTATGAACTGTGAAGAACTGGGATTGAACTCCATGACCTCACCATTGGAAGGTATAGTTCAGAAGTCTCAGGAAAAGTCATTCAATACACCTGAGAGTAACCCTCGCACTCTCTCATTCTCTGCGTGTAAATTAAGTATCCTATAATTCCTTTCCGTGGCTTTTTCACCTATCTTTGCTCCTTGGCATTGTTTGTAGTTGTTCTCCCTGGAGCTTTGTCTGGAGTCCTATTTTTCTCTGGACTCTTTGCGGCTTGTGTGGTCACCTTGACCTCTCTAGCTGTGGTGTTGTAATCACCGTTTTTCGTTTTTGAATAAAGTTTTACACTTACAAAAAAATGCTTAAATGCTTAATCAGCCTTGAATGGTCCCCATCTAATTTTCTATTTGTACGAGTGTCACATGAAACACTAAGTTTAGATTTGCATTGGCCCCTGATTCTTCAAGGGAAATGATTTTTCCAGTGTTTCACCTCTTCCAAAGAGGTGAAAAAGGATTTGTAGATCATCTACTCCTTCATTGTGCCTTTTCTTTGCAAATTTGGCAATATTTTTTTGGGTCTTCCAGATTGAATCGGTTATGCTTAGAACCTTGTAAGACTTCATCAAAGGATGGAATTGCAATATTCTCAAGCTTGAGGTCGGATTTTTGGCGGTTGCACCCCTATGCTATTTGTCGGTCCTTATGGAAAGAAAGGAATTGCAGGGTCTTTGAAGACAAAATGGAAACTATTAGCATTGTGATCTGAGAGCATCCAAGCTACGATGTACTCGCGTTACACCAAATTAAACCCTTAAACAAAAGATGTGGGCTTACAACATGAGGAAGAAGATAAGTATTATAAGGAGACTGCTTTCAATTGTGAAAGAGGTTTAATATTTATAGTAAATTCCCATTTTTACTAGTAAATTCTCATTTTTTACTATTTATAGTAAATTCTCAATTTTACTATTTGTAGTAAATTCTAATTTTACTATTTTTAGATAGGTCTTAAGAGATTCTAGAAAATAATATGAGAGTTTGAATTACCTTAGGACTACTTATTGTTTTTAGATTTGTTTTAGAATTCTAGTTTAGAAATTGGTGCTTTGAGTTGTAATAGGATTAGGATAGAGTTTGAGAATGTTTTGAAATCCAATATGAGTAGTTTTCATTGCTTATAACTGTAGGGCATATGTAAAAACGAAAATTAGAGGATATATAATAAAAACTGAGTTTCTTTTGGGTGTGATATCCAATTTTGTTAGGTGGGATGCTTGGAACGGAAGAGTAATTCTTCTCAAAGGAGCAATTCCTTCAAACTCAGTGGAGTGATTCCATCAAGTCATCGTGTGTTGTTGCCGAAGGAGTGATTTCACTGAAACCCATCCCAAGGAGTTACTCCAAGTTCAGTGGATTGATTTCACCAAAACCCATTCGATCGCAGAACATGTGCCTGTCTTGCATCAAATTTGGTATTAGAGTTGAATTTTCCATCATCATCAAGTTCACATCGCCAAAGTATTCCTATTGTTCTCGTGCATTATTGTCCATATAACACCACCGTTCATGTGTTCACTGTTCAATCATCACCAATCATGCCGGATTTCACTCGTAATCGTCGGAGTAACGCAACCACCATTGGTACCATTGCAAACATCTGATTGACATCGTACCATTGTAATTGCTACTGCCGCACATTCTCATTGTCGTTGCTACTTTTCGCCATTCCTTGAATTTTTTCCAAGATGATGGAGTTAATTTCGAGGTCGAATTCTTTTCAACCGGGAGGGTTTGATGTGGGAGCATCCAAGCCACGATGTACTCATGTTACACCAAATTAAACCCCTAAACAAAAGAGGTGGGTTTACAACAAGAGGAAGAAGAAAAGTGCTACAACGAGACTTCTTTTAATTGTGAAAGAGGTGTAATCAGATTTACTAGTTATGAATTCTCATGTTTACTATTTATAGTAAATTCGTATGAATTCTCATGTTCACTATTTATAGTAAATTCTCGTTTTTTACTATTTAGGGTAAATTTCCATTTTTACTATTTATAGTAAATTCTAATTTTACTATTTTTAGATAGGTCTAAAAGATTCTAGAAGATAGTAGGAGAATTTGAATTACCTTAAGACTACTTGTTTGTTTCTAGATTTGTTTTAGAATTCTATTTGTTTAGAAATTAATTCTTTGAGCTGTAATAGGATTAGGATAGAGTTTGAGAATGTTTTGAAGTCCAATATGAGTAGTTTCATTGCTAATAAATGTAGGGCATGTGTAAAAACGAAAATTAGAGAATATATAATAAAGATCGAGTTTCTTTTGGGTGTGATATCCAATTTCACTGGGTGAGATGCTTGGAACGTAAGAGTAATTCTTCTCGAAGGAGCGATTCCTTTAAACTCGATGAAGTGATTCCATCAAGTCAATGTGTGGTGTCGCCGAAAGAGTTATTCCTTTAAATCCGGTGGAGTGATTCCTTCAAAACCGGTGGAGTGATTTCACTGAAACCCCTATGCCCTATTAGAAGGGTCAAAGCCAAACTATTTTCGTGGCGCTCACTTTCGAAAGAATTCAAAGGGATACTCTTATTTTGTGGAACTTCTTTACTTAATCTCTATTCTCTAGACTTGTATAGCTTCTTTAGGAGTTGGCTCTCTTTTCCAGCCAGTTCTGTTTTTGTACATGTTCAGGGGGGTTCTTCCCCTTCTCCCCTCTTAACATAAATCCAACACTTGACCTATAAAAGAAAAAGCTTTTCACCTCTTCCAGACAACATTTGACAGAAATGCTCTGCTCACTTTACATTTGACTTTTGAAAAGACAGGTAAGGACTTTGCTATAGGGTCATTTTTGTCAAACACTGTTAAATGTTGATTGGAAGAGGTAAAAACCTCACTAGAAAAATCATTTCCCTTCTCTAAGATATCTTCACTTTACAATACAGGGTTTTTCTATTGTAAGTTTGTTACTTTCAAAACTATATTTGTTTAGAGCCTTGTAATTATCGTTCTTAAAGTTCTTTCATGAGTTATTATTGCTTACCAAAAGATGAAAGAAAGATAGAAAAACTGAAACTACCTCCCATTAGGTGTCTTGCTATCCTTATCCTCTTTCAGCTAGCTTAGATTAGATGCTTGGGAATTGTTTCTTATCAGAACTCCAGATGTCTCCTCAAATGAAATTAAATTGAGGTACTCCATTTTGTTTTATTTGTCTCCACAAAACCTTCTCTCTCTCTCTCTCTCTCTCTCTTAATGCTAATTCATACTAGGACCTAATAATCTGTCTATGTGGCCAAACTCATGGACAGTTGCTGATCACTAGGCATTAAACTTTTGTGGCCTATATTTATACTTTATTCCTACAATCCTGTACTTAAATTGGTAAGTGATTCCCTTAAGATGATGTCTCATGCGATGCCAAATGCAGTTTCCTCGAGTGTGGTGACATAGTTAGACTTTTAGGCTTATGTATGCCTACATGGAGTGATCAAGGTTTAAATTCTTTGTGTTGAACTGTGATGCGTTCATTTTTGCAAAGTACCGTTGTCTCAGAATGTCTTGGTGAAAACATCTGAATCTTGAGGGTGACTAGAACGATATTGGGGGTTGGTCTCAGTTTTGTCTCAGTTTGTATATCACCATCTCAATAGAGACATTTCATTTTTTTCAACTGACCAAGACGTACCTCAAGACTAAGACTTCAAACCAGGGATGTGTTTGGAGTCAGTATTGAGTTGACTTGGCCACTTCAATAGGACTAGTTTGAGTTTGTGATTCTTGTTCTTTTTAGGCAACAAAAAAGGAAAGCTAGAAAGATGTGAAAGAAATTGAACAAAGCAGTAGAATTAAATGTATATACATTGCATTGAGTGGCGAGTACATTAGGTAACTCCCATACTTGTTATTTCATCAATACTTGATAGCTATAGTTAGTTAAGCAACTATTGATAATTCAAGACTTAAAGGGAAGTAATGTTGTAATAGTAGTATATATTACTACACTTACCTCAACTATCAATCGACATACTGTTTTAGAATAGTCCTAATTCTCATATCAATTAAACAAGTCAAGCATCAACTATTAAATGCCAGGTATATTGGTCAAAACAAAATAATAACATGATAAATAAAATAAATCGACTATCAAGTATAAACTTCCAATGTGACCACACACAAATATACCTTTGAGCAACAACTTTGAAGTTATGGCAACAAGACATCGTGGCAATTTGTGGTCTACAGGATAAGATTATGATTTCTATTGTACTTGCTTATGCTTATGCTCCCGATCTCATGAGTGCCCCCGAGTCCTAACAAATTCTTTCTCTGCATCTTGAAAAGCTCGCTCTCTAACTTTAATTTATGTAACAAGGACACAACACTTTTAGGGTTTTTTGCCGTGTCAGATATGCATGTCGATACATTCCAACCTATATCCTCACACATAAGGCAATGTCATCCTTTATTTTAATGATTTTTCTATTAATTAAATGATTTCTAAAAGAGGTTGGTGGATTTCATCTTCCGTATAGTACTTTGTTAAGTGGTTAATCACAGTTATAGTTGTTTGATAGTCTTCCCTCTTATAAATCTACTTATATTTATTATGTTATTGGATAGCCCTATGGCGTATAGAAATGTTTTATTTTACTTTTCATATATTTCTTTCCTTTTTTTTATTTCAATGTAACTAAAATGTTATATTGACTAAAATATTATATTATAATACATGTGTATGGGCATGTGACGTGTCTACGTATTGTTCTTCTTAAAGACACCTTGTATTTGTGTCGGACCCCAACACACGTGTCCGCATCATTGCCACGTAGACCTCAACAAATTCACGCTTCTATATTGAAAGATCTTGCTTCCTATCTCAACAAATTTATGCTCTTGCCTTTATAGGCTCATTCTTCTGTTTTAATATATTTATGATGGTTGTTTTGGGCCTTGACCATTCAAGGATTAATTTCAAAAAATTCATGAGACAGTACCCTTGAGTCAAAGATCCACATAAATAAACTCAAGAGAACTTTGAATAGACTGAATGATTGTTACTTAATTTTTGACACGCCGATTATAGATCAGGGCTTGGGAGTCAAGATGATTCTTGCAAGCATCTAGGCATAGGAGCACTTACATGTTACATTTTACCAAGTTCGTTATGTTTACTTGGCAACGACCATGTACAACAATGATTATATAATTTAGCATTATATGAACTTTGGCACAAACTTGTATTTAAACATGTATAAAAGCAAACTAATAAATAATCAATCAGTTCATTGTAACTTCCCAAACGCTATACGGAGGGAATTCTTCCTTGCCTTTAGCATTAACTAGATTGTGCCAAACAGGGTGATATAGCTCCTTCTTGGCTGGAAAAGTAACCTCTTTAACAGTAGAAGTTGAGTCTTATGGAGAATCTTCCATTCACTTTGTTTGCCAATTTGGAAAGAAAAAATTTACTGTATTTCTGAAGACAAGGCCAACTCCTTCGAGTGCGTTATAGTCAAAATGATGTTCTATTGATCTTCTATCCTCAAAGAATTTATGGGTCTCCATGTTGAATATTTCATTTTTAATGGGATGGAACTATTTTAAGTCATCCTTAATGGTGTAGTGACGTAGGATGAGGGACCGTTTTGCAATTTTTTGGGAGAATGAAGAGAAGGTTACTATTCACGTAACACACTATTCACGAGGCACTATTCACGCAGCACTATTCACAATGTTGTGGTATGATTTGGGTTTTCTAGGTCAAAATTGATCCAAAAAGAAAATAGAGATGGAGAAAAGAGAATAAGAGAGAAGAGATAGGGATAAAAAGATAACTTCGGCTTCGCACCAAATTAGCTTGGATTTGCACCAAGGTAGAGTGATTTCGCACCACAAGAGAGATTTCTATTTCTTCATTCATAATTTCATTCTTAAAATCAAAAGGTACATCACCTTTTATAAGACTCCCTACTTGAAGTTTCTTAATTCTAATCTAATTGAAATTAGAAACTCCTAATACAAGTCAACTATTGCAATTAATAATAAAATTCTAATTGGAAATAAAATCTCTCAAAATCCTAATTCGATAACAACTCAAACTCTATCTAAAAATAGGAAAATCAGAATTTACTATAAATAGTAAAAATGGGTCCACTTGCTTGACCGGACATAGATTCGGTGTAGCGCGGACTATCATAGCAGAATGCTTCCGCATCATGTAGCCTCTCTGTCTTAGTCTTGTCACTTGTATCTTCTATTGAGACTCTCTGTAGTTTCCTTTGTATCTTGTTCATTTTCTTTTGAGGGGTTTTCCGTCTTTTTTTTAGTACAATTTCATTATTGCTAAAAAAAGGTCACTGTACTATTGATCTTAAAAAGATTCATGAATACAAGATTATAAATTTTGTACACCAATATTTGTAGAGTATGATTTGATTTTTAATTTTGTTTAATAATGGGAATTTTGATAAAAAGGTCAATGTACATTCTTGCAGGAATGTTCTGTTGGAGCAACTTTCAAGAATACAACATGCTCCTAGTGCACAGTTTCAGGCAAGACCGCCCAATACGCAAGTACCAGATGAGGTGGGTCCCCTAGCAGCCAAATTGTTTGAATTACTTTTTCATGCATGTACACATACTTTCCCATTTTAGGGGTTCTATCTCAATCATACAGAGGAATTGGTTGGATATAGGAAGAGGAGGATATGGATCAAAGGCCAAAATGTCGCATTTGGGATGGTGAATATTTTGGATCCGAATCGGAGGAAGACCAAAAGCCTCAACATAACGATTCCAACATTGATGACCGTTCTGTGCCAAACTCCTGCTCAAGGTATACTTTTCTATGTTCATCGTATAATATGGTCACTCCGTATTTATAAAAGAAATGAAACGAAGTCCTATTGGAAATAAATGTCCTCCCTATTTGATGGTCACTCCTGCATACTACAGTTGGACAAGAAGCATCTCCCTCCCTGCCTACGCCACATGTGGAGCACATGTAGGGCTTTGGTTCCTATGATTTGATGGATCCCAGCTAGGAGATTTCCCTGCCAAAAATCAAACAGGTCACATTATTTGATGGATTGGATGGTTAGGAAATCAGGAGGGTTTTTGGCCTGGGAGATTTCCTTTGTGGGATCCTATGTAATGATGAATCTTAAAACACTGCATGTATGTTACAGGCAGGATGGGAAGAAGCTATTCTGCTGTCCTAATGCAAATATTGCTCTCAATATTTGTTCACCACTCAAAAATGAAAATGGGTGTAAGTTTGGGTTCCCTATGCTTTTCGTTTGCATTCGTCTGTGGTAAAATCCGTATGACTTTTCAATCCAGAAACACCAAAGATGAAGAACCTTAGAACATCCGCCCTCTCTTGAAAGGGACAAAGCTCCATCTGGCTGGATCTGACTGCATCTCCATGTCATTTAAATGGCCAAATACACCACTGATTGAGATCTTGTGATAACTAAAGTGGTAGATTTCCCTTACAGCAGTATTGCAAGATCAATTCATCAACTCCTGGACGAGTCTTGGATCTTTTTCGTGGGCATTGGAAGGTAGGCATTTTGGGTTAAATTATTTGGTCACTAGAATTCATTTTTCACCCTTTTCAAGGGCAACAGAAAAAAAATAGACTGTGTAGGAAACTATACTACAGAGTGTCAGGACTGCCATTTTTTCCTTATTTTTAAGTAGGAGTTATAGAAGATAACAGTTGAGACAAATGGTGTTTTTGTTGGTTTTCTAAGGGGAAATTATAATTCAATTCGTGACTGTAGAACATTGAAGCCAAGAAAGAAACTATTAATTTAGTTTGAATCAAGGTTTTAAATGGTCCATTATAACGGACACTTAACTTTACTGTTATGTCTGTTATAATGGCCGTTATAACAGGTGTTTTATTGTTATTTAAATTTTTTTTTTAAATAACTTTTGATAACAGTAAAATAACAAATAATGGGCAAAGTACAGTCCTTTCCAATGCTAAGCTCGTTTTTTCGGTTTTGGGCGCTGGGGCGTTATATGTGCAATATGAGACTGACACAGGTACTTAGTCGTCTGAGTTAGCCAAAAATAAGATTAGCTAAGAGGATTATATGATTCAACCAATGTGCATTGAGGATGATGCCACCCTGCCCCAACTATACTCTTGGTCGTTGATATATCGAACTGAAGTTATAATGCCGCAGTACAAAACTGATTTTTCTTCTTGGTGGTTTATGCGGTCCAGGCTCACCCCTAGAAGATGGTAAGGCAAACAAGGTCTATTATTTGAAGGTTAATTTGGGGATCTCCATGGACTTCCACGATGAAAAATACACATCACACCGGCCATCTGCGCTTAAGGAAAAGAGAGAAAGTTAATGATGGTTTGAAAAAATGTTATAACGGCCGTTAGAACGGATAGTGCCTAGACCCCGTTATGTTATTTAGAAAATAACGTCCAAAAATGAAAAATGGGCTGTTATAGCGGAAATAACAGCCGTTATTTTGTCTGTTATCCATTATATTACCGTTATTAAAGTTATTTTGAATAAAATAAAATAATATTATTTTGACTTTTTTTTACTCATGTGACGCTGACCCATTATAATGGACATAATGGTAACGCAAAGTGTTAACGGACCAATTAAAACCTTGGTCCATACATCAATGAATTAGAGGTGGTAATTTGTCAGTCTAATTTTCAGGCTTTGGCCGATGGAAAAGATGCTAACCAATTGGACGGCCTGGATGATGAGATGAAGGGATACATCTACGGGGTGCATCATGTACTTTCTTACCATAACAATTTTTTGGATATTTTGGTAATATTGCGGAATAATCTACGAACAATTGAAAAGTTCAGACGTATTATACGTTTCTTAAAAAAATCGGCGAACTTAGCAACTAAGTTCGAGGTTCCTACATAATAAGTGCATTAACCAGTGACAAGAAAATCAGGGTTGTTTTGGTAATTTTAGAAAGTGCTAATGTAGCTAATTGAAAAAAGGAGAGGGCAAATTAGTCACAAAATGTCAAGCTTGAGATTGAGAATCCAAAAGGATCTCCGTCACTCCCCACTTTTTGGCGCGAAAGGCGCTAGAATCCAAATTCGTTTTTCTCCCGCCAAAAACTGAAATCTGTCCGGGCAGCTCGGGCAGAAAAAACACGGCTTCGGAGTTAGGGCGATCCTTAAAAAGGAACAAAGCTCGATGGAAAGATGTGATTTATCTCTTTAGAATCTTCTCCTTAGGATTCCATCGAAAGGCCAAAGACCATGTGTGTATGTCTACTACCCATACATAGGATTCCTTGACAAATTCCCATTTCTAGGGTTTTTTTTTTTTGCTTTGTACACCCACTTTGCATAATTGTACCTTTTGCGTTATTTTGAATCAAACCCACATGGGTTTAGCATCTCTTTGGTTTATAAAGTCCAATTAGAACCCTAGTTTGTCTGTGCTTATCCTTCAATTATGTACTTTTGTTCCCTTAAACAAGAAAATTACTTGTTATGTGCCCCTGCATGTGCCTCCCTATCACTTTGATCTCATGTTTCCCTGAGCCACCCATGTGAGATGGTTCTGATTGGCTGCTCGCCAAAGCGGTGGGCTCCCCATTGGGGGACTCTTTTTGTTCTTAACCAGATTGAAGCAACCAATGAATGTGACATTGTTAATCACAACGATCATCGGCAAATAACCTTTTTATTTGTCTCTTGGTGTATTTGGGATTATGGTCCCACAAACCAATCACAGATTTTGCTACAAGGACTAGCCAAATGTTCTTCGAACACGACAAATGAGTCGGCTGCCATTCAATGCGCTCCATATTTAAGATTGCTATTGCTTGAATCCTCTTGTAGAGATTATATTTAATTCCGTCTTACCGACTTATAGGTCTGCTTGCATTTGGATTATGATCGTAACATATAATAAGACTGGTAGATGAGAAGGAATTGTGTGGTTGTTTTGCTCTAATTGTACAGCTAACATAGCCTGCAAAGAACCTGCAATGCACACTAGCATATGATCTTAATCTAGGTTAGGTGTTAGTATATCCAAAATCACTAGGATTATGAGATTCCCTTTCAGAAAATTTAAGAATCAAGGCCTCAGTTCAGATTTGGATTGTCTTTTGCTGTATCATCTATCATGATTCCTGTAAAGTGTTCCTTTTTTTCTCTTTTTTTTCTCCATGCTCTTGATAGATTCTTGTGAACTTCAGCTTTGAATAGGAAAAGAGGAAAATTATAAACCAAAATGAAACTTTGTTGTGAAATCCGTCGCTCCCCTGTTGGCAGAAATGAAAAAAAAAAAAATATAAAATAATCATAAAGATGGATGGAAATTGGCCAACATTAAACAAATCTCTGTTGGGCACTACCTGCCAACTAGGGCTTTAATCTTGTTTATCACACTAATCCCTAGAAATCTTTGTTTATTATCCAAAAGAAACCTTAGTTTTGGTGAACTTCCCCTTGTCACCTTTTAAAAAACAGCCTTGATTGATCATACGTAATATCCAATATATCATATTTACTACATTATAAAAAGAAAAGGGGTAAAAGGGTGCTTACTACTATATGATAAGCAAACCCTAATCTAATCCAAAAGCACATTAATTATAAACTATGAACCAGTCACTCTACAGTATAATTGTCTTTAAGTGACCTAATAGGTTTAGTTTGAAAGAGGACCATATAATCTTTTTACCCACATAGGATTCTAATCAACCACTCCATATGTGTCTGTCTTTCATTATCACACTGACATTAGAAAGAACCTTCCCATGCCATTAGAATTGGAGGCAGTGTGTCAAGTGTCAAGCGTGTGGGTCATACAAAGTTAAGGCAGAGAATAAAAGGTACAGGTCTAAGTCTAAGGGGTGGTGGGGATTAGTCTCAATCAAGTAGTTTTGAAGCATCCATGCAGCTTCTCAACCATGAAAAAGATTTACTTTTTATGTGTGTATGGCAACTTTTAAAAACTTCAAAAAAAAAAGTCTTGAGAGAGATATTGACTTGCATATTTACATGTAGTCCTACTCCTACCCATGATAATATGAATGAAAAATAAGTGAGAAAGGGAGGAAGTTGGTTTTGAAGAGCAGAGAAAAAGCGTCTGAGATCTACATCTATGAATTGATCAACTCTGCAATCAGTTGTTAGAATCAATAGGTGTTCAACTCATTTATATGAATAAATTGAAACCCGTCTTAAGAACACACATAAGAAACTTGTTAAAAATAGTGAAACTTCTCACTATTCTTGGTCCTAAGTACAGTCTCCATAAGAAACTCAAGAACTTTACTAGCTTACCAAAAAAAGTAAGAACTAAACTAGATACCAATTTTCTTCAGTAAGAAAGAACTAAACTAGATACCCCTTTCATAAGAAAAACACATAAGAAACTTGTTAAAAATCAATGAAACTTCTCGCCATTCCATTAGAAACTCAAGATCTTTACTAGCTTACCTAAAAAAAAAAAGAGAACTAAACTAGATACCCATTTTTTTTTTCAGTAAGAAAGAACTAAACTAGATACCCATTTTTTTTTCAGTAAGAAAGAACTAAACTAGATACCCATTTTTTTTTCAGTAAGAAAGAACTAAACTAGATACCCATTTCTTAAGAAAAACACATAAGAAACTTGTTAAAAATCAATGGAACTTCTCACCATTCTTGGTCCTTAGTACAGTCTCCATAAGAAACTCAAGAACTTTACTAGCTTACAACCCCCACCCCCACCCCCACCCCGAAAGAACTAAAGTATACCCATTTCTTGGTCCTAAGTACAGTCTCCAAAAGAAGCTCAAGAACTTTACTAGCTTACCAAAAAAAGTAAGAACTAAACTAGATACCCATTTTTTTCCAATAAGAAAGAACTAAACTTGATACCCATTTCTTGGACCTAAGTACAGTCTCCATAAGAAATTCAAGAACTTTACTAGCTTGCCAAAAAAAAAAAAGAACTAAACTAGATACCCATTTCATATATATTATAACTTTGTACATAAATCTTTCCACTACAAAGAACAGATTGGAAATTAAAAAAAGAAAAAAAAAGGGGACAAGAACAATAGGGAGCAGAAGTGCAGAACCCTCTCTAACTCATTTAGCTCTCTCAACATGGTGTATAAATACAGAGTCTAAGTCTGGAGGATTAAAGAACTCCCTAACACCACTGAAGTGGAATCTTGAAGAAGGCCTACGCTTCCTTGGAGCAGGTGGGCACGGCAATCTCTCGGGTATCCTCGCTTCTTCTGTCGTTGGCGTCGTCGAGCACCCCTCTTCTTCGCTGTCGGCATCCTTCTCCATCGTGTTAGTATATATCGGCCTCAAAGGAGTTCGTATCAGAATTCCGGCGACTACCCATTTCTTTCCTTCTGATTCTAGTCCTCCATCCACTTGAGACTTCTGGGGCAGACCCATCTTCAATCAGAAAAACAAGACCCTTCGAAGTTCACAAACAATGGAGTGTGAAAGAAATACAAGAAAATCAACAAGAACCCAAGTGAGAACAAGAAGAACAGAACAAACCCAAGTGAAGAAAGATTGGTTTTGTGAAAAAAGTACTAAGGAAGATAAAAATCAGTAAGAAAAACTTGGTTTGAGCTTTGAAGAGGGAAGAGGGGAGAAATTAAAAGGGTCCTTGTTTTCCTCTGTCACTCTTTTAAGCAGCAGAGGGAGGGGGATGAAGGGAGGACATACGTGAGAAGAGAAGGCTTTGAAAATGAGGAAGACTCGTGCTCTGTTATAATAAGAGGAGCTTTAGGAAGAGAGAAAGAGGGTAGATAATATATTGACCCTGGTACATAGGAAAACAGAGTCGTCCTAAGGTCACCAATTATTTGACCCAAATGGCGTCAAACCTAATAAAAGGTCCAAAAGTGGAATAGAAGTAACCGGCAACCATTGCAACCGGTTTCCCCTATTTTGCTTCCCCCACCCCACCTCCAACCGGACTCTCTCTCTCTCTCTCTCTCTCTCTCTCTAACACTGGGTTCATCTCAATAGACTCACATGCTTCCGGGTGTGGACGTTTAACTCGTTGATGCCAATTCTGGTTTTGCATTTTGGGCAGATGAGTTGCAATCTCTCTTGAGAAAGTGTCAGGATCCTAATAGTTTAGACCTAAGCTTTTCGCATGTCTATCACCTAGATGCTTTTGGTGTATTAATTTGGGTCTTAATATTTGGTATCAAAGTTAACCCCACATCCTAAGTTCGAGTCATGGAATGGGTGATTTGTAGAAAAAAGAGGTCAGAGTGAGAGCCACTATGTAGAAAGGCCTACCTAAAACATAGAAACAAGTGGAAAAGAGGCCAAGTGAAAGCCACTAGTGAAAAAAGGATTGCTTGCATCACAGAGTAGGAAAGGGTACCTAGGCCATAGAAACATGTTGAAAAGAAGCCAAGTGAAAGCCACCAATAAAAAAAGGATTGCTTGAATCACATAGTAGGCTGCCAAAGACACTTGGCTGTCAAAGCGTAGTGGTATATTAGGATCCTAATATTTAAGACCTAAGTTTTAGATACCTCTATCACCTAGGTGATTTTGGTGTATTAGTATGGGTCATAACATAAAGTAGATTTTTGTATAAGAAAAAACAAAATCTTTGTATATGTTGAAACCATGATTCGAAGTCTCTGCCAATCTCGTTCTGGATCAGGCGATCTGGATCGGGATCGGTAGCTATCGAGATGATCTCGAAATAGGGTCGTCAACCCTCACGTCATCTCGAGCGAGACAATCCGAGACCACCGATCCAGCTTCCAATCCCGATATTTTCAACCATGGTTGAAACAAACCGTCTATCCTTATTGTTGCCCAGCTCATTTTCATCTCTCTTTCGACTTCTTCTAGTTGAGGAGGATTTCTAGTTGGTGTTATTGTTTCTTCACTCGAAATCAGGAAACCCATCTCTCAATCACTTTATCAAAGTACCCATATTTTCTTTTGTTCAAGGTTTCCTCTCATCTTTTGTTTTGGGCTTTTCTTCAAGCTGAGGACGACTTATTATTAAACGAGCTGCTAAATTACTCGAGATCAAAAACCCATCTCTAAATCTCCTGGGAGAATCCAAATTCCAAGTACCCACCTCGCTTATTTCGATACAATCCCTCTTTTTGTGTTCTCTGCAACCATCGTCATCTCTGCCTTGGTTTGCTGCTATTCGATCCCATATCTCTCTCTCTCCAACGCCGTTACCAATACAACAGCGATGTTAATAGCAGTGTTTGTGAAATCGGTGGAAGAACTCCCCTATCACTCTATCAGGATGTGGGACCGGTTGTATATATCCTATCATCCACGTGTAAACACACTAGAGGATTTGACGTCTTTTACATCGAACCACCGGTGACCTTATTATTTCGGGAACCCGAGGAAACCCAAATAACGAAAGAGAGAGAGGTGGGGGAAGCTGCCCGTGAAAATTGCTGACCGCGGGTAGCACAAAATATTGACTTTGGCTTTGGCGCCAAATTTTGGTGTACAGTGTAAAGCAATTAACGGCTCTCTTTCCCTCTAAAATTTTCATTTCCAATTTGCTCCTCATCTTCGTTATAAAGCCGGCTTTCGTCCCTTGCTCATATGGGCCCCACATTTGATGGTGGGACCCACATGATTAGAAAAGGGAATCTTCTTAAAAGCGAGCCCACCCACGAATGTGCCCCAGCAAATATTTTTCACTGTTGTGTCACTTTTTAGACTTTAGATTTGATTGTGAAAAGGGTGATGATATCTCAAGCGCGACCTTGGTAGAGAATTTTGCCGTCCAATTATTGACCGTCGAGATTCCAGAGATCTCTAGTCCGTGTGGCAGGTAGATTTCATTTTTTATAATGACAATTCTACCCTTTATAATTTGAAAACTACAAGGAAAGACGGTCAGTTGCACCCATGGTTTGAAGTCTCGGCCGATCCCGTTTTGGATAAGGATCGACAGGCCCGATCCATTTCAAGATCGTCTCGTCCGACGATTCATGAAGAAACTTCACGTCATCTCAAGTGAGATGGCTTGAGAGAGTGTTGGATGGGACGGATCCAAATTGGGATCGTCGCCTACTGATCCAGCACTCCGATCCCGAGACTTCGAACCTTGATTATCATTGTGGCTGCCTATTTCAATAATTAAAGGGTATTTTAGTAATATCCCCTAAAATTTGAAAGTAATTAGTAATACCCCTTATACTTTCAAACTTTAGGATTACCCGCCTTGACTTAGTTTAAAAGTGGTTGACTTAAGTTAAAACATACATGAATCACAGGTCGTTAGCATTGTACTTAATATTACGGTCCTTTCATAGGTGTGTTAACAGGCACATGATGCATGTCACGTTTTAACGTTAGTCAAATGATGGTTAAACTAGGTCAAGGGGGTAATCCTAAAGTTTGAAAGTATAAGGGGGTATTACTAATTACTTTCAAATTTCAAGGGTGGTGTTACTAAAATACCCATAATTAAATGGCACAGAAGTATGACCCGAAGGCTGTGTTCAATGACATCTTCATTAATTGGTTGGCAGGGTTCAACACCTGATGACCAGGTTCTATATCTTGAATACTGTTTTGGATTCAGAAGCTGAAAATCAATGGAATAGAAAGAAGAAGATAGAAAAACCTAACTTGAGAAAACATGTGTAAAAATCATGACAATCCAAGTCTGAAACTGTTAAAAAGGGAAAAAAAAAAGTTCAACATAAGATAAATAAGCTTAAGTAAGGCCAGTGGGTAGAGATGGCTAGGACCTGACTTAGTAAGTAGGAGGTCCTGAGTTCGAATACTCCTTGTGGAGCCATACTCCTTGGGATTTATCTCAGTGCATCAGGCACGTGCGGAAGGGGTGACTTATGCACCCTACGGGATTAGTTGGGTACTGAGAAAATATGTTATATCATCGCATCCATGTTAAGAAAAATCTAACTATTCATCCTCCATTCAATATATCCCAAATTCCCAATAAATAAGGATATTGCACCAGGAAAATGGCAAAGAAGAAGGGAGAGAGAGGGTGGTGGTGGAGTTAGATGAACACTCTACCTTTCCTTTCTTATTTTCATATTAAAGAAGGGTAGAATTGTAATTTTAAAAATGCGAAACCTACCTGACACATGGATTTGGGTGGATCTCTCGAATCCAATGGTCCATAACTCGACCGCGCCATTCTCTTCCCCCGCTTGATCTTAGAATATCCCGATCAACCCAAAATGGCTTACAAAGATTACCTCCTCTCAACATATAATCAAGGTGGGATTGTAAGAAAATTACATACTAAGCATAAACAATAAGGGAAATAAGGGGAATTTTGGATACCCTGTCAATTTCTCTTTTTATCTCCCACTTAAACTATAATTAAAATGACTTCTATATCCTATGTGTTTTCTCTCATCTTCCCCCAAAAGATATATAAAATACCAACTTTACCCCCTTTGTTTCTCTAATTAACCCTTCTTTATTTCTAATCATCCCTTCCAAAATTCAAACCGTTAAAGCTCAAGAGAGAGCAAGGGATACTCTTTCAAAGTAGGGAGGCTATTGAAAAAGCAAAGGAGAATACCTAAACGATTCTAAGGTTGTATTTTACATCTTCTACAACTCTTATTTGGGAACTTTTGAGTAAAGCAATTAATGGAGGAATCAATGGATTATGTATTTGAATTCAATTTTTTTTAATCAATAAAATCATTCTAACTGCATTTCCGAAACCATTCTAAGAAGAATTTCTAGTAATCTCGCCAGAACGATACATTGGTTTTTTTTCTCGTGCAGTCTCGGTCATGGTCTTTGAATTGATTGTTTGGACTGCTAAGTCAGTCCGAACAATCAATCACTCTTTGGACTTAATAGTCTGAACAGTAAAGTATTGTTTGGACTTATCGGTCCGAACAACGATGAGTACCTGCGGAACGAGAGGTGTTTCCACTCTTCGGCTTGTCGAAGCTTTTCTCCACCGGGATGCAGAAGGCTTACGTAATGTTAATGGCGATAACAGGGATGTAGGAGGCGCACACACAGACACGCTTGTCTTCGACAATGAAGGAAGTTAGGTTTTCACTTCACCAAGTGAGAAAGGGTAAAACTCCTACAATTACTTTCGTGTTTCACTTGAGGGGGGAGGGGTGATAAGAGATTTCGATGGGCCCACGAGGCAATTAGAGATTTTCATAAATTGGTGAAGGGAATTAAGAGAAAGGGGGGTGATAAGAATAAATGATGGGGTATCCAAAATTCCCTGGGAAATAATCATGTTCATCAGATCGTTTCTAACATAATAATATGATAAATAATTAAATAAAATTTATGACATACCCGTATTCCTGATTTCTGGCAATTTGCGCAGCTGAACTGCTGAACCAGGGACCAATGATCGAAATCCTCATGTGGACGAACTTCCAAAGTAGATCACCTTTTATGTAAAGAAGTGGAGCTGAGAGGAGGAAGTCTGCACCTTTTTTAAAACTCTAATATCAATAGGGGTCAGGCTCATCAGGAGCCCCCCTTTTTCTGCCCCTCTCGGGAGTCGTGTTCTCGACTGTTGATTTTGAGAATCAAACGGTGGTTGTCAGTGCCACCAAAAGTGATGCCAGCTTAGTGCTATCAACCACCCTTGGATTTTTGAAATCCACGGCCGAGAACAAGAACACCAAGAGGGGTCAGAAAAAAGGGGGTCCTCTGAGTCCGACCCTTAGCTATTACTGCATACGCACGAAGATTGTCTGGACAAACTCTAAGATGTGGGCAATTAATCTATAGATTTATTGTCTTTTTCCAAACCAAAAAGGTCGTTTCGAGGGTCAAAGTGTAATTTTAAGAAGATCGGTAAATTTTCGTTTAGCTTATTTTTAGTTGTTTTTTATCTGGATTTATTTTGGAAGGTCTTAATTTAATAATGGGCTTTTTTGCTTTACCCCTTTACTTTATTGATGCAATTTGCATCTCACCCAATGTTTTCAAAATATTTGTGTCTCACCCTTTGACCATGGTCAACGTCATTGACCATAGATGGTCTTCCGATGGACATCCCAATATTTTTTAAATGACTATAATGACCTTGGATGAGACACAAATATTTTAAAAACATTGGGTGCGATGCAGATTGCATCAATAAAGTGAGGGGGACAAGCAAAAAAAAAAAATCAATTTTTTATTTTTTGGAAGATTGTGAGCTCATCCTTTTTTTGAGGATTTTGAACTATAAAAGGAAGGAAAAAGATGTAACAAGGTATGCCTAAAACATTTTTAAATCCGGAAGCACGATTTTGTTAATCACCAGTATCATCTGGGCCCACTGACTGCATGGATGTTTATCCCACCCCTTGGTGGTTATACACACCAAAAATCACCCTGATTGGTAATCTACAACCATTAGAGTTTATCCATTTTTAGCACTTTTTAATTCATTCTTATAGCCGTTGAATTCAACCATTTTTTTAGTCTAAAACCAACAGCTAAAAATCATCAAACAAGCTGATTTTGGTATGAATGTTTACTAAGGGGTGGGCTAAACATCCATGTGGTCAGTGGGCCCAGATGGCAGTGGTGACTACCAAAAATGCTGCTTCCGCATTTGAAAAGATCTCAGGTATACCTTGTTACATCACAACCCTAAAAGGAATACACCTTCACAGGTTGTTAAGCACGCTAATGTCCCTCATCAATGATGACGAGGGACCATAATATGAGCCACGTGGCACATTCTTAGAGGTCACTAACGTACGGATGTTGGGCCCATCGCTAGGTGGAGCTACATACCAAATATCAGCCTGATTAGTGATTTCAAACCATTGGATCTTTGTACCCCAAATAATGTTCAAATTCTACGGATAAAATCAACCAAGGAAAATGACTCTAATCCAATTCTTAAAAAGTAACAATCAGATTAATTTTTGGACTTACATAGGTCCACTTACGGTTGGGCTAAAAGTAAATGAAGAAAGGTTTTGAGCTCACAATCATCAAAAAAAAAAAAAGATCATTTACTTGTCCCCCTTACTTTATTGCTGCAATTTGCATCGCACCCAATGTTTTTAAAATATTTGCGTCTCACCCAAGGTCATTATAGTCATTTAAAAAATATTGGGATGTCTATCCAAAGACCGTCTATGGTCAACGATGTTGACCATGGTCAAAGGGTGAGACACAAATATTTTAAAAACATTGGGTGAGATGCAAATTGTATCAATAAAGTAAGGGGGTAAAGCAAAAAAAGCCCTTTAATAATTTAAGGTTATTTTAAAATTTTGTGAGATTTAGAAATTTTTACTATTTTGGTAAATAAGAGTTTTGGTAGTCTATATAAGGTTCGTTATGTTACAAAATTGAAAAGAACAAAATTTTCAGCTTCTCTTGGATTTTTTCTATGTTTTTTTTCTTTATCGATTCAAAGTTTACTTAGGTTGGAGACAAAGATCTTCTTTCTTGTTCGTTTATGCTTTCTGCTACGTTAGTTTTCCTTGAAGAAAGAGCTCAAGGTTACGGGTTAGTTTTCCTTGAAGCTCCAAGTGTTGCCCCTAATTCAGAGCGCATTAGGCAACACAGTCATTTTGAGAAAGAATCAGCTGTGAAGGTGATGCTCAGAGACTAACGGGTTCTAGTAGGGAATGCAACATAGAATGTCGCTAGATAGAACACAGGATCAAGCTAAGGAGAAAAGGATGCACAGTAAGGGGTGATCCGAAATGGGTTTTTTTGGTTCCTCAACAGGCCCTTCATTTAAAGGATGATTGTAGCGCCATACCATGTTGGATACAAAAGGTGTCCAAACCAAAGAGATTGCGCCACTTGTACTTGAGAAACCTGGAGACCTTGGCAAGCAGTTCCACCTCGGATTTTTGGGATTTTGTTTATCAAAAAGAAACAATTTCCTTAGGTAGTCATGTTGGATTTTCTTGTAGTTTTAAGTGAAGGCTATTCGAATCATGAGATAATCTAAATAGAAATCAAATAGTGGTTCTTTGTATAAATAAAGAATGTGATTAAGAGTGTCTATCACCTTGAATGGATTATCATCACATCAACTAAGAGCCCACGTGACACGTTTTTTGAAACGCAGTAGGCTCAAAACCCCAAATAGATATTAGGGACTATGTTTGAGTGAGTCCTAGTCTTAGGTTCGAGACCCTAGAGGCCTAAGGTTTCACCCAAAACAAACAATAAAAAGAAGAAATTCGGAGTAGTGGACCAGTGCAAGAACTAGAAGCGAGATCCCCCTTACAAGGTTGCCAGATTAAATACAAAAATCATGAGAGAGAAGAGAGAGAAAATGGCAAAGCAAGGGAGCCCTCGTAGAGAAACGGAGCAACAACATTACTTAGAGAGAGAGAGAGAGATTTTTTAACATTCATGTGCACTATAACACGGTCACATCTCCATCCCATCTTACAAGAGAGAGAAACAGGATCTAATTGGTGGGGTCCAATGGGTAGCGTGCCGTCATTTTCCACCTAATGGGATGCGAATAGAGTAAAACTTTGCTGACTGCAACGGTCGGCAAAGCCACTGACTGCCCACAATATGAGCCACGTAGCTCATGTTTGGCTAATCCCTAGCAGGGCTGAAAACTACGTAGGAAGGCCTTTTATATTTAATATATATGGTATTAATTAAAAAATTGAACTCTTTATATAGTAAAAAATCTAATTTATATAGGTAGAAAATCTTATTTAACAACTATTCATGATAATCAAAAGCTATGGAGAAAATTTAGATGCAGAGGACTGCTGTAGTCCATGTTGCCATCCATGTAGAGGACTCTAGCGGGCCTACATAGATCATGTTTTGGGCCTAATGATAAGTGGATGAACATACCAAAAATCAGCTTGATTGATGATTTATAGCCATTAAATTTCTATCCAAAATACATGCTTGAATCCAACGGCTAGAATCATGTCATAAAAAGTACAAAAATCTATGGCTAGTTATAATCCATCAGGTTGATTTTTGGTTTGTTTATCCGATAAGGGATGGGCTAAAAATCCATGTGGTTAGTAGGACTTGGGCTGGGGCCTTTCTCTCACTTGGGGAGGTAGTGCAGGCCCTGATCCCTAGTAAGTGTTGGATTGAGTCATTTTAATGGATTGGCCAAACATCCATACAGTCAGCATCCTCTAAGAGTGTGCCATGTGGTTCCTATTGTGGGCAGTCAGGGGCCCTTGAGGGTCAGTGAAGTTTTAATCATGCGAATAAGGAGAGGATGTCACCATGACAAGATGCCACGTAGACCATGAGGAATGTTGGTTTTCTCTACTAGGAAATCTTTGGATCATGTTGCTGTTCTTTCCACATGGGTCCCATCTCAATGTGCACTCTTATGGACAACTCATACAGAATCACAGATCCCAACCCCTCAGTCCTTCCCCACATGCCCTTGCATTTCTTTAATTGCCTATGGAGCCTATGGATCCAAAATCACACACAACCTTCTCCCACCACATAATCCAATATTTTGTACTGATTCCTCTTGGACCCATTTCTCTCATCACTTGCACAACATGGAACCAGAAACTAAAATAAGATGCAATTACAAAAATACTCTTGTTCTACACGAAGAGACCCACCCCAAATAGCTGTTGGAAGAAAGAAATAAGAAACATAGATTTACGTAGTTCCCTCAAGATCGAGATACGCCCACAAACTCAAACCGTACTCTAATACCATCAGGCACGACAAAACATAACAATAGCTTCTATATTGCAAGATCAAATGGGTACCTCATGGGAATGTGCCCATGGAGCCTAGGGATCCAAAATAGCAGATAACCTTCTCCCACCACTCAATCCCATACTTTGTATTGTTTCCTCTTGGACCCATCTCTCCTATCACTTAGCACAACATGGAACCAGAAACTAAAAATAAGATGCAATTACAAAAATACCCTTTTCTGCATGAGAAGACCCAACCCGACCAGATCACGGTTCGAAGTCTCGGCCGATCCTGCTCTGGATAAGGTGATCCAGATCGGGATCGGCCCCCATTGATCAGAACGATACTGGGGATTTCTCGCCAAGATATTCAGATCGGGGCGATCAGGAACGGGATCGCTGGCCAACGATCCAGATAGCTTCTATATTGGAAAGATCAAATGGGTACCTCATGGGAATTCAAAACATTGCATGTGGGTATTTTAGTTATTCAAATAATTTGTAGAGATCGAAGTAGGATGCTTTCATGGTTCGCCCACTGATATAAAACGAAAAGCCAAGACAACTTTTTTAGTTTTTGTTCTTTTATTCTTCACAAATATACTTTTAAAAATATCATTCAATCAAAATCCACTTGCAGTCGGGTCTTGAGCCACGTATGGGCGGCAAAGGAAAACAAGAAAATTTTGTTTGGTCGGTGATTTAGATACTTCTCCTTTTCTTTCTTACATCTCATACTGTTGTCAACATATACTAAAATTAATTATCCAATATCTCATTAATTAAACTAATGAAATTATTTCTAATATATCCACCAAAAATTTACCCATATATATATGTAAATTGAGAATTTTTTTGAAGCGGCGGGATTTTTGAAGCGGCAATCATGCGCCCAATGTTTGCGTGCCACATATACCTGGAGTTTTGGTTGTGGGTTTAAAAAAAACTTTTTAAAAAGCAACCCGATGTATAAGTGGTGTGCGTGATCATTGGTGCATTATCGCCACATAAAAAAAAATTCTCATGTAAAATTTGGACCCTTGATAGTTTCTCAAGTGTGCTCACAGGTCACACCAGCTGACTGTAACATTTACCAGATGGTATAATTAACTATGGTTCCAGCCATGGATTGAAAAGCGGCCCATATAACAAAAAAAAAAAAAATGGCTGTTATAACAGAAATAGACCTCCCTTTTACGTTACGTGCTGTTTTAACATTTAGAATAAAAAATTGTTAAAAAAATGCCCGTTATTTTCTGTTATTTTCCGTTATAAATTTTATTGAAAATTTGAATTTTGAATTTAGATCCGTTTTTACCCTCTAGTTTCCATTTATTTCCCAGTTTTGGTCCTATGTGTTACAATCCGTTATAAATGCCGTTATAACGGGGGGAAAAATGGTAACACCCCAATCCGTTATACTGTTATAATGGCCCCTTTTAAACCATGGTTCTAGCTAAAGAAACGGTTACTAACAGCATTATAACGGCCATTATAACAGTAGCACTTCAACCCGTATGGTATTTAAAACTATATGTATTACTATTAATGCCTGTTATAAATATATATACATATCCTTATCCTTTTTTTTTTACTGTTGTTTACTGTTTAATCAGCTGGAAAATAAAAAAACCTTTTGATCATTATTTGACCTGTTAACGGCCATTATAACAGTCGCAACGGTAATGATGCATTGTAAGACTAATGTACCCATCTACTTTATTTATTTTATTTTAAATCTAAGACAATAATAACGTACCATCTAATTAATTATCAGTTGAAAATGAAATTTTATATAGAAAATAATTCCTGGGACCATTAAATGGTGGGACCATTTTCAAGTAGCCATATTTGACCGTTGGATATATTATTAATAGAAGATTCTCCCATGAACAGTATTTAGATTTGCTTAACTTTAAAGTCTTCAAATATCATTATCATCATCATTATCATGGGAGAATTTAGGATTTGGATTCATTAGAAAAGCTAACCGAACTTGGATGTTACAACCCACCTTAGTCAATAAAATTAACCTTGATTTGATATCTAATCCTCATTTTTCCACCAATTACAAAACCGTTGTTCACAGAAATTGACGGAAATACCCCTGTTTAAACGTTACCGGAAACTAACTGCCGTTATAACATAACGCCCCCAACCCCATTATATTATTTCAAAAAATAATGCCTAAAACTTGAAAAAGGGGGCTTAATGTTATAACTGCCGTTATTTTTGGAAACAAAATGTTATTTTCCCATTATCGAAGCTATTTTGAAAAAAAATATTAATAATATTCTGACCATTTTTTTACGACTCGGATGTGACCCATTTAACCGCCGTTATAATGGACATAACAGTAATGGTAAGAATCCGTTATAACAGACCATCTAAAACCTTGGTTTGTGTCTGTAGTCAGCGAAGCCGCTGACAACCCACAATGTGAGCCACATGGCACATTTGTAGAGGATACTGACCATATAGATGTTTGTCCAATCCCTAGGTGGATCTACAAACCAAAAATCAGCCTGATTAGTGATTTCAAGGCATTGGATTCTTGCACCGCAAATAATGATCAATAATGCTTAAATTCCAATGGTTAAAATCAACCCATGAAAATGACCCTCATCAAACACTTAGAAATCACTAATCAGGTTGATTTTTTGGTTTGTAGGTCCACCTAGGGATTGGCTAAACATCCATACGGTCAGCATCCTCTACAAATATGCCACGTGGCTCATATTGTGGACTGTTAGCAAAGTTTGACTCATCCTAGTTATATTGTAGTAGTTTCGGCAGTTATTACAAAAAGTAGTTACGAAAGGTGGTAAGATAAGAAGTGTTCTCTAAGAATTATTGGTTCTTCTTTTTTAAATTGAAAATTTTCACTGAAATTAGCAAAAACCCAGAAAATAATAAGACAGATATATAAAAAGGACCACTCATATCTAGCCAATCCCAAAAAAAAAATAGCAAATTACAAGTGGCATTTTGTCATTTCTTGCCTACTTTAGCTGTACACACATCACAGGATTAATACAGATACCTAATTAACACATTCAAGACTTCAAAATTCTCTCCAAACTACAGCTACAAAAAAATTTCAGCATGAACAGCAAATCTTGAACCAGGCTTTGCAGCATGAATGATGGCAACTGAAGCTGTCATGGTAAGCAAGATCACATCTCTTCTTTGTTTCATGGATTCTGTTTTGTGTTTTTAGTTGTTTCACATACTCTGTTTGTAAACTACCATGATCACCATGCTTTTCATTTTAATATGAAAATTAGTTTCTGGGTTATTGAGATCATGAGAAATCTTAGAGAAATAGTTTCATTGAGAATCTGTTAATGGGTTTGGGAGATCATGTTATATACCTTAGAAGAATAGCTCCTCAAGTTACTGTAAATTTGAAGTTTTGATTTGCAGAGATATGAAGATCAGATTCCAGCTTCTGTTTTTTTATCAGATTCTGAATTTTTTTAGAGTAATTCAGCCTGGTTTCAGTAGTTATCTTTGCTACTAAATTATTGCTGAAATTGTTTTGTAATCTAATCTGTGTTTTTTTTTTCTTATTTCTGCTTGAATTCTTGATCAGAATTGAGTGAAAATCAATTAAAGAGAAAAGAAAAAGGTTGCTTGTCTTTTTCCAACTTTATTTGCAACTCAAAACTTTTGAGTTTCTTAAAATTTAATCTTATTCTGAAAGATAGATCTTGGTTCACTTGTTTTTGTCAGATTTTGAAAGGAAGAACTTTTTTCTTTTCTTTTATTTATTTATGATAGTTATGATTCTTAGAATAAGGTTTCTGGACTTACAGTGATTTAGTTTTCAAACATGAGCACCTTTAGACATGTCCACTGGATCAGATTTTCGCCTAGAGAAAAAAAAATTTATTGTTTCCTTTAAATTCGATTTTTATAACACTACAAGGGTCACTCAACTTTACCGTTATGTCCATTATAACGGCCGTTATAACAGGTCATTACAAATAATGATAAAATAACAAGTCTGTATTTTACTATTTTTGGGTTTTGGAGTTACAACGGTCTTAGAGCATTACCGTTTTAATGAGCTCGTATATCACGTTTTTTTAAATCCTGATTTGAACCAAGGTTTAAAAGGGACTGTTATAACGGTATAACGGTCTGGGGGTGTTACCGTTTTTTCCGTTATAAAAAAAAAAAACACGGGCAAAAACAGAAAAAACGTCCAGAAAATAACAGTCGTTATTTTCGTTATAACGAAAAATAATGGTCGGTATAACAAAAAATAATGGCTATAACGAAAAATAATGGCTGTTATTTTCTGGGCATTTTAACGGTGCGTAACGTAACGAGGTGGGTCCAAATCCGTTATAACGGCCGATTTTTAAACCTTGATTTGAACTTCTAGAATTTAATTTTTAATTGTTTAAAGTTTTAAACCTTTGTGTAAAATCAGGTGTGATGTTCAAGCAAATATTTTATTATTGAGGCATTAGTCTAAGGTAACCTATTGGATGGACAATAGTGATGGTCGCTACCAACAGCATATTGTACATGAGGTGCGCATGCAGAGGAGTAGGGCCCACCATACGATCCCACCTATTAGGCCCAAAATTGATCCAATTGGATGACTACAACCATCCTTTCTCCTTAATTGTGTGTTGGTGTTTGTTTGGTATTCCGTTAGTTGACTATCCTAATTGTCAAACCATGATCATTCTAAAATCCTAGATAATGGGTTTCTACTTTATAATATTTAGTTCAGGGTTGTTATAAAAAACAATCAGACCATTCTGAAATTTCTGAGTCCCACCAAATTTGATCTTCAGAAATTGAACGGCTCAGAATGAAGTGCACATTTTGGTGGGGTCATAAAACTCAGACTGGCCTGATTTTTTTTGGAGGATGATCTCAATGGTGAGGAGATCAACCACACCCAAAATCAGCCCTAGAGGTGCACCCATGTGGGACCTACAGAGTTCGTTCGAGTCAAACGCCGTTGGACACTATAATTATCATTTTGTTCAGTATGTAAAGACACGGAATGGGTAAGAAAGATGTGAAGCATATGGTTGTTCTCTACGGCACATGTTTGGGCCCACTGACCCCATAAATGTTTGACCCATCTCTTGATGAACCAACACCACAATGATCAGCCTAGTCTGTGACTCCTAGCCATTGGATGCGAGTGTCTTTGCACCATGGAGCTGGACCCAAAGCTTTTCACTAATAGGCACTATGGGATTGTTCACAAAGCCCTTGATTAAAAAAACTCAAATCCAACAGCTAGTAACCACTGATCTGGCAGATCTTTGGGATGTCGGTTCATCAAAGTGTGAGCCGAACATTCATAAGATCAGTGAACCCAAACTCCAGTGAACCCAAATAAAAATTGAAGTATACCCTTTGTCACAGAATCTAAATGAGATACATTCTTATTACAAACATGTTTATGAAAAACTTTCCAAATGGAAACCTAGAAAGAAAAAAAAAAGATAGAATCCATTGAAATTTCTAAATTCATCAAGAAGAGTGACAGAGGTTGAGACAAATGCAGCATCACCATTCTTGACATACTGTTGACAACCACTTTACTCTAAAAGTTTAAGCTGTTAGATGGAGGCGTGACTATGTATGTCAAAGGGTCCATGGGTTTAACGAGGCGGAGTGATGGCCATACAATCAAACAATACACTCCAATAACACACCTCCTCAGCACTTTGCCAAGACTTGAACCCGCTCTGATACCATGTTGAACAACAATTTACCCCAAAAGATCGACTTCTTGGGAAAGACGAAACAACTATGTATATCAATCGGTCGTTGGGCCAATACAACACATGCGCAGGAACACACTATCCCATTTACCCCATAAGATCGACCTGTTGGGGAAAGGGTATACCAACGGGTCGTCGAGCCAACACAACACGTGCACAGGAACACACCCTCCGCTAACATATACTGGCCCCATCAATGATTAACAGTAATAAGAACTGTGTCATGTAAATTCTTTCACAAATGAAGTCTTGTTTGATTCATAAAGGAAAAAAGAGTACTTGAGTTAGATTTTCAGTTTCTATGGTATCATGTCCTTTTTATAACTGTATAAATCTTCTTTTGGACAGAAAATAGAAGAAGCCAAAGAGTTAGGATGTGGTCAATTCGACACAACCACCTGTGAAACTTCTTTAGAGAAATTGCAGAAGGTTGAAGGTGGCCGTAGCCCACCTCCTGAAACTATTGATTACTCCACAAAAGCAGAATACTCAGAAGTAGCTACAGATGTAAAGAATGACATCGTGAATCCCGTAATTGAAGGCAAACTTGGTATCTCTGAGGGTGGAAGTTTTTTAGAATCACCCTCACTTGCCAAGATTGCTATGGAAGAAACCCGCAGAGCTTCTGATAATTGTGAGGACAAAGAAAATTTGATTCTAATAAAAAAAGAAAAGTCGGAGAATGAAATCCATTTGCAGAAAGATCAAACAAATGAGGATGTAGAAGTGACACATGATACCACAGAAACTGATAATGTTGATGCTTTTGGTAAACAAGTCTCAACTGACATGAGCTTGAAGATTGCAAGAACAGAAGATGAGGAGCTTGCAAAGTCCTCTGAATTACCATCACAAGAGAAGAATGTCGAAGAATACATGGGAGAGAAACTTCCTTCTTTAGCTATTACATCTGCCTCGATTGACCTGAACCTACAGGAAAGGAAAATTGAGGGTGGGGAAGGTAAAGTCGTGGAAGAGAATAAACAGAAGAATGAAGAGCTCTCTGACAATAAACAGGCTCCCATTGAAGAAAACCTGCAGAAAGACCGAATTGTGCATGACCAACTTGTTGAAAACTCTGAAGCAGTATCTCATGAGCAAATGTTGGAAGCAAATGACACTGATGATACCAGAGAGAATGGAATTCAAAAAGAAGAGGTCAGAACAAAGTACTTGGAGCTTATAAATTCTCCTTTTCTTTCATTTTCTTTTTCAGTTTTCTCGATTTTGTTTCCTCTTTATTGCAGGTTGAAACTTTTACTGATCTAGCATCCATGGAGCAGAATCTCAAACCAGTTAATTCGGGTGAGAAGATTGAAAGTATGGAAGTAGAGAGTCCAAACAAGAAAGCCGATGACTTATCCATCACCTGTTCATTAGCTGAAGAAACTGTAAAAGTAGGCAAAAAGCATGAATTCTCCAATGTTGAACCAGAAGAAGAAATTCATGAAGAAAATGGAGCTCCTCCAGAAGAGGAAGAACATATTGTAGAAGTATTTGAAGTGAGCAAAATCACAGACACTGCAATTTTAGATCAGGAGAAAACTAGAGATGAGACAGCAACATCAGGATTGATACAAACAAGTGAAACGGAGTGTGTGAAACTCGAAAAAAGTGATGAATTGGACTCCAAAGAGAAATTAGAAGACATCGATGCCATGGAGAACAGAGAAGTGATGACAAATGAGGAGCAAACTTCCGATACAGATTTGCGTAATAAAGATACAGAATGTTAGTAGCTCAAAATATCTCTCCAACATTCTTTTTCGCTCTTTTATTCAACTCGGGATAGTAGAAGTGGAATGGTAGGTAGTCATAAGAAACACAGTCCAAGATTTGAAGTACATTGGATTCACTTCCTGATCCAAAGGAGTCATGTACGATCAAAAGATAACACCAAATGAGCATTTCAAATGGTAGTGTACCACTTGGAAGTGGCTTACCAATTTCCCAAAGAAGTGGCTAATAATTGGATATAGATAAGTCTTAGTATTAGAGACTGCAATTACCATTTATAATATATCAGGAGGTATGGTGCACATGTTGGAGGCTAGGAGCATCTAACTCAATAGGTCACACTAGGAGATCCCCTAGTTCAAGAAGTAACCTGATCAGAGGATCGAAACTATCTGATCAACCACATTCCTTTGGACAGTTAAAAATTTGTTGAATGTCCAGGAAGAAGTCTATAGATCAGATAGTTGGGATCATTTCAACAGGTTCAAGTTTGACTTTGTAGATCTCCTAGTTGGGACCCACTGACTCTTTGGTCCCAATCCCCTGCATACATGTCCATGTTCTGATATTCAGTTATGAATGGTAAGTACAGACTATAAATTTACCCATATAAATGAACCCACCAAAAAATATTAAAAAAAAAAAAAAAAAAAAAGAAATGAGAAGAAATGCCTCCAACAAGTTCTCTGATAGACTTGAGACATATGGTGCAGATGAGAGCATTGAGAAGAGGATCATCGAGGAAGATGATGCAATTAAGGACCACATTACTGTATCTCTTGGAGACGAAACAGTTGGCCAGAATTCTCGAGAAGATGAAAAGGAGCAAAACAATATTGAGGAACCAGCACCTGAATTGAAGGATGAAGATCAGATTTACAGAACAAATGATGCTGACGATAGTCCAACAATAGGAATTCTAAATGAAAAGGTCAGATCGAAATAAAATAATTGAACTTTATCACTTTTCTTTTCCTTCTCTGTTTTTTTTCTCTTTCACATGAAAAGGAGGTAAAGAAGCCTGAAGGAGAGGTCAGTTTGAATACGGAATTTGAAGCTTAATCTCTGACCCTTCCTTTCCTGCTCTCTTTTTCCAACTGTTACATTGAAAACCTCATTGATTTCCTTTTCCTTCTTTCTTTTCCTATCACTCGTCTTCATGAAATTGAAGCTTCATCTGTTATACAGGTGTTTGAGGGACTTGAAACAACTGCTGCAGGCGAGGACACCAGAAAGAAGATCACAGAGGATGGTATTGTCACATACCTCTCTACGACATCCATTGGAGAAGAAACCATTAAAAAGAGCTCTCAAGAATATGAGGTCAGCCTGAATATGGAATTTGAAACTTAACATTTGACCTTTTCTTTCCTTCTTCAACTTTTTCTGATTTGTTAATTTGAAACCAGATCCAATTTCCTTTCCAATTTTTTTTATTTTTACTTATTTTCTTGTTGGGAGGTTCAAGCCTATCTTATATAGGTGCATGAGAGACATCAGGAAATTGGTGAAAGTGAGGCCACTGAAAAACAGATATTAGAGGGATGTCATTGTTACAGATCTCTCTACAAGATCTGTGGGAGATGAGACAGTTAAAGAGAGTTCTCAGGAAAATGATATTTGAAGATTAATTTGTCTGACCATCCTTTCCTATTTCGTTTTTAACATAAATATATTATATATACCAGCGGCGATGCACGTGTGTAACAGTGGGTAGGTTTATATGAGACTGTCATCAACCATCGAAATATCTTGGATGTTTGTTACCATAGATTTCTTGCAAAATGAATACAAAAAGTAATCAAAATAAATAAATACGAACCTACCTCAATAACCATTATACAAATAAAAAAAATGAAAGCACCAATTCTTATGTTGGAGTTGTACCCACGATACTTGTCCTCCTAAGTCAATTGTCATGGGTGATAGGACTTTTCTCCATTAAGAAGAGCGATATTACAATGATCATGGCTTGTGGTGGTGGGTTTGGCATGTGAGTGGGGGTGGTGATGGGGAGGGGGGTTAGGGGTGAAGTAGTTGATGTAAAGGGGGTGTTGTGTAGAGTTCATGTATAAGGAAGAGAGAAGCACGTTAGAGGAGAAAAAAGAGTTTAAATGGAGTTAAAATGGCTGGATGGTTATAACTAATTTGAAGTTTTATGGGCTGAAATGGCTATCAGAGTGTGTTGTACATCGGAGTATTATGGTCTTTTTACATTATGTTATGTACGATATATATATACACGGATGAAGAGGATGAACTAGCCTTAAAACAAAATTGAAATATAAAATAATCCCTTAAAACAGCCTTTTGTTTAATAGTATAGATATATAAAATAAAATTGAAACGTTAGTTCCATGATTCCATTTCTTTTCCTTTCCTGTTTATTTTAATTCTTGTTCGTCAAGTTGAAGCTCTATCTGTTATACAGGTGTGTGAGGAACTTGAGACAGCCGGTGCAGGTGAGGACGCTCAAAAACATAGTATAGAAGAGGATGGAACTGTTAGAGACCTCTCTACAGTATCAGTTGGAGAAGAAACAACTAAAGAGAGCTCTCAGGAAAATGAAAAGGAGGCAAAGAAGCAAGAGGGAGAGGTCAGCTTGAATACAAAATGTGATGCTTAACCTCTGGAGCTTTAGTTCCCCATTTATGTTCTCTTTATTCAAATTGAAATTTTATCTGCTAAAACAGGTTAAAGAATCCGATTCAATATCCATGGAGTTGAACTTGGAAGCAACAGATTGTACAGAGAAGACAGAATCACCAACCGTAAAGGACGACGAAGACCCAAATAAGAACCCCAATGCTTTTAGTATTACAGAAGCATCAGTAGAAGAAATGATACAGAAAGAGAGCAGTGATACGCTTGCTGACACCTACTCTTTGGTGTTTGAGGTGTCTGAGGAAGGGAGTAAAGAGGTGATCTTAGAGAAAGCAGAGAATAATAATAACAAGCTTGAAGCTGAATCCGCTACAACAGTAACAGAAAAGACATGCCTACATGAAGCTGAACCAGAAGGTGAGAAACTGGTAGACACTTGTGATCTTGATTCTGAGGAGGCAAGTCCAGAAACAATTGAAGCAACTGAGACTAGCTTACAAGGTCTAGATGTTAAAGGTGTGAAGCTTGAAGAAACCTCCAACTTAGATGAGAATGCAAACAAGGAGATTCTAGCAGCAGAAAAACCAGAAGCAGATGAAGCTGGACAAGAATTGAAGTATGAAATGCCAGTGGGAGCTTCTGTTACAGTACAAGAATCTGAAAATCAGGCAATTGAAACAACTACTGAGACAGAGATAACTGCTAGTAACACTCCCTCAGATGAAAAATCAGAAGAGAAGCTGCAGGAATTTTCTATGCTGGCAACCAAAGGACTAGAGCTCGAGTCAACCGAAGCGAATGAGAAGATACAAGATGAGACTCCAATGAAGGAGGAAACCCAAGATGAGAGCCTGGAAACTCCTTTAGTCACACAGAGAAAAGAAGTGATATCCAAGCAAAAAGAAGAGCCTATGAAGCTTGAAGCCTCTGAGATGGATTCTGAAGATGAGAATCCAAATGAAGAGCTAAAGAAAGAAGAAGGTGAGAGGATAGAGAAACCTGCTGAATTAGATGCTGAAAAGCATAATTCTGAAGAAAAAGATGCTGATGCAATTTTGGAAGAGACGGGCTTACAGAAAACTGAACCAGAAACAAGTGGGAAGCCCGAATATGGCTCCAGTCTTGCATTGGAAGAGAAAAGTCTAGATACAGATGACTCAAGCAAGAAGGTGAACGATGCAAATACAATGGAAGATGAAATTCAAAATAAGAACAAGATCGACATTACTGAAAAAGACGATAGAGCTGAGGAAATTTCAGACCAGATCACACAGAAAGATAAATCAGAGATGGAGACGCTTGAAAGATCCATGGGCGTGGTTTCAGAGGGGATCAAAATAGCTGCTTCAAGTGCAAATGCTGAAACAGATACCCGTGAGAAAGAGGGGCCTGTGAAGAACCTTGAGAAAAGCTTCGAGGAAGAAAGAAAGGGAGGCAAACCAAATGATACTGATGATTCCAGAGACAATGGAGTTCAAAAAGAAGAGGTCAGAACAAAATATGAAATTCATAAAATTCTCATTTTTCCATTTTCTTTTCCATCACTAAATTAAATTATCAAATGCTTCTGTTTTCTCAATATTTTTTCCTCAATATGGGTTTAAGCTTTTACTGATCTAGCATCTATGGAGCAGAATCTCAAAACAGTTGATCAAGGAGAGAAGATTGAAAGTACCAAAGTTGAGAGTCCAAACAAGAATGCCGATAATTTATCCATTACAAGTCCATTAGTTGAAGAAACTGTACAAGGCGTAGGCAAAAAGCAAGAGGAATTCTCCAATGTTGAACCAGAAGATCATATTCACGAAGAAAATGGAGTTCCTCAAGAAGAGGAAAAGCATATTGTAGAAGCATTCAAAGTGAGCAAAAGCACAGAAACTCCAACCTTAGAGCAGGAGAAAACTACAAATGGGGCGGCAACAACAGGATTGATACAAACAAGTGAAATGGAGTGTGCAAAACTTGAAAAAACAAGTGAATTGGACTCCGAAAAGAAATTAGAGGACATCGATGCCAGGGAGACAGAGAAGAGGAGACGACAAACAAAGAGGAAACTCCTGATACAGACTTGAATAAAAATGAAACAGAAGGTTAGTAGCTCAAAAGTCCCTCCAACATTCTTTTTCGGTTTTTATACAACTTATGCTAGTAGAAGTGGAACAGTGGGTAGTCGTAAAAAGCAGAGTCCAGGATTCAAAACAAATTGCATTCACTTCCTAATCCAAAGGAGGCACATGTGATAAAAAGATAAATCCGAATGAGCATTTCAAATGGTAGTGTACCACTTGAAAGTGGGTTACCAATTTCCCAAGGAAGGGGCTTAATCATTGGCTGTAGATGAGTAAGTCTTAGAATTAGAAACGTAATTACCATTTATAATAGGAATATAAGGACGTATGTTGCACATGCCTCTATTTCGATGGGTCACAACTAGGAGATCTAGTTCAAAAGTAACCAGAGTTGAGGATCAAAATAATCTGATCAACCACATTCTACTGGACAATTAAAAATTTGTTGAATGTCCAGGAAAAAGTCTAAAGATCAGATAGTCGTGATCATCTCATCAGATCCAAGTTTTTCCTCACAAATCTCTTAGCTGGAACCCAGTGAATGTTGCGTCCATACCCCATGCAGACATTTCCATGTTCTGATATCCATTTATATATGGTACATTTACTCATAAAACATCTACCCACTAAAAGTTTTTTCCCAAAAGAAAAAGTAAATGCCTCAAACAAGTTGTCTGACAGACTAAAGACAGATGATGCAGGTGAGGGCATTGAGAACAGGATCATAGAGGAAGATGGTGCCATTGAGGACTACAATATTGTGCCTCTTGGAGACGAAACAGCTGGCCAGAGTTTTCAAGAGGATGAAAAGGAGCAAAACAATATTGAGGAACCAGCACCTGAATTGAAGAGTGAAGATCAGATTTACAACACAAATGATGCTGATGACAATACAATAATAGGAATCCAAAATGAAAAGGTCAGATCAGAATAAAAGAATTGAGGCTTTATCATTTTTCTTTTCCTTCCTTTTTTTTCCCTTTCACTATAGTACTTTAAGTTGCAGCTCATCTATTGTACAGGTATCTGAGGGACCTAGGATAGCCGATGCAGGTGAGGACACAGAAAAACAGATAAATGTGGAAGACTGCACTGCTAAGGACCTCTCTACAGCATCCAATGGAGAGGAAACAGTCAAAGAGAGCTCTCGAGAAAGCAAAAAGGAAGCGGAGAAGCCTGAAGGAGAGGTCTGCTTGAATATAAAAATTTGATGCTTAATCAAAAACCTTTCTTTCCCTTTTTGGTCTCTTTTTCCAAGTGTGGACTTGAAAAATTATCTCGTTAATTTTGTCATTTCATCTCTTTTTCCAGGTGTTTGAGGGACTTGAGACAGCCAGTGCAGATGAGTACATTGAAAAACAGATCATAAAGGAAGACGACACTGTTAAGGACCACTCTACAGTATCCATTGAAGAAAAAACAGTTAAAGAGAGGTCCCACGAAGATGAACAGGTGGCAGAGAAGTACGAAGCAGAGGTCAGCTTGAATAGAAATTTGAAACTTAATATCTGACCTTTTCTTTCGTACTCTCCGTTTCCGACTATTATATCAAAGATATCACTACATTCTTTTTTTTTATTCTTTTTTCTATATAATGCTTGTCATTAATTTTGAAACTTCATCGGGTACACAGTTGTCTAAGAGCCTTGAGCTAGTTGGAGCAAGCAAGGACAATAATGAACAGATCATAGAGGAAACTGATGCTGTTACGGACCACTCTACGGTATCCACTGGAGAAGAAATAGCTAAACAGAGTTCTCAGGAAGATGAAAAGGAGGAAAAGAAGCTCGAAAAAGAGGTAAGCGAGGATATTAAATTTGAAGCTTAATCTCTGACCTTTACTTTCCCACTTCAATCATTTTTCTGATTTTTAATTTGAAACTTTATTTTTTTTCCTTTTTCTCCTCTTTCATTCTTGTTCGTAAAGTTAAGCTTTCATCTATTAATACAGGTTTGTGAGGGACTTGAGACAACCAGTGAAGGTGGAAACATTGAAAAACAAATCGTAGAGGATGACGGCGCTGTCAAGGACCACTGTATAGTATCTGCTGGAAAAGAAACAACTAAAGAGAGCTCCCAAGAAGATGAAAAAGAGGCAGAGAAGCCCGAAGGAGAGGTCGGCTTGAATATGAAATTTGAAGATTAATCCTTAACCTTTCCTTTCCTGCACTCTTCCTCCAACTGCCACATTGCAAGTTACATAGATTTAATTTTCCCTTTTTTTTATTCTTGTTCTTGAATATGCTTCATCTGTCAAATAGGTGTTTGAGGGACCTAAGACAGATGGTAGAGGTGAGGACACTGGAAAGGAGATCATAGAGAAAGTTGGTGTTGTTACAGACCTCTCTAAAGCATCCATTGGAGAAGCGATTAACGAAAGCTCTCAAGAAGATGAGGTCGGCTTCAATATGAAATTTAAAACACCTTTTTTCCTACTTGAACTTTTTTGGTTGCTAATTTGAAACTTGATCTCATTTCTTTTCCTTTTCTTCTCTTTTTTCCATGGTTTTAAAATTCGACAAAATTTGGCGAAATTAGCCGAATTAATTCCGAATTTTGAATGACCGAATTAAAGTGTACATGTATTAAAAAATTTACAAAAATCCGCGGAATTAATTCGAAGTAAACAGTAAAAATTCGGCTAATTTCTCGAAGTTTGGCATTTTTTAGTACAAAAATTGCAAAAATTCATCGAATTACTTCGCCGAATTAATTCGAAGTAAACAGTTAACTTAGAGAAGTTGGGAGAATTTTTGCCAAAACATTGGTAAAACACATTGATTTTTAAGGATATGAGAAAACAAGCATGATAAAACACTTATAACTTATTATATCATAAAAACAACCATTTAGAGCAACCTAAGCAAGATTAATATCATTTCACTCATTTTGGAAAAAAATCTTTAAACTTCTCTAAGTTGGCGAATTTTTACAGAAATTCTCTAAATCGAATTGAACTTCCCCGAATTAATTCCGAATTTTAATTGACCGAAGTCTAAGGCGAAGTCGAAGTTTAGAACCTTGCTTTTTTCTTTCATTTGTGTTTGTTAAGTTCAAGCTTCATCTGATACACAGGTGCATGAGAGACTTCAGGTAGCAAGTGAAGGTGAGGCTCATAAAAAGCATATCATAGAGGATGAAGTTGTTGTAACAGTATCTGAAGAAGAAGAAGAAGAAACAGTAAAAGAGAGCCGTCAAGAAGATGAGGTCAGTTTTAATGCCTAACCTTCTCTTTCCTACTTTATTTTCTTCTTTTAAAATAATAATTTAAACATTATCCCCTTCTCTTTTCCTTTCAATTTTTCTATTCTTGTTTGTTAAGCTGAAGCTCCATCTGTTATACAGGTGTGTGAGGGACTTGAGACAACCGATGTATGTGAGGATGCTGAAAAACAGATTATAGAGGATGGATCTATTACAAACTTCTCTACAGTATCAATTATTGAAGAAACAACTAAAGAGAACTCTCGGGAAGATGAAGAGGAAAAGAAGCCGGAAAAAGAGGTAAACGAGGATTTTAAATTTAAAGCTTAATCGTTGACCTTCACTTTCCCACTTCAATCATTTTTTTTTTTTTAATTTGTAGCCTTCAACTTTTTCCTTCTCTTTCATTCTTGTTCTAAAAGTTAAGCTTTCATTTGTTAATATAGGTTTGTGAGGGAGTTGAGACAACCAGTGAAGGTGGAAACATTGAAAAACAGATCGAAGAGGATGACCGTGCTGTCAAGGACCACTGTATAGTATCTGTTGGAAAAGAAACAGCTAAAGAGAGCTCCAAAGAAGATGAAAAAGAGGCAAAACAGCCCGAAGGAGAGGTCGGCTTGAATATGAAATTTGAAGATTAATCTTTAACCTTATCTTTCTTGCACTCTTCCTCCAACTGTCACATTGCAAGTCACATAGATTTAATTTTCCCATTTTTTTTTATTCTTGTTCTTGAATATGCTTCATTTGTCAAATAGGTGTTTGAGGGACCTGAGACAGCTGGTGGAGGAGAAGTCACTGGAAAGCAGATCATAGAGAATGTTGGTATCGTTACAGACCTCTCTAAAGCATCCATTGGAGAAACAGTTAAAGAGAGCTCTCAAGAAGATGAGGTTGACTTCAATATGAAATTTAAAACACCTTTTCCTTCCCACTTGAACTTTTTTTGGTTGCTAATTTGAAACCTGATCTAATTTCTTTTCCTTTTGTTCTCTTTTTTCTTTCATTCATGTTTGTTAAGTTCAAGCTTCATCTGATACACAGGTGCAAGAGAGACTTCAAGTAGCAAGTGAAGGTGAGGCTGATAAAAAACAAATCATAGAGGAGGATGTTGTTGTAACAGTATCTAAAGAAGAAGAAGAAACAGTTAAAGAGAGTTGTCAAGAAGATGAGGTCAGTTTAAATATGTTATTTAAAAGATTAATGCCTAACATTTTCTTTCCTACTTTATTTTCTTCTTTAAGAAAAAAAAAAAAAAACGTTATCCCCTTCTCTTTTCCTTTCAATTTTTCTATTCTTGTTTGTTAAGCTGAAGCTCCATCTGTTACACAGGTGTGTGAGGGACTTGAGACAACTGATGTATGTGAGGATGCTGAAAAACAGATTAAAGAGGATGGAGTTGTTACAGAATTCTCTACCGTGTCAGTTATAGAAGAAACAACTAAAGAGAACTCTCAGGAAGATGAAGAGGAAAAGAAGCCGGAAAAAGAGGTAAATGCGGATTTTAAATTTAAAGCTTAATCTTTGACCTTCACTTTCCCACTTAAATCATTTTCTTATTTTTAATTTGTAACTTTTATCTTTTTCCTTTTTCTCCTCTTTCATTCTTGTTCGTAGGTAAAGTTAAGCTTTTGTATGTTAATACAGGTTTGTGAGGGACTTGAGACAACTAGTGAAGGTGGAAACATTGAAAAACAGATCATAGAGGATGACGGAGCTGTCAAGGACCACTGTATAGTATCTGTTGGAAAAGAAATAGCTAAAGAGAGCTCCCAAGAAGATGAAAAAGAGGCAAAGAAGCCCGAAGGAGAGGTCGGCTTGAATATGAAATTTGATGATTAATCTTTAACCTTATCTTTCCTGCACTCTTCCTCCAACTGTCACATTGCAAGTCACATAGATTTAATTTTCCCTTCTATTTTCCTTTTATTCTTGTTCTTAAATACGCTTCATCTGTCAAATAGGTGTTTGAGGGACCTAAGATAGCTAGTGGAGGTGGAGGCGAAGACACCGGAAAGCAGATCATAGAGAAGGTTGTTATTGTTACAGACCTCTCTAAAGCATCCATTGGAGAAGCAGTTAAAGAGAACTCTCAAGAAGATGAGGTCGGCTTCAAATGTGAAAGTTAAAACACCTTTTCTTTTCTACTAGAACTTTTTCTAGTTGCTAATTTAAAACTTGATCTAATGCCTTCCCCTTTTCTTCTCTTTTTTCTTTCATTCATGTTCGTTAAGTTCAAGCTTCATCTGTTACACAGGTGCATGAGAGACTTCAGGTAGCAAGTGGAGGTGAGGCTGATAAAAAACATATCATAGAGGAGGATGTTGTTGTAACAGATCTCTCTACAGTATCTAAAGAAGAAGAAACAGTTAAAGAGAGCCATCAAGAAGATGAGGTCAGTTTAAATATGTTATTTAAAGACTAATGCCTGACCCTTCCTTTCCTACTTTGTTTTCTTCTTCAAAAGAAATAATTTAATTATCCCATTTATTTTCCTTTCAATTTTTCTATTCTTGTTTGTTAAGTTGAAGCTCCATCTGTTATACAGGTGTGCGAGGGACATGAGACAATCGACGTAGGTGAGGATGCTGAAAAACATATTATAGAGGAGGATGGAGCTATTACGGACTTCTCTACAGTATCAATTGGAGAAGAAACAGCTAAAGGGAACTCTCAGGAAGATGAAAAGAAGCCGGAAAAAGAAGTAAAGGAGAATATTAAATTTAAAGCTTAATCTCTGACCTTCACTTTTCCACTTCAATTATTTTCTTATTTTTAATTTGTAACTTTATCTTTTTCCTTTTTATCCTCTTTCATTCTTGTTCATAAAATTGAAGTTTCGTCTATTAATTCAGGTTTGTGAGGGACTTGAGACAATTAGTGATGGTGGAGACATTGAAAAACAGATCGTAGAGGATAATGACCTTGTCAAAGACTACTCTATAGTATCTACTGGAAAAGAATCAGCTAAAGAGAGTTCCCAGGAAGACGAAAAAGAGGCAAAGAAACCCGAAGGAGAGGTAAACTTAAATATGAAATTTGAAGCTTAATCTTTAACCTTTTCTTTCCTACACTCTTCCTCCGTCACATTGCAAATCACATAGATTTCATTTTCCCATTTTTTTTTCTTTTATTCTTGTTCATGAACTTAAGCTTCATTTGTCATACAGGTGTTTGAGGGACTTGAGACAACTGGTGGAGGCAAGGACACTGGAAAGAAAATCACAGAGAAGGTAGGTGTTGTTACAAATCTCTCTAAAGCATCCACTGGGCAAGCAATTAAAGAGAGCTCTAAAGAAAATGAGTTCAGCTTGAATATGAAATTTGAAACACCTTTCCATTTCTATTTGAACCTTTTTGATTGTTAATTTGAAACGTAATCTAAATATTTTTTATATCCTTCTCTTGTTCTTTCATTCCTGTTCCTTAAATTCAAGCTTCATCTGTTACACAGGTGCATGAGAGACTTGAGGTAGTAGGTGAAGGGGAGGCTGCTAAAAAACAGATCATAGAGGAGGATGTTTCCATTACAGATCTCTCTACAGTATCTGTTGGAGAAGATACAATTAAAGAGAGCCCTCAGGAAGATGAGGTCACTTTGAATATGCGATTTAAAGATTAATGCCTGACCTTCTTGTTCCTACATTTTTTCTTCTTTTAAAAAAAATAATTTAAATGTTATCTCCATTTCTTTTCCTTTCCACTTTTCCATTCTTGTTCGTTAAGATGAAGCTCTATCTGTTATACAGGTGTGTGAGGGACTTGAGATAGCCGATGTAGGTGAGGATGTTGAAAAACAGATTATAGAGGATGAAGCTGTAACAGACTTCTCTACAGTATCAGTTGGAGAAGAAACTAAAGAGAACTCTCAGGAAGATGAAAAGGAGGAAAAGAAGCTGGAAAAAGACGTAAACATGCATATTAAATTTAAAGCTTAATCTCTAACCTTTACTTCCCCACTTCCATCATGTTCTGATTTTTAAGTCGTATTATCTTTTTTTTCCCTTTTTCTCCTCTTTCATTCGTGTCCATTAAGTTAAAGCTTATTTTGTTAATACAGGTTTGTGTGGGACTTGAGACAACCAGTGAAGGTGTAGACATGGAAAAACAGATCATAGAGGATGATGGCGTTGTCAAGGATCATTGTATAGTATCTATTGGAAAAGAAACAACTAAAGAGAGTTCCCAGGAAGATGAAAAAGAGGAAAAGATGTTCAAAGGAGAGGTCGGCTTCAATATGAAATTTGATGCTTAATATTTAACCTTTTCTTTCCTGCTCTCTTCCTCCAACTCACATTGCAAGTCACCGATTTAATTTTCCTTTTCTTTTCCTTTTATTCTTGTTCATGAAGTTGAGCTCCATCTGTCATACAGGTGTTTGGGGGACTTGAGACAGCTGGTGGAGGCGAGGACACTGGAAAGCATATCACGGAGAAGGTTGGTGTTATTACGGATTTTTCTAAAGCATTCATTGGAGAAGCAGTTAAAGAGAGCTCTCAAGAAGATGAGGTCGGCTTCAATATGAAATTTAAAACACCTTTTCTTTCCTACTTGGAACGGTTTTTTATTACGAATTTGAAACTTGATCTAATTTCTTTTCCTTTTCTTTGCTTTTTTTCTTTCATTTGTGTTTGTTAAGTTCAAGCTTCATCTGTTACACAGGTGCATGAGAGACTTCAGGTAGCAAGTGAAGGTGACGATGATAAAAAACAGATCATAGAGGAGGATGTTGCTGTTACGGATCTCGTTACAGTATCTGTAGGAGAAGAAACAGTTAAAGAGAGCCCTCAGGAAGATGAGGTCAGTATGAATATGTTATTTAAAGATTAATGCCTGGCCGTTTTGTTCCTACTTTGTTTTCTTCTTTCAAAAAAAAAATAATTTAAATGTTATCTCCATTTTTTCCTTTCCATTTTTCTATTCTTGTTCATAAAACTAAAGCCCCATCTGTTATACAGGTGTGTGAGGAGATTGAGACAACCGATGTAGGTGAGGTTGCTGAAAAACAGGTTATAGAGGAGGAAGGAGCTATTACAGACTTCTCTATAATATCAGTTAGAGAAGAAACAACTAAAGAGAACTCTCAGGAAGATGAAAATGAGGAAAAGAAGACAGAAAAGGAGGTACTTTGTTTTCTTTAAAAAAAAAAGAATTTAAACATTATCTCCATTTCTTTTCCTTTCCAATTTTTCATTATTGTTCGTTAAGCTGAAGCTCCATCTGTTATACAGGTATGTGAGGAGATTGAGACAGCCGAGGTAGGTGAGAATGTTGAAAATCAGATTATGGAGGAGGATGGAGCTATTATAGACTTCTCTATAGTATCAATTGGAGAAGAAACAACTAAGGAGAAATCTCAAGAAGATGATGAGGCTGCAAAAAAACATATCATAGAGGAGGATGTTGCGGTTACAGATCTCTCTACAGTAACTGTAGGAGAAGAAACATTTAATGAGAGCCCTCAGGAAGATGAGGTCAATTTGAATTTGTTATTTTAAAGATTAATGCCTAAACTTTTCTTTTTACTATGTTATCTTTAAAAAAAAAAAAGAATTTAAACATTATCTCCATTTCTTTTCCTTTTCAATTTTTCATTATTGTTCGTTAAGCTGAAGCTCCATCTGCTATACAGGTGTGTGAGGAGATTGAGATAGCCGACGTAGGTGAGAATGCTAAAAATCAGATTATAGAGGAGGATGGAGCTATTACAGACTTCTCTACAGTATCAATTGGAGAAGAAACAACTAAAGAGAAAGCTCAGGAAGATGATGAGGCTGCTAAAAAACAGATCACAGAGGAGGATGTTGCTGTTACAAATCTCTCTACAGTAATTGTAGGAGAAGAAACAGTTAATGAGAGCCCTCGGGAAGATGAGGTCAGTATGAATATGTTATTTAAAGATTAATGCCTGGCCGTTTTGCTCCTACTTTGTTTTCTTATTTTAAAAAAAATAATAATTTAAATGTTATCTCCATTTTTTCCTTTCCATTTTTCTATTCTTGTTCATTAAACTAAAGCCCCATCTGTTATACAGGTGTGTGAGGAGATTGAGACAACCGATGTAGGTGAGGTTGCTGAAAAACAGGTTATAGAGGAGGATGGAGCTATTACAGACTTCTCTATAGTATCAGTTGGAGAAGAAACAACTAAAGAGAACTCTCAGGAAGATGAAAAGGAGGAAAAGAAGACGGAAGAGGAGGTACTTTGTTTTCTTTAAAAAAAATAATTTAAACATTATCTCCATTTCTTTTCATTTCAAATTTTCCATTATTGTTCGTTAAGCTGAAGCTCCATTTGTTATTTAAAGATTAATGCCTGGCCATTTTGTTCCTACTTTGTTTTCTTCTTTTAAAAAAAATAATAATTTAAATGTTATCTCCATTTTTTCCTGTCCATTTTTCTATTCTTGTTCATTAAACTAAAGCCCCATCTGTTATACAGGTGTGTGAGGAGATTGAGACAACCGATGTAGGTGAAGTTGCTGAAAAACAGGTTATAGAGGAGGATGGAGCTATTACAGACTTCTCTATAGTATCAGTTGGAGAAGAAACAACTAAAGTGAACTCTCAGGAAGATGAGAAGGAGGAAAAGAAGACGGAAAATGAGGTACTTTGTTTTCTTTCAAAAAAAAAAGAATTTAAACATTATCCCCATTTCTTTTCCTTTCCAATTTTTCATTATTGTTCGTTAAGCTGAAGCTCCATCTGTTATATAGGTGTGTGAGGAGATTGAGACAGCCGATGTAGGTGAGAATGTTGAAAATAAGATTATAGAGGAGGATGGAGCTATTATAGACTTCTCTACAGTATCAATTGGAGAAGAAACAACTAAAGAGAAATCTCAAGAAGATCATGAGGCTGCTAAAAAGCAAATCATAGAGGAGGATGTTGCCGTTACAGATCTCTCTATAGTAACTGTAGGAGAAGAAACAGTTAATGAGAGCCCTCAGGAAGATGAGGTCAATTTGAATATGTTTCTTTAAAAATTAATGCCTAAACTTTTCTTTTTTTACTATGTTATCTTTAAAAAAAAAAAGAATTTAAACATTATCTCCATTTGTTTTCCTTTCCAATTTTTCATTATTGTTCGTTAAGCTGAAGCTCCATCTGTTATACAGGTGTGTGAGGAAATTGAGATAGCCGAAGTAGGTGAGAATGCTAAAAATCAGATTATAGAGGAGGATGGAGCTATTACAGACTTCTCTACAGTATCAATTGGAGAAGAAACAACTAAAGAGAAAGCTCAGAAAGATGATGAGGCTGCTAAAAAACATATCATAGAGGAGGATGTTGCTGTTACAAATCTCTCTACAGTAATTGTAGGAGAACAAACAGTTAATGAGAGCCCTCAGGAAGATGAGGTCAGTATGAATATGTTATTTAAAGATTAATGCCTGGCCGTTTTGTTCCTACTTTGTTTTCTTCTTTTAAAAAAAATAATAATTTAAATGTTATCTCCATTTTTTCCTTTCCATTTTTCTATTCTTGTTCATTAAACTAAAGCCCCATCTGTTATACAGGTGTGTGAGGAGACTGAGACAACCGATGTAGGTGAGGTTGCTGAAAAACAGGTTATAGAGGAGGATGGAGCTATTACAGACTTCTCTATAGTATCAATTGGAGAGGAAACAACTAAAGAGAACTCTCAGGAAGATGAAAAGGAGGAAAAGAAGACGGAAAAGGAGGTACTTTGTTTTCTTTAAAAAAAAAAAGAATTTAAACATTATGTCCATTTCTTTTCCTTTAAAATTTTTCATTATTGTTCGTTAGGCTGAAGCTCCATCTGTTATACAGGTGTGTGAGGAGATTGAGACAGTCGATGTACGTGAGAATGTTGAGAATCAGATTATAGAGGAGGATGGAGCTATTATAGACTTCTCTACAGTATCAATTGGAGAAGAAACAACTAAAGAGAAATCTCAAGAAGATGATGAGGCTGCAAAAAAGCATATCATAGAGGAGGAGGATGCCGTCACAGATCTCTTTACAGTAACTGTAGGAGAAGAAACAGTTCATGAGAGCCCTCAGGAAGATGAGGTCAATTTGAATATGTTATTTTAAAGATTAATGCCTAAACTTTTCTTTTTACTATGTTTTTTTAAAAGAAAAAAGGAATTTAAACATTATCTCCATTTATTTTCCTTTTCAATTTTTCATTATTGTTCGTTAAGCTGAAGCTCCATCTGTTATACAGGTGTGTGAGGAGATTGAGATAGCCGACGTAGGTGAGAATGCTAAAAATCAGATTATAGAGGAGGATGGAGCTATTACATACTTCTCTACAGTATCAATTGGAGAAAAAACAACTAAAGAGAAAGCTCAGGAAGATGATGAGGCTGCTAAAAAACAGATCACAGAGGAGAATGTTGCTGTTACAAGTCTCTCTACAGTAATTGTAGGAGAAGAAACAGTTTATGAGAGCCCTCAAGAAGATGAGGTCAGTATGAATATGTTATTTAAAGATTAATGCCTGGCCGTTTTGTTCCTACTTTGTTTTCTTCTTTTAAAAAAAATAATAATTTAAATGTTATCTCCATTTTTTCCTTTCCATTTTTCTATTCTTGTTCATTAATCTAAAGCCCCATCTGTTATACAGGTGTGTGAGGAGATTGAGACAACCGATGTAGGTGAGGTTGCTGAAAAACAGGTTATAGAGGAGGATGGAGCTATTACAGACTTCTCTATAGTATCAATTGGAGAGGAAACAACTAAAGAGAACTCTCAGGAAGATGAAAAGGAGGAAAAGAAGACAGAAAAGGAGGTACTTTGTTTTCTTTAAAAAAAAAAGAATTTAAACATTATGTCCATTTCTTTTCCTTTAAAATTTTTCATTATTGTTCGTTAGGCTGAAGCTCCATCTGTTATACAGGTGTGTGAAGAGATTGAGACAGCCGATGTAGGTGAGAATGTTGAGAATCAGATTATAGAGGAGGATGGAGCTATTATAGACTTCTCTACAGTATCAATTGGAGAAGAAACAACTAAAGAGAAATCTCAAGAAGATGAGGCTGCTAAAATGCATATCATAGAGGAGGATGTTGCCGTTACAGATCTCTCTACAGTAATTGTAGGAGAAGAAACAGTTAATGAGAGCCCTCAGGAAGATGAGGTCAATTTGAATATGTTATTTTAAAGATTAATGTTTTCTTTTTTCCACTTATTTCTTTAAAAGAAATAAGGAATTTAAACATTATCTCAATTTCTTTTCCTTTCCAATTTTTCATTATTGTTCGTTAAGCTGAAGCTCCATCTGTTATACAGGTGTGTGAGGAGATTGAGATAGCCGACGTAGGTGAGAATGCTAAAAATCGGATTATAGAGGAGGATGGAGCTACTACAAACTTCTCTACAGTATCAATTGGAGAAGAAACAACTAAAGAGAAAGCTCAGGAAGATGATGAGGCTGCTAAAAAACAGATCATAGAGAAGGATGTTGCTGTTACAAATCTCTCTACAGTAATTGTAGGAGAAGAAACAGTTAATGAGAGCCCTCGGGAAGATGAGGTCAATTTGAATATGTTATTTGAAAGATTAATGCCTAAACTTTTCTTACTTTGTTTTCTTTAAAAAAAAAAATTTAACATTGTCTCCATTTCTTTTCCTTTCCAATTTTTCATTATTGTTCGTTAAGCTGAAGTTCCATCTGTTTTACAGGTGTGTGAGGAGATTGAGACAGCCGATGTAGGTGAGAATGCTAAAAATCAGATTATAGCGGAGGATGGAGCTATTACAGACTTCTCTACAGTATCAATTAGAGAAGAAACTACTAAAGAGAAAGCTCAGGAAGATGATGAGGCTGCTAAAAAACAGATTATAGAGGAGGATGTTGCTGTTACAGATCTCTCTACAGTAACTGTAGGAGAAGAAACACTTAATGAGAGCCCTCAGGAAGATGAGGTCAATTTGAATATGTTATTTTAAAGATTAATGCTTAAACTTTTCTTTCTTACTTTGTTTTCTTTGAAGAAAAAAGAATTTAAACATTATCTCCATTTCTTTTCCTTTCCAATTTTTCATTATTGTTCGTTAAGCTGAAGCTCCATCCGTTATACAGGTGTGTAAGGAGATTGAGACAGCCGATGTAGATGGGAATGCTGAAAATCAGATTATAGAGGATGATGGAGCTATTACAGACTTCTCTACAGTATCAATTGGAGAAGAAACAACTAAAGAGAAATCTCAAGAAGATGAAAAGGAAGAAAAGAAGCCAGAAAAAGAGGTAAACGAGGATATTACGTTTAAAGCTTAATCTCTGACCTTTACTTTCCCATTTCAATCATCATCTGATTTTTAATGTAACTTTTATCTCTTCTCTTTTTGTCCTTTTCCTCCTATTTCATTCTTGTCCGTTAAGCTAAAGCTCCATCTGTTAATACAGGTTTGTGTGGAACTTGAGACAACCAATGAAGGTGGAGACATTGAAAAACAGATCGTAGAGGATGACGGCACTGTCAAGGACCACTGTGTAATATCTGCTGCAAAGAAGCCTGAAGGAGAGGTCGGCTTGAATATGAAATTTGAAGCTTAACCTTTTCATTCTTGCTCTCCTCCAACCTTCACATTGCAAATCATAGGGATTTAATTTTCCTGTTTTTTTTTTCTTTTATTCTTGTTCATGAAGTTAAGCTTTATCTATCATGCAGGTGTTTGAGGGACTTGAGACAGCTGATGAGGGCAAGGACACTGGAAAGCAAATCATAGAGAAGGTTGGTATTGTTACAGACCTCTGTAAAGCATCCATTGGAGAAGCAATTAAAGAGAGCTCTCAAGAAGATGACATCAGCTTGAATTTGAAATTGAAAACACCTTTTTTCTTGCATGAACTTTTTCTAATTGCTAATTTGAAACCTGATCAAATTTCTTTTCCTTTTCTTCCCTTCTTTCTTTTATTCATGTTCATTAAGTTCAAGCTTCATCGGTTATACAGGTGCATGAGATACTTGAGCTAGCGGGTGAAAGTGAGGCTGCTAAAAAACAGATCATAGAGGAGGATGTTGCTTTTACAGATCTCTCCATTGTATCTAAAGGAGAAGAAACGGTTAGAGAGACCCCTCACGAAGATGAGGTCCGCTTAAATATGTTATTAAAAGATAAATGCACTTTCTTTCCTACTTTGTTATCTTCTTTTAAAAAGAGAATTTAAACGATATCTCCATTCTATTCTTGCTCATTAAGCTAAAGCTCCATCTGTTATACAGGTGCGTGTGGGACTTGAGACAGCCAATGCAGGTGAGGATGCCATAAAACAGATTATAGAGGGGGATGGAGCTGTTACAGACTTCTCTACAGTATCAATTGAAGAAGAAACAAGTAAAGAGAACTCTCGGGGAGATGAAAAGGATGCAAACAAGCACGGAGGAGAGGTCAGCGTGAATACAAAATTTGATGCTTAACCTCTGAGCTTTACTTCTCCATTTGTGTTCTATTTTTTCTAATTGGAAATTTTCTCTGTTAAACCAGGTTAAAGAATCTCATTTAGTGTCCACGGAATCAAACGTTGAAGTAACAGATTCCTCAGAGACTTTAAAGGATGATGAAGACCCAAATAAAAACCCCAATGCTTTCAGTACTACAGAAGCATCAGTAGAAGAAATAATACAAAAAGAGAGCAGTGGCACACTTGCTGATGCCTACTGTTTGGTGTCCGAGGAACAGATTAAAAATGAGATCTTAGAGAAAGCTGAGAACAATAATAACAAGCTTGAAGCGGCATCCGTTACAACGGAAACAGAAAAGGCAAGCTTAAATGAAGCTGAACCAGAAAGTGAGAAGCTGGTAAACACTTCTGATCTTGCTTCTGAAGAGACAAGTCCAGAAACAATTGAAGCAAGTGGGACTAGCTTACAAATTCTAGATGTTGAAGGTGTAAAGCTTGAAGAAACCTTCAACTTAGATGAGAATATAAACAAGAGATTCCAGCGGCTAAAAAACCAGATGCAGATGAAACTGAACAAGAAACAAAGTACGAAATGACAGTGGGAGCTTCCATTACAGTACCAGAATATGAAAATCAGGCAATTGAAACAACTGAGACAGAGATAACCGCCAGTAAGACTCACTTAGATGACAAATCAGTAGAGAAGCTACAGGAATCATCTACACTGGCATCCAAAGAACAGGACCTCCAGTCAATCGAAGCAAACAAGAAGATACAAGATGAGACTCCAATGGAGGATGAAACCCAAGACAAGAGCCTGGAAACTCCATTAGTCACACAGAGAATAGAAGTGATGTCCATGCAAAAAGAAGAGCCCATGAAGTTTATAGAAGCCTCTGAGATGGATTCTCGAAAGGGGAATCCAAATGAAGAACCTCAGAAAAAAGAAGGTGAAAGGCTAGACAAACCTGCTGAATTAGCCACTGAAAAGCATATCTCTCAAGCAGAAGATGCTCATGCAATTTTGGAGAGGGAGAAAACTACTGAACTGGCTGAGTACATTGGGAACAGCAAAACAAAGACTTCAGGGCCAGGCTTAGAGAAAGACAAACCACAAGGTGAAAAGCAATTTAATGAGTTGCCTAAGGAACTTGAAACAACTAGTGCATGTGCAAACACTGAAAAGAATATCCTGGAGCAAGAAGGCCCTGTTAAGAACCTTGAAGAAAGTTTCGAGGAAAGTGGAAGGGGTTGTGAGAAGGTTGAGGACACAGATTTTGAATTGGAGGTGGAAGATCATAGTCAAGAGGCAAATGAGGCTTCTAATACCATAAAGAATGGGACTCTAGTAGAGGTTAGAACAACATAACACATTGCATCACTCATCACTAAATTAATTTGTTAAATCTTTCCTATTTCCTTTTAATCTATATCAAAGCTTTTACTAATGTAACATCTGTAGAGCAGAATCTCAAAGCAGTTGATCCTGGAGAGAAGCTCAAAAGTGCCTCTGAAGCAGTGACTGAAGATCAGAGTCTTGAGACACTTTCCGAAACTGAAAAGACCAAGATTGAGGAAGATGGAAAGACCATTAAGGAGAAAGATACTGTATCTGTTGAAGATCAAATGGTTGGCCAAAGCTTTCAAGAAGAGGAGATGGGGAACAAGAACCTCGAAGAAGCAGAACCGAAGTTGGATGGTGAAGATCGAAGTGACAAAATAAATGATGCAGATGAGACCATGGAGGTTGTCATTTTAAATGAAAAGGTCACATGAGATATAAATCTTACTTTTACTTGTGCTAGTATCCTTCCCTTTTACATTTGGTTCGTGATTTTGAAGATCTACCTATTGTACAGGTTCCCATGGGAATTGAGAAAGATGATGAAAGTGAGAACATTGGAAAACAGATCACAGAAGAAGAGGGTGCTGCTAAAGACACTTATACAATGTCTACGGGAGATGAAACAGTTAGAGAGGTCAGCTTAACATAGACTATGAAGCATAATCTCTGAACTTTTCCTTCCTTTTTCCTATTCTATTTGAGTATTAACTTGAAATATCTGGTAAACAGGAGAGAGACTCCAATTTAGTATCCACAGAGCGAAATTTCGAAGCCCCAGACTCCGATAAGAAGACAGGAACAGTGACCTTAAAGGATGAGGAAGACCTGAATAAGAAGTCTGATGCTTCTCATGTTATAGAAGCGTCAGGAGAAGAAGACTGCGAAAAGCTCGCAGAGGTCTCCAACTTGGTGTTCAAGGTGTCGGAAGAAAATATCAAAGAGGAGATCTTAGAGGAAGCAGATGATACGGCCGACAAGCTTGACACTGCATCTGTTACAATGGTAACAGAAGAAACAAGCTCATGGGAAGCCAAACCAGAAGGAGAGAAAATTGTAGAGGCCTCTGGAATTGGTTCTGAAAAGAAGAGTCTAAAAACAGTTGAAACAACTGAGACTAATGCAATGGGTGATGAAGTAAAAAGCATGAAGCTTGAGGAAACCTCTGATTTGGTGTCTCAACTTCCCACTGTTGAAGATGAAAAAAGAGGACAGGAGAGCCTAACAGTGGAAAAGCTGGATGCAAGTGAAGTTGAAGAAGAATTCAAGTGTGAAAAGCCGGTGATAGCTTCTGATACAGTATCGGAATCTAAAGATCAAGGAATAGAAGCAATTATCGAATCTGAGACTGCCACTGGTTGGACTCTCCCAGCTGATAAATCAGAAGAAAAGCTTCAGGAAACCTCTGCATTGGAGTCCAAATACCAGAAGCATGGAATGACCATAGGAATCGAGAAGATAAAAGATGATAGCATGACAGAAGATGAATCACAGGATAGGAGGAATCCAGAAGTTGAGACCGCAGCTAGTCAAAATGTTGAAGCTGATAAATCAGATGAACAAGGACTTGGAATGACAACTGCGATCAAGGAAATAAAAGATGAGATCCCAATGGAAGATGAAACCCAAGAAAAGAAGAACATGGAAGCTCCTTCTGTCATAGAGAAAACAGTAGAGACAAGCCTGCAGAAAGAAGAAGAGTACCAGAAACTTGAAGTCTCTGAAATGGGGTTTGCAGATATAGGAAAGGAGAGGCCAAACGGAGAATCCAAGAAAGAAGGTGAGAATCTAGAGGTAGCACTTGAATTCATCCCCGAAGAGATTGGTTCTCAGACAAAAGATGTTGATTCAATCTTGGAGATGGAGAAAATTACAGGTCCGAGAGAGAGTAGCGAAAAAGAGTATTTGAAAGACGACAAGAAATTGGAGACATTCTTGCAGAAAAAGGAATTAGAAGGGAAGGAGCTCAAAACGTCCTTTTATGGAGTGCATGAAGAACTTGAAACACGTGGTGCAAGTGTAGACACTGGAAAGGATGTCCTAGAGAAAGATGACCATGTTAAGAATCCTGAGGAAAGCTGCAAGGAAGATGGAAAGACTGGTGATATCAATAGTTCACATGATGCCACAGAAAATGAAAATCCAAAAGAAGAGGTCAGATCAAATCATTAACTTACTATATTTCTCATCATTCAATTGAATGTTCCTCATTTTTCTTTTCATTCTGTTGTTTACTTTACTATATTACTGATCTAGTATATGTGAAGCAGAATGCTGGAGTAGTTAATCTGAGTGAGAAGATTGAAACTGCAGAGATAGAGAGCCCAAACAAGAACACTGATGATTTACCCATTATCCATGCATTGGTTGAAAAAACTTTAGAAGGCAACGAAGATCAAAAGTGTGAAGAAGCCTCCAACCTTGAGTCTGAGAAGCTTGAAAGAGCTTTGGAATCTGTGTCTGAAGTTCAGAGTCATGAAATGATCATTGAAACAAAAAAGACTGAAACTAAGGAAGATGGAGGCATTGTTGAAGATGGAAATGTTGGACAGAGATTTCAAGAAGACAAAAATGGAGACGAACATCTCAAGCAAGCAGGGTCTAAATTGGAGGCTAAAGAAGATCAAAGAGAAAAGACAAATGAGACCACAGAGAATCAAATTGTAGATGAAGAGGTCATAAGGAGTTAGAGAACTGAAGCTATGTTATTTTCTTTCCTTCTCTTGTTTTTGAGTCATTAATCTGTGTTAAGTTGAAGCTTTATATGTTATACAGGTCTCTGAGGGACTTGAGAATGCTAGTGCAAGTGAGATCATTGAAAAACAAATCAAAGAGGAAGAGACAGCTGTCAAGGACCCATACCTAGCATCTGTTGGTGAAGAAACAGTTACAGATAACCATGAAGAAGACGAAAAAGGAGAGAAGGTCGAAGAACCAACTAAATTGGGGCCTGATGAACAGAATCGTGCATCGGAGGCTGAAGAAGTTCAAACTGATAAACCAGACGAAGCAAATGAGACCACAAAGAATGAAATTTTAAATGAAGAGGTTAGATGGAGTATAAGAGCTGAGGCTTTATTCATTTCCTTTCCTTCTTTCTTTTCACTTTTTTTCTTCTTTTTAGTTTGTTAACTTGATGTTATATCTGTTATAGGTGTCGGAGGGACTTGAGAATGCTGGTGCAATTAAGAACAGTGAAAAACAGATCACAGGGGAAGAGGGATTTGTCAAGGACCCATACCCAGTATCTGTCGGAGAACAAACTGTTGAAGAGAGCCATCAAGAGGATGAAAAGGGCGGAGAGAAGGTCGACGAAGCAGCAACTAAATTGGAGCCTAGAGAACAGAGTCATGAATTGGAGGCTGAAGAAGATCAGAGTGTGAAAACGAATGAAGCAAGTGAGATCACAGAGAATGAAATAGTAAGAGAAGAAGTCGGATGGAGTAAAAGAACCGATGCTTTATTTATTACCTCTCCTTCTCATCTGTGTGCCATTGTTTATATGTTAAGCTGAATCTTTATATGTTATACAGGTTTCTGAGGGATTGGAGCACACTGGTGCAAGTGAGAATGTTGAAAAGCTGATCACGGAGGAAACAGAAGCTGCTACGGACCCTTACCTAGTATCTGTTGGCAAAGAAACAGTTAATAAGATCCATCAAGAAGGTGAAGAGGAGGGAAAGAAGGTTGAGGAGGCAGCAACCAAATTGAACCCTGAAGATCAGAGTCATGAAGCAAACTGCAGAGATGGGGCCACAGAAAATGAAGAGGTCAGATCACAACATAAAAGCTTTAATACTCTCTTTCTCTCACCGTTTGTAGCAGCCCTTGATCCCTCCTCAATCCTCTCTTCACCAACATCTTTCTCTCTGGGCACCTACAGTATGAACATAAATTGGATAAGTGAACTTTTTTCTCACTTCAATTCCATCCATTGGTGCTTACATGCTTGGTCACCCCCAGGAAATCAACTTCAACCTCATTTTCTTCACTTAGTTCAACATTGGGAGCCAACTATAACTCAATACTGTTTGATGCAATGGTATCTGTAATTCTCCCTCCATTTCTCCTCTAATCATTATGTTTAAACTTTATCTGTTATGCAGATTAAAAGACCTGATCTAGTGTTGGTGGAGCGGGACTTGGAAATCACAGGTTCCACTGACAAGACAGAAACTGTGACCATAAAGGATGAGGAAAGCCCAAATAGGAACCTTGATGCAAATGTACTAGCTGAAGAAGCACCACAGGAAGAAGTAGGTGACAAGCTTGAGGAAGTCTCTGACCTTGTGCCTGAAGAGCCAATTCATGAAGCCATCACAACAAATGCAAAGAACATGGAAAGTACAACTGAAGATACAAGTGCTCCAAAAGGCCTCGTTGAAGTTGAAAAGCTTAAGAGCACCTCTTCTGACTTGGCATCTACTCCACTTGATATTATAGAAGACTTGCACACCGAAAACCCTGATGCTTCATTTCTCACCAAAGCTTCACAAGAAGAAATACCAGAGAAGAGAGGCAAGAAGACAGAGGATGAGGGACACGATTTTATATTTGTGAAGCAAGCAACAGCTGAAGTGAGCCTACCAAAAGAAGAAAGAGGAGAGCACATTAAGGATGAGGTGAGTCTTAATACTATGGCAATTGAAACTTAAAAAGATGAGGAATACTCATAGACAGATATTGATACTTCATCTGTTCTGCAGGCTCCAGTAGAAGAAACCTTAAAGAAGGAAGGTGAGAAGAAGCCCAATGAGGCCAATATTCAAGAAACAATATGTGCAAATGAAGGTGGAGAAACCCCAATCCCGAAACAGGAGGAAAGCTGGATTTTCTTAACTGTTGAACATGAAACTGCAAGGGGAAGCATCACAGCTGGGCCTGACGAGCTTGATAACACCTCTAACTTGGTGCTTGAAGAGCAAGACCATGGTGAGAGCGATTTCGTGTCCAAACAGATTCATGGAAGTGAAAAAATGGAAATCGCGAAGATAGTGGACGCAGACAGCCTAAATGAGAAGCCCGATGATTTGTCTGATATCCAACCTTCAGGCAAAGAGATATTAGAGAGAGAAGACCTTGTGAAGCTGGAAGAAACCAATAAAAAACCTCAGAACGAAAAGATCGAAAAAACTTCTGATGCAACAGCTGAAGAGGAGGCCCCGAGAGAAATGGATTCTATGGAGAACACAGAGACAAAGATTTCAACTGGCAGGATGGATATTCCATCAATGCTGGAGAACACAACTGGGAAAACCTTACAGAAAGGTGAAGTAGAAGATCAGGAACCTGGAGAAGCTTCAGGAATTGAGTCAGAAGTGAAAGGAATAGAATGTGGAGGAGACAAAAGAATGCATGATGCAGGCGAAGAAATAATTAATGAACTCAAACCATCAGACTCAGATAAGTTTTCATTATCCAATCTCCTACAGAGATCCACGAAAGAAACATTGCAGATGGTTGAAAACTTCGCCGCGGAGAAAACCCCACCGACTAAGAAAGAAGAATTGGAAAAGAAAGAGACACCGACCATTCAAGTGGAAGAAGAAAAAACAGATGAAGAAGAGGTAGATGAAGATGAACACAAGAAAGCGGACTCAGGCTCCGATGCTCCAGTTATGGTGGAAGCCTCAAGAGATGTCGACGTAAAGCCACCCCACAAGAAATCCCACAATATATTATCAGGTGTTGGGTCCAAGGTCAAGCACTCAATTGCCAAGGTGAAGAAGGCCATCGCTGGGAAGTCATGCCACAAGCCACCATCACCAAACTATGAAAGTGGATGATTGGAGGCAGTTAAAACAGTTGGAGAGGATCTGATTTTATGGGACTTGATATTAGATTGTTGTTCTCTTGATAGTACCAAGTTTTGAGTGTGGTGTGGAGTTGTGCAGTGTGAATAAGATCAAATTCGTTATTTGTATATATTCAGTTAGATTGTAAAGAGTTCTGTTACATTGTCAATACCACATATTGCAGAATATAGTATTTCAGCGTGTATATTTGTAAGTGAATGGACTAATCAGTACCCATTTCACATCTTTCTTCCATTATCTGTTTACTTGCATCTGTTAGGTGGGAATTTCAAAATAATGTGATCAGAGAATCATTATAAAAAGTAAATATTTAGAATAGCTAAAGTACTTAAACTCTAGTAAACATCAAAGATTACACCTGAAAAGAATTTTCTCTTTTAATAAAAATTTACGACCAAATATTAAAAAAATAAAGATAGCAAGAAAAAAGTACAAGTGGTGAATAACTGGAAGAAATAAATAAGACAAGGAAAGAAAGAAGAAAAAACTTTAACTACCACACGAGAAAACTTCGTATTCACTAAAAAATTTAATTAAACACCCTAAAGAATGTTTAACCATTAGCGAAAAGAATTAGGGCCTGTCTAGATCGCCATTTTTAGACCTGAAAGAGTCATTTTTATAACAAAAAGACCTTTTTCAAAATAACATATTGTTTGGATGACCATTTTTCAAAAACTATTTATTCCATTACAAGATTTTTTTAAGCTAAAAAGTTTTTTTATAAAAAAAATACCTGAAACTCATTTTTCAAGTCAAAACGTACTTTTTTTAATTTAGCTAGCTCAATGAACATAACAAACAAAGAAACCCTACTCCCACCCCCCCTCCCCATCTTATCATTCTCATCAATCATAGTGGTGGGGCCCACCAAGAGAAGATAAAGACATTTTGCATCAATGATGATCCAAATGGCCATTTTAAGAAACATACATTTTCAAAAAATCATGTTTTAAAAGTAAAATATTTTGTTGAAAAAGGGCTATCCAAACGGGCCGTGGGTATTTTTGCATCATTTGAGTTTAATCCTTGGCAATGAAATACTCTAAACCAAGCTTCGACGCGTAGACCTCAATAGCATTTTAAGATAGCAGCTAGGACTGTCTTAAGGATTAATCTAAAGAGACTTTAAGGCTGCATTTGGGTAAGCTTGAAATAAGCTAAAAGTCAGCTTATAGCTTATTGAAAAGTGGTTTTTCCGGGTTTTTGCATTATTTACCGGCTCAAGCAGAAGCCGTTGAAATCTTGCTTATTGCTTATTGCTTATTTCTTATAGCTTATGCGCCTAGCACTTCTAAAAACCACGTGCTCAAATTCAAACTTTAATGAAACTCTTTCAATACCTAGAATGTCATTATATTCCTTCAATACAAATTCTAAATGACGACTAAACCTTTAACAAAACTTTTTAAATGACATAAATATCCCTCTAATAATTTCATAACCTTTTTAAATGATCAAATTGTCCCATCATACCCAAACCCAATTCTTAACCCATAGCTATAAGCTAGGGTTAAACTCACCCATAACAAGATAGATTTTTTTTGGGAAAATTACTTTTAAGTCCATTTTTACATAAATATTGACCATTAAGTCCCCTCTACAAAACTTGGGACACATTAGTTCAAAAGTTGGCCCATTAAGACCTATTTTGTGGTTACCGTCCAATTTTTTGTTGAATACCTATAATACCCTCCGTCCTGCCAACAACGTCAATTTGATTTGAGATGATGCTGACGCACAGTACAGCTTCTCTCTTCTTCAATTTTCCCTCCATCTTCCTCATGTTTCCCTCCATTTCTCCGCCATTTTCTATGTATCTCGTTTATCACCATTGTAGCTCGCTATTTGCTCTATTAAAGAAAGGAAGCTCGGAAACTTGGAAGAAAAGAAGCAACCCTCTCAGTTCCCTCCATTTCACCTGTATGCAAGTTGTGTATTTCTCCACCAAAGAAGGTGAAGAAGGTTTCTTCAATAACTATTTTTGGTTTGGTCTGTGCAAAAGAAGAAAGCTCCAAGGTGTTGATCATGTTCAACCTTCTCTAATCACCTATTGTCTAACTTTACAGCCTTCTCTTTGAGTTTTTTGGTCCAATTTTGTTCACGAACGTCTGTATGAACCAATACCACGAAATTGATTGAACCGGTACCATTTTCACCAAACTGGTTGAATCAGTACCATTTTTACCAAACTGGTTGAACCAATATCATTTTGATGATGTATGTCTCCATTTCCAGTTTGAGCTCAACTTGTTGAACCACTAACACATTTAGACTATAATAAAGAGATGATGAAAAAATGTATCTCAACAAAGAAGAACCCCTGTAACAATGGTAAAACAAACAAATTTTTTTCAAAAGAGCTACTCAACTTGGTTGAACCAATACCATTTTCATAAAGCTTGTCTTTGTTTCTAGTTTGAGTATTGAACTCAACTTGATTGAACTAGTAATACAGTAAGACAACGATAAAGAGATGATGAGAAAATATATCTCAACAAAGAGGAACCCTTGTAATAATGGTGAAACAAAAAAAATTATTTCAAGAAACCGCTCAACTTGTTTGAACCAGTACCATGTTCATGAAGCCTGTATTTGTTTCCAATTTGAGTATTGAGCACAAATTAGTTGAATCATTAACACAATTAGACGATAATGAAGAGATGATGAGAAAAGGCAAAATAACAATAGTGAAACAGACCAAATTCTTTCAAAGGAACCGCTCAACTTGATTGAACCAGTACCTTTTCATGAAGTTGATATTTTGTTTTCAGTTTGAGTACTAAACCCTTAAACCTACAAGCAAAGCTGCATCTCTCTAACTATTTCTATTTTACAAGGCATGTCTGAAGCTCAGTTTCACTCTCAACCCTCTCCATTACTCTTACCATTTTGTTAAGCCGATATTTTCTTTCAAGTTTGAGTATTGAGCTCAAACTAGTTGAACCAGCACCTTTTTCAATGAACTGGTTGAACTTGTTGACCCGGTAACAATGGTGAAACGGATGTCAAAAATATTTCAAAGGGATTAAGTCTTTAGGCGTTGTAAACAAGGAATTGTTCCCGTGTCAATCAAGGATAAGGGCATTATCGTCTTTCATTCTGATTTTAAACATATTCGGTAATAAAAGTAACCAAAGAAGACTTATCGGTCCATCCTTTGATAAAGCAATATCAAGTAGTACCGAAAATTTTCTTACTGCTTGAATGGTCGGTTCAGGTGTACGCCATGGACTTTTTGGTAATTCCCCCTTTTTTTAGGTTAGTGAAATTGACAACTATTCAATTGGAAAAATCAATCACATTAACTTTTAGACATTTCTCAGATTTTTTTCTCCAATACCAATTTTAACAGAAATAATAGTCAAAACTAATACGCCAAAAACACCTAGGCGATATAGGCGCATAAAGCTTAGGTCTTCAGCATTAGGATCCTAACATATCACCACGTTTCTGCAGCCATGTCCTCAGTAGCCTACTCTGTTGTCCAGGTAGCCCTTCCTACACGATGACTTTCACCCAGGACGTGGGGCTGGCTTTGATACCAAATGTACCCAAACCAATACACCAAAAGCACTTAGAGGTGTGTAAAATTTAGGTCTTAAGACTTAACCATTAAGATCCAGACAAACTGAACAAAAAGAAAAGCTATGAACTTGGTGAAATACTGAATGTTGGTTCTATGTTTAACTAACAGAGGTGGAGAGCATGAAAAAGAAAGATTTTGATCTTGAACTCCTTTATATATACTTAAGCAAGAATTCACTTCTCTGTCTTACTCTGCAAAGACAATGAGAACAATAGAAGACACAGTTCATCTTTTTTTTGTTCCTTATTGAAAATTTGAGAGAAAGCGAGAGAAATTTTGGTAACCCATTTTTCTCTTTTTGTTTCTTTCTCTGCAACAACATTTACGCATAGAGAGAGGAGAGAAACCTTTCATCTTCTTCTTTCTGCTTCATTTTGGTGTTCTTGACATCGTCTTCTTCTCCGGGGGTAATCACGAGATTCACGACGCTGTCGATTGAAGAGAGCTCTCATGGTATAATTTTAGAAGTTGGTACACGAGCTCGTTGATTTGGATTCTGGACCGTCGATCCACAAGACACCTCTTAGCCTCTTAGGTTTGTGATAGCTAGAATAAACACTTGCACGGATCGTATACATCCTAACCACCGATCCACTATTATTTGATGGCTTACAATTGTAGCACATAATGACCCTAAAAAATATTGGCCCCACTTCTTGGGTGGACCATAAGTCCAAAACTTCATCGATCAGAAGATCTCAATGGTACGATAAGGTTATTCTATTGGAACAATTGCTCATACTTCTGTGATCGTCCTCGAGAAACAATTGATCGACGGCTAGAATCATACAGATGAGGGATTTGGGTTGGGTGTAGCTCATTTGACGGACTAGAACGCAAGGTACCGATGGCTTCTTTTGTCCTTCTCAATAATGTAGAGGGCAAAACCGTCTTATTTCAGAGGCAACAAAGGATATATAGCGGCGGATAAGAGTTGCTTATCCAGATTTGCTGAGAGGGATTCTTCCTCACTTGCAATGGAATCCGTTGCCCACTCCATTTCCCATCAAAATCGACCGTTAGGCTTACACCCATTTCAAATTTTCCGCCTTCCTCCCTCAAATTACCCTCAAAGCCTTAAACTGCTTCACAGAACCACTCCAAATCCAAATGGGTTTCGAGCATTAACCGCCAAATCCCAAGAAACTCATCTCACCAACAGTCAAAACAAGACACAAGAGAATGGCATTCCTGTCGATCTCGTCAAGGTCCTCGTGAAATTCAAATCCAGGCATAACTATATCAGGGTTCTAGAAGTTTCTAGAAAGGCCGACCACCCATTTGCAGGGTCCAGGCTCCTATTACTGGACAGTCCCGGAAACATCCACAGCATTTCTTTCCTCTTCAAATTTCTTACAAATACTTACTTCGACGTCTTTGCGACTTTCCCACCAATTTTGCCTCCTGGACCTTTGGGAATTCTCGGGTTCGGTGCAGGTTCCGCTGCCCGTTTGATCTTGGAGCTGTACCCAGAACTCAAAGTCCATGGATGGGAGCTCGACCCATCTGTGATTTCGGTAGGCAGAGAGTATTTCGGCCTTTCGAAACTAGAAAAACATAACCCAGATAGGCTTTTCATTTATGTCGGAGATGCATTGAAAGCCAGTATCAGAGATGGGTTTGCGGGGATTTTGGTCGATTTGTTCTATAAGGGTAGTTTGATTCCCGAGCTTCAAGATCCGAGCACATGGATGAAGTTGAAGAAGAGTTTGAGAAAAGGGGGAAGAATTATGGTGAATGTAGGAGGAAGTTGTGTCGAAGCTGAGGATCCGCAGAAAGATGGGAATTTGATTATGGAAGAGTCTCTCAAGGCGATGCATTCGGTCTTTCCAGGCCAACTGTTTGTTGTAAATCTTGGAAACAGGAAGGAGGACAGCTCTATCGCCCTAACAGGTGATTTGCCAAATCTTGATGCATGGAAGAAAGTGATGCCGGCTTCTTTGAGATGTTATGTGGATATGTGGACTCCTTTTCATGGATAATATAAATTTGGTTTTTCTCAAGTCCAGTTTTGCTCACAAACGTACGTATGAGCGCCACGTGGCACACTCTTCAAGACCACCGACCATATGGATTTTGGCTCATCCCGAGTGGACCCACGTACCAAAAATCAGCGTGAATGGTGATTCATAGCAATTGGATATGAGTACCCCACATAACGCACGAACACTGGTTGAAAATCAACCATCGAACCGGTTAGAACTCACCAATTATGCTGATTTTTGGTCTATATGTCCACCTAGGGATAAGCTAACCATCCATACGGTTGGTGATCTCGAAGAGTGTGCCACGTGGCTCCACAACATTAGAGAGGTTCTAAATCAGACCTTTTGAAGTATGCAACTCAGAAATGGGTGAATTAACGTTTCTTGCTCCCATTCTTGTTCATAATTTGGCTCCCATGGTTAGAATTTGAACCATTAATAAAGTTCATAAAACTCTGAATTACCTCCATTTTTAGATAATATCCAATCCAATATATATATAATTTCCGCTAAGTAAAATGGATTCGAATTCAAATATTGATAAAGAATATACTGTTGGATATCAATTGACAGCCCTACCTCTTGGGTCCTAGCCTCGGTGCTTGGGCAAAGTAAAGGTTACTTATCAATAGAAGTTACGGCATTTTTGCAACACCCACCCCCCTGACAAATCAAAAGTCTAGACTCTAGAACACACCCCTGGACCAAACCAGTCAATCATTGACTAACAAGCGAATGTGACATTCACTCTATAACCAAAGGTAGACCTCATCGGTCTGAGATGTCTATTTTAAGCAGTATATAGTTCAGATTAAGGTGGTGTTTGGTAAATTAAGTTATCAGATCTAAAAGCTTAAAGTGCTTAAGGTCTCATAGCTTAATGACTTACGTCTAAATTGGATTACTTGGTAAAAGTCTTAACTTAAGTTTTAAAATTAAGTTAAGGGCATTGTGGGTATTTTGAAATGTTTATTAGGACACTTCTGTAATTTATAAAAGAGAAAGTTTTAAGAAAATGGCATTATGGGTATTTAAGAGAGAATCTCTTTTGGAAATACTTTTCGCCGAAACCACTTACCGCAGTGCCCCCATCTCACTTTTTTGCTTGTCTGAATTTCACTTTTATTCAAACCTTAAGTTGTTTACCAAACGCCACTGAATCACCGAAATGACTCAATTTCAGCCCATTCAGACTTAAGGTCTGAATAAAAGTTTCACCAAACTCCATCTAAGTCAATATTGTTGCGCATGGGTTGGGAGTAGAGCTCAGCTTTGTTAGACGCACAAACTAATTTAGAGAATTTTTGTATTTAATTAGATGGGCAAAATAATCATTTTTATGAGTATTCTAATGTTCATGTGATGGAGGTCATCTTTATACATTAGTCAATGATGGAGGAATCTGGTAAGGGGGGGGGGGGCCAAAATGCCCATAAAAGTGTTCAGTTATTTAAAAGGGAGACTCAACAAACACAACTAGGGGGTTACACACACACAAAAAAAAAAACTAGGGATTAAAAGAAACAACCCCTGTCCCAAAAGCAAATCTAAGAACAAGAATGAACTGCGAAGAACCCTTATTCAATGGGCTGTGTTAGGCCGCAGTTAATTTTCAGTTAAGATCTCATCACTCTTGTAGTTAGAGCTCTTTAATCGCATTGGTTTAGTATTGAAAAGGCCAATGGAAATGAGAGACCCTTAGCCCACATAGACACTTGAACATGACAGATCACCCATATGGAAACATAGGGTAGGAAAGCAAGTCAAGAGCAGTGTTAAGGTTCAACAGACAGAAGTTAATAACTCAATATTCAGAGAGAAGATATAATTGTAGAGAGAAGTGAGTGTACATCAACTAATTGACAGAGCTGTAGAAAAAAATACAAATTGGGATTTCTTTTTGGCTCCCTTACATCCTTGAATAGCCTCTGTGGTCTTCATATTGCTCCATGAACTCATCATTGAACTTCTTGAAACTCTCCATGATTGCAGGCATGTCTTCTTCAGCTGGTAAGATGGTTGTCCTCAAATGGAAGACCCTATTATGAAGTAACTCATTAACCACATTTCCATGGAAGTTTTTCTAAGAAAGGAAAGCTTCTTATAAGCCAAAAAAAACAATTTACTTCACAATACCATTATTATGTCAAAATAATGCACGAGATGACAATAAGAACCAATTTATACTTATTTTCTGATATGCCCAGCTGACAACTAAAGTGATGAAGTTTCATATAAGCTCGAAAAACAAACAAATAAATAAAATAAAATGAAAGATGACAAATTTATGCATCTTTTCCTCTCAACAAAATATTTCACAAAAATAAATAAAATGAAGTAGATAATTACCCTTCTTTCTGTCCAAAACCTGAACCAGGGACTGTTGAAATGCCCGTGGCTTCCAAGAGCTTAAGGCAATAGAAAACATCCGCGACTTTTCCAGCCTTTTTGGCAGCTTCAATTGCTTTTGGCGGTAGGCGTATTTGCGGGAACGAATACATGGCTCCTGCAACAGGGATTTCCAATTAGTAGCTAGCTCAAGATTGAGGAACCATTTCACAAATTGTAAGAACATATGACACAGGAAATGGATGTGTGTTTGCTACTAAACTGCTACTTACCTTCAGTGAAGTTACAAACTACATTTCTGCAACTGTTGAATCCATTGGTCATTATGTGGGCCCTCTTCCTCAGTGATTCAAGAATCGCTTTGCTGAATATTGCATAAATAAATTATGAAAAGTATAAAACCAAAAACACTTCTATACGCCATGGAGCCATCCATTAATACAATAAATATAAGTAGATTTATAAGAGGGAAGACTATCAAACAGCTATAACTGTGTTTAACAACTCAACAACGTACTGTATGGAGGATGCAACACACCAACCAATCATTTATTTAATAAAAAATCATTAAAATGACACTGCCGTCCATGTCAAGATGTGTGTCAGGATGTGCCGACACGTGTGTATGCGTGTCGACGCATCCGAGTCGGTCCGACAAGGCACAAAACTCTAAAAGTGTGGTCCTTGTTACATAAGTTCCATCCATAACCATAGGCATAAACTAGCAGCCTATTATTCTGTCCTAAACAGCCAACTACAACCCTTACTTCAGCCATCTTAAACCCCATTGTCCTTTGCATTGGGATGTCCTTTATATTTGAGCATTTAATTCAACTATGCCAAGACTAATCAAGGAAAGGACTGAAAATTGAAGGCAGAAAGAAGGTTTAATCAGTTAGATGTCATGCGTTGTATAGAGAAGGAGAAAATGTGACTTATAGGGAGTTGAATCTCAGCCATCCGTACCTCTCTTGGACAAACTTCAGATATGAGATATCTCCTGGCTTGGGGGGGTTGACCATCAGCCCTAACTGAAAAACAAAGTATTTTTCTAGATCTCACTTAACAGGTCCAAAAAGGGAGGTCAGGAGCACCCAATTCATTGTGTAGCTGAATACCATAGCAAGGAAAGTGCTATGGTACTAAAAGAATGAATTAGATTGTGCTTAAGCAAATTGGTTTCTCCTTGTTACATAAACAGTTCAGAGGATCTGATTAATCTAACTGCATTTTCACTTACAAATATCTGTGCGGGGACGTTTGGACTGAGTGATATGGATGCAACCTTATAAATTTCATCAACAGTCTGCAACACCAGATCAACATGAAAAGGAAAATGAACATCAGTAGTTTAACACTGTTGAATTGAAAGATTACTTTGCAGAAGTCTCATTTTCCAAGAGTACTATCATGATAATGGGTTGTTTATATAATTCTAACGTACTGTCGTTTGTTGAGATACATATTTTTAGATCATCATCATCCTCATAAGCCTTATCCCAACTATTTGGGTCAGCTGAGATACATATTTTTTATACTAAAAAGAATGGTCAACCAATGGCACACTGGGCCAAATGGCACACTTGCAGGGGGTGGCGCTCATCATCCGTTGGGTCTCACCTATCATATTCTAAAAGTAAATACAGTATTATGTACCATTCAGAAAGAAAATATTCGATAAGTATAATTGCATGGTGGACCATCCCATTCTGAGGTCCCACCCGGGATATCAATATTCCCAAAAATCAAATCAATCAGATGATCCAAATCATCCAATCAATCACATTCTTTTGGATGGGCAAGCAAAAATCGCAAAAGGTCCACAATCACAGGCAAAAGTGCAGGAACCAGACAGTTACGATCATTCAATCAGTTGCATTTGGGGCTACTGCCAATACAGGGTGCCCAATTGTTGGTTATTACTGAACTTGCATGTGTGCCACATCTAAGTGCATAGGTTCACTTTTAATTTAATTTCCTCACTTGAATGAGGAAATTATTAATGTCAGCCTTTTATTTTGCTTCTCTTGGTAAACAAGAAATAGGAAAAGCAAGTCTTAAGCCATTCGGGTTAAATAAAAATTGGTCTTTTATTTTTAAGGAATATTCTGAAGATGATGAGAAACGAGTCCTTGCTTGTGAAGAACAGAAGCATGATCCAGCCCATCTACAGCAATCCAACGGGCCTACAATCCAGTATATATTTACAAAGTCTTTTATAGCAGCAAGTATTTAATAATTTGTTTTAGGAAATCAATTGGGAGTTTGTACTTTGGGTGCAAGGAGAGGAGACTACCGATCTTACACCCAAAAAAATAAAAATACCAACCCTACCTAGATGCATCCCTTTAACTATTGATACATTGAATAAAAAACTACTAGCCATTTTTGCTGCCAGGATTTGTCCCTAGAGAAAATTGTCACTGCTAACAAAAAGAAGCAAACTTGATGCTATCACGGAATAAAGAAGACATCCTCAGCTTAATTAAATTTAATATTTTTCTTGTTTCTTATCTACATGGCGTGTTTTTGGAATGTCAGCATCAAATTAGCAGCTTTTTGCTAGCAACGAAAAAATTTATTGTCCCTGGATGTTTGACCTCTAAATGTTTTGGATGACAAGAGTCCATCTATCAGAGGGCCTTGATTGGTGAGACAAAAGTCAAGAACCATCCTAAGCCAACTAAGATTGATTGATGAGACAATAGTCAAGAATCATATGTAATTTCTGGTTTATTTCAACTTTCCAGCACTTAAACCTAGTTATACACAGTCCAGCCTGCGCCTTTACTTTCTAAAAACTAAGCTATACAACTTTTCCACATAATCCCAATATACTACTACATATATGGTGTAATATTGCAGCCCTATACAACCTAACCTTAACCCTAAATCCACAAACACTAACCTGTTAAACCCTAACCCTCTGTTTGTTCTACAGCAATCCCAATCTTCAGCCCTGTTAAACTTGAGCAGCCCAGAAAAAATTCTACACTGGATGGTAAAATTTTTTAAAATCTCATAACTAATACATCATCCAACGGTTAAGGATGGTTTAAACTTTTTTAAAATCGCATAACTAATACATCATCCAACGGTTAAGGATGGTTTAAACTTTTTTAAAATCTCTCTCCCTAAAAGCTTTCCACCCACCTAAAATATCTTATTGAAATATATTTTATAAATATGACTAAGATATTATATTATAGTCTACAGACATGTCTGCATGTTGGACTTATCAAAGGTGCCGCATCAGACATCTGTGTTAGACACACCTCATAGCTGTGTCGGACTCTCAAACACCGACACAACACATGTTCATGTCATTGTTACACCACACGATCTCCTTATCGGATCACACAGCCCACCATCTCGCCCTCAACAACCCCATTCCCATCCTAATCATTTATTAAACCACCTAACCCGCGCCCCTTCAAATCCCAACCATTGGATCTAGATCCAACGGTTTCCTTCACCTCCATCAAACCCACGGTCCACATCCTAACCCAACAAAACCTTTCCTAAAAAGAAAAGAAAATACTAAAAAGATAATAAAAAAAAACAATAATAATAAAAGGTTTTTTTTAGCCATCCATCTCACAACCACACCTTTTCTCCCAAAACCACCCACACCGTTGGATCCCCCTTTCCCATTAACGCTCATGACTCCCACTAACCCTAACCAAACCCACTTCACCCCATAAAAAGAAAAGAACCCATTCACGCATGCTCTCCCCCCCACTCCCCATTCACAAACAAAAAAAACCCTAATCCCCTCTACACGTCTCACCCTCTCTTTATCTCTCACTTTCCCAGAAACAAAAAAAAAGAGGAGAAAGGGAGGAAGCCATCGGCTTATCTTCCTTGGCTGTGCACCCAACTATCCAACGCCTCCGCATGTCTTTCTACCATCCTCAACCCATCCCAAAATCTCCTTGCTGCATCAAGCAACAATGTTGAAGAAAGAGAACCCATGGGTTCAGCCTCACCATCCTTGCCGAACCTACAACTCTAGAACCGATGCTTCTTTCTTCACGCCTTTGTGCACCTACTACCTTCATCATGTGCAGCTCTGTCCTCTCCTCCATCACAGGGCTGGATCTTCTCCAGCAACCATCTTCACCTCCTCAATCAACCTTCATCGCTGCCACCTAGCGGCTTCTTCTTCAACACCTTCGTGCAAGCCTCATCTCCTTCCAAGCGTCTCGCATCATGAACCTGCAACCACTGTTCAACGGTTTGCATCTTTCTACCTCTGCCACCTTGGACCTGCAACTTGAAGATCGTCTCCCAAAACGTGCAAGCCAATGCACCACAACCTCATTCCACCTGTCCTTCACCCACCGACATGTTGGTCCCTCCATCATCTAGCATGTCTTTCTTGGAACGAATGTTAAATGGCCAGGGAGCACACCTGCAACCTCCACAATCCTACCACCTACACTCTCCACGATCAATAGCCAGCAACACCCACCTTCTCTTTCTCACTCCTACAGTGCTAGTTCTCTAAGTGGTAAGTTTTCTCTATCTAGTTCTTCTCTCATAGCTTCTTTCTCTAAACTTTCTCTTATTTCTCTCTCTAGATTCTAGATAGGCTCTACTTCTCTCTATCTCCTTTTTAAGTAGTTTCATCTATGTTGCTTTATTTTCTAGCATTTTGCAAGCATTGTAATTTTCATTATTTTTAATAAAAGTTAGTTTGTTTAATGTCATTTCCTACTAATTGTTTTCGTACTTCAATCTCTGTAGTTTTATTGATTTAGTAGATCTCTCTAGAAATCTCAAGCATGTTTTAAAAATCCCGATCTCTCATCACTCTCACCCCACCATCATTCGTAGCATTTTCATTATTTTAGTTCCAATAATTTGCAATCTCCTAACCCCGAGTGCGGATCGACATCTGACACAAAGCTACTACGCAAACTTGTATTTTTGCAGGATTTAAGAAGTGAACAAAATCGGATCATAAAAATGTGTTGAAAATAGGATTTTCGTCCAACGATCGAAAAACCCAGTTTCAAATGGCGCCGCTGCCGCTCGGGTGTACGGGAGTGTGAAAAGGAAAGAAGGTGATGGAATTGAAAAGCTACTAAAGCGGAAAGCTCCACACTTGGAAACTTTCTATTCTAACTTTTTCATTATTTTTAGCTATTTTTTATTACTAAATTTAATGCCTTGGACGGCCGAGTGCAACTTGTAATAATTTAGGACATTTTCTATTTTTGAATATTTACTGCTAAATCTTGTTCGTTTGCTAGAAATCCTAGATTGAGTGAAAAAAAAAATTAGAGTTATATTCTGCAAATTTTAGAAATATCTCGAATCAAGGATTTGTAATTTTTGGAAAGTTTCCAAAAAGTTAAAATTTTGCCAAATTAGGGTTTGAGAGTCCGACACAGCTATGAGGTGTGTCTAACACAGATGTCTGATGCGGCACCTTTGATAAGTCCAACATGCAGACATGTCTGTAGACTATAATATAATATCTTAGTCATATTTATAAAATATATTTCAATAAGATATTTTAGGTGGGTGGAAAGCTTTTAGGGAGAGAGATTTTAAAAAAGTTTAAACCATCCTTAACCGTTGGATGATGTATTAGTTATGCGATTTAACAATGACATGAACATGTGTTGTGTCGGTGTTTGAGAGTCCGACACAGCTATGAGGTGTGTCTAACACAGATGTCTGATGCGGCACCTTTGATAAGTCCAACATGCAGACATGTCTGTAGACTATAATATAATATCTTAGTCATATTTATAAAATATATTTCAATAAGATATTTTAGGTGGGTGGAAAGCTTTTAGGGAGAGAGATTTTAAAAAAGTTTAAACCATCCTTAACCGTTGGATGATGTATTAGTTATGCGATTTAACTAATTTTAATAAAATTTATTTTTATAACAATTTTTAATAAAGTTTATTTTTTGCAACCGTTGGATGTGTCTTAAATGCTTTATGATGTGGCACTAAGAGAATAATCTTGATAACGTGGCACTCTGAGAATAGAGAATATCACATGAGCATCACGGACAAATCTAGTCTGCAACTGTTTGCAGACTTAAAAGTATGCAAAAATTGTCAGTATTGTTGGATGTCCCTTGAAAAATGTGTTATTTCAATATTTTCCAAAAAATAATAATTTATAAATTAAAAACACGTTTTTCAAGGAGTACTCAATGATGGATACAATGTTTGCATACTAGATTTGTCCAAGCATCACGTGGTGTAGAGAGAAGATGAACCCTTTTATCTTTTTTGATAAGGCCCATATATTTTTATCATCCAAAAGAATATGATAGATCAGATGGTATGTCGTCTGCTTCAATGAAATATCCATATGATAATACAAGTTTTTTATACTATCAAAATAAATAAAGGTCCATGTTGCAACATCAGATTTCACATGGTCAATGTGTCCAATACCTTGTACCCTTAAATGAAACCAATAAAGCTGTCCATGTCTTAAGTAATTACATAGTTTCTGTCTTATGGTAGCAGGGGCAGTCTGCTGATGATGCTGATGATATTCGAATTGCCAGTAAGCCACTAAGACTGACTTCTTTCAAATGTTTGGTAGGTCTGAATGCATTATATTTTTCGTTTGTATATATCTGGCATGCAAGGTTATCAATTGACTAACACTGATGCAATGTTGAAAGAACTTTTACTTGATCACATCTTATTTTTCCATACCAGCGACATTCCTTTTTTTTTACCATTTATGATTGAGTTTTAAGATTTAATTCAATCTAACTCCCTGTAAATTTAAAGTACTTACAGGGTAGTGGGTACAGTACTTTTTTCTTATAAAATCAGAAATCAGCAATAAATGCTCAGCGTAATTTAAGAAATAAAATGAAACACTTAGTCATGGAAAGAAACAAACCTGTGGAGGAATATTGGTCATCTCAAAGTATCCTCCCCGCTGTCCGCATTCTCCCCAATACCCTTTGGACACAGTGTGGAAAGACACAAGTTGGACCTCCTTGCTTATGGGTGGGCCCATGTCCAGCAAAATCTTCCAGTGTTTGAGGAAAGGTTATTTTTAACTCAAGATGAGCTCCCCACAGATATAAAACTGAAATGACTGAAGTACCAAACAGTGTATAATTATTATACCTTTTTCGCGCTCAAAAATGGGCGTTCATCCTGGTATATGTTCTGCTGATAAACTTCGTCTGCAAGCAGGACTAAGTTTTCTTGGAAACAAAATTTTATTAGTTCCTTTAGATTAGCTTCGCTCAGACACTGACCGGTAGGGTTTCCTGGGTTTATAATCACCATGGCTCTGACCTGATCACATCCCAACTGAATTCAGTGGTACTCATAATTGCCACATGCAATAATTAGTAGCTTATTGTGTGAAACTAGGATATTTAGAAGAATAAAAGATTCCCTATTATTATATTCAAGTAGAAGAAACCAGGAAGATTTTCCAAGGGAAACGAATGTGTGTTTGGAGGGGAAATTCAGCCTAGACTCAACCAAGACAACTGAGCTTGGTCAGGCTCCAGATACAATGTCCAAACTCCAGCTGAAATTTTATTAAATCAGCAAGTTTTTCTTGACTCAGTCAAGTCAAACTGGGAACTCCCCTCACTACTATCCATCTCTCTATCAAAATTTCTGTTTTCTCCAATCCTTTTACATTATTCCAATATACATAGGAGAAATCTAAGATACCAGGTTGGTAAGACCCTAAGGAGAGCCTAATAATGTCATACGGGTATACCTGATGCACATGCAGCAGAATGAGACACCAACCCCCCATTAGATGGATCCTGCCTAGGTAATCCCTACCCCAAAATCAACTCATTCAAATGACTGTAAATATTGCATTCTTTAGGATGGTCAGAGAATATAGTGAAGTGTAGATTTGTAATATTGATACATGGCAGTGGTCATTTCAGCTCTTCCTATGTATCCAGCTGTTCTGATTGTCCTGTAGCGGTTAAAATCTTAGCTCAGATCCAAGTCAACTCAAAACTCACCGGGTGCTTAATCAAGAATTTAAATATAAAACCACATGAAATTACAGTTGAGTACTCAATCAAGTTTTTCAAGTGCTCAACCAAGTTTTCTGGGAATTATGGTAAACTGAGTTATCACAAAGAACTTGACTTGAGTCTTCATCAAGTACACTCCAGTCAGTGAGTTTTTGGGAGCCAGATTGGTTTCTAAACATCTTTCTTTGTTTAACAAGCAATAGGAAAGGCATGCTTACGGTTATTCCTCTGGAGCGGGCCTGTGCAACTGATTGGCGAGTGTTATTGATGTCAAGACCCCAATTAGCTGTCTCTTCCAGGTAATATGGAACTAGAGAACCACCAAATAAAGATATCGCAGCTGAGTAAAGCGGGTACTGCGGAACTGGAACCAAAATCTGCCAATACACAAGTATCCAAAGTAAATGGAAAAGGCATAGATGACAACAAGTGTCCCCCAAATGTAAACAGAAAAGAAATAGGGGGAGGAGGAAAAAGAAGAGAAGGAGAAAACTGATATCAAGAGATTACAATCATATTCACTGTCGTTCAAAGGGAACAAATATGTTTACTAAGTCATTCAGGAAAATGTAATACCCCATCCCTTTCACCACGGATGATAGTATTCAAGATCTGCATTACTCCTTTGCTGGCACCATCAGTAAGAAATATGAGCTCTGGGTCACTGCAATTGGTACAAAATCCATAAACACAGTCAGCTTCTATTTTAGGAACCAAAGTTCGTCACACTCCAATATGAGGATAAATCTGTCTTTATCTCAGTTTTGATATTTTATTACCTTGGATACCCATCACGCCTTTCAATGAACTCTGCCACTTCCTTCCTTATTCCTGGAAGACCTCGGGAATCACTATAGGCACCTAATTGTTCACAAAAAAAAAATCAGTTTGTATTCTGTTTCTTGGTGTTTCCCAGTTTTTAACGAAAAGAATATTTAAAATTATTTGTATACTGCACGTAGACATGGTGCGATTTCAAATATCATGCATGGACTAACACGAAGGATGCATCAAAGAACACACCAAGGCCGCCCGATGTCATTGAAAGATAATGTTTAGCTCTTGCAATGGCATCTGCTGGGAAGATGAGTCCCACATTAGGATCATCTAGAAGAAATGGAGCTTGGCATAGAGCCACCACCTGCCATGATGCATTTTCTTGGATCAAACAAACTTAAAGAGAAGGATAGATGTCTAAGCACTAAGATTTTGCATATACAAGCTAAAAGAAGAAAAGGATATGCAGGAGACTTTTTTCCCAATTTGATTTTCCAGTATAGGATAAACCTAAACAAATGTTTTGTCTAGTTAATAAACTTGCAAAGTTAAAAACAGGTAACACCTACGAGAGATGAATAGAACAAAAGGGTAAATAGAAAGGGGATGAACCTGGCGAGGGAAGGTCAGTGGCTTCTGTCCTAAAGCATGAGGATTGCCAACATTTGTAAAAATAATCTGCAGATGAATAAGTAGAAGTGTGAGACAGCAACAGCATATATTGGGACAAGAAAATAAAAAAAAATTGAAATATATATATTCATTGTGAACTAATAATCCTCAAACCATATGAAGTTACTTTATATACTCGTCTGATCTCATAGTTTTATACAAGGATTGAAGTATTATATAGTATGATACATACCACATGTTTATGTATCGGATCTGCATCGAGAAAACAAAATTTCCATACAATTGCATGATCCTAGAAATCACATAGTATTATCCCGTACAATATTTGGTATGGTTTCACATGGGACAATACATGCATGTGTATACTTTTTTCTTTTTTTATAATTATACTGCTTTATTAATAGAGACCCTCGGAGGCTAAGGAAGCCTACCAAACGGGCAAAATAAAGTACAAAATCGAACGAGACAAACTGCATGTGCATACTGCCAACACATATCTTGTAGTAATTGCTCATATTCATTAATCTTAAGGGTGAACTGTTCAGGATCTGATACAGATATTTTAATCCTTGGTTACATGAATTGCAAGGGGAGGTTACATGTATATATCAACACAGAAGCCATAAGTACCAATACTAATTTAAAGCAAACAATGGAACAGAAATCTAATAACAGAACTCATGTCCCTAAAATGGAGAAGCTACTCATAATTAGGAACGCTTAAAGAACTATCGCTAAGGCATTAAGCAGCAATGCAGACACATTAACCAACAAATTCAAAAGAAAATGATGCCACCTATATAAGTGCTCCTAAGCATAAAGGACAATGCCAAGTACATAACTGCTCCTTGTTATAAAGGATGCCTTCTAATAATTCTGATGTATGAGAAAATATAATCAAAGAACAGAGAAGAAAGAAAAATTGCATGTCCCATAATAGAACAAAAATCCAATTCAGAAAACCCTTAACCAGAAACTACCGAACGCTTAATAACTACAGAAAATGCCATTGAACAGTAATGCCATCCATTTGTCACAAAGCATGAAGTCACACCCCTTTGAAGAAAATACATATACCTTCTTCCCTTCCTTCTGAAGCTCAGTAGCTCGGAGGTACAGCTCACCTCTTACAGCATATTGAACCTTCTTCACGTTCTCATTCAGTGTCTCATAGTCTAATGCCTTTGGTGTCATGATTGAGTAGTTATTGTTGATACAGACAGAAAGAGTTACAATAGCAACCTATAGATCAGATCATAACCTGAAAATTTCCAAGGCAATCAAATGAGCTCACGAACTTATTATATTGATTTGAATTCTAATTCCCTCAAATCGTTTTATGTTATCTAAATCACTGAAAACTAAAAGTAGAAGCTGAAGATCAAGATGAGAATAATGCCCACATCCAAGGGTAGGCCTAAACGCAGAAAAAAACAGATCCACACTTCGTCTAATGATCAACAAAGAGCATTGACCAAAAATGGTAAATAAGAAAAACAAACCCATCAAAATTAAAATTTAAAAACCTTAACTTCATAAAATATCTAAATAAGAAAAGGAAGAAAACCAAAAAAAACTCAGTAATTTACTAAAAAATAGAAAAGAAGAAAAAGAGAATAGCACAAAGAAATCGGGATCAAACACAAGTTTACAGACTGTAAATTAAATACCCTGCATGCATCATCAACAGCAGACAAACCAAGCAAACTTACAAAACAAGTGTTCTTTTGCCATAAATCATCAAATAAGACAAGCCCAGATACAAAAACACAGCACGACTCACTTCAAAATCATAAAGAAGGCATAAGCAAATATCTCATTCAAGCAAAAAAACCAATAACCGAACCAACAGACCTATTTAACAAATCATCAATTCCAACACAACCCATTTTAAATCTTAAAAAAGAAAGGTACCAAATTCAACAAAATCACAATCTCAATCACAAAAATCAACAAAATCTGTATAGTATTACGAAAAATTCGTTCCTATTTAACACTCCTGATGAGAAAACTGGAACAAGGAAGTAAGATTACGAATAAATAAAGAATACCCACATCGATTATCGATATAAATTCCCTTTTCCACCAAGAAATTACAAAAAAAAAAAAAGAGTTTCTGTGTTCTTTCAACTACAAGGCTACCTTGGAACTTCACTTGAAGTATGGGGAAGTGGGACTGTTAGCTTCGTTAAGTTCGAGCGACGTGGGAAGTTTCGAACACAGACCACAGAACTCAGAAGCAATTGTTGGTGTGCCACAGATTCAAAGATCTGGTTTTCTAAAGCAAAGGGGAGATTTCATATATGTGGTATTGCGTGCATGTACATGAATGGTTCCTTCCCTTCGACAGCTTGTTTGAATAATAAATAAAACACAAGCAATACACACGCGCTATTTTCACGCGCTCTAAACAGCTGAGGGTGTTTGGGTGACTGTCAAAACCCTATCCAATTGACTAAACCCCCTCAAGTGCTTACATGGCAACACAACTGGGCGCGTGTGCTGGAGCGCGTGTTGGTGGTGAACAATAGCACCACCGCCACTGAAATTTAAAGAGGAAATTAAGAAGCTTCACAGAATTCAGAGAAAGAGATAAAGATCAAAGAAGTGTGGTGTAGCTGTGAGGAGTAAAACTTCTATCACACGAAATTGTAAATCACACAATCACAAGCCAATGAGTCCTCGGCACGTACATAAGTGCTTTTGCAACGTACCCATGTGCTTTTGCTTTTAGGTATACGTGCCCGAGAACTCATTGGCTGTGTGTTGTGTGATTTGCAATCCGATTGTGACAGAAGTTTTACTCAGCTGTGAGTACTTAAAACTCTTGTTAGGTAAAGTCACTCTTACTCTGAGAAGTGTTTGGTAATGAGTTTTAAGTTGTGCCAAACAAGGTTTAAAAGATGCCGTTATAACGAAGTAACGGACTGGGGCGTTTTTTTTTTTTTCATTATAACAGCTGTTAAAACGAATTGTAACGGATAGGGGCAAAAAATGAAAAAATAAAAAAAATAAGGAAAAAAATGGCACTGAAATTTGAATTTCAAATTTTCAAAAACGGAACATAATGGAAATAACAGCCTTTTTTCACAAATTTTTTTCAGAAAATAATGGTCGTTATTTCTGTACAACAGCCATTATTTTTTGTTAAAATGGCGTTATTTTAAGCCATGGTGTAAAAATTTAACGGGTATCGGCTTCAGGGTTTTAGGTCCATCTTTTTTATGGACCCATGTTAATAACTGGGTTAGGTTTAGAAACTTGATATACAAATTTAAGTCCTAAGGCAAAAATTCTATATAAGACTTTTTATATTAATATTTAAAAACTTTAACTCTCTATATTATAGAAATTCTTTATTTAACAACTATCCTTGATAATAAAAAAAAAGGAATTTTTTATATAATCCCCATATTATTTTGAAAATTTGACATACCCCCCACAATTTGAAAAAGCCGACATACCCCCCATGTTATTTTGAAAATTTGACATACCCCCACAATTTGAAAAAGCTGACATATCCCCTATGACTTGGTCCACTGTCATTTGACCAGTGTTGAGCCGAGTTGACTACCGAATTTTATAATAAATGACAGAAATGCCCTTGTCTTCAACTTTGAAACAAGGGTTTGGGCTAAAACCTAAATCCCAAATCAAATCGCTGTGGAGGACGACCAACCAAGAGACTCCAATGGGTTGGCCTCCCATCACCGGCGACCAACCCATTGGAGTCTCATCGCCGGCCGACCACTACTCGGGCAACAATTTAAAACTCTAGGTTTTGAAAAAAATAGAAATAAAGTATACAATCATATTTCTAAAAATTTCATTAACAAAAATAAAAAACAAGAATAAGATCAATTTAGTATTTAAGCTTTTGAGACATGAATTTTGGAAAGACGGGTTCTCTCAATTTTAAAAAGAAATCGCGTTCTATCGTGAGTTTTATCTATTTTTATGGTTTTTCATTTTCAATCTTTGCTTAATTCATGAAAAAAACAAACAAAAAAATCTCAAGTTTACCAACAACGATTTTTAATTTTATTTTTAATCTCCTCTTTTCATGTTTGATTTGGAAAACCCAAACCCAAACCCTTGTTCTAAGGTTGAAGACAATGGCACTTTTGTCCATTAATACAAAATTGGGTAGTCAACTCGGGTCAACACTGGTCAAATGACAGTGGATCGAGTCATAGGGGGGTATGTCAGCTTTTTCAAATCATGGGGGGTATGTCAAATTTTAAAAATGATATGGGGGGTATGTCAAAAATTCCCTAAAAAAAATTACGCAAAAAAATTAATGCAAGGACTCCCTATGCAGTCCATGTACTCTCATGGCCCCACATTTTTTGGGCCCAATGACTGCTCTGATGTTCAGCCCATCTATTGGTGGATAAATACACTAAAAATCAGCTTGATTGATGATTTCTAACCATTGAATTTACTACCCAAAAAACTTGCTTGTATCCAACGGCTAGAATAAATCCTAAAAGTACTAAAATCTATGACTAGAGATAACCGATAGTGGGCCTTTAGTTAATACTTTTTGATTCAGTTGTGTGGGATAGTTAATCAATTGGGATGTTGATCTCTTTATAAAAAAAACTACCGAAGGGATAACCTGCATGTGTTCTTGATCTGTGGTTCGGCAACATCCATACAATCAGTAATCTCTACTAGTATTCCACGTGGCTCATACTATGGTCCATCCTCATCAAAGATTTATCCTCATCTATTAAAAAAAAATGTCGCCGTGGAGTCCATTATTTGATGTGAGCATGTGACTCACCTTCCCTATCCAAACCTCTAAAGTACATTTTAGAACTTTAAAAGTCATGTTGAAACCTTGAAAGTGATGGTAGGAAGTGGTTTGAATCGAATTCGGTGCGTTGAATGCATTTCAGTTGTTTTGGCGCCTATTTAGGGTGTGTTTGGGGATGAGCTTCGGGCCGAGCTCAGGATGGGCTTGGGGATGGGCCCAGGACTCATAATGAAAGGGGGTGAGGTCGGGCTTTAAGCTTGATTTCGGGTCAGACTGGCTTGAGCTTGGGCTCGGTCTTTGGGGAGGCCCGTGGACCTGGGCCAAATTTACACCACTATTGGGCCAAATTTTAATTCCTAATCTACGTAAAGAAATGTTATTTCTGTTATTTGTACATCAAATGATAATTAGGTCATTTTTTTATAATTTGAATTTTTAAAACATGTTTCATAATATTGAATAAAAATAAATTATAAGTCCTTGTTTGACAGCATTTGGTTTAATCTCCATAATAGATTCTTAAATTTGGATATCTATCCATGTCGCCAAAGTTGCCAAACAAAGCCCTGCCAAATTCCTTGTATGTCCGTTGTTTCCCGCTATCCAACTGTGCCTCGACATTTAAAAAGTTTTTTTTTTAAACGGCTCAACAGCTTCTGTGAGTTAGTGGGCTACAAAAAATGGGCTTTTTCATAAAGCCCAGCCCATCTGTTTAATCACATTCTGAAATTGTGGTGTGAAAGAATCACTTGTTGCCAAGTAAAACTTCTATCACAGTGTTCTGACAGATGCTTCTGTCACAATGCAAAACACAGGCCACGTGGAACACTCTTAGTGGATGCTGACCGTATGGATGTTTGGCCAGTCCCTCTTGCACTGTGACAGAAGCATCTGTCAGAACACTGTGATAGAAGTTTTACTCCTTGTTGCCTGATCGAGACATAATGTTAATGAAATGTTGGGCCCCATTATATGGTGCCAATAACATTTCCTGGGGCTCCACATCCCATCACCATATGATCAAGATTGAATGGTGATATGATCCTCACAAACCACATTTACAATCAATTAATTATATGAGGCCCAGCTTGAAGGTCCAAGTCCAGCCCATTTCTGTTACGACCTCCCTCATAAGCCATAGCCTCCCAATCATTTGGCTCCATTTTGGTGGCTTTATTTACAACCCAAGAAAAATCAGCCCAAGAAATGTATATAAAGTATTGTCATAACAAAGAGTCTTAGCAAGCAAAGCCCATTCTCTTGCCTGTGACCAGGAAAAAAAATGGCAAACAAGCTCTTCCTCCTGTTTTTAATCTCGGCCATTCTGACACGCCCGGTCATATTCCGGCAGCATCACAATCTACTGGGGCCAAAACTCAAAGGAGGGGACACTTGCCGATACGTGTGCCACCAGAAGATTTGCTTACGTGAACATAGCCTTCCTTAGCGTCTTCGGTAATAACCAAACCGCCGTGCTTGACTTGGATGACCGCTGTAACCCCTACACGAACGGGTGCACCGATCTAGCTGATGACATCCGGGCTTGCCAAAGCAAAGGCGTCAAGGTCATGTTGTCAATCGGGGGCGGCAATGGCGCCTACTACTTCATCATCTGAAGACGCAAAGCAAGTGGCGCAATACCTCTGGGACAACTATTTGGGTGGAAAATCGTCGTCTCGGCCGTTCGGTGATGCCGTGCTGGATGGTATTGATTTCGACATTGAAGGTGGCACACCACTGCACTGGAATGAACTAGCTGGGTAATGTGTGTTATTTTTGCACGTGCATGTAATATGTGTGATTAATTGCCTTGTTGGCTACAGCGTTTGGGTAAGCTTAAAATCAGCTAAAAATCAGCTTATAGCTGCTTATAGCTTATGAAAGGACACCCGAACTATCACATTGGTGACCTTTCCTCTAATTTCTTGTTCCTGAGCTAATCACATTACCATTTCAAATTCACAGACATCTGAAGAATTTTACCTCGCCGAAGACGGTTTATCTGACAGCGGCACCGCAATGTCCGTTCCCCGATGTGTACATGGGTGGTGCCCTTTCGACTGGCCTATTCGATTACGTTTGGGTGCAATTCTACAACAAGTACTGTGAGTACAATGCCGGCAATGTTTCACAGTTAAGAGCTACATGGGATTTGTGGACGACGAACGTTACTGCCACCAAGGTCTTCCTAGGTCTTCCCGCAGCACCGACCGGTGCGAACAGCGGGTACATCCCTAGTCAGGTTCTCATCTACAACATCCTTCCATTGATCAAGAATGCTACCAAGTATGGCGGAGTTATGCTCTGGTCTAAATACTACGACGATCAAACTAATTACAGTCCCATTATTGAGGGTCATGTTTGATGTTCAAAGTCTGTAAAATTTGAAGCTCATTTTCTTTGCTTTCTGCGTTTGTGCTTGTGCTAGTGAAGCCAATGTAATGGAATAAAGTACACCCAACATGGCAGCTCAAATAGTTGGTGTGTATCCACCTCTTTCGAGAGGTCGTGGGGTTAAAACCCACACAGGTAGATTTCCTCCTTTAAGCCGTGTGCCAGGAGTAGAAATCCCCTTTAACCGGCTTGACCGGGTCCGTGCAGGTTTCACCTGCTAATCCGTGGGGCCCTCCCACGATGGTGACTACAAAAAATAAATGTAATGGAATAAAGTATAGAATCTTTTTCTTTTGTGGGGTCCTTTTTGGAAGATTAGTTTGGAGGGGCGGATCTATAACATAATTAGAAAATCAAAATTATGAAATGACATAAAGAGTAGTTGAGTCGTTAATTATTAAGAAACCATTTTTGAAAATATAAAAACAATGGCATGATAAGTAATTAAGTGGTTAGCAAGGACTTTTTTAAATAAGAATGATGATGTAGAAAAGTAATTAAGTATTTATAAATAAGATTTTTTGAAAATGTAATTAATGGCTTGAGTGTCAATGGGCTATTTTAAAAATCTATTCTACTATTTAAAAAGAAAAGGCCTTTTTGCGTTATAAACACATAAAATCTCGAAAATGCTCTTATTCTGCAGCTCATTCAATGTTTCTCTCTTATTAAAAAAAATTAAAAACATTTCAACTCTCATTTTAACATATAAGGGTGCTTTGGTCATTCAACATTTTAATATTTCAATTCAACTGTAAAAGCATTTAGTAAATCTCGATGCAGCACGTGAACTCTGTTACTAGAAAATATTTGATGTTGGTGTCCATCATCAAAGTTAATGGCGGATCCACAGTGTGAGCCATGTGGCACACTATTAGAGGCTATTGATAGTATAGATGTTTGGCTCATCCCTAGATGGACTTACGTAACAAAAACTAGCATGATTATTGATTTATAACCTTTGAATCTGAGTACCCCAAATTCTACTAGAAATCCTCAATTACAAATAAACCATAAAAAGACCTTAATCCAACGGATAAAAATTATTAATCAGGATGAATTTTGGTATGTAGGTCCAACTAGGGATGGGCCAAATATCTATACGTTCAGTGGTCTCTAAGAGTGCCACGTGTAAGGTGTGCGATGCACGTGGCATCCCCTAGTATAATTAATGAGTTGTGCCTACATTAATAAATAATAACAGGGATTTAATTTTTTTTTTTTTTTTTTTGCCTAAAGAGATATTCAATGAAGTAACATGTGCATATGTTCATTTGATAAGCAACTAACAGTGAGGCCCGACCCAAGTTTTGGCTTTATAATAGTAATAGCTTTTTCTAAAAATTATAATTTTTTAGCTTTTCATTAAAGGGACTATAGAAATTAAAAAGAAAAAACAACAAAATTGCACTCTTCACTGAAAAATACACGAATATATAAATATGTCATTGTCTTATGAAAAAGTAATAAGTTTACATTTTAGTAACACCCCCGTGAAATTCGAAAGTAATTAGTAATACATAGGGCTGGCAATGGATCAAATCAAATCCGAGATTCGATCCGAAAAAATCGGGTTTGGAACTTTATTTTTCTGTATCGGATCGGTAGCGGATCACAGATGATCGGATCGACCTTGTTCCGATCCGGTATAGACCCGATATCTATACTATATATAATATTTATCATATATATATATATATATATATATTTAATTACTTAAAAGTATTTAAATATATGCCCAGTGGAATTATTATATCTACATAACAAAACAGGGAAGTTGTCCCCTCACTTATACCCCCTCTTATATGTTTCAACAAAGAAGGGCCAAGATCTTATCCCCAAAATAGACAGTGGATCTCAGCCACTCACACCCGATTTTGGCAAACGCTTTGTTGGTGAGTGCCGTGGGTACGGGCCACCCACTATCTATATAACAAGTGACAGTGGTTGTCTTATATACCCCCTCTTATCTTGTATGGCTTCAATAATGAGTGGCTGAGATCCACTATGCTTCATATCAATGGCTGAGATTAACTCCCACCAAATTTTGATCATAAATACTTTGTCGGAGAGTGTCGCGGGCACGGGCCACCCACACATATAACAAAATAACTCAGTTGTATTCTCTTATATTATCCTGCTTCATAAGATAAAGAGTGGTTGAGATAAAATCCATCCATCTAACGTGGACGGTTAGATTTCAGCCACTCAATCCCCCTAATTTATTCGTTTCACTCCCATTCATTTGACCTCAATTTATTAACATATTAAATTTAAAATTTAAATTTTTACACCATTATTTTTTGTTATTTCTGTTATTTTTCTATTTTTCCCTCTGTGTGTTACAATCTGTTATAACAGCGGTTATAATGGAAAAAAAGGTAACGCCCCAGTCCGTTATACTGTTTGAGTGCTTAAGGCCCCCAATTTTTTCAAACGCTTTTGTCGGAGAGTGCCGTGGGTACGGGCCATTTATTAGTCTATATAACAAAACAGGGAAGTTGTCTCCCCCTCTTTTACCCCCTCTTATCTATTTAGACAAAGAAGGGCTGAGATCTTATCCCCCAAAGAGATGGTGGATCTCAACCATTCATACCCAATTTTGACAAACGCTTTGTTGGAGAGTGCCGTGGGCACTGGCCACCCACTATCTATATAACAAGTGACAGTGGTTGTGTTATACCCGTCTTATCTTATATGGCTTCAATAATGAGTGGCTGAGATACACTATGCTTCATATCGATGGCTGAGATTAACTCCCACCCGATTTTGATAAACACTTTGTCAGAAAGTACCACGGGCATGGACCACCCACGCATATAACAAGACAACTCAGTTGTATTCTCTTTTCTTATCCATCCATCTAATGTGAACAGTCAGATAAAGAGTGGTTGAGATCAAATCCATCGATCTAATGTGGACGGTTAGATTTCAGCCACTCAATCCGCCTCACTTGACCTCAATTTATTCAAAATTTGAACTTCAATACCGTTATTTTTTGTTATTTCTGTTATTTTCCCATTTCTCCCTCTGTGCGTTACAATCCGTTATAACAGTCGTTATAATAGAAAAAACAATAACGCCCCAGTCCGTTATACCGTTTGAGTGCCAGAGGCACCCAATTTTTACAAACGCTTTTGTCGGAGAGTGCCGTGGACATGGGCCATTTACTATTTTATATAACAAAACACATTGGTTGTCTCCCTACTTATACCCCATCTTATTAGCATTAACAAAGAAGGGCCGAGATCTAATCCTCCCCCAAATAGACGGTGGATCTCCGCCACTCACCTAATTTTGGCAAATTCTTTGTCGAGTAGTGCCGATGGCACGGGGCACCCACTAGTATATAACAAAACAAGATGGTTGTCTCCCCTTCTTATCTTGCTTCATAAAGGATGGCCGAGATCTTATCACACCAAATGGACGGTGGATCTCAGCCACTCACACCCAATTTTGACAAACGCTTTGTCGATGAGTGCCGTGGGCACGGGTCGCCTACTTTTTACCTACATATAAGGAATGAAATGGGTTGGATTTACATATAGCCCAGGGGTCAGGCTCAGAGCCCCACTTTTCATGCCTCAAGAGGGGTGCTACCGTTAAAATGGCCATTAAAATAGATTGAAACGGCTATGTGCAAAAATGGAAAAAATGGATTTTAATGATTTTAACGGAAAAAAGTGGTGCTGAAATTCAAAATTCAAAATTTGAAATTTGAAAATTAAAAAAAAAATAGAATTTAACGGAAATTTAATGGTTTTCTTATACCCCTCTTATCTTATATGGCTTCAATAATGAGTGGCTGAGATCCACTATGCTTCATATCCATGGCTGAGATTAACTCCCATCCGATTTTGACAAACACTTTGTCGGAAAGTGCCGCGGGCACGGGCCACGCACGCATATATCAAGACAACTCAGTTGTATTCTCTTATCTTATCCATCCATCTAATGTGGACGGTTAGATAAAGAGTGGTTGAGATCAAATCCATCGATCTAATGTGGACGGTTAGATTTCGGCCACTCAATCCGTCTCGTTTGACCTCAATTTATTCAAAATTTAAATTTCAACACCGTTTTTTTTTTTTCTATTATTTTTCCATTTCTCCCTATGTGCGTTACAATCCGTTATAATGGAAAAAATAGTAACACCCCAGTCCGTTATACCGTTTGAGTGACGAAGGCACCCAATTTTAGCAAACGCTGGCGTGGGCATGGGCCATTTACTATTCTATATAACAAAACACATTGGTTGTCTCCCTGCTTAAACCTCCTCTTATAAGCAGCACCAAAGAAGGGCCGAGATCTAATCCTCCTCCAAATGGACGGTGGATCTCCGCCACTCAACTGATTTTGGCAAATTCTTTGTCGAGGAATGCCGATGTCACAGGGCACCCACTAGTTATATACATATGAAATCGGATCTGATCAGACCCGAAACTGATCTAATCATATCGGATCGATTCCGGAACAGAATTTTATTGATCCGATCGGGTCCGGATCGATTGGATTTCTTATCGGATCGGTACCAAATCAGTACCAATCCAACTCGAACCCGATCTATTGCCAGCCCTAGCAATACCCACTTATACTTTTAAACTTTAGGAATGCCCCCCTTGACTAGAGTTAAAACGGACTCGAATCACACCATCATTAGCATTGTACTTGGCGAAATTATGGACTTTTCATAGATGCATTCACAGGCGCATGATGCATGTCACGTTTTATCGTTAGTCAAATGATGATTAAACTATGTCAAGGGGGTATTCCTAAAGTTTGAAAGTATAAAGGTATTAAAAGCTAATTTCAAATACCAGGGGGTGTTATTAAAATACCCTTTTTGTTTTTTGTGAATATAGAAAAGAGTTCAAACATTGCAGTAGTTGGATGGTTACAATTGGTTTAAAATAATGCCGTTTTAACAGTTTTAACGGCCATTAAAATGGTAAGGCCCAAGTCCATTACGTTAAGGTCCATTTTGACGTTTTGTTATTTTCTATTTTTTCGTTTTATGAAATTCCAATTTTGAATTTCAACGCCATTTTTTCCATTATCTCCATTATTTCATTTTTCCATTTTTGCCGCTTTCCGTTAAAATATGGCCGTTAAAACGGAAAAACGGCAACACCCCAGTCCGTTATACTGTTATAACGGCCTCTTTTAAACCTTGGTTACAATCATACGATTCTGTTGAAAGCTTTATGCAGGAGATCTCGTAGACTTATCAGTTTTGCAGAGTAGCACTGATCAGCAATGCCGATAATTAATTAGCACCTCTCTACTCGACACGTATACTGAGTCACTGACAACCCTCTTTTAAACTTGAATTTTTTTTCTTTAAAACAGCGTTGTCAGGGGTACATGTCAAGTGGAGAGGCGCCCGCTAGCACTGATAACGCTTCTCAGCAAAAATGGCCTTCCCCATATTAGGTTATCCCGTTATATAATACCACATTGTAATTATGGTCTATAATACTCATACAGTATTGATAAGAAATGAATTAATATAATAAAAAATTCACGAGCTGCTGACTTTTGAGAGTTGCAAAAGTCGCATTAATTAATTAAATAATTAAAATTATTCTCTTAAACGCCGCCCTTCGGGTTTTTTAACAATAAATTTGAATAAACATTATATATTGTTTAATTTATAATCCGGGTGTCTTGCTTGTTCTCAAGGCTAGCTTTTTTATTTTATTTTATTTATTTATTTATTTATTTATTTGATTAGCTTGGAATGTAGCTTAGTAATTAAATAAAAAAGGATGGAATCTTGGTTGTGACAACTAACAAGTTCATAGAAACCTAGCAAAACAAAATTTAAATACTCATTTTTTAACAACAAACCCTTCACAATGTCCTTGGATTCCATTTAGATTTTAGGGTTTTGATTAAAATATTATCTATACACTTATGTGAGCTCCCTAATATAAATAAATAATCATAAAACGACGGAAAACGACATTTTTTTAAAGTACTCAAAGCCGCGGTATGCGGCCGATGTCTGTTCTTTAGGGTTTTCGTTTACTTGTTTAGTTGATTAATCTTAGGGTTTATAGCGGGTGCGGACGGTTTTTGTACTACACCGTGGTATATATGTGGATTAGGAATTCGATTTAGTGTTGAATATTTATGATTAGTTGATTTTGTCTATTAGCACGCTTAATTTAACAAGATTAGCTTATGGGTATGAATTACGATACAATTGCACGTAGTATGTATCAAGGTTTAAAAGGGACCGTTATAACAGATTGGGGGCGCTACCGTTTTCCGTTATAACCAATTGTAACGCTCAGGGGCAAAAACGGAAAATAATGGAAAATAACAGAAAAAAATGGTGCTGAAATTCAAAAGGATGGGAAAATAAGAGAAAAATGGTGCTGAAAGTCAATTCAAAATTTGAAATTTGAAGTCCAAAACTTCATAAACGGAAAAATAACGGCCATTTTTTGCACAAAATTTTTCAGAAAAATAACAGAAAATAATGGCCATTATTTTTAAAGCATTTTAACGGCTCAGAACATAACGGGGGAGGTCTGAATCCGTTATAACGACCGTTATTTTAGTTATAAAGCGGCGGAGCCACATAGGGGCCAGGGGGGGCACGTGCCCCCCTCAACTTTTGTTAACCTACCGCTGTCATCTGGTCGCTCTGACCGCATGGATGTTTAGCCCACCCCTTGGTGGATAAGCATACCAAGTATCACTATGATTGGTAATCTCTAGCCATTAGATTTTAGTACTTTTTAAAGCGTGATTTTATCCGTTGGATTCACCGAATTTATTGAGTACTAAAACCAATGGCTAAATATTATCAAACAAGCTGATATTTTGTCTCCGTGTCTACCAAGGGATGGGCTAAGCATCCATGCCGTCAGTGGGCCCAGATGGCAGTGGTAGAGTTACAAATATAGTACTAGCTTGAAGTTTGAGCTAAAACTAGTTACATCCTTTCAATTACAAAACCCTTCGGTCTTTGCCCTAGAGCCTCGCACAAGATTAAAACTTTGATGACAGCGGCTGTAGCCCACAATATGATCCACGTAGCACATTCTTAGAGGACTCTAACCGTATGGATGCTTTTCCAATCCCTAGGTGGACCTACAAACCAAAAATCAGTTTGATTAGTGATTTCAAACCTTTGGATCTTTGTACCCAAATAATGGTCAGTATGCGCAAATTCTAATGGTTAACATCAACCTAAGAAAATGACTCCAATCAAACGTCTAGAAATCATTAATCATGTTGATTTTTGGTTTGTAGGTTCACCTAAGGATTGGCCAACACATCCACAAGGTCAGCATCCTCTAATAATGTGCCACGTGCCTCAAATAGTGGGCTGTTATGGGCTTCGATGATAGCACACTGTCATCAAAGTTTTACTCCCCCTCCTCCTATACCGCTGATCTTTGGTCTACTAGCCATTACCCGGTTACTCTTATGTAGCTCTGGTGCCCCCCCCCTTGAACAAAATCTTGGTTCCGCCGCTGGTTATAACGGGCATTTTTTAAACCATGGTACGAATTTGCATTTTTTTTGCAGGCGCCTTTGCACGACCACGTCCTGTGCTTAAAGATCGATGTCGCTCACGTGTTAAACATATAAATAGTTTTTATTCCCGTCAAACTATCGACTAAACTATTAATCGAGAATATTAGTGGATAATCTTGAGATAATCTGAAATTGAAATCTAAGCTTTGTAGATGGGTGGGAATCCAAAATTCCCAACAATCATCATCTTTTGGACACGTTGACAGATTAAGTATCTGATCACAAAATCTGGCATATCTATATATTCTAGGTAAAGTAGCATAAAGAGAAGTAGCTTTAAAATACTTACAAGCAAGGCACGTGTGATGTCGTGTAATACGTGTGATGATGCAATATTCTGTCTACCATAAACCATACACACCACATTAACTTAATTATTTCTTCTAATTAATACTCATTAATTTTTTTCAATTTTTTAAGAAATATATTTTCCTATATCGTCTAGAAAATCACAAATTTTTAGTATAATACACGTATTATACACAATCCTTTTCCGTATTAATTTCTTGCACCGTACACAAACACACACACACCGTATACATATAATCAGCATGGACGTGGGGCCCATGCAGATGAGTTAATGGCTAATTTTTGGTGATGATATTCTTCTCAACATGGATATCAACCACACCGAAAAAAAAAATCAACCCATTCCAACAGTTGCAGCCTTCTGAAAAGTAGATTGCAAATTGAAAAAATTTAGACCATCCATTTTCACCGATGAATTTAGGTCCATATTTGATAGAGGTAGATGTTTTAAAAATTACTGATTTTTGGCAAGGATGATCTCCACGGTAAAGAGATCATCCTCACCAAAACTCAGCTCTTAACTCATCTACATGTGGGCCCCACGTCCATTAGTAATCTATTAATAAAAATAGCACGAGTCATTCTATCCCAGCCCATATATATATTGAAAAGTAAGAAAATGGTTCCAATAATTAGTTCCAATAATTAGAGAAGTTAGGAGGGGATTCTATAGAAGAGAATCGACGAGGAAAAAAAGAAAATAAAGAGAATAAAAGAAGATGGGGACGTGAAAGAAACGCGACGAGCCAACAAAGTGGTAGACACAAAATTTTAGGGTATTCTTTTGTAACACTCCCTTGAGATTTGAAAGTAATTATTAGTACCCCTATACTTTCAAACTTTAAGAGTACCTTGACCTAGTTTAACTATCATTTGACTAACGCTAATGGTGACACATGTCTTGCTCTTGTTAATGCACTTATAAAAGGATCAAAATATTGCAAATACACCACTAATCAACCTTGATTCATGTCCATGTGTTAACATCTATTCTACTTGTTAATGAGCAAAAGGGGATTCTTGTTGGCGTCGGGCTATCCCAAAATTCTTAAAATATCCTTATTTTCAGTCTTCCCTTTTTTATTTTATTTTTTGATAAATCCAAGTATGCATTGATGAAAGGAGCTCGAGAAGATCTCTATGTACAAACAGAAAAATGAGAAAATCAAACCAAAAATCGATCAACACGAAAAATCATATCACTAAAGAAGGTACCTCTCACCTCATTTGATACACTACCCCAGCGGTATAAGAGAGCATTGATACTTAAAATGACTTGAAAAAGTGAACTCTCCTTACCTTCAAAGGTTATCTTATTTCGCTCCAGCCACACTCCCTAATAATTGCTAACGGAATCATCTTCCACAAAAACATTCCATTGGCCGACATAGGAACCTTGGGCCAGCTCTCTATAATTAACCGCCCCTATGCTCTCTAGAAAGACCCAAGTGACTCCCACCTACGCTTGGAAGAGCAACCAAACCTTTTTGGCAAACTCACAATGAACTAGGAGATAGTTGGTGCTCTCCCCATTTGCCTCACAGATAACACAATAGTCTAACATGATCCATTTCTTAATGATCAAAATTTTTACTGTAAGGATCTTATTCAGGGGGACAACCCAAGCAAAGAAGCGAACTTTCGGCGAGGCTTTGGATTTTCAAATGTCTAAACAAGGTGAAAGGGAAGAAGACGGTAATGATGAAGCAAATAATGTCTCATACAAAGACTGGCCCGTACCAAGAAATCACCCGACTTGGAATAGGTTTAGAACAAATGGTCCTCATCAGAATTGGAAACAAGATAATATTTCAAACCATCATGCAATAAATCAATTTGTTCTTTTATTTTCACTCAAAATGATTTCTTCTGAGTCTTAAGTCTCATTTTGCTTTCATGGAAGAACCAATCCAAAAACGATTTACTGTTTGCCATTTTGCATTGTGAAAAAGAGAAAATATGTGGAAAAGTCTCTTTCAAACATAAGTCCCCTAATTATTTATCCTCCCAAAACCTGATCCTAGAATTATCACCTGAGACGAATCTAGCACCCTCTAACACCCAATCCTTCATCTTGAGAATTCCTCTCCATACCCCACAGCCAGTCAAACAGGATTATTTTAATCTCTACCCACCTTACACAAAGTGAAAGAGTAAACGCTGGTTAAAAAAAAAAAACGTCAATTATTTTTCTTTTTTGTTGTTATAAATTTTAAAGTTTGAATTTTAGCACCATTTTTCTGTTATTTCCATTATTTTTCCATTTTTGCCCCGTTCATTGCAATCAGTTATAACGGAAAAAATGGTGACGCCTCTAGTCCGTTTTATAACATAAACAAACCCTTTTAAACCTTGTGTTAAACTAAGTCAAGGGGTATTCTTAGAGTTTGAGAGCATGGAGGATTATTTTATATACTTTCAATTTTCAGGGGGTGTTACAAAAATACCCAAAATTTCAATAAGAACCATGGAATTATACCGTGCTTCATGCTCCACCTCACTTCATATTTCCTCTATCTGAGTTAAACTTGACCACCCACAATATAAGCAACGTGGTAATTTATGACCGTATAGATGTTTAGCCAATCCTTAGCTGGACCTATAAACCCCAAATCAACCTGATCAATGATTTTCTAAGCGTAAGTTGAAATCATTTTCATGGGTTGATTTTAACCGTAGGAATTTGAGCATTATTTACCATTATTTGGGTACAAAGATCCAAAGGTTTGAAATCACTACTCAGGCTGATTTTTGGTTTGTATATCCACTTAGGGATTGGCCAAATATCCATACAGTAATCATCCTCTAAGAGTGTACCACGTGGCTCATATTATGGGTGGTCAGGCAAGTTTTACTCTCTTTCTCTACCGACTTTCAACAAATCCTCAACATCCAATCTAATCCAGACTGTTCAATCATATTTATAAATTATTAGCAGACCGTCCAATCATTAGCTACCTCTTGGATGGATCAAGAACCGAAAGGTCACACCGACCACCGAATCACCTTCCCGTCCGATTAGTTTCCCTGCTTTTGTACTGAATTGAAGAATTGGGTCATGGTCCAAGAAAGAGGGGGTGTCTTACGTAAGGGCAGATACGTCATTAAAGTTGTATTCCTTTTGAAAGACGAAATTACCCTCGAGATAGAAGTTCATTTGTAGACTCGGTAACGCCTAAAATTCCATTACGGAAGTAAGGTCGTTTTCGACATTTTAAAAACGGAGGGGAGTTAACCGTTTCTTTTTCATATAAAGACCCCTTCAGGTGTTCGTTTCATTTAGTTCTAAAAGAAGCTTCAAAACCAGAGTTTTAATGGCGGGTAGAATATCTCGTTTTCTGCTCCCAAAGCTCCAAATTTGAATCTTTATCTTTCTCTAGCTTCTCTCTTAGATGTTTGGTTGTACGTTCGACAAAAGTAGAAGAAGTGTTCGTATTTTGAAGCATTTAGTGTCGAAATCGCGATGATTTTGGGTTTATCAGAACTAGGCTTTCTTGCACCGCAAATCGGATTCTGAGACCGTGAGGTTATTATTCATCAGAAACAGTAAGAAATTCTCTAATTTATCGTATTTAATCCTTCAAACTGCATCGTTTCCCTTTGTTTTGTCCTTCTTGAGATGTACTATTCTCAAATTTTTGTAAAAGTACGAAGAACTTAGTTTTATGTCTAAGGAAGAAAACAAAGCAATTTCTTTTCTCTGATCTCTGAAAACTGATACTGTGATGATTTTAATGGGAACAGAGTTGCAATTCCGTGTTTATTTTGATCATTGGTGGTTGGATCTCGAAGAAGCCAGAGGAATCCCTTATTTTCTGGTGAGTAATTTCAGTCTTCTCTGGTTTTTAAAATATGAAAGATGAAGTTCCCGGTCACCTATAGTTAGGCTTCACATTCTCCATATTTTCCCGCCTTTTGCAGTACCAAACCGCTCTATAACCTGCCTTGAAGCAAGGACAAAAGGTTTTACCTTTTAATTATTTAAGCCCCAAAACCCAGCTCGTTTGATTCAGAAGCTCCGATTCACTTATTTCATTAGGTCTATAATTCCTCTGCTCTGATTTGTGGTCAAAGAGAGGAGAACATTTTCAAGCACTTAAGCTTCTAAATAGCTATAATGATTGTTGCTATCCAGGGATTAAGCTGGAAACCAGATGACCATCACCGCATTTTTTGAGACTGTAATGATGAAGAAAAAGCTCTACATCGTATTTGGATATTTAGGAGGAAGAATTTTGAAAGATCTTATGTTGACAACTGCAAACTTCTCTGCCAGGAAAAGATTGTTAAAGAGTATCCCCATAGAAATTCGATATTAAAGTGGTAGCCGATTTGAACCATGGCTAAGCGGAACCAGAAGCAAGATAAAATAGGAACCTTGTTTGTTTCAGAGCTCGATTGTCCTCCTGATTTTGACTCAGAACCCACAGAAGATCAGTCCTTTGATTTTGACGTGGATGCTTATGCTATATCCTCTACAGTGTTTGTGGGTGCTCAGGGAAGAAGCATCATACCTCTCAAAATGGAGATGGAAGGTGAGATAGATATGAGATGCAAGCGACTGAAATTGATGACCCCACCTCAGCAGGTAAGCAAGTTACATTTAGGATTTCTTATTGGATTTTGAATGTATATAATGCTTTTTTACTTCCTCAAAGAGACTCATTTTGGGGGGTCTTGAGGACCCAACTCAAAGTTTTTACACACTCGGAAGCTGTATTAGTATACAGAATAAACACAACCTCGAATAACTTAACCAAAACAACTAACTCTTGAAAAATCAACATAAGTTAGGGGCATTTGGATTGTCATTTTTGCTTCAGAAAAAAAAAATTATCTTTTGCTGAAAAAGGTTAAATTTTTTTTTTTCTGGCACCAAAATGATCCAAACTGCCTATCAGATTAGAATTTCAGGTATATCTTAAGATATGCCTAATTCTTCTTCTTTGTGAGTCTTTATCATTTGAACATGACTTTGCATCTGCTTCAAATTTGTGATTTTTGGACTCTAATGATGACTTTGTTTACTCAGTGTGTTTATCTTAGCATACCAGAGAACTCGAGTCCATTGGGATTGACATTGAGGAAAACCCCATCCTTCTTAGATCTTGTGGAAACCAAGCTATCTCATTTAAACTCTTCATGTTCTGAGTCTAGTAAAAGAAAGGACATTGATGCTGATGCCAGTGCTCAACAGATCAATGGGAAGACAAAAGCTTCTAATTTCACAGCTTCACTCTTGCGCATTGGCTCGTGGGAGGTAATCAGATGGATTTCTTTGTTGAATGAATCTATGCTATTTTTTAAAGCTTGGATTATCATAACCAGAACAGAGCGACTTACATTTAGAGAATGTTTGTAGCCTGTAGAAATGGTGAATTAATCAGTCATGGAACCAAAATTTTCCTTAAGAGACACAGTTCAATAACGATGCATGGGTGAATATTCCAAAATCACAGGCATATCCTTCCAATTGCCAGTGCATGAGAATATATATTTATTTATGGTACAGGACTTGGGGGAGGGGTTCATCTTTTTCAAACAAATTATTCAAATTTCCCTAGTTTTATTTTGATTTATCATTCTTTCAGTGCACAGTTACGTACATACATTTGACAGACACACACATACCCATGCATACATATAAACACGTGTGCGTATATGTGTTCCAATGCTTCAATCGTGAATCCTATTGAATAAGTCTTACGAAATATTCTCTATTGTGCCAAGTATTGTTCATGTTGGCTGAAAAGATGTATATAGACAAACATTGTGTATAGGTGGATATCTCTTCCCTAATTTTCGAGTCGTAGTATACTTTATTTACTTATCAACAAAGAAAGATAAAAAATAAAGAAACAAAGATGCCTTATTTAATTGGTACAAGTGGTTTTGATATTCTTTGTAGAAGCTTTTTTTATCAATTAAAACATGCCTCCATGATCTCAAGAGAAGTAACAAATTCTTACTTTCTATTGCCTCCAGTAACAAGGTGGAAGCCGATTTAGAACATAAACTTATTTTACCAGTAATAGATTGGCATTGTTTTATTTGCAGCGCGTCTCAAGACATGACGGTGAGTTGGTGGCGAAATGTTATTTTGCAAAGAGGAAGCTTGTATGGGAGGTACTGGATAGTGGGCTGAAGAACAAAATAGAAGTTCTATGGTCTGATATAGCTTCCTTTAAAGCAACTTGCAATGATAATGGACCCCAGACACTTGAAATTGAGGTAATTAAACTGAACTTTCTATTATTGTAGTTGCTTTTGCTCACCTTTGTAATTTGTTATGGATTTTGGTAGGCTCCCTCAGCCTCTAAAGGTCCCATCTAATAAATCTTTTATACTTGTCAAAGAAGACAAACTTTCTATTGTGCTTTGGTCTTTGTCTACCGAGCTTCTAAAATTTTCTTAATTTTTTCTGTACTGGAACATAGGTCATTTCTCAACTGTCCTTCAAACACTTGCTTATAACTGGAATAGCTCCCTTACTGGAAGGGGATTTATGTGTTAATTAGCCCCTTGGATTTACCCATTTGAAAGAACATTCTACAAAAAAAATGCATCTCACTATACTAGATTCTATCACGATCCCTAGAAGTTACTTTTGTGTGTGTTTCTTGCAATATGTATTTACTGTAACTACTTGCAATATGTCATCTCTTTGTTAATTCAATTTATGGTTTTTCTCATTTGCTTGTTTCTATGATCAACACACATTAGAAAATAAAGAATATAAAAGCCAAGATGAGTCTTCATCAACCTCCATGTCGAACACAAACTAATACTTAATGAAATGAGTTTGAGAAAACTTGAAAGTTGAAACTATGATTGTGTTCATGTGCGTGTATTGATACCATGGGTATCCGGGCCTCTTAGAGGACCCAACTAGTCCCACAGGGCACTATGTTGTGTTAATGTATATTGATCACTGCAAAACCTCTTACTATGTATTAGTACAATATTAATCTTATACTTAGCCCAACATTCTACGGGATTATGTTCTCATATCCATACCATACTTGGGAATTATGATTATTCTTGTCTTGTCAATATGTAGCAAAAGATGTTCATGTCATGTTTTAAGTCTGTTTTGAGATTGTCAATTGATCAACCAGCAGAATGATAAACTTTGTCATTAGTGGTGCATTGTTATAAGAATCTTATATTTCTTGGGTGTCCGGGAAAAAAAGAGGCTCTTGGAGATTATCCAACATCATCAAGTATATCTGAGACTTGACTTTGAACATGAACATCTCGTTCTCCTTCATCCCCAGGATGGCAAATGGGTTGACAGATATCTTAGCTAAACGTGGAGTGTTTTTGGTACTTTGATTTGTGGAGAGGAGATGCTGGTGTAACCTTTTTGTATTTTTTTTTCCCTTGTATCCTCTATTCTCTATTTCATGTCTCTTTTTGTATTTTCCTTTACTAAAGTTACCTGTTTCCTTTACTAATACTAATGCATTTCCAATGTCCAGTTAGTTAGGAAGTTATAAATTAGGTCTATTATGATGCGGAGTGTAGGATATGACTGATTGGATAGGATGTAATAACATACTCTGTATAGTTCATTGCTAAGACATATCTTGGAATGTTATAAAATGACTTGAGTATGATTGATATGATCATATCTTAATTTTTCAAGCGTTGTTTTTTAACCTCTATAAAATAGAGAAGTATAATTTACCACTTTTTTTTATGGGTAAAAGATATATATTAAGAGAGGGGCTGAGAAAGCCCCAAAAAGAACTATACAACCACTAAGGGCTCCCAAAACAAAAACCGAAGTGGCAGGGCCCCAAAAAACAAAACGCTAAAAAGGCGAAGAGCTACTTCACTAAACGCTCAATTGTATTACTTCCACTAAATTAGTTATCAAGGAGATTTAAGCTGATAACTGTAAGATGTTATTTCAATTTTTTTGCCTACTACTGCCCACTATAACTCTTCCTGAAAATCTGCAGTTGTTGAGGCGGCCTCTTTTCTTCCAGGAGACGAATCCACAACCGAGAAAGCATACCCTGTGGAAAGCAACTGTTGATTTTACTGGTGGACAGGCTTCAACTTTCCGGTAAAGAATCATCATTAACAGTGCCTTTTCCCAACTTTTGTGTTGGCAACATGAATCCTGTTCCGCCATTCAATTATATCTAGAGCCATCTCTTCTGTCGGAGTTTGTTCCATCATATCTTTCCGTACTACCTCAATCACATTCTTTCGGCCTTCTTCTCATCCTTTTTTAGCCTTCAACCTGAACCAAAACACTCCTTGCTGATGCTGTCATTAGTCTATGTTATAAATGCCCAAACCATCTCCTTTACTTTCCTTTATTTTTATCTCCTATTGGGGCTAGTCCTTGATTCCCACATATTTCTTATTTTGTCCTTTGTAGTCTTTCTACTTATCCATTTTCAATTAACCCAATGTAAATTCAGTTTGGATCAATGCAATTCTCTAAACCTGTATATAATTTTCTTTCATTCTCCAATGCTTTGCAATTCACAAACATAACTACGTACTGCGGTAAAAAGCAATAAAATTGTTGAAAGTTGAAATGGGGAATCTGAAAGAATTGTTCTCTACATCGTTTAGGTACTTCCTATCATTGACTATTATGCATATGCTTGAATTCCTAGCAGAGAGTTCGGATTAAGGGTGTCGATGGGCTGGGTAGGTCAATGGCTTTAAAGTCCAAACAGTGTAGAGTCAAGTCTGAGCGATAGAACATAGACCTAAGCCTTGATAAAATGTGGGGCAGACTTAGGCCTTGAAAGAAGGCGCAGTATTCTATTATTAGCATGGTTTGATCACTTCAATCCCACAAGAAAAAGGAAAAATATAAGTTTTCAATATTTGGCCTTTGTTACTGTGAAAAGAAAATAAAAATCAGAAAGGTTGAGCCTTGAAATCCATCAACCTACCCAGCCCGCTGACAGCAAACCTTGGGGATTATGGAACAGAGAATTTTTACAATAACCAGTATACCCTCACTGATATACTTTGTCCCCAGTTCTACCTTGTGAATTGTTTTCTTATTTTTCATGCAGCATTCATGCCATCAACTATTATTCTTTTAACCTTTTCTTCTCCTTTTTGTTGATAGGAGACACTTCCTGCAATTCCCTCAAGGAACTCTGCAGAAGCACTATGAGAAACTTTTGCAGTTGGACAGCAGATTGTCTTCGCTCAGCAAGAGGCCTTACCCATCATTGGATTCCCCATTTTTTGGTGCAGAAAATGCAGAAAGTCAAAATCCAAATGATCACAATTTATTTATGTTGGAGGGCCAGAGCTCGAATCTTCTAAAGCAGCTGCTCGATTCAAGAACCAGTGATGACTATCCGGAGCAGTTTCATTGCTTCACCCTCTCCACGACAACCGGTCCTCAGCAATATTCAAATCTAGACCACACTGTTGCTTCTGAAACAAGTTCCTCCAGCTCAGGTACCCTTCTCTGCAAACATTCCTTACCATCACTGTCAGTGACATCTACAGCTGTCAATAGCTATCAGCCTAATGGGCTTTTAAGGATTTGCACCTTGTCCCAACATTGTTTTAAAATGCATTTGGGATTAAACCTTGAGATGAACTTCCTTGACATGTCCTGAGGCTATTTGGAAAAGCGAAATTTCTCATGATCATACGCCTCATCCATTGAGGCTTTAAATAAGCTGTAAACCTCACACCTTTGTACACCATTTTTAGCGCCTCACGTGCATATGATGGTCTGGAAATTCTAGGTTGACATACCTTATTCAGTTGATTTTCTTATTTTCTTTTTTCTCTCCCCCGTAATCCCTAGTTAGTAATAATAAGCTATTCCAGTTAAATAACATCAACAAAAACATCTCTTTCCCCCATATGAAATAGATACAACTTTTTTTCATAATTTTTTTGGAGTTAGTCTTTTTTTTATTGAATTAATCATATTATTCATTTTTTTTCTATTTTTAATATTCATTTAAAAGGTGTGCTCCACCAAATAGTTGGGATAAGGCATTGTGAATGATGGACGATAATATAAAAAGGTATGGTTACAAGGCATACTTCTCAAGCTTTAGGCCATTGAAGCACCTCGCCCCATGACTACTCATTTAAATGTGTCCATGCACTGATTCTAAGTCTAACTTTATAACACAGAAAAATGACAGCCAGCTGAGGCCTTAAAGACAAGGCTTAGCAGGCTATTACTAGCTTAGATTGTTAATGGTTTTATCTATTTAATTAAAAGGTTTGTTTATATGGGCGGGTTATTTAAGACCTGCCAAACCTGTTCACCCCCCTAACGTCTCCTTGTGCTTGGTAACTTGGATCTCATTCTGTGAAGTACTTTTTCCATCTCAACTTGAAGCTCGCATTGTGTCTTTATAGTATGGTTCTAGGGAAAATATTTTAGCAACTCTTATGATCAGCAGATTACCATTCTGCCACCATTGCTTGCAGGAGCCAGTGGTGGCTTTCTGGGTCATGGAACTTCAATATCGACTGCGAACGTGTTTCCCAGTGTATTTGTCCCTTTACCACCATCTGTATCCGATAACAACACACCTGACATGAGCGAAGGCCATCACCATGTGGGAAAGAAAACAGAGGAAGCAATGGCAGACCTAGTAGGAAACAGTCTTGGTGTATCAGGTCTTCAGCAAGGGAAACTCAATTCAAGGGTGAGCATTAACTCCACGTTTGATTTTAAATCAAATTGCTGGATTTCGGGGATTCAAGCTGACCAGAATATAGTTTGTTCATCCGAAGATGATGGTCAAAAAAGTGAAATAGATAGGTACTTCGGTGGATTTTCCTATTCAGGAGATGTGAATGGTAATCTAGAGGAAGAAATTTCTGGCAACTGTGCTGAATTTTTGGCAAATATTTCCAGCACCACACCCTTCCCTGTTCTTGTTGTAGAGGATCAGGTAGTGTGGAATGAGCTCGGAGAGGTTTTCGAAATGCCATGGACATAAACAAGTATGTTGGTTCGTAATTTAATATCCATGCAAGTTGCATGATTCTGTCTCTGTTTTTTATCTTTCCTTGAATGTAACTGACAGAAAATGCCTCTCATTGTATGAGAGACAGAACAATTGACTGGATGATCACGATGAAATTTTGGGCTGTAACTGATTTTAAGAGGTATTCCATCATTTTCACGGCCTAGATTGTTGTCTACCACCTCTCTTTTTTTTTTTAAAGGGAATTTTGATCAAGGAAGAGGAGGAGAATACCTGTGGGAAAAAAGAGAAAATAACAAGAAAGAAAGAACAATTGCAATAGCATTGCTAAATCATTAAACAAAGCTTCTCTGAGAACACCCTAATTTATTTGATAAGGTGAAGGCTTTATTGAAAGGAAGGAAAGCACAAGACTCACAGGAGGTCGAGGAGACCTCCATGGAGGAACAGAAAGCAAAACAAAAAACTAACTATTTCTACTCATAATAGAGTCCCATTTGAAAACCAAGTCAGCAAAGAATAAGCCTTTGCATTCCGCAAACAACTTCGATCAGCAGAAAAGGAGGGCCTTAATATTGATTACAACTGATTGGGTTGACATCTCCTTGTCTTCAAAGATCCTCCTATCGAGTTCAAGCCACAATTTACTAATGAATCAGCCTTTGCAAGTGACAACCTTGGAACTAAGGAGAAGAAGATGTTCATAGATGAGACCAAATCCTGAATTTCTTTGATTAAGGGTTGTTTGGTTCTAGTGACCGTATTTTGCAGTTAGGACCGTCAATCAAATATAAGAATATCTGAATCCAAATTCAAAATATATCCGATATCTGAATTCGATTTGATATATGAGGGATATTCTGAAACAATATTTGAATCTGATTAATTTATAGGATATCTGATAATATATTCATAGTATGAGCCACATGGTACATTCTTAGAGGATGCTGACCTCGTATGGATGTTTGGTTTGGCCAATCCTTAAGTGGACCTACAAAACTAAAAATCAGCATGATTAGTGATTTCAAACCTTCAGATCTTTGTACCCAAATAGTGGTAAATAATGCTCAAATTCCTTTGGTTAAAATCAACCCATGAAAATGACTTCACTCTCGCGTTAGACCCACATCTAATGGCTGCGATGGTTTCCAAATCAGATATTTAAATCCCGGAAAGACAACTTATTAGGAAGAAAATAGATTTCACAGATATTTAAATCCCGGAAAGACAACTTATTAGGAAAAATAGATTTCACAGATATTTAAATCCCGGAAAGACAACTTATTAAGTATCCAACAGCTGGCTATTGCTGTATTGCATTAGTGTTCACTCTATTAGTGCCAGAGTAACACCTATCTACTGTTAGCTTGCAAGAGTTATGTATGTGGAACACAAATCCTATTAAACCCGTCCCGGCCCAGCCCGGCCAGTCGAACTGGCGACCCGGTCACAAATTCAGGTTGGGTTGATCCGACCCGACATTCTATGAAAAAATCGTTCACATTCTTGTAACCGGTTTGTCCTGACCAGTTGAACCATTGACCCAAAAGGGGGTTGAACCGGTGACCCGGGGTGGTTCACCATAGGGCAGGCAGGCAAAACATTCATGGGTCAGTGGGCCACTAAAGAGTTGGCATGTGGCAGGTTGACCCGGTCGACCTATCAGTTGAACCGGTGACACCCAGTGAAATGCCTTATTAAATGGGTGATTGATTGAAACTGAGAACACATATTTCAATCACGGCCTGTGAAAATGAATTCTCACCTATCTAGATGGGAAATGAAATCCGGGCTTAGTAGGGAAAATTATCCAGACTTACAGATTTAAAATGGCTATCTAACAAGGGACAGTTTTTTTTTTCTAAGGAAAATGCAATTTCCCCACTTGCCAATCAAACACGCCCTAAGACAAACTGAGGCAGCCGGTTTAACCTAAAAACCGTTGAAACACACACACATGTCAAAGTCAAGGGTCAACGTTTTTGCCAAACCTTGTTTCCCCGCTACTTCGTTTGCACTTTGCATGCCTTAAATTCTCACCTACTATCCATCAAAAGAGAGACCGACTAGTGCTAAGCTCTTGCTTTCCTCCTCGTCAAGATGGGCGGTTTTCCGGCAAAGCTGCTCACCACAACGCTGATCGTCTTTCTTCTTCTCAACATTTCTCCGGCGAGTTCCGCATTACTTACTTCTGGTATTCCTCTTTCCTGTTTATGGTGTAAATTGCCCCATTAATGGTGTTTTTTGTAAATACTCATCACCCAAGGAATTTAGGAAAGCTTAATTATCTCATACAATCTTGACCGTTCAATTTAAGTGTCACCCTTGGATGACCTGTAACTCAAAAACATATATATATACTAACCTGTCAATTCTAACCCTAAGATCGCTTAATCGTTTTATTCCTTAAGAAAAGACAAAATTACTAACGATTTTTATATGGTAGTCCATAATCAAATGTTAAGGTCTTTGATGAGTAGTCGAGCACAATATGAGCCACGTGGCATATTCTTAGAGATTTCTGACCGTATGGATGTTTTGCCCAACTCTAGGTGAACATACAGACAAAAAATTAGCTTGATTAGTGATTTCTAAATGATGGATTGGAGTCATTTTCTTGGGTTGATTTTTAACCGTGGAATTTGAGCATTCTTGCCCATCATTTGTGTTGGAAAGATCCAAAGGTTTGAAATCATTAATCAGGTTGATTTTTAGTTTGTAGGTCCATCTAGGCAGGGGCGGAGCCACATATGAGGCTGGGGGGGCACGTGCCCCCCCCTCAACTTTTTGTAACTCACCGCTGCCATCTAGTCTCACTAACCCCATGGATGTTTTTAGCCCACCTCTCGGAGGATATATATACCAAACATCACTATGGTTGGTAATTTCTAGCCATTAGATTTTAGTAATTTTTAAAGCGTGATTCTAGCTGTTGGATTCAACCAGTTTTTTGAGTACTACACCGGTGGCTAAAAATCATCAAACAAGATGATATTTCGTATCTGTGTCTACCAAGGGGTAGGCTAAAGTCGCTAAAAATCCATGCAGCCAGTTGGCCAGGTGGTAGTGGTAGAGTTACAAATATGGTGCTAGCTCAAAGTTTGAGCTACAGTTTGTTACATCGCGACCCTTTTATTACAAAATCCTTCGGTCTTTGCCTCATGCCTCGGATGGGAGTAAAGCTTTGCTGACAGTGGCTTTCATAGAATCCGATGACAGCCCACAATATGAGCCACATGGAACATTCTTAGAGGACTCTAACCTTATGAATGTTTAGCCAATCCCTAGGTGAACCTACAAACCAAAAATCAGCCTGATTAGTGATTTCAAACCTTTGGATCTTTGTACCCAAATAATAGTCAATAATGTTCAAATTCATACGGTTAAAATCAACCCATGAAAATGACTCCAACCAAACGCCTAGAAATCACTAATCATGTAGATTTTTGGTTTGTAGGTTCACCCAAGGATTGGCCAATCCATAAGGTCAACATCCTCTAAGAATGTGCCACGTGGCTCATATTGTGGGCTGTCTTCAGCTTCAATGACAGCCTGCTGTCAGCAAAGTTTTACTCCCTCGCACAGTGTGTGGCCTCGCCTGCCCGGCCTACCGTTGACAGCCCACAGATCAAAGTTTTATACCCCCCACCCCATTAGCCAGTTACTCTTAAGCTCTGGTGCCCCTTCCACCTTGAACAACCCTGTCTCCGCCGCTGCATCTAGGGACAGCGTCCTCTAAGAGTATGACACATGGTTCATATTGTGGCCTGTCAGCAACTTTGGTGACTGCTGGTGCCAATAAGCAAAGTTCTAGGCGTCATCGACGGTGTGATTCCTATTCTATAGTCTATAATCTATATCCCCTCCAAAAGGTGTCACATCCATTATTGTCGAAGTCAATGGGCATGCGCACTTCCATCAATTTGGTAGACAGCTAAGTTAGTAAACTATTGGGCACACTCTTTCGGGCCCACTGAACCTATGAAGGCTTAGCCCATCACTTTGTGGACCCAGGGCCGTCTCGATGCAACTTGAGGACTAGGGCAAAAACTCCATGAGGCCTTTTTTATATTTAATATATTAATATACATAATATTAATTAAAAAATTTAACTCTACGAAAAAAAATTAGATGCAGAAGACTCTCGTAGTCCCGTTGCAGTCTATGCAGAGGACTCCCGTGGCCCTACATAGATCATTTTTTAGGCTTAATGACTGCGTGGAGGTTCAACCCAACTATTGGTAGATAAACAAACTAAAAATCAGTTGGATTGATGATTTCTAGCCATTAGAGTGGCTAGAATCAATCCTAAAAGTACTAAAATCTTTGGCTAGAGATAACCAACTAGGTTGATTTTTGGTTTGTGTATCCAACAAAGTGTGGGCTAAACATCCATGTTGTTAGTGGGCTAGGGCCTTCTCTCACCTGGGGCCTGGGCCAAACATTCATAAGGTCAGTGGACCCACAAGTCTCTCTCACATGTCATATTTGCAGACTACTCTTTGCATACATACAAGCATGTTATTTGTTGTCATAACTTGTGAATTGGATTCTTGTTGAAAGGTGATGAGAAGGGCATATGGTGGTTTTCTGGTTGTCGAGGAGGCTCAAGAAAGGTGGCTCCTGGCAAAGAAGAAGTGCGGTTTCGGGGCCTAAGGGAAGGTCTACGCGCACCACCAGCGCCAACTGGAAATCGACGACACTCATATGGTTTTAAAGCACCTCCTCCACAAATCATATATTAAATGAGCTGAGCTTAATTACTATTCTAAAGTTCAAGTTCATCCCCCCTTTCTATAAACAGTTTCTTTCTGGATCAATTTATGCGACTGTTAACTATTTTATAGGATGCTTCGCTGCCCAATTTGCCTTTTCTTTTTCTTGTGGTAGGTAAGATGCAAGATGTTTAACAAAATTCATTTTTCGTCGTCGTCTTCGTCTTCGTCGTCATCATTGTTGATACCTTATCCCAACTATTGGGTGTCACCCACATGAATTCTATATCGACTTTATCTAGAGCTATATTTACTTAATGCAGGACACCTAACATATAATATATACATATTTTTTTGATACGTATAACGCTTTATGGGGTTGGGCTCAGGGGACTCTTCTTTTCTGCATCATCTCTACGTTCGGTCGTGGATTCTGAGAATCCATTGGTGGTTATAGTGCAAAATCATCTTTAGATTTTAAGAATCCATGGCCGAGGACACAAGTGAAAGGACGAGTCCTTGGAGCCTGAACCATGCTTTATTAGATGAAGACCTTTAGAGGTTGAGGAAGCCTACCAAAAGACATAATGAATTACAAATATGGGTTAGGCTCAGGAACTCCTTTTTTTGGGACCCCTATTGGGAGTTGTGTTCTAGGCCATGGATTCCACGAATCAAACTATGGTTGATAGTGCTGCAAAAAGTGAAAAAAGTGATGCTGACTCAGCGCTATCAATCACTGTTGGATTCTCGAGAGTTCAAAAAATACAAAATTTTTGGGGATTTTTGTGGCCTCAAGTTAAAGAAATGCCAAGCAGTCCTACCGTAGGCAACTTGAACTTGTCACAACCACTCTCCATCTTGACTTCCACCTCCACTACATGATCCCATATTTAGGCCACAATTTAACGAGCTAAACACCATGGTTTGATTCCAAGACAATATGGGCTGTGAAACAAGAAGAACAATGTGGGTCCCATTGTAGAAGCTTAAGTTTATTGAATAGCTTTTGATAATTACATAGACCTACTCAAAGCTCTTATATAGAGCATTACAAGAGTCCAATAGGATTTGACTCCTATAATCTCTCAATCAAATATAATCCGAATTGATAGAGCATTACAAGAGTCCAATAGGAAGAAAATCCTATAATCTCTCAATCAAATCTAATCCTATTATATTGTCATAATCTTATAGTAAGATATACCAATAATGATATGGTGTATCTCACACAATTTATTATGATATACATTCTCTAACAACTATAACCTCTCTCCAACTAAATTCCTTTTTAGGTAGCACGGTGCAGCATAAGGCCTCAGTCACCTTGGACTCTGATGGGATCACAACACCTTGATTGAACCAATCTAGTCCAATTCTCCATGCATGGTGATGGCCAAGGCAACGCCTAATCACTTTTCGCATTTTATTAATGGGCCAGGCTCAGCAGACACATATTTTCACACACATTTCATACACAATTTTGGTGTACCCACATGGAAGATAAATCAATGGCTATTGGTGAGGATGATCTCCTCACCATATAGATCACCCCCACAAAAATTCAGCCCATTCTGAAATTTCTACCACCATCAAATGTGGGTTTCAAGTTAACAGTAAAAAAAAAATAGACAGTCAATAATTCTTCAACTTGTAAACCATGCTATGAATATCGAATGATTTGAATTTTTGTGAGGGTGATCTCCTCACCATAGAGACCATCCTCACTAAAAATCATCCCATTCCAAAACTTTTAATTTATATATTGGCCTTGGGACGATTTTTTTGTGTGAAAATATGTGTCCGCTGAGCCTGACCCTTTATTAATATGGTTTATTGAAAGAGAAGATAAGAGGAATGCTGTAAGCAATCCCTAAATGGAGTTGCATCGATGCAACCCCCACAAAAGACCCCCGAAAAAATACCCTGAAAATCATTCCTCAAAAAGTCAAAGGGTATTATGGGAAAATGTAATATGTGATTGTGTCAGCATATCGTGGGTCTATCCCGAAGTAATCTTTAGCAGTCACTAGCCGTTCTATGATACAGATTTATATATCAAAATTTTGATTCAAGTCTCAAATTCTTGCCCCGTACCCGTAGTGTACTCTTTTGGGCCACTGGCCTATACATGTTTGGCACATAACTTGGTGGACCTACGCACCAGAAAACAGCACGATAGGTGATTACTAGCCGTTGGATTCGAGCACTTTTCCATCACGGGCTTCATGAACAGGCATATGGGTTGGTTCCAAGCATATGATAATTAAAAAAGTGCTCAAATCCAATGGCTACAAGTCACCAATCATACTGATTTTTCTTGTGTAAGTCCACCAAGGTGTGGACCAAACATTCATGGGTCAGTGTGCCACGTGGCATCTTGAGGGGCTTCATTATCAAAATTTTGATACAGAACTATGTATCATAGATTTTTCCAATCAGTCCTTTGAACTGGCGGGAAAAATTGAAAGTTAGTATGGTGGTGGAGGGAGGGTTGACAGGAGAGTAAAACAGACTTCTGTCACAAGTTGTTGTGATCCCACAATACGAGTAAACATTCGCTCACAGCCGAAGCCGATCACAGCCCACAATACAGGCCACCTGGCACACTCTTAGACGACGTTGACCGTAAAGATGTTTGAACAGTGCTTCGGTGGACCTGCAAACCAAAAATCAGCCTAATTATTGATTTACAACTTTTGGATCTTTGCACCCAAATAACGCTTAATAATGCCCAAATTCCTACGGTTAAAATCAACCCGTGAAAATATCTTCAATCCAACGCTTAGAAATTACTAATCAGGTTTATTTATGGTTTTTAGGTCCACCTAGTGATTGGCCAAACATCCATACGGTCAGAGTCCACTAAGAGTGTTCCACGTGGCTCGTATTGTGGGCTGTGATCGGCTCGCTCACAACATGGTGTGGGCGAAGGTTTACTCCAATACGAGTCACATGGCACACTATTTGAGGTCGATGACCGTATGGATGTTCGACCAGTCCCTCGTGGAAAACCAAAAATCAGCCTGATTAGTGATTTACAACCTTTGAATCTTTGCACCCAAATATTGCTCCAATTCCTACGGTTAAAAACAACCCATGAAAAATAACTTCAATCCAACACTTAGAAATCACTAATCAGACTGATTTTTGGTTTGCAGGTCCATCGAGGGGCTGGCCAAACATCCATACAGACAGCGTCCTCTAATAGGGTGCCACGTGGATCGTATTGTGGGTTTTGACCGGCTTCGGTCACAACATCTTGTGACAGAAGTTTTACTCTTCTATCAACCCTCCCTCCACCGTTATACTAACTTTCAATTTTCTCAATTTTCTCCCGCCAGCTCAAAGGACCCATTTGGCGCCAAGAAAAAACAAAGCACAGTTTCAAATACACAAGTCCCCTTTTCCCTCTCTCTCTCTCTTCCTTCTGCGACTATTGCGAATGGAGAGCTCGAACCCTTCATCCTTCTTTCAAGATCTCAGATTAAGAGAGCTTAACGGATTCAGAGGTACTTCACCGTTTCCATGTTCATCTGTTTCATTCCCAATCTAACCGCGATTTCACCTCTATTTACCACTCTCCCTTTTCTTCTCCATCTATGCAGTACGAAAACGACCGCATCTCGGCAACCTGTCGTCAGATTCCGGCTGCTTTGGTGCCGGAGTTGTATCCATTGAGCACAATGGCGTCGTCAATCCTCCGCTGGCTGTTTCGTTCTGCAAGGTAGAGATTTGTCGTTTTTTATTCAGTTTTGTGGATTTTTTAAGATTTTAAGTTTGTTAGTTTGCTTATTTGTAAACCCTAATTTTACAGACGAGTAGAAATTCTCATCTTCTCGCTGTTTCTGACGAAGATGGGTATCTTAGCTTCTACGATACTTATCGAAACCTTCCCTCTTTAACCTCTTGTCGAGAAAATGCAGGTTCGGTTGTCGTCTCTTAATCGCTAAAAATTAGGGATTAGGTTTTTCAATTTATTGATTTTCCTTTGCTATATGGGTTTCAGCAAAAGCTAGGGTTTGTGATTGGGTAGCTCATTATAACGCCATTTTCGATATATGCTGGATCAAGGTAATTCACTAACGAGATCCATTAATGATCGGATAAATACTCATACCCATTTGCATCTTTTTTGCATTTTGGATCTTTCTTATGGTAATTGAGAGCTTAAAAACATATGGGTTTGGTTTTTTTTTTTTTTCTTTATTACCTTCTTTAGTTCTGATTGTGTATCTTTTGCAGGACGACACCCAAATTCTGACAGCTTCAGGCGATCAAACTGTAAGTTATTTAGCTTTGATAACCTTTATTCAATGATGCACAACAAAAAGTGCGACATTTTGCTTGGGATACATGTAGTTGTTTTTGAATCTTACATTAAAAGCCTACTGGTTTTGATGTTCTCAATCTCATTTATTAATGTATTATTAACAAGTGTGTTTAGCCTAATTTACAATGCTGAGCAAATGGGTTGGGTTTCATCTTACCTGCCTGAAGAAACTAAAGTTACTTTTACGTACAATATTTTGATAATTTGTGGAATAGTTCATCTTGTGTTGTATGTTTGCTTATTTGGAGTTATGGGTCTTCTATTGAATGATTCAGTTGCTCATTTTCAGGAAAATTCATAAACTGTGTCTGACTGTTCACGGTTTTCTGACCTGGATGGAATCCAGATACAGAGCTTGCAAAACCAAATGGTTATTTTGAAAAAGGATTAGAAACCTGGATTTGCACTGTTAATCACCCAGCACTGAATCTGAGTTGAATTGCTGAGTCTGGTATGGCTTGGCAGATTGTTACACATGTTTTGGTGTACTACTTGTTTCTTCCCCACGGTGCACTGTCTTAGTTGCCTGTGCAGTTCAGCCATTATATGAATGTGTTGGTTGCATTGGCCAATAAACTCATAATTCATGTGTCATTCCCATTCATAATGAGTAAAGACCAAAGAGACGGTAGTGAATTGACTACCCACTGAAACCGAGTCACTTGGAGGAATCAGAATGAATGAGTCTAAATTTAGTTTTATATTTGTGTCTAGTTTATACCCACTGAAACCGAGTCACTAGGAGGAATCAGAATGAATAAGAGTCTAAATATAGTCAATAATTTTTATTTGTGTCTAGATCTATTCTAATAGCAACTAAATTGAACACTTTTTGGTCTTCTGGACAGATAAAGATTTGGGATGTGGAAGAAAAGGAATGTGTTGGTGTCTTGACAGGGCATACTGGAAGTGTAAAATCACTGTGTTCTCACCCATCTAATCCTGGTATGTTCATGTTTTCCGTGAGTTTTTTTTTTGGTCATCAAAAAAGGGTATGCTTCCAATTTCTGTAAAATAATCCTTTTTTTTCATCAGATCTTGTTGTATCTGGTTCAAGAGATGGTTCTTTTGCCATCTGGGACTTGAGATACAAGCCTAGTTACAAAAGTAGTCGTGGAGAGCCCTCTTTCACGTAAGTTTCTATTATAACCTTGAATCTTCAATCTTTAATCAATTGGGTAGATTAGGTTCTTGTCTTCACTTTCATAGTGCTATTTTTTATTTTACTTTCTTCAGCCCATCTGCTGTGGTCAAAGGGGCTCATGTTTCAGCTCAAGGAAAACGGGTTAGGCGTGGCAAGGTTTGTCCAGTGCTACTGTTATTTCTTGCTGAACACTTATATGCTTTTCTTGCATTTTTACTGAAGCGCAGTTCTAACAGGCGGCTTCCATGAGCATTACATCAGTTCTTTATCTCAAAGATGAGATCTCCATTGCTAGTGCAGGAGCAGTGGACAGGTATGTATGAAACTTTGTCAGATACTGTCATGAATCAAGTGTTGAATTCCTCTGTAACAGAAGCTACTTTGTATTGATACTACAGTAATGATGATTTTTTTTTTCTGCCTGTTCTTATCATTTGGTTCATTTCAGTGTTATCAAATTCTGGGATACACGGAATTTGAAAGCCCCAGTCACTCAGACACGTCCTCATCCTGAACCATCAACTGAAAAGGTTAGTTGGTCTTGCACCAAACACGCGACTTGATAACATATACAAATGCCATGTATATGGCAATCTATAAAGTAGAGGAGCTATAAAATTCTCCGAGGTGGGTTGAGCTCTGCTGTCCATCTCAGTGGATCTTGAGATTTTGCCAGGGGAAATTGGATTGACCTGTCTGTATGGATTGAGGAAAAACAATTCGATGGCATAAATTTTGAGATCTGCTGCTTTGACCCGTCTCTGAGTAAAATCAACACAGTCCATTAACTCTGATACCCCTTATAAAAGTTTGAAGTTACAGTAGAATTCTGTATGTGCTTGATTATTTTTTCTCTACTTTAGGAAAGAAGGAAACATGGGATATCTTGCCTATCCCAAGACTCAAATGGTGTGTTTCTATCAGCTTCTTGCATGGACAAAAGGTATTTTTCGGTTCTATATTCTTTTCTTTCTTTTTCTCTGCAAATTACATTAGCTTCCATGCCAAGGACTCAAGGATAATATATACTCTTGAATATATTTTAACCATCGGGGTCAAGACCACAGCTCAAATGAACTGACCTTTAGATGTGGGTCGATTCCAACTTACCTTAGCTCACCCCATTCAAAACACACGTGCACCCAATTACAATAAAAAGAGGACACTGATCAAGGATTTCATTTGGTTCAATCAGAATTTACTTGTACAATGTACTTCAGCTTGATAAGGGTCCTGTGAATACTTTCTCTGGCGGTCGAATCGAGTCATTTTATGTTAAGGTACACTTTTCTTTTAGTTAGGCCAACTGCAAACTATTCCACTACTATTCTATATTAGGTTGTGTTTCTTATTTATTAAATTATAATTTATTGCAATTGCAGTCTGCAATTAGCCCAGATGCAGCTCACATACTCGGTGGTTCAAGTGATGGAAATGCCTACATATGGCAGGTTCGTATTTGAATAAATGTATTCTTTTTATCTTCCTCTGGTGTCTTTCTTATTTTGGACAAAATTTGCTCAAATGTGTTATATCAGGTGAAAAAACCTCATGAGGATCCTATCACATTGAAAGGTCATGAAGGAGAAGTTACTGCAGTGGATTGGTATGTGTTTGGGCCAAAAGGCTTAAGTACTCTTTCTAAAACTGTTAATTTTTCCCCTAATACTTCACTTCATTGCAGGTGTTCGTCTGAGATTGGAAAGATAGCAACTTCTTCTGATGATTTCACGGTAAGCATGCCCAATCAATAAGTCAACTGAACAAATATGTTTGACCATGTCCTACAAATACCAGAGTATCCTGTATTAGTGTGGGTGTTGTTTCTTGTTAATACCAGTACCTGCACATTCTAAGATGTGTTATCTTCCTACCATCTCTCTTCTAGAAGGTGAAGTTTCCATGGACTAACCTAACAAATACATCCAAACATGATTACAAAGCACAAATCAAATAAAAGAGCATCTACATTGCATCTCCTACATTTGTACATCCATCACTGTTCTCTCATTGCATCTGATTTTCCTATCATGCTTCATTTCATAGGTCCGCATCTGGAACTTCCAGAAGGGTTGTCACTCAAATACAAAATCCCCATCATCCATTCGAAGGAGAGTAACCGCAATACCAAGCACAGAGTGTAGAAAGCTGTTCATGGATGAAGATTCAACAGATCTCACAAAGGCTGTCAACAGCTCTTGTCAGTCAGACGATGTCTTGACTAGAGATTACTCACCTGATGAGATTAGAATGCCTGAAATCAGTACACCTGAATCCGCAAAGAGAAAGTTCTCATCAAGTTCTTTTTCAAAGGAAGGTTTAGAGATGGAGAAGACTCCAGAAGCTGCATTGAAAAGCCCGTCTTCTGTTCTGAATCCACCTTCCTCCTTGAAAAGAAGAACAATCAGAGATTACTTTGTTGCAGCTTCATGAAAGTAGAGGCTTACTACCTTTGGATTTTCTCATTTACAGTATACAGAAGATTGGAATACAAAGTGCCTATATTTTCGGCTTCGGTTTTTCTTTTAAGTAGCAGGGGTCTTTCCCTAGAGTGAGTTCAGTATCCTTTATCCTTTTCAATTCTTTAATTCAATCTGATTTCATTACGTCCAATGGTAAACTCAGTGTTTCGGCTCGTGATTTTGCAGGTTTGTATTTGAAATGTACAGGAAGATTATTTGGTCATAAATATAATATTTCGAGAGAGATTTTTGACGGCGGATATTCCATCTCTTGAATTTTTTCAATGTGGCGATTAGATGCAAGTGCAAATATGTGATGAGCTTCAAAAATTATGAGCTTCCAAGGGTTTGTTTCAATGCACCCAAGATTTAGTTGGGCTTCAATAAGTTTGGATGACGCTCGTTTTGCGCCCTGTAATTCATGCAATACACAGTGCTAATCACCAACTTGACAAGAGAAATTTATCAAACAGCATAATTAATGGAATCATAGACCATTGTTTCATGTCTTGGTTTTAGACTGCACAGTGCAGACCTCTTCCTACTGAAAATCTTTGACAACTTTATCAATCACATTGCCATATGGATGGCACGTGAGCTGTACCGCGGATTAAAATCTGTTGATGTTGAATTGTTTTTTGCATCTAATAAGTGCTTTTGGTGGGTATGGACTGGACTTCAACCTGTGATCTCAAATGCTAGGATCAGAACCATGATATTCATGGTGCTTGAATTCACAATGTAAATGAACAGGAGTGATCTCAATGCTGGGCCAGCCTGGGCTGGGCTACCTTGTGGGTTCAAACAGTTCAGGACCAATCCTGTTCAAATAATGGGTATAATGGGTTGGGCCAACAGATTTGGGTCAGGTCTAAGTGTACTTTTCTAAAAGCTTAGCTTAAATCCAAACCGTTCATCTAGTGAGTCTTCAAATTAAGCCTTGTCCTCACTCCTGGGCTTGAAAATACAGGCCAAGCCCGGGTTCATATTTTGTTGGGCCAAAATGCTTATCAGGCAAGCCTGGTCCATTAATACCCCTAACTTTGTCCTGTGTTTAGATCAGAAGGTAATATCCCATCCTAATACCAGTACATATGCACGTGTGCTTGATTGGTATAAGATCTCTTTAAGGAAAAACCGATCTGGTAGATGTTCTTAACCGTCCGATCTATCAGAAAAAAGAAAAAAGTAAGGCAAATGATCCACAATAGGTTAATAGAACTGATGATCATAGCTTAGGGCGAGAAAAAATTTGGTCACCACCGCTTAACTTGTTGACACGTAACTCAACTAACTAATGTCTTCTTAAGTGGAGGGCAAATTTTTTTCTCATTGGTATAATGGATTGATCTAAGTCTAACTGCGCCGTGGGTACCTTTAAAGGCGTCCTCTTGTTTGCGCGGGAAAAGCTTTGGATACATATCCTCCCGAAAGAAATGCCACGTGGTCACACTCTTTCGGTCCCACAAACTCCATGAATATGTGAGTAACTGACGTGGTGGACCTACACAGGGAAAATCAGTTTGATTGATGACTTCTGACCATTGATTCAATCATTTTTAATTACATTCTTTACGACACGCGCATGGGAGAGGAAAATGGGAGTAAGAGCTACCTGACCACCCAAAATACAAGCCACGTGGCAATTTCTTAGAGGACGCTGACCGTATGGATGTTTGGCCAATCCCTAGGTAGACCTACAAACAAAACTTCAAAACGACAACAGCACCCCTCATTCGTCTTTTGTGGTTGGTCTCAAACTAAATGTGCTTTCGATTGTCATCCCTTCTATTCGAACTCTCACAGTCTTATCAGACCCTATTAGTAACCAAACAATTACACGCGTTGATCATCAGGGCCCACCTCTCACACGACCCGTTTTACGCAACCAAAATCATTCGATTCTACGCCATTAACAATGACCTCCATTCGGCTCGTATTCTGTTCGATAAAACTCCCCACAGAAGCGTCTACCTCTGGAATTCCATGATCAGGGCTTACGCTCGAGACCACAAATTCGACCATGCATTCTCTCTATTCTCACGGATGTGTAGTGCAGAATCCAAACCCGACAATTACACCTTTGCTTGCATCTTCCGTGCATGCACAGAAAATTCAGACCCGATAGGATTGAAAACTGCTCATGGAGGAGTTATAGTGTCTGGTTTAGGATCAGATTCAGTTTCTAGTAGTGCACTTGTAAGCGCCTATTCGAAACTAGGCCTTGTTGATGAAGCTTGTAGGGTGTTCAATGGGATACCCGAACCAGATTTGGTTCTGTGGAATTCAGTGATCACAGGATATGGGTATGGTGGATTTTGGGATAAAGGCCTACGATCGTTTAGTAGGATGCGAAACATGGGGAGAAACCCAGATGGGTATACTCTGGTTGGACTGGTCTCTGGTTTTGGTGATCCCTGCTTGTTAGAAATTGGCCAAGGAATTCATGGTTTTTGTTTGAAAATTGGGTTTGATTTTAATGCTCATGTGGGAAGTTCGCTTGTGAGTATGTACTCGAGGTGTAATTGCTTGCATTCAGCTTATAGAGTTTTTAGCAGTTTACCTCAGCCTGATTTAGTTCTATGGTCTGCTTTGATAACTGGATTTTCTCAGTCTGGAGACTGTGAACATGGCCTGCTTTTATTTAAAAGAATGAATTTCAAAGGGAAAAGAGCAGATCCTATCTTAATTGCTAGTGTAGTGGCAGCTTGTGCTCGGTTGGCGATTGTGAGACCTGGTCGGGAGATCCATGGTTATGTTTTCCGGCGTGGGTTCATGTCAGAAGTTATGGTTGCTTCTGCACTCATAGACATGTACTCAAAGTGTGGTTTTGCTGGCTTAGGAGTTCAGATTTTTGAAATTATGCCAGAAAGGAATGTCATTGCTTATAATTCTGTAATTTCTGGTCTCGGTTCACATGGACTCGTATTGCAGGCCTTCAAAATGTTTGAGGAGATGTTGGAGAAGGGATTTAGACCTGATCAATCCACTTTCTCTTCTCTCCTCTGTGCTTGCAGCCATGCTGGGTTTGTTAAAGATGGCTGGGAGTTTTTTAGAAGAATGGAAGATGAATTTGGTGTCCCTGCAGGAATGGAGCATTATGTACACATGGTGAAGCTTCTTGGGATGGCTGGAGAATTGGAGGCGGCTTACAATCTTATACAGACAATGCCGGTACCACCGGATTCTGGCGTTTTGGGTGCACTATTATCGTGTTGTGTCATTCACGGCAATTCGAAGTTGGGGGAAATTGTGTCCCGTCAGCTTTCTGAGATCGAGCCAGAGAAAGCTGCCTATAGAGTCATGCTTTCAAACATATATGCCTTCGATGGGAAGTGGGATGATGTGAAAAAATTGAGAGATGGTATGATGGAGACTGGACTACGAAAAACACCTGGACTTAGCTGGATTGGAGATGGTAATATTTGATTCTAGTACTGTGACTTAATACTTGTTTGAACCTTTTTATGTCAGCTATGCAAATGAGATCTCAGAAATACCCCAAATTGTAGATGATTGGGGAGTTCTTGAACAGTTAAGAGTGGAAAAGGTCTTATATAAAGAGCTAGAGCTAATTTTCTGTTCTACTGATTTCTTATATTCCATAGGATGTCAGGGATAGAACAAATGCAATTGATGCTTAACAAGTACAGACAACACAAAGGAGATTTACATAAACATCCTGACAAATCTGAAGACCATGTATAGCTTAACAAAACATCAAGTGGCCAATGACTTGAGATTGTAATACAGTGTTTGGGCCAGAGCCTGGCAAATCGAACTCTTGATCATCTCAAAGAAATTCTCAAATTGTAGCTGAAGAGGTCTTCTGCGAGCTGTTCCAACATGGAAATGGCTTCGAACCTTACCAGTGGAATGTGTCTAACCTTGCAGTTCCCTTCACCTTCATCAGGTCTCCATCGCTGTTCATGATATGTGTGGTGACATGCTGCAACCTTCAGGGAGTGTCTTCAGTTTCAAACAGTTAAGAATGTGGAGGTATATTAAGTGGTCTCTCTCCGAGTACTGTCTGTTCCTGTAGAGCATGAGAAGCAATAATTAGACCTCAAGCTTGTGAAGCCACCTCCCCAGCAAAACTCTCTCCCTATTTGTTTCGCGTCGTGAGCATACCACAGGTAGAGATGTTTCAAGTTGGATCGAAATTGAAGGACTGAAGATGGGTTCTCAGATAAATGGGAGTGTTGGGAAGAAAAAGAACAATAAACAATCTAAAGAACAAAGATGCAATCACCGACAACACAAAGATTTACGTAGTTCCCTCTAGATTGAGGTACGTCCACGGATCCACACCAATTCCACTATGCTCTGAGGCAAGAAAAGAAACACACTATACAATGGATAATCATCTCTGATCAACCGAGGTATATATAACCCCAAGATGAAACTGGGGTTTCCGTATCTCTATGTACAGTATGCTAGCATCATCAGGCTCCACAGAACATAACAGGGAGAACCTAACTTAGCTTGGTGAGGTTTTCAATTAAGCCAAGCCAGTTGGTTATCTTTCTAGATCAAGTTTTCGTCGATGCGGCAGAGGTGAGCATGGTGTCAACGGTCGAAGTGTTCCTTCCGGAAAAAAAGAACGTATTGCTTCTAGAGACAAGGTGAGTAGGTACAGGCGCATAGGTCACTTGCATTATCTTCCTCCATCTCCATCACTCCCAGTTCTCTGAGTTGGGTCAAGCTATCTGAACTGGTGAAAGTTTGGAGGCTTCTCAATGTCCCTATCAGTGCATCTACATTCATTCCAGACATCCATATTTTTGAACATTTTAAGGTGCCTCAGTTGTAGAAGATTCAGAATCCCACATGACAATGTCGTTAAATTCCCACTCCATCTGATATACAGAGTTTGTAGGTTTCAAAGATTTCTCTCTGGAAGCTATTTTAAATCTGATTTCATTAAGCCTAGATCCCTTGGTGTATCAGATTTCTCATTTCCTAGGGTATATGCTCTCATTTTAGGATAATAGGCACTCCCAATCGGTTGCAGAAAGGCCTTCAAACATGAATGAAGATTGGATTGGGAGACTATTCAGTTTGGGTCGGATGGTCTTAGCATCGAAATGAGGGATATTAGAATCTGACTGGTACATACATGCAGTAATGTAATCTTCTTCTTGCATCATATGGAGAAAGAATTCCCTATGCAGTTTCGGGGACTTCAAGATTTGTCCTATGGCTTGTGTGTTTTTCTACTAGATGAAGCATTTTCAATTTAGATATCTTTTCAAAACAACCTTTTTTAACTACTTAATTATTTAACATGCCATTATTTCCAAAACAGTTCCTTAACAACACCTCAATTAAAATTTTATGCTATTACTTTCATATTTTGAAAATAACCCTTAGTAATTTTGATTTTCTAATTGTGCCTTGAGTTGCCACAATTTATAGGGTAAGGCCTAGCCCCATCCTCACTGATAAGGGTTAGGCTCTAGCCCGGCCCTAGTCCTTGGAGGGCCTGAACTGACTAGGCCAAGTCCTACCCTCAAGGGCTAGGTCAGAGCTTAGAGGAATAACATTAAGAAACATTGATGCGTAGATAATGCAGTTAACTTGGTGAACGTGTTTCCTTGATTTAATATATGTGGATGTTTCAATGAATGATCATAATTTTTACGTCATAGGTGTTCACCGTTAAGGTTTGAAAATGAAATCTTTTAGTCTTTTTAAAGACCTCAACAAAATAAGTGATAAATCACAATGTTACACTCCAAAAAAAACAAAGCCATTTAGGAACGGTTTTGACCCATTCCTATATTTTTCAAAATAGGAAAGGTTTTTGATTGTTCCTAATATTTGAATGGTTTAACCATTTGGGAATGGCTCAAAAGTGCTCTAATTTTTTTTATTTTAAAAAAATGCACCCCCCAATTTAGATTTGAATATAGGACACTTGTGCCCTTTCTAGATAATATAATTAAAAAAGGGGTTAGGCTCAGGGTACCCCCTTTTCTGACCCCTCTCGGGAGTTGTGTGCTCGAACATGAATTTTTAGAATCAGACAGTAGTTGATGGTGTTGAGCTGGCATTCACTTTTTTACTTTTTGCCAGTGTTCAATCACCATTGGATTCATGAAATCCACGACTGAGCACACAAGTCCCGAGTGGTGTCAGAAAAAAGGGGGTCCTTGGAGCCTGAGCCTTAAAAAAATAGAGATGATTTGTTGAGGGCCAGGCCTAGCTCTACTGAGTGTGACCCAGGCCCGACCCTTATTTAAAGAGGCTTTACATATTTGGGCCCAACCCCGTCCTAAGGACTTGAAATTTATTAAAAAAAAAGCCTTCTTTTTTATAAGACTGGTCGGGCTGAGATGAAGTCTTCTTCGGCTGTGTGTTTGTATCTCCATTTATTTCCCAAAACAGATTTTCTTCCACAAAAAAGTGCTCCTGAAAATATCTTGGCTTTTCCTCTGGAGCAAAAATGGGAATCCAAACAGCCCCTTAGAGTTAAATGCTTACTTAAAAGTCTTAAAGCAACAAAAAGACAAAATTAACCTCGTTCATGAAATTCCTTCCTGTCTTATCCTTCCATTTCTTTATAAAAACCCATCTTCAGACCAATTCCGAAAGGAAATAAACAATTAGGATAGAAATGGCGGGAGATCTCTCCCCAATTGCGACCGAAAACCTCGAGACCTCCCTCACAGCCATTAAATACCAGTGGGAGGTCCAGTTCGCTCGCTTCTTCAACTTCCCTCCTTATCTCTCCTCTCCTTCTCCCAATCTCAAGCCTCTCCCGAAATCCCAAATCCGTTGCAGAGGCAACTGGATTTCTTCTTCTTCAATTGCTTCTCTGAGTCTCATCACCGATCCTTCGAATCCCGAAACGATCCTCACCGTTGCCCTTCGAGGAAAGATCATTGTGAGAATAATCAAGTTACTTAATCTCTGATTTTTCTTTCGATCCGTTATTGTTTCATGATGCTTTCTGGATCTTTAATAGGTCTTTGGATTTTACAGTTTCAAATGTCTCGTGTTGTGGTTCCGATTTGCGGAGTTTTTATGTTATTTTTTGGTTGTCGTGATCGAATTCACGGAACTTCGTGCCGAACTTGACTTGATTGATCATTGTGGTCTGAATCTGTAGATATGTGATTGTGATAGAGGGACTACACGTCATTTCTTTCGGTTTGTTGAAGTTTTGTGATACTTTCCTGTAAAAAACTGGTTTGAAGATTCTTCCAAATGATCTTCTATGTTTTCTATTCTAGAAAATGTGTTTCTATATATTCGGTTTTGTAGCGTGGAGTTTCTGTAGTGTCTAGCGAATAACTCTAGATTTGTACGGATTTAAAGGTTTTTTATTCAATATTCGAGGAGCACACGCCATATCTCTTTATTTGTGGTAGTCCTGTAGTGTGTTTAAGAAATCTACTTACTTCCAAGGATGTAGGATTGGTAAGCTATGTTTTATGATTTTTTTTGGATAAGTATAAATTTTATTGGATCGAGGCTTTTAGAGGCTGAGAAGGCCTACCAAAAACCTAAACAAATTACATAGGGATCGAAACAACGATCAATGCATAACAGAAAATTTTATGATTTTGATCTTATGTTTTACCATCTTTAACTATCGTTTTCTTTATAATTTCCTTTTTATTTTAGTTCTTTTCATGTGCTGAGGTCTTTAATGCCTATTCCATTGGATTTAGAAGGAGTTGTGCTATTCCACGGATAACCGGTCAAAAATATTTGCGGTTGAGGTCATTGACTGTTGGATTAAAGAGATCCACGCAGTTGTTTCCTCGGATAGCATTTTACTTTAGAAGAACCTAGGGACTTGGGGGTTTTCCATCATATTGCTTCATTTATTGATATATGTTTGCCATTTTTATTTGAGTAGGTTGCATTTGAGTTGGTTGATTTCACAGTATTGCTCGAGTTCTTGTGTGATTTTCCTACGAGGGAAGTCGCATGGAAAGACTTTTACATTTTTGATTTATGTGATTTTTGTGATCTATAAGGCCATTTTCTTACAAATTATGGAATTCTGTGGAGTTTCCCCAGATTTCTTGAAACTGCTGAGATATTTCAATTTCTGCAGACTTTGGATTTATTTCATTTCAGACTTTATCATCATCATCATCATCATCATCTATGCCTTATACCAAATGTTTGGAATGGGGTCTAAATCCTTTCAGAATTACGCACTTATATACATTTCTGTCTGAATTCTCAGAAAATCCAGCTATCTTTTCCTATATTCATGAAGATTGCTGAAGACATTCACTCTTGAAAATTTTTAGACTCTCCGAAATCTTTGCTTTTGTGGGTATTTTAGGTGGATTTTCGTTTCAGATCCCTGGATAATTAAGAAGTCTACGTTCGATGATTTTGTAGATATTCTTTAATTTTTTTCTCTTTAGAGGTATTTTTGATTATTTTGAGGCAATTGCTTCAGTGAGTTGTTGAAGTATTGTATTACTTTAAGATGATTTAAACCTTGCGGCACTTGTTTCTGATAAAGATGTTTTTCCACCTTTATCATCTTTGAATTGGTTATGGTTGGAGATTCTTTTGGAGTTGACGGGGTGATCTTGATAAATTGATTTTAACTTGATGCAGGAACAACACTTCACCTGCAATCTGCATTTCTCCTGGCCTCAGGTGTCATGTGTCACCGAATGTCCTACAAGGGGGAGCAGAGTCGTATTTGTGAGCTACAGAGATTGTGATGGCCAGGCAAGCTCTTAAACTGCTGTAGGATCCTTACTGACATAAATTTGGTATGTAATGGGCCTAAGATTCCAATCTTACCATAAAAAGTCTAAATTTCCCGTAGTCTTCATAATTTGGATACTTATTTATTGAAAGCCAATTGGTCCGATGCATGTTTGTTATAAAAGCCCCGTTGTAGCAGTCTACATTGACTGTATGATGGCGACAATAGCCTATTATGACAGTCGCAATTTAAAATGAAATAGTACTGGTTCTACATAATAATGACTGAGATGTTCCTCAATTTTAAACGGTGTTTTCTGCTATAATGCAATAAATTGTCAAATGTAAAAGAAAATAACAGTTTATAGCAGACCACTTAACTGGTTTAATAACAGATGTAACGGTTTATAGCAGTGGATCTTTGGTCTGTTATACTCTCTCCAAGGATACTGTGGATATACATTGCGTTACCCCTTGGTTTCCAGTGTGCACTTGATTGCCCATACTTGTGATCTTTGATCTGGAGTAGTGTTTTTTTGCCTTTTAAACATTCATTGCAATTCTATTGGATATGCAACTGGAAATCATGTTATTTCATGCCATGGGTGGTTTAAAGGACAGGATATGCATATGTTTCTTTGGTAATAGATGATTATACTCATTTGTTTCTTATTGATGATGGATGCACATTAGTGCACATGCTTGTGAAACTGAACCGAGGGTATTTCTTATCTTTTAAATCTTCATTCAAACGCTTAACAAGTACAGATGATTGAGAACTTAAAATAATCATCATTTTAAATTCATAGGTGTTGGTCTGCTGATAATATATATATATTCTCTGACTTTACTATTTGAATTTGAATGCTATCTTTGTTAATGCAACCCCAGTGAAATTTGCTTGTGAGTTTGCAGATCCAGAAGTTCGCCCTGCGGCTTGCAACATCTTGTGATGCACAGACATTCATTAGTGCTATGAAGGTGCAATCATCATCACTTAGAATCATACAAGAGTTTACGGTCTTGAAGATTGTTCTTAGACTCAGCACCCAGGACTTTAGTTGTGTTTTTAAAACTATTTTTTTAGTTTGCTTTATAATGGGCATGTTTTGGTTTTATTCAAGGAGAGCTTGAAGGTCGGAATGGAGTTTGGACTTCCAAGAAGCGATTTTGGGTCTGAAATTTCATCTCAATCTGAGTTTGTCTCTTCAAATGGACTCCAGTACAGGTGAACAAGATCTCAACAATACCTGATCTTCTACTGTTCTTTTTCTTTATGGCAGATTCCAATTATAAAAATACTAAAAAAAAAAGAGAAGAATCAAATATAAATATTGCCAATGCTTGAGACGTATGGGTATTGCAGAGCTGTGGAGGAATTGAGTTTTGTGGATCCTGTTGCTGTTGCCACATACACTCCTCAGATGCCACCACCGGTTTCGAACAACAATTGTGAGCAACACATTTGTTCCCAGGAATCATTGGTTGGACATAATTTTGAAGGCATTTATACAGCCTTGCCCCCCAGCTTCACAGCACTATTGACTAACTGTTCTGCCGAGGTTGAACAAGGTAGATTGATTGCACAAGTTGCAAAAATAATACACCATTCCTACTCTGTTTTCCTTAATTGAGAAGTTGAGACTATGGATGCTGCAGGGCAACCAAAGGTACCTGAGGAAGATGACGTCAAATCCCAAATCATGGTATCCTTCCAAACTCTGGAGTTTTCTATCATTAGCGAACCTGTTGGTACTGCACCACAGGTTATTACCGCGATAGAGGCACTGGAGTACTAGTGCAGTGCAGTACCAATTGCAACCTCTAGTCTGAATATAAACTTCTATTAATTCCATTTGTTCATTTCTTTAATTTTGTTGCAGAAATACATGTCGGATTCTTCCTTCCATGGTACGTGGAGTTTCTTACGCGAATCAGTTCTTAGCCAGTTTGCATTGCTCTAGTGCTTGTGTTTCTTTCGTCTTGTTTGGGATGCCGAGTTGAGTTGGTTATTCTCTTTTTGTTCTTACCAGATATGTTGACTAAAGTAGAGGAAGTCATCAGTGAAATGGGTGGCGATTTGGCGCTATAATTTGGTCCCAGTTTTGCATTCAGAGCAGTTTCTCTCTTTTTCAGTGGCCATGAGCTGGCTATCAAGTTCGTCGTATACTCTTTCCCTTATTTCCAGTTTTCATGATATAGTTGATGTAATTTGACAAGTGTGACTCAAATGCACATAGTACACCACCCCCACACTGGTATCTTAGTATACCAATCAATAGTAATACAGAAAAAGAAAAGGAAAATACAAACCATCGTTTCTTTTTTTCAACTTTGTTTTTCAGTTTTCTTTTGTGCCTAGTATGACATCGTGATGCTGCCCTGTATGCACACTGACTCACTAATCCATACCATTCAGTAGTTGTCTGCCATTTTAGATGGGTCATCGCCTAAAGATCATCCTGCTTGTGAGATATGTCCACACATTAGAAGATAGAGATCATCAGATTGGGTTTCGTTTTGGGTTTATGTACCATCCCTCCGGTCAGTGAATCTGTTGGTCCTGTGACCAACGTTGGGCATATTTGTCCCAGTTTTTGGACCTCTTATTGGATGGGCGTTAGCCTACATATGGAAATGATCTGATAATCTTGGCCGGTCATTCATGCAATTTTTGGGCTGAACGCCTGATCCCTTAAAATCTGCTCAATTGCATTATGTAGATTTAGCTCGTGTTGTGAATGGCTGTTATTGATCATATAACCAAGGTTTAAAAGGGGCAGTTATAATGGTATAACGTACTGGGGTCGTTACTGTTTTTCCTTTATAATGGCTGTTATAACGAAAATAGCGCCCAGGTGGAAAATCTCAAAATTTGAATATTCAAATCTTGAAATTTGAATTTCAGATTTTCAAATAAAGGAAATAACGGCCATTTTTTTCCTCAAAATTTTCCAGAAAATAACGGTGGCGACGGAACGTAATGTAACGGGGGAGGTCTGAATCCCTTATAAGGGCCGTTTTCTAAACCATGCATACAACCACATATATGATGAATTAAACTCAATTTATAATAAAATATTAGAAAGCAATTAAAAAAAAAAACGCAGAAAAAAGCCAACACATACAAGTAATGAGTGTTATTTTCGTTATTATCTTTTGTTTTCCAGAAAATGTAATCTCCTCCCCCTCCATAAATTCAGATGTTGGTAGAAAACACTAAATCCAGAAATCATATATGTAAAAGCAGAAGAGGGGAAAAACTATAAATACCGAACAAACCAGAGACCAGATCACCTAGCATTAGCAATCGAAATAGAGAGCGGGTTATTAGTTAACTGATCGACAGTCTCGCCTGATCTCCCCTTGTTTTCCAGTAAGCACATCTATCCTCCCCATCCGAACCATGGCGCGTCCAAACTTCTGAGACCATCTGAACGGATTCAATGCCAACGACTTAACTATCTTCCTTGTTTTGCGGTCTTTCATCAGTGCCTGGTCTGATGACAGCAACCCTCTCCCAACACTCAGCCCCATGTAATACGCGTTATCAAGTTTATGTGGGGAGATGGAGTCTAGTGCCACTCCACTCCCGCTTAGTGGCACATCCATTTCTCCTGGCACCGGGCACATTTGCTTTAAGTTGAAGGCGTAGAATGGGTCAAAGCTCGGGTCATGACTATGGTTCGACTTCGAGTCAAAAAAGTAGAGCCTGTTTTGAAAAGATGAGCAGTGGGCTATGCCTATGGAGTGTGCACCTGAGAGCGTGATCATCTCAGCCTGGCTAAGCCCCTTCTCCGCGAATATGTCAGTAAGCTTCTCGACGGAGTAGGACGGTGCTGGGAGGTTGATTGTGTCCATAGCATATGATGACCGTCCATCACGGCGGCCAGCAGGGACTACGTAGTAGAAGAGGCCGGATTTAACAGCAGCGTCACGAGCTGCAAAAGCAAGGATGTCAGCGCATGAGACAATGCCAGGGCACTCTTGCTCGATGCGTGCTTTGGCCTCGTCGATAACCTCCAGCCCACGGAGGGACTTGCCGTTGGCTGGGGAGTCTTTCTCTACAACTTCTCCCGATGGTGTGGTGTCCAGCAGGATGGAAGCATCGCAACCCTGTTTGATATTTAAATCTCCATATCAATGAATTGTAAAGGGGATGGATATGATGGGTCCACATCAGTTTTAGAATATTCTCCTATTTAATAATGTCCCCCACCCTGGCACTGTGGCACGTAGAGATGGCGGTCCCTGATTGGGGACATCCCCAGCATTGATGTTTAGCCCACCCTTTGGTGGATATACACCAAAACTCATCAAGATTGGTAATCTCTAGCCATTAGATTTTATTACTTTTTAAGTCGTGATTCTAGCCGTTGAATTCAATTTTTTTTTTTGGTGAGTACTAAAACCAACGGCTAGAAATTATCAAACAAGTTGATTTTGGTATGAATGTCTCACCAAGGGGTGGGCTAAACATCGATGCGGTCAGTGGGCCCACAAACAAAAAATCACTAATTTTTGGTTTGTAGGTCCACCTAGGGACTGTAAAAACATCCATATGGGCAGAGTCCTCTAAGAATGTGCCACATGGCTCATATTGCACCCTGTCATCAAAGTTTTACTCGCGTTGTTGGGTCTACATTACGGTACTGGATGGTGGTTTCTGGGTTGAAAAGAGAGAGAGAGAGAGAGAGAGAGAGAGAGCAAGTGCACTTACGCTAATGAAGCAGTCATGGAAATGCAGGCGAATAAGGCCAGCAGCAATGCCTGCATTATATAAGAAAGCGTTGGTGACAACCTGACTCACAATCTTCTCTGCTTGCGGACAGGTTTTCATGTAGAACCTGGCGTGGAGATGGTTGCCATCAAGCTTGTTCAAAGCCGCGGTTGGTTGGAGGGCGCAGAATAAGATGATAACCATTGTGATGATCCGGGGAATCGCCTCCATGGTGACACTCTGACTTGGCGAGCAACCTTTTGGCCTGGAGAAAGAAAAGCTCTTTTAAGATCCATAGAACGTAAGGTTGAGGTTCCGCTTATGAAGGGTCAAAGCTGTCGCCGCGTTGAAGGATTCGTACGAGACGGTTATGTTAGTTAAGATGTTCCAAATGATTGACACAACATTGAAAAAGTTGTGCCAAATAACTGTAATAACTGAAATATGAACATGCTAAGGTATATATATATATGAGTAAAACTTCTGTCACAATCGGATTGCAAATCACACAAACACAGCCAATGAGTTCTCGGCACGTACACCTAAAAAGCAAAAGCACTTGTGTACGTGCTGAGAACTCATTGGCTTGCGATTGTGTGATTTACAATTTCGTGTGATAGAAGTTTTACTCGTATATATATATGGTCTCAAATTCTGGTCTAGGAGATCTAGGGACCCATAGAATCACGGGCAGATGGGGTAGATCCCGCCATCAGATTGATTGATTGGTCTCAACAAGGAGGATATGGTTGTAAAAGATCTCACAGGTGGGACCTACCAAAATAGCGGGGTCCATGTCCTTTTGTGTGAGCTACATGCCCATGAGAAATTTTTGGCTGTGGATCACTCTGGTTGCAGTGTTGGAGGCGCTGCACTGCTAAACGCGACACGTACGTAGGATGAACGGCTAGAGATCCATATCAGGCTGATTTTGGTGTGTAGGGAAAAAACCAATCATTCATGGGTCAGTGATCACATATCAGGCTGATTTTGGGGGTGTGGGAAAAAACCAATCATTCATGGGTCAGTGGGCCCAAAAGAGTGCCACGTGGCACAATTTTATGCTACATGAAATATTCGTCTCGGGCTAGATTTTCTCCTCTCAAATGAAATCTAGCCCCCCTCTTGCTTGGATTCTCTTCTTTTTCTCTCTTTATCTCCAAAAATAAAATAAAAAATGAAAGTAAAAAAAAAGATAAATAAATTTAGCACAGTAGATGCATCAAATTCCTATCCGAATTCAATGGGTTTTAAAGATAAAGGGAAAAGGGAAAAAGGAAAAATGTCGGGGGGTTTTGTTCCTCAGACACCAGAAACTTGTTCGGTTGAGAAGAAGCATCAAGCATTGAGATCAATAGCTTTCCTTCTGAAAAAATTATTAAACTAATTTGAATATGGGTTGAAAGTGCGGTTAAAAGTGGGGTATGTGTCATATTTAGCAGCACCCTGCAGCAAAGCTTGACGAAAGTGACCCACGGCAAAATTCATTTAGAGCAGAGTGCAGTCTACCGTTCAGACTCATGGGACCTACACATGTGACACATCTACATTTCTATCGTCTGATAAAGATAGATATACGAGTTGCTCGGCAAATATTATTTAGACGAGAAATTTTTTGAAGCAACGATCATGCTCCAATGATCGTGTGCCACATATACCCATGGTTTAGGCCCACGGTGGCGCACGATCACTGCTTCAAAAATGCCGCTGCTTAAAATTTTTTCTCTATTTAGAGCAGAGTTCAGACTGCACTTCTTACATAACAAGCCCTCGGCTGCTATCAGGAATTTGACGAGATTGAAACTGAGTGAATGTTGGTGTTTGTCAGTTGTACACAAAATTCATTATCAAATAATTCCATCATCATCTGATGCAAACTAAGTGCAAGTGACAGCAGCGAACTCAGGCCCACGCAATAAAAAACCCTTCCATTCTATAAAAAACACGAGAATAGAAAGCTGTCCCGTAACAGGAATCTACGAGTCACTTGCTATATTACGATGCAACATCAACTTTGATGTATGAAGTTAAAAGCTTTCCATCACCACCACTCATGCAAGATCGAAACAAGCAGCAGTTCTGGATTGTGATTAATCTCCAGGAATTGGCAATATAACAAATCTTTTTTTTGATAAATTACAATGAAACTGCTTCAGATGCAATGTGACTCACTCTTACATCTGAGGATAATTTTGACACCAATACATCTTTTCCTTAAATATTTGGAAGCTCTGTAATTAACAGTTGAGATAACTACAATTCGTCTCATTAAATACAATAAAAACTCATGAAGAGAAACTCTACAGCCTTGGAGGAGAAGCAGCAGCCTGGTTGTTTGAAGATCTTGGCATCTTGCAGGCAAATGTGCTGAAGAACTGTTCATAAAAGATGTTCTTGTTAGATCTGTAGGAGAGAGTTTTGAAATACTTAAGCAGCCGGCTCATGCAAAGCTGAAAATTGAAATTCAACTTGGACTCAACGACTGACCAAGCCAAATCAACTCGAAAATTCAGGCAAAAAATCAATCACATTTCGAGGTTAAAAAAGCTTATTATGCAATTTGACTGTTGAGTTCCCATATTATTTTTAAGTACTCGTTCAAGTCCCTAATTTCTTGGTAACATGTTACTAGGCAAGTTCCTTGAGTACTCTCAGTTGAGCATTTTAGGAGTGATCCTAGGAACATCACTTCTATACACAGGAGAGCTCATAAAATAGAGGTAAAAGGCTGGATATTGGTTGCAGACACGAGTGCTCTATAATTGTGTCTGATACTATTCGAATCATAATTGGTTAGTGGTTAATCTATAACACTTTACGTGATATCACTATTTTCTCTAACCCATTCCACAGGTGATTTTATTTGTGAATCAAACACCTACGGATCATGAATCTGGCAGTATTAGAAGTGATAAATACAAATCATTTATATTTGCAAACAACAATCTGAAAGAAAATAGTTCACTAATTCAATTATACCACACTCACCTATTGTTTTTCGTGTTGGAGAGTGTATGAGAGGGAGCTATAAACACTCTCTAAATATTCAGGAACCTTCAAAGAAGATAAGACATATTAGTTTAACATATATTTGTTGACATTCAGAATACATATACTTCCATCCCCAAAGCAAACTAACTCCATTATCAGACGATAAACCAGCTCAACTAATAGTGTGTTAAACCTACTGACCTTGGAGGAGGGACATATCTACTGATAATTTTCTACTGGATGATGTACAACTCTTGCTTAGCTATAAAGTAGCGTCCAATGACACTCCCTGGCTCCATAATGAACTGTTCCTGAAAGCTTCCCATCCGCTTGCCAGGGATATCAATTGATAGATCTTGGACATTGGGCATACCCTCCGCTTGTACCCCATCTCCACAAATAAGGAACTGGTTGCCGATTATAAATGACCCGGATACACGAATGGCAACTCCATCTTGGCCATGTGCACGGCACTGAAGTTTCTCCACAACATGCACAAGCCTTTCGGGGGGCCAATCACCTGCTAATGTTCTCCGGAGGTTCAATAAAGCTGCAAAGATTTCATTCGGGCCCACAGAGAGTTTCTCTGAGAAACTAGCAAAAAAGGTGTGAATTAGCAAATGAGAAAAAGCCAGGTCATCCCTAATTCTCCCAACGCATCATCTTGGACCATTTCATTATCATTTTTCTAGCAATCGACCTCTAAATACATTCAATCTAAGGGATAACCAAAACACCCATTCACTTTGTGACAGCAGCTCGTAAGAACAGTCACTGCATAAAGACAGAAGTATTCAGTACCTGAAAGTTGAACCCTCGAGATATAAGGCCTTTGTATGATGCCAAAGCTCATCAGGTCCATCAAAAAGTGAGTAGTAGTGTATAGTAAGCATCTGGTCAGCCAAACATATGTGAAGTTACTAAATCAATATTCATCTTAATAACAGCCCATATAACAAGTATTCAATAACTTAAGGTTTTACATACAAATTAAACAACCTGAACACCTCTCGCTTTTGATCTGTGTCCCATTTATTGGTCATTAATTTCTATATATTTTCAAATTGTATGGATACATCAGCATATCAAGCATCTTAAAGTCCCCATGTCTCACACTTCATAACCATGTCAAAAACCATCGCGTGTCTATATCAGGGTTTTAAATTTCATCGGCACAATTTGATGGCAGACGAATAATAGAAAACAAAAGCACCAGGGACTCACATCTGCTAAATCCTTCATTCTTTGTGTTGGATCAAAAACACTCCGGACAAATGCTGTTAGGTCTACTCTTGCATGCTCATACTTCCTAATAAATGGGTGTGAAAGAAGCTGCAAAATATTCAATATCAGAAAATCATCAAAAGATACTGAAAGTCTGACAATAAGAACTAATCAGAATCAATTCCAAAAGACAAAATGAAAAATTATAAGTTATATGTCCTAATGTAATGAAGCACCTCAAGATCCACACAATTTATTAACTAATACAAACTGAAGTTGCATACTCAGTTAAGTAACTACATAGGATTTTCCAGTTCAATTGACATATTTAAAGGATGACATGCATTCTACCTCCCACTACATAATATTCACGAAACAATGTTTTGTAATTAAATAAGGGAGGATATTAATAGTCGTGAAAATGAAAGGAGTGATTCCCAGTCCATAAAATTAGCACTACATTACGAAGCATATCAGTGAATATAGCTTATAGTTATCAAGCATCTTTGGTATGGAACTCTTGAACATGCACTTAACATCCTCTGTAATAGTAGCATGTTAGATGTAGCTGAACTAACACACGGCAGTTGTACAAAAAAAAAAGGCAAAACAGAAAGCCATTAGACTGTTTGTAAAATGTGGAAGTTGTAATCCTTCGAAAAAGGTAATAAGGCATGACAACAAGTTTTTGTGCATCCAGAAGATAAAAAGAACAAAAAATAATAAAACTGTGAAAAGTTATTGTTCTGCTTTAAAAGGTAATATCCAAGGAAACTCTCTTATCTCGACGGCCTACCTGCTCTGCTGTTGGCCTTGCATCTGCATCCTTCTGGAGACAAGCATCAATGAACGAGCAGAACTCTGGGGAAAATGAGTTTTTTGATGGTGAAGGCGACGGATCATCCAAGATCTGCCATAAAATACACATAATTGTTATAAGTTGCAAAACAAAGATGGGGTATGTAGATGAACTAAAATTGTAGAAGTTGTAGCGTAGGTGTCAAGAATGCGGAGAAAGACATGGTAATACAAACAGGAAATGGAAGAGTACTCGATAAATGTACTCAGTGACCAGAAAAGCCTGTGTACTGCAGATATTAGTTTCCTAAGGATCACCGTTCTGACAACACCATATCATGACAGTCTTACCATTGGCCAATGTATAACTTTGTTACAATGACAACAAACTTTCAAGGGCTTTAATCATAGAACAAAATTACGATTGGTCTGCCTCATGGCTTAGGATTTCTTGATGTTAACAATATATTAACAGAAAGTTAGAAACTAAATGTTCTGTTTAAGATATTGTTTACCCTTAACTGCTGAAGATATGGAAGAAATTATTCTGCCAGAACCCAAGAACAATTTCAATGCACCTAGTTTCAAGGGAGTTGGCTATAGTTTTATTTACTTACATTATTCAGCAAAATCTCAACAGAGAGAGCATATGTACAAGTTCAATGACATAAAGAAACAATTCAAAATTGTAAAGCTGGAGTAATTGAACTCACCTGTAGCATAAGATTAACAGGTCCATCATTAGCTGTATAGGGAAATTCTCCTGTACCGCACTCAAATAAAGCCAATCCGAGGCTCCAAATATCAGCCGGGTAAGAATAACTCTCATTTCGAATCCTCTCAGGTGACATGTATGTAACCGTGCCGACAAAAGTAGCACACTGGTAAACCATAATCACAGATATGTAAGCCACAACTCTCACGTTTGCAATCCATGTCAAGGAGATAGCAATAAAATGGGAAACAAACTCTCAACACAATGGATTCAAATGCTGATAATGAGTAGCAGAACAACAAGTCAAAGCATCCACTAATACAATATCACAAGTCACTTACCATTGCCATGGAATTCTCTAAACCAGCACTTATACCAAAATCGGTGATCTTTGGTTCCCCCTTCAGATTTATAAGCAAATTTGCAGGCTTTATGTCTCTGTGAACTAAATGTCTTACTCCATGCAAGTAGCTTAGTCCCTTGCGGATTGATATAAAAAAATGTCAATTCAGCTAGAAAATAAAATGGTGTTCCGTGAATTATTGTCAAGCCGCCTGAAAGAAAAGCATCCATGATATAGAAGAAAGAAGATCCTTACATGCAAGAGCTTTTGAACCATACATGAAAGAACCAACTCTGGTATACATTTTCGCACCCGTAAAACATCTGCAAGTGATCCTCCATTCATGTACTCCAAAGCAATGCTTATTTGGCCTGAATCCGGGGTATAAAAAGCTCCATGGAACTCCACGAGACCTTGATGGCAAGGTGCCTCACACAGCGTCCGTATCTCATTAAGAAGCTGTTGCCTTTTTTCCTTCAATATGCAGCAGAGATATTTGGGTAAGAAGAAATCACAAAAAACCTAATATCATATCCCATTTTACTTCTCTTATGATCCTTTGATATTTTCAAATGCCTAAACCTGTCACCCAGGTACAGGTCTTGGGTATGGGTTTGCACTTGTTTGACCCTAAATCTCAGGGTACAGCTACAGCCCTATATATAATTATTATAATAATTTTTTTTATAATTCTATCTCATTTGAAAATATTGTTAGTTTTTTTTAAAACTCTTCAATAAAACTAATAATGTAGAATGAGGACATGTCCAATTCAGATAGCATATCCATATTAATGTTGTGTTGGGTCCACATGGATACTCTAGGGGGAGTTTGAGGCAGCAGGTACCAAAGACCTCAAAGCAAGCTATTAAAGGTGCTTATAAAAAAATGAAAAAAATAAAAAAAGGGAAAAAGAAAAAGCAAGCTATTAAAGGTGGATGAAACTAAAAAATATGGTTTTAATTGCGCGGGTATACATGCAGGAGGAATTTTTTTTACATAAAAGTGGTTAAATTCTTGTGTCCATAACTGGATGTGCATTCAACTGGAAAAATAGAATACATACAGAAATAGGAAAAGAATCTGAACCTGGAATAACACCAGTAATCTTGCAGGGGTCTCAATCCCCATCATGTAACTAAACTAAACACTGTAGAGTAATCCATTTCTCCAAATCAGAAACTAGAGTTTTGTAGGAGAAGAGGACTCTGAATGGATAAGTTCATCCTAACAAAAACTTCACGCTATTGCTTTGTGGAAGAACACAGCTTCCGGGGACTGATTTGTCATGTGATAATTGTTTCTGTTCTAAACTTCTAATTACCTGCAAGGGCTTCCATCAATCTTCTTCTTCTTCTTCCTCCTCTTCCTCCTCTTCCTCCTCCTTCTTCTTCTTCTCTGTTTTTTTTTTCAGTGTGGGTGCCCAAACAAAACTGTGAAGGATGGGAGAGGGCAATTTGGTCATCAAAAATTGGTTTATTTTGTGGGTGCCCGGCTTAAAGAGGTGGGCGCCCGTAGAGCTACCCTTTTATTATTTACCATTTTTTTAACAACCTTTTCTTTTGAGGTAGTATGGTTTCTCATGGTAGTCTGAGCTATGGGAAACTTTTTCTGTGAAATCCACAAACAATCCATTGATCATTGAGTTATACAGCATTTTCCAGCTGTCTGAATAGATTTGCAGGATGCAAAATCTTAACAGAATTTGAGCATCACCACCTGACTTTTACACTGTCCACCAGACTGACAACAAAAGCATTTCTCAGTTCATCAGAAGCAAAGATGGTGAACCTTCCTTCACAAGGAGGTAAACACACCAGGACCAATGGCCAAGTTTGTCTAATTTTTATGTATATTTGACAGTTTTCCTCTCTTGTCTGATTGGTCAGAGGTTTTTCACAAAATGATTCCTTAGAAAACCAGTGATGCAGTATGGAAAATTTAAATTTTCCTTGAAGGAAGTTTGATTATGTGAAATCATTGTTGTAGCCAATCAACACTACGAAAATTTGAAAATTGATTAGGACTCATATTACTCACAATAACAGGCAGCAGAAGCAAGGGTATACATACCTTCTCAAAGATGTTAATCTTTTTAAGGGCTAAAATTCTATGAGTGGGTATATGGATAGCTCTCTGAACGACACTACTTGCACCACTCCCTATGGCTCCAAAAATACGCATCTCATGTGAAGCACATCTGTATGTCTTTTCACTGCCATCTGTTTCATCTACCAGCCCAGATGAGCGCTTTTGCAGTCCAAGCTCATTGATGTTATATACCCCCCATGATCTGCTAAATAAGTTTACAGTCCCACCATCTGATACCTTCAGGAAAACCAGTGGCGTATTAGAAAGAATTGTGTCCTCATATCTACAAAATTATTGCTGAAAAACACTTACCATATACGATTCACAAGGGTCCATAGATGTTCCAGCAGAGAAACCTTTTTCAGCATCAAACAAGGGTGCAAGCTTCTTTTTCAGCTCCTCCAACCCGGCCATGGTTACTTACTGTCGCTCTTCTCTCAAACCACAAAACATCAATCTCTTTCCTGTGGATCCATCTGCCCACAATCAAATCTCATTGTTACTCTGTGACACTAGAAAGCTAGATAATACTAAAGAAACATATTAAGCATCAGCCCTAGTTTTTCCTCCCTTAACAGCAGATATGGGTGTGTTTTGCATCCAGAAAGTGTCGTTGAGAATTGGCATCCAGACCACGTTTTAAACTGAGAAATGGGTTTTTGGCCTTGTATCAAATCAAGCTCCTAATATACTCACAGAAAGCTACACCATTCCAATTTTGAGCGAAACTTATGATTCATATACAACATTATGTCTAATGGGACCAAATTAATCGAAGTCAGCCTTTCTCTAACGATCAAAATTCGAAGAATGAAAAATTGTTAAAATTTCAAGCTTTACCAAGCAATCAAAACCACCAAATGTTGGAAAAAATTCCTAAAATACCGAAAAATTCAACACGAAGAACAGAAGTTTCATTCAGAAAAATAAATTTATAGAATCAACGAACAAATCTAACCAAAAATTTCGAGAAAGTTGACAAAATTAACCTTGCTGAGGATCACTTACTGGTGAAATCGGGAAGAGGAAACCCTAGAAATCTGTTTTGGAGTGTCAATTGGATTCTGGTTTCTGTTTTCACCTTCTCACTGTTTCGTGCTTTTCAAGGAAAAAAGGACGCGGAGACAGTGTTCGGTACTTGCCGCGAGGGACTTTTGGAATGTTGGCACGTTTTATCGTACATCCAAGATTATTTTTGTTCATCTGGGATACTGACGTCTCCCAAAATGCCACGTGACAGACTCTTTTGGGACCACTGACCCGTTCAAGAAGCCCAATGTTGAACAAAATGCTCAAATCCAACGGCTGGAAATCACCTGTCGATCTATTTTTGGTGTGTAGGTCCACCAAGAAATGGGTCAAACGATCATGGGTCAGTAGGCCCCAAAGAGTGACATTTGGCATTTTGGAAATTGTCAGTGTACCAAAAGGACTCCAGTTCATCCTCTATGATCAAGCCCATAACTGATCCATGAATTCTTGGCCCATCCCTTGCTGGACCTAGGGGTGTCAATTTGTACCCGTTTAACCAGAACCAAAAATCCCGGTTCCGATTCCACATTTTTGGGAACCGATCAAGTAATATCCGGAGATGGAACCCAACCGATAATAACAGTTTCGTCTAGAGCTACACCCATTTCTTACATCAAGTTCTTACACCCGGTGGTGGGGCCCACATGGAGATCATGTTGGATAATCCAACCATACATTGAGTCATCCTTGCCATTATGATTATCATCACCGATATTTTAGTGGACGGTCAACGGCCAAAATGATAAAGAGCAATAATTTAAGCCATTGGTATAACAAGTGTATGACATGTGTCCTTTGATTGGATGGTCGGGAGCGATAATCATGTGTACCACTTGTTCCCAAAGAAAAATGTGTATCAATTCTTGCCCTTAATGAGGGGATATCTGGGAACGCAAAAACTGGGTCACAGAGGTTTTCCCAGATCTATGCTAAAGGCGAAATAATGAAAAAAGTGGGGCCCAAAAACTGGCCCATAATTATTACCAAACGTGGGCCAAGAGGCAGGCCCAAATCAACCCCTCTGGCCCAAATTTTTGGCTTTCTGGCCAGGACTGGCAAGGCTTAAGGTTGAAGAAAACATTAAATATTGTTGAGATTGTTATTATTATTATTATGTTGAAATAAAAAATATGAGATAAGCCTAAATAATCTGTTCCAACCAAACTGGGCTCAGGCTTAAAGTTTAACTCCTGGGCCGGGCCTTGGCCAGAACATGTAGGTTCATACTAAGCCTGGGCGACCATGTTCTCTGGATCCTACCCCGTCCACTAAGGCTGCATTTGCTTTGGGATAACCTGGACTTATAGCTTATTACAGGCCGGGCTTCGGATGATTCTTTAACCCGCGAAATTGACTATTTGGCCTGCTTTCTACTGCAAAATCTGGAAAAACTAGCCAATTTATTTTTTATTTTTACTTATTTTCCACAATGCCAAACGCAACCGAACATCCCTCACCATGACTAGCCTAACAAGCCCACATTGCAGTCCAAGCTTTTGCCGAAGTTGGGCCTAAAAGCCTCTCGGGTTATATTCCATTTATACGCCTGTTGATGCCGTAAGGAAAAGCACTGAGTAGGAGTGTCATACATTCGGGTAGCCCAACCTGGCCCGGGCTCAGTTTTTAGGTTTTCCTGGGCTTCTGGCTGGCTCGACCCCAACCTAAATTTAGCTGGACCAGGCTAGAATGGGCTTGACTTTGGGCCAAGTACCATTTCGAATCAGGCTCAGGGGAACCCAGGTTCGGACCGGATTTGGGTAGCTCCAAACTCAGGCTGGGCTTGGCTGGGTTCTGGCCTGGGCCCGAGTATAAACCCCTCTCATTGAGTTAGTTGAACACATGGCTAGTGTAATGTCATGAGACTCATTGACCATTGACCATTGACTCATTGAGCATTTAAAGAAGCCCTCACCACATCATGCCTATACCCCACAAGGATCTCTAAATTAACATTTGAAAATTTGTATGGTGATGGTGGAGCCTGACCTTTTGACTCTCTCAATGTTAGCCGTTCTCCATCTCAAAAAGGTCACTCACAGTCCTAGTTTAGCAACTAATGAGGGGCCCATGCACTGATGCAAGCCTTCATGACTTATGATTGATGGGCCTAAAATCTTGACTCCCCCTTAGATTTGGCTTGCCAAACTTCTTTTTAAATAGCCCCATTAATTGTGGATAAAGCCAAAAAATGTGATGCATTAAACTCTTGGATGGTCAGTGGCAAATTTCAAATTTGCAGTCCCAGTTGCATGCAAACCCTAAAAAACCCAAAAGAGATCCAAAAAGCCCATTTCAAGAATTCAACAAAAAACAAAAAGCCCCAATTTCTCATTGATGACCTATAATGGACTTAAATAAGATATTATCAAGTATGATGATGCCACCAAATGAATCCAATCTGAGGAACTGTTTTGTTTGTGGGACAATGCCAACCATAGTTTAAAAAATGGCCGTTATAACGGATTCGGACCTCCCCCATTCCGTTATGTACCGTTAAATTCTTAAAAAATAACGGCCGTTATTTTTGTTATAACGTCTGTTATTTTAACGGCCGTTATTTTCAGTTATAACAAAAATAATAACCGTTATTTTCTGAAAAATTTGTGAAAAAAACGGCCGTTAGTTTTTCGATTTTTCCAATTTTATTGTTGTTTTTGAACATTTGCCATTTTTTCTGCTATTTCCGTTATTTTCCATTTTTGCTCGTGAGCGTTAAAATGGTAACGCCCCGGTCTGTTATACCGTTATAACAGCACCTTTTAAACCTTGATACCAACTTCTAGGATTTTACCACATCTGAGTAAAAAATGGTGGAAAATCCATGAATATTTAATCAAACCAAACAACAGCTTCATGTGCATGATGCACACAATTATTCGTTTCTACTGTGGAACACAATTATTCACTTGTACTGTGGAAATGGCCTTGTTATAAAGTCCAAAGGCCCCCATAATAAGATGAAAAAGGATTCCCTAACTTCAAACTTTTTTTTTCCATTTTAAAACAAGCATGTTGAAGGTGACAAAGCCAAAAAAAGAAAATTATAAGTCTAAAGATTTGCTATTTTTAACCTTGTTTTAATGGGTGGATGGAAGCTATGTAGGTAGGGCGTCAATGGGTCGGTGCTGGTATATCCTTATCCAACCTAATTACGAATTGGGTCTATAATTGGACCCAACCTTAGACCAGATATGTCTTGGCTCTATTGGGTATTTTGGAATCGAGAACGTATATGCCGGATAATTGTGTTGGAAGAAAGAATAAATAACACAAAGATGTAACACACAATACAGAGATTGACGTGGTTCTATTTGTTAAACAACCATTTACTTCAAAAGATCGACCTGTTGGGGAAAGAAACTGTTGGCGTAGCGGAACACCCATAACAAGACTTTGATGGCTCAAACCCAAAATTGATACAATCTATGTACTTAACACCCATATTGTTAATACTCTTTGATTGGGGTTTCACTAACCTTCACGATTAGGGAGAAAGAGACATGCTTGGAGATACACTTCCCAAAGGGATAGGACAGAGCTCTTAGATAAACAATAAGAGAAACCAAGATAGAAACTTTATTCTATATTTCTAGAGTTTTCTTCACACCTTTTCTTTTACACTTTTTCTACACAAATCTCTCTCTTGTCTCTCTCAATTCTATACACTTCTTTGGTGTGTTTGTGTGTGGTGTGTGTGGTGTGTGGGCGTGTACAAAACATATGCCTAGGCATCTCTTTATATAGCGTTAGACCCATTAACTTGACCAACACACATTGGTCTTTCCTAGGTACATAATACACTTTCCAATATCTCTAGATTAATTCCTTGGCTTCCAACTATGACAGTCACCTCTTCACATTTCCTAAGAGTATTTCAGAGAAATCCACAACCACCCTTTCATCTTCCAAAGGACAAACTTGTCCTTTCACCAAATTCTGGAATCTTTCCAAATTCTTGATTAATTCCAACATAAACTATATATACCAATGGATCATCGGGCCAGCACAACACGTGCGTAAGAACACACCATCCACTAAAGATCGAGGTACATCCACGGACATGCCGATTCCACTAGGTTATGAGACAAAAGAAAACTCACAATACAATCGCCTCACAAAAACTGAGGTGTGTGAGAATACATACGAAATTAGGATTTTTGTATCTCTATGTAAAAATACGCCCTAGCACCATCAGGCTCCAACAAATTAACATAACTTATTGAACCCGATCCGATTATTAATCTGGTCCAGAAAGTCAATGCCGAATCCAAATTATGGGATTTAAGATTTGTCAGATAAATAGGTACCCATTGACATTCCTAACTAGGCATGTGGTGCGCGCCAGATTAAGTACAACACCATGCAATATTTTTGTAGGTATAGACCTAAGGTTGGCCAGTTTTCATCTTTACCATAATTCAGTTCAAGAAAACAAGAACAACGTTGTTATCTAATGTTAACCAACAATGTCTCTGTCATTGATTTATGAGAGAGAGAGAGAGAGATGCCAGTTTTCATCTTTATCATAATTTAGATGAAGAAATTAACCAAGAGACAGAGAGAGAGAGAGAGAGAGAGAGAGAGAGAGAGAGAGACGGATACAGGAACAGATGGTCCAGATGTGGACATGGATAATCCGATAATGGATATAGGAATAGATGTGATCCCATCCTTTAGATTGGCCACAGGCAGAATTCACATCATTGGTTTTAAATCTTAGTTTTTGACTGTCGAGACGAAGGCTCCTGATCATAGGGTTAGGATGGTTTGACTAGTATGATTTTTCATGATAGCCTAGCTATCGAGAATAGATTAGAGACTCTTTTTTGCCCGATAGACTAGAGTTGTTGAGGACCACAAGACCAATTGGTAGACGGGCTGGAACCCGTTGGATGATGGGTGACTCAACACATGCGCATGGTACAACTGCATACTGGGGAGTCTCAAACTCTTCACCTTCCAACTGATCCTAAGGGTACACATCAACCCCCCCGACCAAGCGGGCGTTGTGTAAGTACAAACTATGCATCTAGGCATCATGCATGCCTCAAAAACTTTTTACTCTCACACGACCCATATGAAATCTGGCCTATTATGAGAAATTTTCTTTTGATCCTGACACTTTTTGATCCATGGCGTTCTGAACTTATAGTTAATTAAGTGCCACCTGTCCTAGGATTAAGGTGGCACCCTCTTAACAGTGGAGAAAAATCAACTGTAGTTAAGTGCCATCTTATAACCCCGAGGACATGTGGCACTTAACTATAAGTCCAGGATCAATTTTTTTTTTGGTAACTCGGGGTGTCCCCACCCTACTTTGGGCTCGGCTGAAGTTGGACTAGTCCCCAGCATGGTTTGAAGTCTTGGCCAATACCATTCTGGATTGGGCAATCTGGATCAGGATCGGAGCCCCCCGATAGGCTCTGATCCGATCCAAAGCATGGATCATGCATCTCGTCTGAGATCACCGTTTCCCAAAGAAGTTTCACGTTGTCTCGAGCAAGATGCGCCAATCTTGTTCCGGATCAGGATCAGAGCTCACTGATTTTGTGCCAAATATAATATTTTTCCACTTTATCAATTGAAATAGCATTGCCACTGGAGATGTCCAAGTCTGAGAGGTGCAGTACTGCCTGCACCATCTATCCTATAGTTGAGCATGATAAATACATAAATACCGTATTTAATTAAAGAATGTGAGGAATATTGTTTTAAAGGTAAACGCAACCGTGATCACTTAAATGCCTTTCTGAAAAAGCCTACATTCGTGGGAGAGTAGGAGCTAATGCATTAGGTTTATGTGTGGTTAAGAATTAGAATCTCTCGTACGTGGGTGGAGAGAATGATGTTTCCACCCTCAAGCTCGTCCCATCCCATTTGATTTTTGACATGAAAGCGGAACCCAACAAAACCGTATCTCTTCCCCTCATTTACGCTTCTACTTAGGAAAATGCAAGTTTCCCACAGCTTGGCAATCAAACACGCCCTTAGAGAATATAAAGTGACAAATTAATCAAATTTAATATATATATATATTCATGATATGAAGTATCAACTAATAAACGGGTCTCTAATCATTAGGGCCAAACTTAATTTTAGTTAATTAATTAGTTAATCAGCTTTGACGATCCACAGAAATCTGACGACCCACATGCAGTGTCTAAAGAAATTCCAACAGGCGTGCAGGAATGGCAGTAACCCTAGCTGAGAGCTTGAAGAAAAGAAAAAAAAAATTAAAAAAGTACCCAATAAAAAATTCTCTTAGTAGCTAAAAGTGACTTTTAATATGGTTCTGATCATAGAGATATAGAATCATAGATATAGGTAGGGGGGTAGGGTAGGGGCATGGCCGCATGGTGGGGAGTGGGGTGGTTTTTTTTTTTTTTTTTTTTTAATTTTAAATATTTTCTTTGTAAACTTAAGCTATCATAATACCATGAAATAATATTAAAATAATTAAAAAAAAAGAGATGGGTATTGTTAATTTGATCCTTTTATTAAATTCGGTAGTAATGATAATCGAATTATACGCATCTAAGATTGTAACATATATATATGTAGTAGATTACATAAAGTAGATTCGTGTATCTTGGTTTGATGTCGAAAAAAAATATCATCACCGAGAATTTTATAAGCTAAAATGGACTTAGCGCATTATATTTCATACCGGCCAATTAACACACAAATAGATAAATAAATAAAGTGAATTATTATTTATAAAGGTGAATAATATAAGTTCACAAATTCAAAATTAATAGTTTTATTATCTACTCTACTATTTTGAATGACCCATCTCAACCAATGTTTTAAAACTCGGAACTCGGACTCGACTTAGAAGTCCATCTGGTCAACTCACCACGATGACTCGGGAGTTGACTCGGCGAGTCATTAAATTAATTAATAAATATTTAAATATAAAAAAAATATTTGTTAAAAATCATAAAATATAGATAAAAATACTTTAGAATTCAAAAAAAAATATTGAGTTTCGAGTCGACTCTGCGAGTTTTAAAACATAGATCTCAACACGAGGAGAATCAATTTTTTTATTTCCCAAAAGGGGGTGGTTCTGTAAATATATCTAAAAAAGAAGGTGCAGCATCTAAATATTATTTTATTATTTTTTTTTCAAACAAAGGCATATTTGATGTTGGCTATAGTATATTTGCATCTAGTTGTGAATTAAAATACCGGATATGTTTCTCATTTTTACCAACCAATTATGAGAAATCAAGATTAAGATATGGTGGGGATCAAATGTGTGCAACAAAATATTCTCTCCCCTGTGCATCAGCCAAAGCAATTCTTATACAAATGATTGGTTCAACATTATTACCCATTTTTTTTTATATCGTCGGGATCTGCGGACATAAATTTCTTTACAACAATTTTCACCCAACATCTCGGGGTCAATTCCGATAATCCAACGGTGGTTCTGCTTTGGTAAAAGTAAATGCCAGCTCAGTACTGTCAACCAAGGTTTAAAGGACGCCTTTTTAACGGCTAAACGGACTCGGGGCGTTATCATTTAAACGGCCGTTAAAACGGATTGAAACGGTCAGGGGCAAAAATGAAAAAAATAGAATATAACGATTTTAATGGAAAAAAACGGAAAATATGGCGCTGAAATTCAAATTTTGAAATTTAAAAATTAAAAAAAAAAGGAATTTAACGGATTTTAACAGAATTAAATGAATTTAACGGCTGTTTAATTCAAAAATGATAAAACGTGTTTAAACAGTTTTAACTGAAACGGGCTTGGGGCGTTACCGTTTAAACGGCCGTTTTTAAAACCATTTATTGTGTCCACCTTCAGTAAAGTTTTTAAGGAACCATCCTTTGCCTATAAATTTTCATAAAAGTTTTCTACACACTTTTTTGGCTTAAAAATAATTTTCTAGAAGACTTAATTAATACTTTCTCTCCAAATATACACTGAGAAATGCTAGTAGTACCCACAGGTCCCCTCCCAAAATGTCTGACACGTACCCTTTGTTAACCGCCCTTAAGTAACTAATCAAGTGTTTAAAGTGGGTTGGGTTTAGGCCCTGGCGTACGTGTCAGACATTTTGGGAGGGGGACCCTCAAACTTTGAAGGTCCCCAGGGACAGCGAATCTTTTTACCACAGATATAGCCAAAGATCTTGTACTCGCACTCTCGGTCGCTCTCGGTTAAACACGTGTCCAGGTAAGGGTGTTTTGGTTATTTAAAAAACCTGTACTCTATTACCCAAAAGCCCTTCAAATTGTATACATCTTATCTAAAAAAATTTCATACACACTGACTTGATTTGACTAGAGATTGGGTGGCGCTTCTATTGCCGTTCGATTCGTTGAAAATGTGCAGCTGATCAAGGTGTGCAATGCAAGTATATATATTTTCTCTTTTTATAAATTTGTGAAAAATGAAAATTTAGATTATTCTCTTAAGGCGTGTTTGATTGTCAAGTGAGAAAATTGCATTTTCCTTGGGAAAACGTAACACGTACTGTCCACGGTTAAATAACCATTTTAAATCTGGATAATTTTCCCTATTAAGCCCGAAATTCATTTCCACATGAAAATAAGCATTTACTTTATCACGTGATTGAAATGTGTTCTCGGTTGCAATTAATCAGCCATTTAAAGCATTTCCCAGATGTATTTTCTCGGAAAAAATTGTCTATGCAACCAAGCACGCCCTTAGTCAAAAGTAAGGAAATGTTGTACATTGAATAATGCAATATTACCAACTATAGTTATATAATTTCGAATAGATTTTATAACCACCTAGTTGTATGGCGGTTGATATATATACAAGATCGAACGACCGAGAGTATTCCCTCACTGAAGTGAGTATATATATATCAACGGCAGAAGATTAGATGTGTATCATGTGTCACATTTGTACTGTATCATGACAAATTATGCTTAAAATTGCCACTACCTAATCATGTAATATTAGTGGCAGTTAAATTCTGTTTTCTGTTAGAGATCGAAATACGTACATAATTTCATGTGGAACCTTCCAGTTTTCGTAAGGCATGTGCATTCTAATGGCTTTCTTCTTCCTTCTTTTTTTCAGCCTTGAATGGTCAAAAGAGATGATTTGGTGTGGGCCACGTGTAAGATTAATTCAGGGTAGAATTAATTTATTTTTTCCATGCTCATCACAACCCCACATCCACGTAAATATATAATTAAACTCACTCTTGGTAGAACAAATCCAGTGTTTTCCACTTTGATTTTTTTATTTCTCAACTTTGCTAAGCAGTAATTGGGGGAGGATCTCATTGACCATGGTCAAAAATCTTAATTATCGGATTATAGTAAACACCCCATCTGGCTGCTGCTTGGTTTATTTTGATCTTCTAGAACAATATTATGATTGTTTAGATGGTTAGGATTATCCTCATCATTTTTTGGTCAAGATATCCAACATGGGTCCCTCCAATTAAACCAAAAATTTAGGGTTTAGTAGGTACTGTTTACAATTCAATATATTTTGATCTAATTTATTAACTTTTTATAATCTTATCACATATTAAATGTTATATCTAGTTAGTCTAAACTCTGCAAATAACAAAAACTGCCAGATGCGTAAATACCAATATTCTATGCTACGGATAATGTATATTAGGTTTGCCAATGTGATATTCCGTGCGCCAATATATCTCATGCAAACCCCACATTTGCATACTCTAAAAGTATGCAACCATTTGCATAATGATTTTTTGCCTTATTAATACCATACAATTCAGAGTTTAATTAGAATTTTAATAAGGAAAGTTGTTAGTGGATGGTGTGTTCCCGCGTATGTGTTGTATTGTTCCGACAACCTGTTGGTATACATAGTTGTTTTGCCTGTCTCTAACAGGTTGATCTATTAGGGATGTGATGCTGGAATGTCCCTGTTCAAATTTTCAGGTCGGTCTTTTGGGGTAAATAGTTTTAACATGATATCAGAGCCTTAAGGCTTAGGAGGTCGCGGGTTCAGGTATATATATATTCCCACCGATGGGGCGTGTTAGCGGATGGTGTGTTCCTGTGCACGTATTTTATTGGCCCGACAACCCGTTGGTATACATAGTTGTTTCGCCTTTCTCCAACAGGTCAATCTGTTAGGTAATTAAAGAGGGCGAACGTTCATCAAATGATATGCTGCCTGGGAGGTCTAGTGTTAAAACCTTCCTACTAGTCGATCTTTTGGGGTACATGGTTGTTTAACAAAAGTCTTTTACATCCATTGAGAATTAGTTATCTACATTAAAAAAAAGTTTTAGTTCCAATTTATAGAAAGTTGTTATTTATGATTAAATTTGTTTAAATTATCTACTAATTTGGTTAGATTGATTAGATTTAAACATCTCTTTCTAATTATACAAATATCTATTTCTATATACGATAATTGTAATTCTCTATATAAACTCTCTAATGGCTAGTGTAGAGATCACTCAAAAATTTTCAATAAACATTTTATGATATATATTAGAGCCAATGAGATTAAACTTTAATTAGTTCTTGGTGATCGGAAATAGGTGAATATCATCTCTACAGAGATTCCAACATTAATTTCTACCGACTTTGTCAAACACAATGCTTCATGATCTTTGTTAGTTTAAAGCGAGTTCTACACCCAAGGAAAGTGGTCTACACACATTGGGAAAGTGTTCTACATTAGCGAAGTGCTAGTTTTTAATTCATAGAAAATTATTATTTAGGATTTTATTTGCAATTAGTCGCTTTCTAGTTATACAAATTACTCTCTTTCCATATCCCAACATTGTAATTTTCTACACAAGCCCTCTTAGGGTTGATATAGAGATAACCCAAAATTATTCAATAAACATTATTTTATATTTTTTTTACCAACTTGATGATTATTATTTGTTGAACAAGAATTTGATTATATATATATATATATATATATCCCTTTTAATTTGATTTTTAATGGACTGGATACCACATTAAGATTGCCATTCCTTAACTTCATTTTCTTATTTAATCTAATTTTATTTAAATAATGAGATATTGTTTTCTCAATATATGAGGAACATGGAGAAGGAAAAATGAGTGACATCCCACAGACCTGATATTATTATAAGTGCAGTGTCATAGTCATCTTTTTTGGTGTACCTCCCATTTATTACCCTTGTCTTTTCCCTTCCATTCTCTTCTCCATACACTAAATACCCTGAATGCTCTTTGCCTTCTCCCCCATCTTCAATTCCCTTTAGTGTTTTTTTAACTTTCAGGCTTTTCTCCTCAAATTAGGGTTCTTATTTGAGAACTTACCTCCTATATAATGAGATCTAAAAAATTATGATCTTACATTGGCTTTTGATCTTGGAAGAACCAAACAACAGGTATTGAAAGGAGCTCACACACAAGAGCTAGAAGAAGGTACTGCATGCCCTTTTTCTTCTGATCAAGTAGATTACAAAGGTAAACGATCATCTAGCTGCTGCTTCTTCTTTTTTTGTTTGTTGGGTAATTGAAAGAGATACCACTTGTCTTTGAGTTCATGCTCTGATCCAGGGTTTTTGCCAGATGACCCTTTTTTTTTTGTAAGTAGAATTATTGATGTTCATGTCTGCTGACTGCAGTTTTCGGAAAAATAATCACTGGTGAGATTACACCAATCAGATCCCATGCTCAAGTAGCTTCACAAGCTTCCAATTACTAAATATTGGAAGTGGTGCAACTGAATTCTATATGAAATCAAGGAGTTCGAAGATCAGTGAGAGTTTTAAGAGGAGGAAAAAAAAAGGGACAAGAAAAAATTAGTGCTCAAATTATTCAAGAAAACTTTAGAAGACTTGGTGTATGGAGAGAAAGAGAGTAGATCGTTATGAAAGGAAGAAAAGACAAAATTAGTCTCCAAATCCAAGAAAAACATGCATGTCCAATGAAAGAAATAGTAGAGAATACTGGGTTTCGAATTCAGGGAACATGCAGAAAATTTTGATGGGTTGTTTGGTTTTCTGTAACTAACCCTAACCCTAATTTCCTAGCAAATTCCAAAAAAATAAAAACATGGAAAAGAAAACAATGGAGCAACAACAGCAGTAGTGCAACTGAATTCTACATGAAATCTCAGTCTCTTCAAAACAATTGATTTGATTTGATTTTTAAAATTTTTTTTCTTAAAATTAGTATAAATTTCTTAAACTCAAGGAAAACTTGTGAAAATGGTTGATGGGTTTAGTGGGTATTTTCTTGCTGCAGCGAAGATGGCTTCATCCAGCTCTTCCAACTCTCCCTGTGCTGCCTGCAAGTTCTTGAGGAGAAAATGCTTGCAAGGTTGCATCTTCGCACCCTATTTTCCACCCGAAGAACCACAGAAATTTGCCAATGTTCATAAGATCTTTGGTGCAAGTAACGTCACAAAGCTCCTCAATGAGCTCCTCCCCCATCAAAGAGAAGATGCAGTAAACTCTCTTGCCTATGAAGCCGAGGCCCGTATGAAGGATCCGGTGTATGGCTGTGTCGGAGCGATCTCAGTTCTTCAAAGAGAGGTTCACCGGCTCCAAAAGGAACTAGATGCTGCCAACGCGGATCTGATCCGGTATGCCTGCAATGAAATCCCAACAGCCTTGTCGGCACCCGTCCCACCCATGGGATCCCGCCAAAGGTCCATTGATCAGTTTAGTAGAAGGATGGGTAATGGAGGAGGTCCTCCGTTCTATGAGAATCCTGGTCTGCCTCTTCCATATCCTCCTCCCTGGACTGACAACCATGCAAGAGGAGGAGAAGGCAACATGTGAAATTAAACGGGCATTCAAAAAAAAAAAAAAAACCCATCTAGGGTTTGTGTTTCTTCCATGGATGAAAGTGGAGGATGAGGAACTTCTATGGTATGGCCTGCTATTTTGTGAAGTTCTCTAGATACTGTCTCATATGCTTGATCATGGGTTACTGTCATTTTCTTAGAACTTGGATGATTCAGTACTTATCCTATAACCCATGGACTTTAATAATCTAGAACATGGTTTTAGTGAGTGATTGCTTGATCTTCTGCTTGGTGTAATTCCAGGGCTAGCACATGTGGTGTTCATATTCTTCCTGTTGTTTATGTTTCAAGAAAAAGAAGAATTCTATTACTTTAGAGAGGATTCCTATATAGCTAAGTCTATGGTTAATTTATTCCTCTTTTAACATTTTTTCTTTGTTCGACCACCGCCACCTTACTTTCTCAGGAACAATAGTTTACTGTTTCAGCTGATTTCTAGACCTTATAGCCCTTGGTTTCAGAACTGTCCACAGATAAAATATATCGAAATTCAGTTCTTCATATATTAAATCCATGATTGCCTTCATTACTGTAAACTCTATATCTCTATGCTAAAGAGTTCTAGCTTCTTACATACATACCAGTGTGAAGAAAGCCCACATATTCTTCATCCTCAGTGTGAGCAAATTGAAAAGAAAAACCAAATTAAAAATGTCTATTAAGTCCATCAAGAGAACTGTGAGTTTCCTCAAATTTTGTTGTTTTTTATCTGTAGTTTTCTCTCTTGTTTGTAGTTTTTTTTTTCTTCTTACACTGAAAGCAGCTGGTACTGTAAAATATGTGGACTTCGTTTTAACATAGCTAGTGATCGCTCGTGAATCTCAGTTCTTCCACCCCACTCGATCCTTGTCATTATCTAAAACAGTAACACACAGTTCCTCTACTCTTGTAGGATCCATAAAGGGCTTCTTCTTCCATGTGAGGGTACGTCCACCAACAGAATTATTAATTGCTTCTAGATCATTATTGGGGTTTTCACCTCTTCCCCATCCCTTCACTATTAGCATCCCCTACACTCAGACAAAACAGTGAAGCCCTCATCATCTCTCTCTCTCTCTCTCTCTCTCTCTCTCTCTCTTCTATGTTATGTGTTGGTAATTTTAATGTGTAATACTTGTATATGTAGGAAGAAAGAACAATAAACAACAAATATGCAAATACACGATACAAAGATTTACTTGGTGCCCTCAAGATCGAGTATGTCCACGGATTCACACATTCCACTATGCTGTGAGGCAAAAGAAAGTACTCACAATACAATGAATAATCGTCTCATGCAAACCGAGATATATATAACCCCAAGGCGAAACTAGGGTTTCTGTATCTCTATGTATAAGTACAAAAATGAAGAAAAAAAAAGTTAACCGTAGGCATGCATGCACATGCAAGTATATATGTATGAGCGTACATATACTCAGGTACGAGGTAAATTTCCTTATTAAAAGAAATCTACTATCTTTTTTTTAAGTTCTACTAGAAAAACAAATAACTCAAGAGTTTACAAAGATCCAACAAAATGTTAGATCTTATGAGAGAGGAAGAGGGGGTGTGGATGTAGGAGATTTGACATGTCAATGAGTTCATAATTTCCTTATTTTCTTCGATCGTCTAATCTCGAGACATGCTTTCATTCCCTGTTTTGTACACTCGTGTATCGTCCAATGTTACAGTACATTGTCAGCTCTCTCCCACACACACATACACACGCCCACACACACACACACACATGGTCACATACGTACACACAGAGATTCAATAAAGTTGAACTGTGATCTCTGCTGTCTCTGCCATTCGAGAGTCACGTCTATCGTCCTCCATTTCCTCGACCAAATTACTCAAAAATCGTCAAAGAATCGGCTTTAACGAGGAGGGGGGGCCTGTTTGAACGTTTGTGAGCCACACATCTCATCCTGGGATATTATCTTGTCTTCAATAACTTCTTACTTTCGAGAAGAAAAATCTTTTACTACTTTCTCTCACTTTTTTTATGTAGTCTGTGACTCTCTGATGTCTGTACTGCATTCAAACATCACAGGGCTCAGAATGGCGTATTGCTTTCTGAAGTTTTGGTTTCAGTTTTCTGAGTGCAAACAGTTTTTCTTTCAGAATCCATCAATCCCCACTGATGAGTGGTTGTGTGTGAGAGGGTCGGTGGAAGTAAGTATAGAACAGGTGAAAATAGCAAGGTTAAAAGACAAAATAGAATTTCGAAGTGGGACCCATTATACCCACAATGAACTTTGTTATGGTACTTCTCCTTTCCCACAATACACTAGATTGGAAAGAGACGTTGACACATGATTGAAATAAAAAAAAAAAAAAAAAATTAGGTAAAAAGGATTTATTAGATGACGGCATTTAGAGGCTGAGGGAGCCTACCAAACATGTTTCGAAATCTCGGGATCGGTGGGCTCCGATCTGTATCCGGAATGGGATCGGCCCATCTCGCCCGAGACAAAGTGGGACTCCTTTGTGAAACAGTGGTCTCGGGGGGCTGAGATAGAGCCTGGTTTGGATTGAACCGATGGGCTCTAATCCCGATCCAGATCACCTGATCTAGACTGGGATTGGCCGAGACTTTGAACCATGCTACTAAACACCAAAAAAATTACAAATTACAAAATAAAGCAAAAAACAACAGCAACATCACAGACTAAACCACCCCATACTTCCCCACTATCTTCACCTCCGATCCCTCCCCCTCCAAACCTGATCAGGCCACTTGAAGACGACATCCTTGGAATAAATGCCTTTCCCTTCCTCGTACAATTTAACCCAAAAATACAGTAGTACTGTTTGAATCTCTAATATCGTATATTCTATTTGAAGACGCTTGCTTTCAAATACCATGCTATTCATCTCCCGCCACAAGCCCCATATAACCCGCTAAAGATGTCAAAGCCCACATGATTAAAATCATTGACCTACAAACATGCTGTTTTGGCCAGACGACCTGTTGGTATACATAGTTGTTTCGCCTTTCCCCAACAGGTCAATCTTTTGGGGTACATAAATGGTTGTTTAACATGGTATCAGAGCCTTAAGATCTAGGAAGTTACGGGTTCAAGTCTTTAGCGAAATGTATTCTTGTTCGGGGGTGTGCTAGCTTAGGGTGTATTTCAATTCTGCACACGTGTTGCATTGGCCTGATAACCTGTTGGTATACATAGTTATTTTGCCTTTTCCCAACAGGTCAATTTTTTAGGGTAAATGGTTGTTTATCAGTTTTGATGTCCACAACTTGAACATACAGATCCAAAAAAAAAAGTGTGTTTTAAAGGAACACTTGAAAGATGAGGACCTATGGATGTCTTGATCTCTTACCTTATAGACATTACATAAGAGAAAACTTCAAAAGTCCACATCATAAAAGGATATCTTGTTAGTAATCAAGATCAGCTTCATTAAAAAGAAACTATAGCAGAAAACAAACATAAGAACAAACCCAAAATGCACTTGTATAAAAGTGTTGTGTGAATGACAGTGATGGTGATGAAACTTGCTTCTAATGTGTATAGGATAAGAGCCATTGGAAGCTTGATGATCTCATCTCGGAAGGTCTTATTGCAGGTGCATTAGAACTTTCTTTAAGTCTAAGTGATTGATAGAAAAAGTGAATCATTCATTGATAGAATTGGATGATAATTACAAAATCTAAAGATGGAAAATAAGCTTAATTAATCAATCTAATCTAATATCTACCTTAATTAATACAAACCTAATTATAACAACAGTTAGAATATGTGATGATATATTTCAAGTAATGATATGGTGTATCTCATGCAACTTGTTGCGATACTTTACCCTATCTTTTTGTGTTCTTATGTTTGTATGTCTAGTTTTGCCTGATTTTGGCATTTCATATTTACTCATTTGAACACAGCCTCATGTCCTTGATTGAGTTTGGAAGGAGAGAAGAAAATGCATTGGAAAGGCTTAATTTGACCCATAGACTGGAGGTCTATATGCCCTTGAATTGGGCCAATCCAAATTCACTTAATTGGCCTCAAATAGGGGCGTTGTTCATGGTAATTAACCTAACGACACGTCCGGTACATGGAGAGCGTTTTACAGATGTGTTGTTCGTCGTGGGTGTCCCCCCTACGATCAATCAGCTTTGAGGATTCCTTATTCGATAGGTCCGAACCAGGCTTTGATTCCTTTGACAAGCAGGTCCCATATCCAAGACCTTTCGGCTTGGGCTTTATTATTTAGGCCTTTATATATATATGGTGAATTTGGTCCCTAAACCTGGCTTTTCCAAGTCCCATTTTAAATTCATGATCAATGCTTTGCTTCTATGACAAACTTCATATGGAAAATCTTTAGCAGCTATTGTTGTTAGCATCATTAGTATGTTGATTCAAGAAAAAAGATCGTAAGCGCGCGCACGTTTATCGTGATGAATTAACAATATATTGGTCAGCGAAGCATATGGAGAAGTTCGTTCTTTCTTTCGTATTGCAAAATAAACAAAACAAAATTACTAAAAATATTGATAATGGTTTAATATTTCAGGTTTTTTTTTTTTATATCGGTACAAATTCTGGATGTTTGAATTCGAAACCGCTTAAGAAAAGTGCGGTATTGAACGTGGGATGATCAAATTGGTTTATAATGATACTTTTAACATATTAGAAGCTACCATTAGGGCTTTAAGGCATAATACATGGCGGTAAAGAAGGTCATCGGCACAAATACGACTTAAACGCCGCTCGCCTTTATTTATTATAATCAAATTCTCTCTTTCTTTTCATATATTCTTTACATTAAGGCGACTAAAAATGGTTCTTTTGGCATATTAGCAATTATGATGATGATGATGATGATGATGATGATGACCACTAATGCGACTTGTAACAAAGATTTGCACTTTCGATTGATTATTTTTTTTTTAAGAAAAATATTGAAATCTCATTCTTATATTAGTTAGGGGACACATAGGGTACGTATACGTACGTACGTAGTCCCGTTACTACCATACTTTTTAACAGTATTCTTATCAAAATTCAGCTCCATCGGATGATCCTAACCACCCAATCAATTGAATTAAAGGGTTTAGAGAAAGAAAGAAAAAAAAGTAAACTTATTGGATGGTTAAAATCATTCGATTAAGTTGACTTTTTGTTTGAAAAGTCCAAATTGATAAGAATATGCACCATTTGTGTAACATAGATTAGGGACTGGCATTAATATGGTGACACGGGGATTACCTAATGTTTATTAGTTAAACAGGGAAAATTTGAGAGCACAGAATTTAAGAATCTCTTTTAAGATCTAAAGTTTTTATTCTAAAGGACCGGTCCATACTCTAAGTTCCCTATACACATAAAAGGGTACATAGAATTCTACAAACACACCCCTGTTTCCCATGAAATTGCAATACGGCCCTTACTACTAGGGTATAAGTTGCATTTTCGTATTTTGTCAAACGTTGTAGAGGAAGTGGCATTATTGTAGTTTTACCGTACTTTGATAGTGGGCCCGCATGCTTTTGTTACTCAAATAATTGGCGAGCATGGGCATACCGTATATGCCCATGCCGAGTACTTGTTTGGTGGAAGATTTTGTCCCTCTCCCTAAGAATTAGGTTTGTATGCCCATGCCAGATCTTGTCTTTGACAACAGATGTAGAAAAATCTTCCACGACGAACGTCCATCGTCAACGTTGATGATGGACCACAATATGAGCCAGTCTTAGAGATCACTGACTGTATGGTTGTTTGGCCCATCCCTAGATGGACCTACATATCAAAAATCAGACTGATTAATGATTTCTAACCTTTGGATCTGAGTATCTCAAATAAGGCTCGAATCTGGTGGTTAAAAATAACCCAATGAAAAAGACGTCAACCCAACGATTAGAAATCACTAATCAGGATGAATTTTGCTTTGTATGTAGGTCAACCTAGATGGATCAAACATCCATACGGTGAGTGGTCTCTAAGAATGTCCCACGTGGCTCATTTGTGCTCCATCATCAACGTTGATTACGGACGTCCGTCAAAGTTTACTCAAAGATATGGATTCAACTGACAATAATAGCCCCATTCAGAACCAAAATTACACAGTTTTGGGGGGAAAAGTACCACGTACATGATGTGGCTACCCTGCGAATGCACAACGACAGGAGCCGTACACATAAACGTGTGATCTACGACGTGAAATTCCGGGACCACTTTCAGCTATTTTGAGTCCATCCATTATACCGACATCTCTGAAAAATTAGGGCGGCAACTTGGGCGGGCTCAACCCGATGTTGGGCTCGGGTTGGGTTGGGTTGGGTTGGGTTGGCCCCTTCAGTACTCAGGTTGGTCTCAAGTCTGGATTGTGACAACTAGATCAAAAGCGGATTGGACTCCGGCAAAGACTTTCAAGCCCGACAATTCACATACACTATATATATATATACATTATTTTACATTAGGGTTAGAGTTGCCCGACGAAGACAATTCTCGTCTCTCCCGTCCCCTCTTTTATGGAAAATCTCCTATTATGTTTGTAAAGATGACGAATACAAATTTTTTATATTGAAAGTTAATAATAAAAATTTACCAACCTTGACTAGCAATAAAAAATAAAAAATTGAGTAATTTACCAACCCGACTAACCTGACCAGATTGGGCTCGGGCTGAAAATTCTAGGTCTGACCTCGGGTTGACCCCCAAACCTGATTGAACTAGGCCCGAGTTGCAGCCCTACCTAGAATGCCAATCAAATATTTTCTTGATTTACGTATTTTTTTTATCAATCCATCATCTTTTAGAATTTTCGATCCAACGATGCTGTTATTAGTCTTCATTGTACATGATCATAATATGGAAATTCATAACCTCGTACTTGCCTCAGGCGTTGAGTGCCTTTTGCTCTCTAAAGAATTTGTTGGTAAATGATGGGAGTTTGGGTGCAGGTTTTCACATTACCCTAGCCTAAAGAAGTGAAACCTAACGATATTTTATGAAAATTCAAGTTACAACAAAGAAAGATTGCAAAAGCCGAAAACAGTGGGTTGAGCGGGATTTAACCCAAACAAGAAAGTTAAAAAAAAAAAGTCTGTTTGGCTACATCCAAAAGTGGGCTGTGGGGGGTGATTGGACCACATGAAATCCATGTTTGACTGGCTCTTTTTTTATTCAGAAAATTTGTTTATATTTTGACAATGAACGGTGAGATTGCAAAGGTTGAGTTCGCTTTTGCTCGGGGCAGGTCTCTGAGCAAAAGTTTCGTCAGACCTTCCCCTTTGTAGGGTACGTACCCTTAAATTCAACACCAGGTTCACCTTTAACACGTGTTGGGGTAAGTTTAGGACTTGTACTGAAAATGGGCCAAGTTGGGAGATGTAAGCCCACCCTCGCTAGCTGACTTTTCGGCACTGCCAAACTGTACAGAAGTATTTGTATTTTGTACTACTAATTTAGATTCTTGTGGCCAGACATAACCCTACATCCAAACAACCGGTATCATTGCGTGCTTGAAGCGACTTCTAAGCAAACCACGGAGGGTCATTAACGCTAGTGACCAAAAAGTGTCCTCTTGAAATGGCCGATCAGCTCATCCATCTGAACCACTCATTGTGTAGAACCTCATAGATGGGGGCATAACACAAGAATTAGTGGGACTGCCATCTGTATATGGGGAGACGTTCTAATCAAAATTTTGATACAGACGTCCGTCAAAAGGTCACGTGCCACACTTTTGGGCCCACAACACTTTGGTGGATGTATATACCAAAAATCAGCATGATTGGTAATTTTTAACCATTGGATTTGAGCACTTTTAATCATGGGCTTCATGAAAAGGCCTATGGGTTGGTTCAAAGCCCACGATGAAAGGTACTCAAATCCAATGGCTAGAAATTACCAACCATTCTGAATTGTTTGTGTAAGTCAACCAAAGTGCGTACCAACCATTCAATGGGGTCAGTAGCATGGTTGAAAATCGGGATTGGAGGGTGTATCGCTACTGGGATCGTCTTGCTCGAGATGACGTGAGGGTTCTTCATGAACAGTGCATCTCAGGCGAGATAGCCGTATTTCAGGATCATCTCGATGGCCACCGATCCCAATCAGGATCGCCCGAACCAGAACGGAATCGGGCGAGACTTCGAACCAAGGGAAAGAGAAAGTTAAAAAAGGCCATAGGTTCGACTGCTATGTACAGAGGTGATTCTTGATTGGGTACACTTTGAATATGAGGTGTCGTCCCGCAGCCAAAAGTTTTCATGAGAATAACTTTGACGTCCACCCTTGGACTTCAAACATTGATCATGTCTACTCCCAAAAATGCCAAAGAAGAAAACTCTTTGGGGACGTTGACCCAACCCCACAGCATGATTGGTGATTTATGACCATTAGATTTGAACATTTTCTGCAAGTGAGTTGGCGTCAGTGGGCCCCAAAGATTTTTCTACTTGGCATTTTTGGGGATGGACACCAGCGTTTGAAGTCTAATAAGGGGTGGACATCAAAGTTTCTCTTTCCTTACAAGAGGCTTTAAAAAGCACACATGCCCGAGTGTACTGGAAGAGTTAATGTGGACAGAGCCACTTATTACCCCTCTACTCTTTCCAGGGTAGCCCAAGGAGAGTTGAACTCAGAACCTCCTTATTTTTGGAGTGGAGTACTGGCCATCTAACCTTACTGTTAGAACACGTGTTGAATGCACAGGTAGCACAGCTCAACAGCGCTGTTGAGTAAAAATGTACTCCAAACTCTAATACAAATGGTATCACCACACAATCTTTAGTAAGGGTTTTAAATTTTCAATTAACTCCTAGTTTGTACCTTGGGGTGTATATTGACATGTGGCACTCTTTCGAGCCACTGACCTCATGAATGTTTGACCAACTCCTTGGTGGATCTATACACCAAAAATCAGAATGATCGGGAATCATGTTCTCTGCAGTGGGTTTCATGAATCCAACGGTGGTTGAGCTTTTGCAAAAGGGTCGGGCTCCGTTGACAGATCCAAAATGACAGGTGTGTCTGTACAGGGACACAATATAAGCCATGTGGCACACTCTTACAGGACTCTGACCGTATGGATGTTTGTCCTATCCCATGGTGAACCTACAAACCAAAAATCAGCCTGATAAGTGATTTTATTTATAGGCTTTGTATTGGACTTATTTTCATGGGCTGATCTCAACTGTGAGAATTTAAGCAGTATTTGAGGTACAAGGATCCAACACTTATAAATCACTAATCAGGCTGATTTTTGGTTTGTAGGTCCACCACGGTATAGGACAAACATCCATACGGTCATAGTCCTGTAAGAGTCTGCCACGTAGCTTATATTGTGTCCCTGTACAGACACCTGTCATTTTGGATCTGTTAACGGAGCTCGACCCTTTGCAAAAAAGTGAATGGCAGCTCAGAATTTTTCAACCACGGTTGGATTCTCGGAATCCATGGCCAGAACACGATTAACGAGATGGGTCAGAAAAAGGGGGTCCCCTGAGCCTGACCCTCTATTCAGTGGATTTGAGTACTTTTTCATCATGGGTTGGAACCAACCCATAGGTCTGTTCATGAAGCCCATAGTGAAAAAATGCTCAAATTGAGTGGCTAGAATTAGAAATCACTAATCACAATGGTTTTCGTTGTGTAGGTATAACAAGAAGTGGGCCATGCATTCAAGGGGTCAGCCGATCCAAAAGAGTATGACACGTGGACCGGTACACAAAAAGTCCCTCAGTGGACCGGTACACAAAAAATCAGCTTGATTAGTGATTTCTAACTGATTCGGTTGAAGTTATTTTCATGGGTTGATTTTAACGGTAGGAATCTGAGCATTATTGAGCGTTATTTGGGTGCAAAAATCCAAAGGTTGTAAATCACTAATCAGCCTGATTTTTGGCTTGCAGGTACACCGAGGGACTGGCCAAACATCCATACGGTCAGCGACCTCTGATAGTGTGCCACGTGGCTCGTGTTGAGTGCTGTGACCGGCTTCCGTCACAACATCTTGTGACACAAGTTTTACTCAAAATTTTGTACTCATGTTGTTGGTCCCCATTGCAATCACGATTGGATTGTCAGTCACTGGATTTCTTGCATCTGTGCATTCAGTCCCACGGCTCACGGCTCACGGCACTGTTGTCACTCTCTTGGATCCTCGATTACTTGCGTGGCATGATAACCAAACGCTAGGACCATGCCATATGGCACACTAGGATGTGATAGGGCATATGGGCCAGAGGGCAAGAGAATCCCAGAACAAGGCCCATGAAGGCGGGAGTACATGGTATTAGAGATGAGCTGCAGAAGGATTGATGGCTTTTTTATTTTGTTGAGGGTTTAACGGTCACACAAGGGAAATACCGCGAAATGGTGTTTTTAACGGTCACACACTTCCAACTTTTTAAGTGGTTTGATCCATAATTTCCAGGGGCCGAACCGTAAATACGAACAGGAAGTCCTGAACCCCTGCAGCACCCCGGCTGAGGAACCGGACTTTGAGGGGCCCTATACTAGGTTGGGTCTGACCAACTATATCCCAAACACCCCCTTAGGTTAGTGGAATGAAAAATATATTAGGTGTACAGTGAAGCAGCGGTCAGGTCTTATAGAAATTAGTTTTGGAACGCAGATTATCTCAGCCTTCTGATTCTTCACTGTGTAATGAATGATCTTCGGCTACCAATAAATTGACGACTTCTCTAAGCTATACTATCTTCAAGCTTCTAGGGTTGTAACTAACTACCGGTTTGGATCTCTCCTATTTCAGGTACTAGTGGGTGGCCCGTGCCTACGGCACTCTCCGACAAAGCATTTGCCCAAATCGGATGTGAGTGGCTGAGATCCACCGTCCATTTGAGGGATAAAATCTTGGCCATCCTTTATGATGCCAGATAAGAGGGGGAGACAACTTCCCTGTTTTGTAATATAGACTAGTGGGTGCCCCGTGCCATCGGCACTTGACAAAGAATTTGCCTAAATCAGGTGAGTGGCGGAGATTCACCGTCCATTTGGGGGAGGATTAGAGGAGGTATAAGTAGGGAGACAACCAATGTGTTTTGTTATATAGAATAGTAAATGGCCCATGCCCACGGCACTCTCCGACAAAAGCGTTTGCAAAAATTGGGTGCCTTCGGCACTCAAACGTTATAACAGACTGGGGCGTTACCATTTTTTTCCATTATAACGGCTATTAGAATGGATTGTAATGCACAGAGGGAAAATGAAAAAATAACAGAAATAACAAAAAATGTGTTGAAATTTAAATTTTGAATAAATTGAGGTCAAATGAGGCAGATTGAGTGGCTGAAATCTAACCATCCACATTAGATTGATGGATTTGATCTCAACCACTCTTTATCTATCCCTCCACATTAGATGGATGGATAAGATAAGATAATACAACTGAGTTGTCTTGATATATGCGTGGGTGGCCTATGGTGTTTGTCAAAATCGGGTGGGAGTTAATCTCAGCCATCGATATGAAGCATAGTGGATCTCAGCCACTCATTATGGAAGCCATATAAGATAAGAGGGGTATAAGAAAACCATTAAATTTCTGTTAAATTCTTTTTCTTTTTTTTCTTTTTTTTTATTTTTAATTTTCAAATTTTGAATTTTGAATTTCAGCACCACTTTTTTCCGTTAAAATCATTAAAATCCGTTAAAATCCAATTTTTCCATATTTGCCCTGGCCGTTTCAATCTATTTTAACAGTAACACCCCTCTCGAGGCATAAAAAGTGGGGCTCCTGTGCCTGACCCTTGGGCTATATGTAAATCCAAGCCATTTCATTCCTTATATATAGGTAAATAGTAGGTGACCCGTGCCCACGACACTCATCAACAAAGTGTTTGTCAAAATTGAGTGTGAGTGGCTGAGATCCACTGTCCATTTGGTGTGATAAGATCTCGGCCATCCTTTATGAAGCCGGAAAAGAGGGGGAGACAACCGTCCTATTTTGTTATATAGATGTTTCGGGCTGATCCAGAAGAGCCTGATTCTGCTTCTGGTCAGGTCGGGTTTCGGTTGACCTAGCGGTTGCTACCCCATTATCACAATCATAGACTTTGAAAATCTATGCATACCAATCTTGTTTTGTAGTGTAGCTTAAGAAAATTCAAAGATCCCTTGTTGTATAAAGGAGCCATCTGGCTGCGTTTCCATGAATGGCGCATTATAATACACCTGCTAGTATTCACAAGATGACTAAGATTGCTAACCTTAACCTCGGATGACGAGGGATAAGAACGCCTGAGAAAAGTCTGAGCAAAGTTCGATTTCCACCAGCCAAAAATTCCATTCCACATCCTTTCGAGACCACTGACCCACAAATGTTTGGCCCCACATACCCAAAATCAGCCTGATTGGTGATTTCTACCGTTGGATTTGAGCACCTTTTCTTTGAAAAAAACTCTCCATCTTGACGGCTAGAATTCGCCATCAAGCTGATGGTTGGTGTGTAGGTCCATCAAGGGTGTGCTGGGCCATTGCAATTTTTTGTGTCGAAGATCAAAGTTAGATCTTCAACTGTAGGGGCAAAATTTTTTCCCAAATACCGTCCAACTTTTTGGAGACCTCAGAGTCGACCCCTAACATAGAAATATAAAAAGAAGAATGAAGCTGAAAGTCCAAACAGGCGGGAAAAAACAAAGCCCCCACGATGCAAAGCCTCCTTAATTTAATATATATTTATTTAGCCTATTAAAAGAAATTGTATATATAGGCTTATATTTATGGACTTGGATATTTTGACACGCCTTATATATTATTATTGACCAAAAAAAGAGAAATGATCGCATGGTCCGAGGTCCATGAATGTTGTCATGGCGCACAGCAGTGTCATTTGGTCATTGGACAAAATTGTACCTGCAAATCAGTTTTTAAGTTTTAGTTAATTAATTATTGAAAGTAAGTCTCAGTACACTTGACCAATGAAAAAATGCCACCACCATGCACCATGACAATGTCCATGCAGTTTTTAAGTTTTAGTTAATTAATTATTGAAAGTAATTCCCAGTACACTTGACCAATGAAAAAATGCCACCACCATGCACCATGACAATGTGCATGGACCGCAGACCATGTGATCATTACTCAAAAATAAATTAGCTATTTTGACAAGTTTTATTATAAACCCAATGAGATGTAGACAGATTTTGTATGAAAGAAATTCGACCTAGACAAACGAACTTCGACACTAGTATATATGACAAACCAAACTAACAAACATGCGAAGTTACGACAAACAGAGCAACTACCTTTTCACCTCCTCCTTTTCATCTTTTTTTTCCTTGCAGACAAACACACCCATGGCCACAACAATGGCTCCCCAAAATCTCCTACTACTCTTCACAACCCTCTTCACTACAGTTCTCTCCTCCAATATCTTTGTCAAGTCTAGCCTTGTGTACCCTTTCACTTGCTCTGACAACATAAAAACATGTAATTCCTACTCCTACCACATCTCCAAAGACCTCACAGTGGAACAGATTGCCTCTTTTTACTCTGTTAACACATCCCAAATCAAACCCATAATCCATGGAACCAAACAGGATTATCTTATATCCGTCCCTTGCGGTTGCAAAGATGTCAACGGCACCGTCGGCTACTTCTATGACATCTCCTACAGTGTCAAACCAGGTGATACGTTTGTGAATGTTTCGGGCGATATTTACAGTGGACAAGCTTGGAAGGTTGAAGGAGAAGAGGCTCTATTTCTTGCAGGAGATGTAGCTCCCATACATCTTGTATGCGGGTGTTCAGGAAGCGACTCGCAAGTGGTGGTAACATACACAGTTCAAAAATATGATACTTTATCAGGGATTGCCGATTTGTTATCTGCTTATGTGAATGGGATTCAAAGCCTGAATGGAAGATTGACTAAAGATCCTGGTTTTATAGATGTTGGTTGGGTGTTGTTTGTGCCAATGGAAAAGAATGGAATTCGAGCTCCTAAGGAAGGTGAGTGTGATCATTGTGTAAGAATCCATGATTTATTTTGAATAATTATTCTACCTCTTAAAACCTGTTTATTGATTCTTCATTTAGCTCCAATATCAGTGTTATTTGTTTGTAAACTAAATTTTAATATATGGCACCAACAGCCAGTGTGCATCCTAATCAATATATTACCTGAATAAACTTCTTTTGGACAGTTTTTATTTTTATTTTTTTGTTGCGAGTTTCGATCAGTTGTTGATGTTTCCATTTTTATGATAAACAATTGATTATATATTATGCTTTTGTATTTTTCATTTTAACTTTTCTTTCTTTCGAAATCAACTTGGCTGAAATTTATGAAATTCGGCTATATGTGTTGTTTCTCATGCTTTAGTATCCTGTTTCTTAATAGACCTAAACAGGTCCTTTTGATGGCAGTCGATTGGTTTCATGCATGATGGCATCAAGCATGATTATGCAAGAAAGAAAACCTGAAGTCTAATCTAACATAGTAAGCACAGAAATTTCCTAATTGCTCATCTATTATGTTTGTTGAGTTATAAGTATACAAAATCCAAATTTCTCGGGTATTTTATTGGTTGAATTTATAATAAATTAGGATCCTCAATTTTTTTCTTTCATTTTACATTTTGCCACTTTTTTAGGTGAGATATCATACTGCCTGGCATCATGGAAACATTAATAACCATCTCTCATCTGTCCAACACGACACATGCACATGCATAAATTAGCATTTATTCCAGAAGATGTGGGATACATTTCAGATTCTATGAAAATCTTCGACAGAACCCGACTTCCGTTGTTTTTCATTAAAATCAGGGAAAAGAAAGAATTGGCGAATACTTATCGGCATATTGTCATCTGTGACGTTACTTTCAATTGGCACGTTAGTTGTTTTCCTTCTCAGGAGGAGGACAACCCCTCTGCTCACAGATGAAGATCCTAAAGCAGATGGCATACGCATGAGTTCCAAGAGAATTGCTTCTTTCCAGAACCAGTACCTCCACAGAGAAAACATGGAAGGTCAGACAAACTTCGACCAGTACTTTAACAACTTAAATGTATCACTGTATCAAATGCGTATCTAGCTGCACTTTCTCATAAGTAATCAATCACTCATAAAATTGCACAGTACAGATGTAACACCATTCGAGTCTGAAAGACCTGTAATATTTAGTCTAGAGGAGATCGAAGAAGCTACAGCAAACTTTGACGAAACAAAGAAAATTGGACAGGGTGGATACGGGAGTGTATATTTTGGTGTTTTAGGGAAGCAGGTATGATGAACATCATCATTTCTAATGTTCTCAGTTCTTCAAAATCTTGAGTCCTACTTATGTAGTACACTTTATAAAAATTGAATACTGCACCCATGACTTTATCCGAGTATTAGGAAGTTGCAATTAAGAAGATGAGATCTAACAAGTCCAAGGAGTTCTTCGCAGAGCTTAAGGTGTTGTGCAAGATACATCACATAAATGTGGTAAGATGTAATCCCCAGACTGCTGGTTTACAATATGATGCTTTCTACTAGAGTAAAATAAATAAATTTCCTTTTCTTTCTCACTATTTGCGAGAATTGTTTATTAGGTGGAACTGCTTGGATACGCGAGTGGAGATGACCACCTGTATTTGGTTTATGAATATGTTCAGAACGGATCTCTGAATGATTATCTTCATGACCCATTACTAAAAGGTACTAACACAAGTTCACAGTCCTCTTATCTGGTAATATATTTCTCTTCTTGGTTCACTGAGATAATGCAAGACTGGTCTCAAGTGTTCGTTAAGGAAAAAGGGCCCAATGAACCAGGATCACTAACTGAGACTAAGAATAGAAATTAATGATTTTCTCTATATACTTTCTTCCATTCAATTGCCATCACGGGCCTTACACCCAACTTATAGGTCTTATAGATACCCCTTCAACACAAGATAGGTCAAGCAAAGGATATCAGACAACCCAGCAAAGCAACAAAGACACATCCCATAGAACATTAATTATTATGCTTTTAGTTCCTCTATGTAATAACACAATGTTATGCTAATTAACTGAAACTCCGTCGGCAAGTACAAAATCTAGTGAATGTGTCAGTAAGTATAAAATCTAAATAAAGCTTTGGTTCTTATCCTTCAGGTGACTCTGAGGGTATCCCCTCTTATTAGCTGCAATAGACTAGTCAATGTACATGAGCATACATATCGGGCCATCCCTAACAGTCTCCGATTCAAAGTAGCCTTCAATTCACATTATTGCAAGATAAATACTATTTCCCTTTGTCAAAAATGCTATGAAGCTCATTCAATAGAATCCCATGTTAGAACTAAAGTAGTTTGCAGAAAGGTTCTAACTCTATTAAGGATTGAAACAGGTCATCAACCTCTCTCTTGGACTACAAGAGCACAAATAGCACTTGATGCCGCAAGGGGTATTGAATATATTCATGACCATACAAAGGCGCGTTATGTGCACCGTGACATAAAGACAAGTAACATTCTACTAAATGAGGCACTCAGAGCAAAGGTATCTTCAACAGAACTCGCTTTTCACCATTTTAAGAATCCAAGTTGTGTCAAAGTAATTCACGTCTCTCTGGAGATACTTTTTCAAGTAAAGTATTTATTTTGGGGTCTGCTATTTCATAGTTGAACTCTCAGTCTGTCAAAACGTACGAACATATGCCCCATAAATGGAATAACAGTCATATTCAGCAAAAAAAAAAAGAAAAAAAGAAATCACTCACATGGTCAGTGTGATATTTTAAACATTTCCATTGAAGCATTTTACTAGTATTTGCTACTACATATTCTAAACTTCCATAAACTTGAGATTTCTAAGAAAATCAAGTTTCTGTACTGGAGAAAAAGAAAAGCAGATTATTCTCAATCTGTGACTTTTTCAACTTCTTTGCAGGCATTATTTAATGGTTGAGGCTTCCTGTATTTCATCTGATTCAACAGTTGTTTCAACAGGTAGCAGATTTTGGGCTGGCAAAGCTTGTAGAACGTACAGGCGAAGAAGATTTCTTCGCAACACGCTTGGTTGGAACACCTGGTTACCTTCCTCCTGAGTAAGTTTATGTAGTTCTATTTTATCTTATTCTTTCTAATCAACTCTTGCAAGCAAAACTTTTACTACTGGGTAAAAAGGATCTCTAAAATTCATCAATATTGTCTCTTATAATCATATCCATGTACTTACTTCTCTGGTTAAGTCTATTGTGCTCCTGAAGTTATATAAACTTTGACAGGTCCCTGCGTGAGCTGCAAATGAGCTCTAAAACTGATGTTTTTGCATTTGGAGTAGTTCTAGCAGAGCTGATAACCGGTCGGCATGCCCTCATTCGTGACAGCCAGGAACCCAACAAAATGAAACCACTAATCGCAGAGGTACGTCCTCTTATCCTCAAACTAGGGAAATCTTGCTAAATTCTCCGTCCAAAAGATTATTGCTCAGACATTACTCCTTAAGACTTGAAGATCCTTAGTCAAGTGAGGTAACTTGGTGTTCACTCAGATGAGTCACATATATTAAAACAAGGATGGTCCACATGATCTTTGGTTATTGGCTAATCTAAAGGCTGGTCCAGCATTAGGAAGTCCAGATTGGTGGCCATTTGTTTCCGGCGGTCCAGAGTAGAGGCCCAGACAATTGTTCCAGAAAAAAAAATCCATAATATAATGGGACCACCTAGAAGATCTTGCAGAAAACCAACCTGACTGGATATTGAAGCGTTGGTTTTCCATTTTATTCAACTAGGATCAGATAACCTGCTAATAAATAATATTTGTCAGTTATATGCAGTTTTTCAAGATGAAGACCCAGAGAATGCTTTGGAGGCCATTATAGATTGTAATCTCAAAGGCAGCTACCCTGCAGAGGAAGTATACAAGGTTAGTGATTCCATGTATATCTACCCACCTACCAAACCATAGTTCCTCTATAAACATCTATGGATAATGACAACCAAAATCACAGTAGGGCTGGGCTTTCTACGGGCTGGTTTGTCAATTAAATAAACTTCTATGCCCAGCTCATATGAGCTAGGTTTGACCTTACATGATGGCCCACAACATAAGCAGCCTGACCTATCTAGTAAGCCCGCTAAAATGTAGGTCATACCGCGGTAGGCAAGCTCAAATATGCTGTTACAAGAATCCATGTCATAGGTAACCATAATTATTATTTTTTTTTTGTAAGTATAATTAACCATAATATATTGTACAACTACTTTAGTGTTTTAAAAGGCTTTTGAAGTTTATGCCTCGAGGCATGCCTTTGGACAAGGCTTCCTCAAAATGCCTCGAGGCCTATTAAAAAGCTTAAAAGCTCATGAGGCATGTACCTCATCCATTAGCTTAAAAAGTTGTATGACTCGGGCTATGTACAGCTTGTGTCAAAGGCATGCGCCTCATAATTATATGTTGGTAGGGAGAATTTTTGGTTATTGTACCTTACAAAATCAATTTATTTCTCCGTTTTGCCCTAACCCTTACCGAAACAATTATAAGCTATTCCACTTTGAATAGCAGCAACAAAACATTTCTTTTCCCATACAAATTAGATCAATATTTTTTCTTTTCATATTTTTATTTAATTTATCCTATGGCTCATTTTAATTTTAATTTTTACTATTCGTCTAAAAGGTGAGCTCATGAGGCTCACGCTTTAGGCCATCAAAGCACCCAACCCCACGCCTCCACATTTATGTGTGCGAGAGATCATAATAATTTGAACACAAACAGTTGGGAAACATGCATGAACATATGTCTGCAGGGGTAGAACTATTTGAGGATAGGAAGAAGCAATCTTCCTACCTATTATGTGTATGTGGCTCATATGTGGGAGGCTGCAATCATGATTTGATGGTTGCTACTGAGATCGCCTTCATTAAAAATTCAACCTGATTGGATGATCCTGACCATGCAATCTATTGTATTCTTTTGCAAGTGTGCTTCTTCCTTCCCTCACATCCTACTCCCTCATCCACACACACTAGCGGAAGGCACATTATAAAGAGATAGAGATAGTGGGAATGGTTTTGGAGAGAGAGTAAGGAGTGGAAACTGTTTTGTGTGTGTGTGTGCGCGCGAGCGTCTATATATATATATATATATATATATATAGAGAGAGAGAGAGAGAGAGAGTGGCAAAGGTTTTGAGAGAGCTGAGGGAATTTTTAGAAAAAGTGAGAAAATATCATCTTTTTATAATAATAAAGACGCTCAAAAAGACATTTTTACCCTTTGTTGTTATTTTTAAAGATAACGAGAGTCAAAGGCGTCTTATAGAAAGAAGTGGCAAAATGTGAACAATCCTTTTACCCTCGAGGGTTCCCTTTATTATAGTATATATAGATAATAACTACAGGAATGCAGGTGTGAGAGAGGGAGGGTGTGAACGGTTGTAGGAGAGGAAGGCAAGTGAGAGAGAGGAAAGAGTGGGAGAGGTTTCAGGAGACGATTGTGGTGTTCAGTTTTGAGAGAGAAGTTTTAGAACAGTAAAGGATAAGAACCTGAACCTGAACCGTAAAGGAAATCACTCTGTACCTAAAGTACAGAGCCTTGCCTAAAGGACGTGACCAGAATAGAGAGTTTTAACTGTGCTAGAATAGTATATGACCTTTATGCCCTTTCATGCTTTCTTTTCATTTTTTTTTTCAAATTGAAGAGAGTTAGGAGGGTATCTCATGAAAAAGTTGCTAAATGTAACTTTTACCCTTGAGAGTTCCTTTTAATATAGTACATATATGTATGTATGTGTTTAAGTATACGAGTATACAACATATGCATATTTGTGTTCTTTCTCTGCCTTGACCAATTCTCCCTGTTCCAGATGGCAGAAATTTCTGAGTGGTGTTTGAGTGAAGATGCAGTGAATCGACCGGAGATGCAGGAGATTGTTGTGACCCTCTCTCAGATCCTGGTGTCCTCAATAGAGTGGGAGGCCTCACTTGGAGGGAATAGTCAGGTTTTCAGTGGGTTACTAAACGGAAGATGATAAGCTTAGATAATGATGTAAATGAGCATTGCTCCAATGTCTGACACTTCAACCATGCTAAACGCATAGGAAAATGCGACTTTTCATGTTCTTCTGAGAGATTTGATTCATAAGAAATGCACAAAGCCACTGTATTTAGTTTCATAATTAGCTCAGTGAGACTTGGTAGAAGACAGCGTATCTAAAAAGGAAGGTGAATATTCATGAAGGGACTTGAAGCAGTTTCTAACATAAATCACAACTTCTTCCATTAACTTGGCATTTTCAATCACAGAAATGTGCTTTAATGTAAATACAGCAAGGGATAAAGCAAGAATGAAATACCAGGGCTTAAGCAGAGAAAATTGTCTGGCTATACTCCAGCATCAGGTTTAACATTGCCAGATTCAGTATTTGACTTTGAGTAGTTAGGAATCCAAAATGTGAGAACAGTAGATGCAGCGACAAACATAGCCCTGCGAGGGGCCCACTTCACACAGGTAGTTATACCAATGTGGCTGTTCCAGCATGCCACCTGTCAGGAAACCAATAAGTAGTTGCATCCTCATCATCAGCACCATTGTATCATCTCATCACCGCTAAATACGACTTTAAACTTGTAGCAGCAATAAGTAATTTTGACTTTTAACACTTCTAGAGAACCCTATAGCAATCAAGTTACCCAATCTTCATCACTACCCACCACCACCAGTGCCATCATCATGATCATAAGACAATTGCATTATCACAAGACTGGTGATAACTTGGTGCACCTTGGATTTAAGTCCAGAAGTGACAAAAATATGGGCCCCACAGAAAATGTACCGACACAGTTGAACCAAAGCCAACAGTGACACTACACTCTTTTAGTGCAACGGCAAAAAAACAGATGAACAATCAAACTTAAAAATTAAATGGCATCATCATCATCCCTCGAGTTACTAATGATTAAAAACCTTCATCAATTTAGGATTACTAGTTGTGCAGAACATGAGGAAGACATATAAATCATATCATCAGCCATTATCAGTCCAACTGCTAGTCCTATCTTTGATCCATACTGTCCACAGGCCACCTCTTGGATGGACCATTGCCCAAAAGTCGCAGAAGTTGGAAGATCATTACCATTCAATTAGTTGGGTGACTTTTGAACAGTCATTAAAATTACAGGTTATGTTCCAGAAAATAGTTTTGGACGATTCTGATCAACCAATTGGTGCGACTCTGGGGCTGTGACTCATCTGAGAGGTATCCTACCAAATGAACTGTCCAGATTCAAAAGGTAATAGCCAACTATGGGATTTATCCGTTTAGACAACTGATGTGATTTGAAGACAAGACAAAGGTCAGAACAGTAAAACAGAAAAGTATTCAAATCTAATCAAAGAAAGAGGTGTAGATGGGTGACAAGGCTTTCTAAACAAAATTGGAAATGAAACAAAGGACCGAAAACGGATACCAATAATGAAGGACCATCACTGGGGGCAGAACTCGAAGAACAGTGAAGGACCGACTCTTTTATATTAGGGAATTTAGGATTATACTTGTTAGTCCAATCTCGGAAAAAACCATTATATTCATCTTTTAAATATACTAAGAGCTCAGATATAGAATATATACAGAACCTCACCTGAATCATACTCTTTATTTATATATACTTGCACAGATTTATGCATACAGACATATATATATAGAAATTTTTCTTCAGAAAGATTGACAGAAGTATACCTCATTCCGCATGCTGATGCTCCATGCATGCAAGGTTCCATCTCCGGAGCCTGCAACAGAAAGTTCCAAGGTAGAAATCAGTTTTCACATGGTGGACTTTGTTGATAATTTCTAAGCCAGCTTAGTTATCAATATAAGAATCGAACTAGCTAAACTAGGATAAAGAAACCTACAATTGGTAAACATAAGGCGTTAACCAAAACAAAAGAAAACCAAATGAACTAGAATGAGCTTGTTTAAAAATAACGAGGAAATGTAAACTGAACTTAAGCAGATACTCTTCCAAGATAACTATCTTAAACTTTTCAAATTTAAGGATCTGGGACTATGCACGTTAAGGAGGGAACAATTCAATAATTTCTAAAAATCAGGAGTCCGTTCACAAATTTTGAAAACATACATTTGTGGATATGAAATCACAAGTGCTGAGCTAGTGAAACACCAAACCAAGAACCATTCCAGAGAAACGAGAAGGAATGGAATTTTGAAAGAAAGAGGGGGTAACTGGAATGATTTGAATAGGATTCTTGTAGGCAAGTCCAAATAGTTCGGGATGAATTCGACCCAAATTTCGAACAAATCTTAAAACTGTGGGATTTCTGAAGCCAAGCTCCCCGCGCAAGACTATAAAGCATCCGATGACTTGATGAAGATTTCTGGAGAAAGGTGTAGTTGAAGCAACTTGGCCTAATGAGGTGAGGCTTGTGGCAGAATGAGGTGTAGGACTAAAAAATTTAATAAGTTTTATTAAAAAAACGTAAATATGAAAAAAATAATAATAAAAAAAAGTAAAAATAAAAAAATCCTAAAAGTTGAAACAATTTAAAGCTAAAAACTAATCATGCATGAAAACTAATTGACATCTACTGATCAGAAAAAAAATTGAGATCTACACGACATATTGCATATAAATGTAACAAGCACCATTACCAACAAAAAGTACCAATCAACAAGTGCAGAACAAATTAAAACCCCCCAAAAGCCTACTTGAGTCTAATACTCTCCCAATCAAAGTACCTATCACCAAATTAAGTGCAAAACATATAAGTTCAACAGTTCAAAGGCCCAAAGTCAATGCCAAATCCTACAGATCACAATCATTCATCAATTGCTTGCTCCTCATCACTTGTACCTCGAATCTCCGAAAAAAAAAGATGTGCCCTTTTTTTTTTTTGATCAGTAAAAGATGGATATATTAAGAGGGCTGAGAAGGCCCAACAAAAGGCTGTACAACGACTCCAAAAGAGCAAAACAAGAGCAAAAGCGGAGCCCCACCCTACTAGGGCAACCCTACAAGGGAGACAAACGACTACATGATCATGCGGTCCCACCGAAAAACAAAAAGACGTGCCTTTTGCTTCCAAACAATCCATTTTGTGTCAGTAAGAAGCCACAAAGTTGCTGATTAGAATTTGGCTGCATATCGATTGAGACATAACAAGTACAAAGGAAAGGAAAAGGGTTTCACTAAGGTTAGGGGAACTATACAAAACAAGAAATTCGAGAATTTTTCTTTCAAATGAGGGTTTTAACAACCCAACAAAAAAAAGTTCAATAGTTACATATGTTCTTATGCATTAAAGTAGCAAAAAAAAAAGAGAGTTTATATGTTAAATCACCGTGCTGCAGTGAAGCTTAAGCCTCTAGTAAGGTGTGTGCCTAGCCTCGAAACGGCCTTTGAACGCCTTGCCTTAGCGGGAAGCCTTAAAAATAAAAATACAACAGGTCTCTACCGTCAGCATAGTGCACTAACAAAGCCGAATTGATGGGCTTCATACAAGAGATATCCTAGACAAAAATCAGCCTGATTGGATGGTAAAAAACATCCAATCTACTCCATTGTTTTGAGTGTTAAAAAATAGGTAAGGGTTTAGGAAAATCCATTGATCAGATAATCAGGATAGTCCAAGTAGGTTGATCTATTTTCTAGTCAAAAAATTGAGTTGAGGTTTGGATCGATGACAATGTGCACCATGTGTAAGGTAGAACTGTACAAGTATAATTTGCAGTATAATGCCATCATTCACCTGAATAAATTCCACCTATGAGCAAGGATTCATCATAACCAAAAACAAGTCTCATCTATGTTGCATGGATTCTTTCAAACAAGCTAAGTACCTCATGTCGGATCCCGATGCAATATAGATTTGGGTGCGACACTTCCAAATTGTGTTTTAATTTTTTCTTTCCTTACTTGCAGGACACTAATTAACATTTTTTATAGGATATGAGTTCTGCCTTTTACGATTGAGATTTTCTATGTAATGAATATAACATCACATACATGTATTCTATTGTCTATATATGATACAAATCATAAGATATTCTATCACATTATCCACTACTATCCCCATCTTTACAAAAAACACTTACTTCGTTCTACATAAAGTATACTGCCAAGTATATGAATCCTATTTTTCAATGTTTGCCGAATTGGACACTTTGCACCTATAGCAGACTCTGACACCCGTACCCATATCAATGCAACATAACCCCTCACTCATACAATGTAACAAGAGGACCAACGAATCAGGGAAAGAAATTGCAATACTTTGAAAATTGAAATTAAGACAAATAAAATAAACATCCTATGGGTAATGATCAAATTCTACAAAATGCAACAGAAGGACAATAACTATTTTACAACCATCTTGATTTCAGGGGAGAGAATCTAAAAGAGATGTGCAGTGTAGATCAGTAAACAAGCAGAAAAAGAATGGTCTCAATATATAACTTTGATTGTATTTGAACAAGGCAATGGAATAAGTATCGGACACAAATTTACCTGAGACCACATATTGCCCGTCCGGTGTAAAAGTTGCCTCTATGGTTACATTTGGAGATGGTTCCAGACTAAACCCACAGCGCTGCAAGGGTAAAATTATTAGTTTGAATAAATTTCCCTATTTCCAACACCCCTACCCTCACTAGCGTAGAGTTGAAAAAATGAAAAAGAACATTGTGGGCCCGCCAAAAATTACTGTGACGAATCAGATAAGCTTTGACGTGAAACAAAAATCTAGTTTATCATTATTCAAGTCAGTGAACTTACTTTCTCCCCTCCATATGCATCAAGCACATAGATGTTATTATTTGTTGTTGTCAAAAGCATAGACTTGCCATCATTGCTGAATTTGATATCGGTGACCTCAGCTGTATCTCCACCCACTAGAAAAGTATCAAATGGGCCCTGCATTGCGGAGAGAAAAATTAAAATCATCCCGCAAATGGTACTAAACACCGGTTGCTGTTTTCTAGGGTAAGAACCTTGTCATAGGAACGTGAATCAAACAATTTAATAGCACCCCCTTCCATTGCCACAGCAAAAACAAGGCCCTGTTGATCGTATGCAACGGTAGGCCTACCACGTAAGCGTAGGAGTCCCTGAAAACTATAACAATAAGCATTAATCACTAAATGTATAATGTACCATTAAACTGCCAACCAAAAAAGTCACCATCCATTACTCTATTGAAATTCATTAATTAGAAGTATCATAAGATCTTTCCTTCAGAGAAAATGTGAGGTACCCATGAGGTAAACCATTGGAACATGTAGCGCACAGGGAGATGAGAAGAACCAATCTTTTGATAGAGTTCTAATGAATTCACATTGAAGAACTCCTTGGCAAAAACGAATCCATTAGAGTGATCCTAATCATCTGATCTGTTGACTCTCCTCTGGCTCTAGACTGCTCACCATATTTTTTGTGAAAATCCAAAAGATTGGATTTTTAGGAGCATCCAATCAGGTCAATTTTTAGCATACAACATCTTCTGGATGGATCCATCAAATGTTGGATCACACACCCTCAATTCATGCCATGTACAGATACGTTCTTGATTGATCAAACTTGTCATCTACTAGATGGGTAGGCTTAAGAATTTTGAATTACTCTCATCCTAAAGATTTAACTGAGCTGCACAAGAAACTAAAACTCCCACCTGGCAGGCATTTACACGAAGATCCCATATTCTGACGCTGTGGTCAAGTGAACCCGACATGAAGCTGTCATTAATTGGAGACATGCACAGTGACACAACTCTGTGGCCAAAAGGATAAGATTATATTAGAAAAAAATCAGCAGTTAATATGCTAAAAAGAAAATCACCTTGCATCACAGATTACAGCATCATCTAATACAGGTAAATATCAGAGCCTTGGTTAGACGATTAAAAAAAGAAAAAAGAAAAAAAGAAGCCAGGTATCACCCAGATCATCCCTAATACTTTTTCTTCACACTCAACTTTATTGTTCTAGTTTTATCAATTTTTAACCTTCTTCAACCAAAAAGGTCACATTGTACAGTGACTACTGTCCAATATGTATCAATTTGGATGATCTGCAATGGGTGTTATAATGGCAGATACATGATCCATTATCACACCCCTTGTTTGCCACTAACACTGCACAAAAAGGATGTAGAATCATCACCTCTCTTTGTGTCCTTTGAAGTAGCGGAGGCATCTATTATCATACATAGAAAGATAGCGCAGGGATTCTGGCAAAGAAAAAAATCTATTGTTATTTCTTCTGAGAAAATCAATAAAATTAGGTCTTAAAACATCGACTTGGCCTTAAGAAACTCACCGCCTGCAGCATCCAAATTGTATCTTGATGAGCATATAACAGAACTTGGATGGTGGGTAAAGCATATACGGTCGGCACCATGCTTCTTATGGTATGTGGTCTTTAACAACCTGATCATTGAACCATTGGAAACATAACCGATTAATGAGTAGTTAGATTTTGAGTTAATAGGTATAACTTAGCTGCATCTATTTATTCCATGTTTATAGAATATTTTGATAGTTACTTATTTTAGTAGGTTTACATTCATAAACAATACAGCACCAACATACTGAACTGATATGAGGAAAGATACTTGTAAAGTTGTTGCACTAAAACCAAATAATAGGCATGAGCATGTGACAGTACATTCAGAGCATGGCAATCCTATTCCATGCAATCACATAGTAGCCTAAGATGCCAGATACCTGCATAACTTATACGCTTACAAAGTGACACTCTGTTTGATGTAAAAGTTAGTTGTTCTTCCACCTGAGATAAAGCCAAAGGGAGGGGAAGATTGGAACAACCCCAAACAGGCCCGTGATAAGTGAGCATCTATTGGGATCCGATCCACCAATCACCACATACTACGGGTTCCAGGTAGACCATGTATCAGCCTCGTCCAATTGTGAGCATTATCTGCTAATCAAATTACAGTTCCTGATGATGTAAGTTATATTATATGGTTTAAGTCCACTTTTTGAAGGTATCTCATTTTTACTCATTGCATAGTAGAGAGTTATAATTTAAGATGCAAATCTACACCCAGTACCCACAATAACATATAATTATAAATAAGTAAAAAAATAAGGATACATTAAAGTATTCCTCACAATCATCACCACGTGCGTTCCCATGTGTGCATGACGTGTGGGTTTGTGTGTCGGTGTCATTGGAGAATTAATGTTCATGGTTTAACAAGCCTGTTTCAAAAGGATTTATCCAAGGCTCTAGATCTCATTAATTTATGGATTAGTTTTTTTTTGTTTAAATAAAATCAGACATTCCAGTACAGATAATTAAGGTCTTCACCATCCACTCCTTACACTTTTCCCCTATTTTTTTGTAAGTATAATCCTTATTGAGAGTGAAAGCCAAAGAAAGACGGCCCAAGAGGTCAGAAAGACCTACTAAAAGCACTCCAACCAGCAAAAGCTAAAACAGGAGCAAAACAAAAAGAACGGAAAAATACTCAAAGCCTACACAGCATCTCTAAAACAAAGGAGGCCCCATCTACAAACGAAATCTTCAAACAACAGGCCGCGACACTCTATAAATGATTTGGACCAAAAGAATACCCTTAATATTAAGGACGATGTTGTGCAACCCCTCCACTTTCCCTTCAAACACCCGCAGATTTCTTATTTTCTAAAAACACCAACAAACCGCGAAAGGAAGAAAACACCATAAGACCTGGCCTCTATCTGAAAAAGCATGTGTGCCAACTGGAGACAAGTTGGCAAGCTTCAAAATCGAATCTCGGAGGACCCACTGCATCTCAAAGTCACTCGGGAAAGCCATCCAAACCAAGGATTGAAATTTCGGTTTCGAATTGGATTTCAGTCCGTGTCAAAACCGAAATTTCGGGTGAAATTTTGGGCGAAATCTTGAAATTTCGCTGAAATCCTAGAAAATTTTGGGAATAATTGTGAAAAAAATTAGGAAATCTTCTCTCTCCATAATCTCATAAGATGAGAGAATCTTAATTTATGTGTTTAAAATAAGAAGCAATGCCTGATTTATCTCTTCATCAGCCATTAATAAAGAATAGAAGGGAGGGCCGAAATTTATGGAATTTCGGTTTCGGTCACCCTCGAAGACGAAATTTCGAGGTTTTCGCCGAAATTTAAAACCATGATCCTAATTGCCCTCGCCACATCACAATGTAAGAGAAGATGATTGACCGTCTCCCTGCTATGTTTGTAAAAGGAGCAGCAATCAACAATAGTAACCTTCCGGGATCTCAAATGATCTATAGTTAAAATCTTATCCAAAGAAGCTATCCATGTGAAGAAGAAAGCTACCTTTGTAGGAACCTTAGTACCCCAAACAAAACGATCAGGGGACCTATCTAGAATAGGCCTTATGAGATCACTGTATATGACAATTTTTCCATGCTCTCTTCAACCTCTATTGTTAATGTATACAATTGCTTCTATAGAAACATTATACATTATGCATACATTACATATTGGCAACACCATCAACCATGGCTCGAGATTGGAAAAATTGACACAATTCAACTTCTATAAAGCCCAAAAGTATACTCACGTAGCATTAGCAATGTCATATAGCCGCACCGAATCATCCTCGCTAGCAGTAACCAATAGATCCTCGGTACGATGAAAATCTACTGAATTAATCTTTCCAGCCTAAAAATCACAACAGTGTTTCAATTAAAAAAAGTGTTACAAACAGCAAATGTTCATTGGACCCTCTTATATTTAAGTAACTCTCCAGAAAAGGTGCAAAGCTGCTCAAATCTTCTTTATTCAGATTCGAACTTCAGAATAAAATTTCTAACTTGCACTGATAAGCAAATAGGGATAAAGTTAATGATAAGAGTAGCTTTCTCAAAGTGCCTTACTGTGAGTCTGTGAGGCACTCTCCCCCTTGGAGTAGTTGTTATTATACTACTGTTTAGTGTGTTTAAACTTTAAATAGGGAGGTGCGGGGTGGGGCACTTTGATGGCTAAACGTGTTGGGCATGGGGCATAAGCCTCACCAGCATGTTTTTTAAATGAATATTAAAATAAAAATTAATAAATAATACGAAAATTTTAATCCAACGAAAACTAGGAAATATCTTAAAAAAGTGTCGATCTACTTCATATGAGAGAAAGTTTATGTTAATGTTATGTGACCTACAATAGTTCATTACAATTTAAATAAGGTGCTATGGGATAGAAAGAAGAAATAAATTGTATATTTAAGGTACGACAGCCTAAAATCACCTCCACCAACATATGCATGTAGGTGCACATGTCTGATACAAGGCTTGAAATTGGCGTAAAAGGTGAGTCATAGCCTTATTTAAAGTCTCAGAAGATAGACATACTCCTCACAGGCTATGTTACCTGGGTACTGCTGAGACACGGCCAGGATACGTCATTGACACAGAGTTTACACTTAAAAATGACATGTCAGACACGGGTATGGCATCCATATTGAAGCCTCTGAGTAACATAGCTCACATGCATTTTTGCTTTTAACACGCCTCATTGCATTTATTGGAAACCTTGCCTTGAGGTGAGCCTCAAGGCATGAGACTCAAACGCCTTTTAGAACACTGTTACTTTTGTATTTTATGTAGTTGCCATTTTTTCTACAATTTATTTGGTGTGCCACATTATACGCATAGGAGAACACGCAGCAAACATGCTTGGAGTCCTGTTTCACCATTTGATGCGTAACATAAAATCTCCCAGGTCAAATTCAACAAAATCAAATAATCAAAAGCAATCTGAGTTACCACGTCCTTTTTCTTTTCTTTTTTTCTTGTTTGGATAAGTATCACATATCGATTTAACATTCAAAAAAGAATTACGGGGAATCGTTCAGAGAAAACAGTCAACATTTTAAACGGTTACAATTGCCTAGCTGGATTCATTTTTTGACCCAGGAGATCTCTAGGTCCTGGCCTCACTGGATGTGCTACAGTTGTCCCTACATTGCAGTAACACTCCTTAAGGTCAATGTACCAAATATCTACTCCTTTTCTTGTATTTTACTTATACTAAATAATTTTTATTCGTGTCTACTTCGTTCAAATTTTTTCCCCTTTCTCAAAAATAAAATAGAACAAATAAAAATAACAATCAGAGGTAATAAATAATTAAAAATAAAAAACTTACAAAATCTGAAAAAACAGCTCCGATCGACATATTGTGCACGGTCGCATCGTCGAGTTCTGTGAGCGACATCATCATCAATGATTTCTAAAGAAAAAAAAACACGAAAACGAAATGAAGAAACTAAAGAGAATCCAAATATTTTTATTGTTTTTAACATGAAGAGGAAACTGAAATGGAGAGACCAGAAAACCCTAATAAGAAAGCTACGTTTAGTTATATCAGTTCAAATCTAGGGCACGAAAGTATGTTAAATCCATAAAGAAAACTAGGTTTGAATGCTCACAGTGAATTCACGAAGATGATATCAAAAAATAATAGATTTCAGGATTTCTCCATCATTATATCCAAAGAATAAAAAAGATGAAAAATTTTCTGTGAGTTTTGTTTGGAGAAAGGCTTACAAGTTAACTAGTTTGCAACTCCGTCTGCAAGTAAGCAGTGTCGCAGTGATCAGCCTCCGCCAGAACGACCTTAGAATATATATACATGCCGATAAGTAGTTTAATATTACTAAAATACCCTTCCTTATTAAAGATCCAGTGCGATTCAAGCCATGATGCTAGGATGCGCCTTTTGCTTGTATAGAGCAAACGGTGTTGAGCCAAAGAATGGGCCTGAGCCTGAAGCATTGGGATCGAATATTTTGAAGCAGGCCTGGGCCTAAATATTTGTGAAAAGTATGATGGGCTTGGGTAACATCTGTAGGTTCTTCCACTAGGGGTGTCAACGGGTCGGTTCGGTTTGGTTCCTAAGGTGCCCAGAATTGGAACCAATACTTTCGGTTTTAATCGGTTTCGGTTCTCAAAGTGATGAACCCGGAACAGAACCAATTGTTTGGTTCCGGTTCCAATTCTGGGTATATCAGTTCCAATCTCGATAATATGACAATTCTAACACTAAATTTATATATTTAACAATATATTTATATATCGGTTCTAATATCAAACTTAACATTTTATATATATATATATATATATATCGGTTCCAATATCAAACTACCCAGAATCAGAACAATCATTATCGGTTTAGTTCCAGTTCCTTTCTTTTTTAGTCGGTTCCCAAAAATGTGGACCCGAAACCAATATTTTCGGTTCCAGTTAAATGGGTAAAAATTGACGCCCCCACCTTCGACAAGGCTTGGGCATAGCATGTTTACAGGATAATTTGTCCATGAACTACCAACAGATTGTCTTGTCCCTATAAATTATTTTACTTACTATGCAGATAAAATTATATTTGTGTTTTAAGAAAAAGCCAGAACCAAAACTAATTCTCCCATTTACCCTTTACACCCCATTCGCGTGTTCATAGATGACTAGTGTTATTGGCCCGGGTAAGAAATTCATAAAAAAAATAAAAAACTTTCATTATAACTATATAAAAATTAAAGAAAAATATAATTGGACCGCTTGCATGTAAAAAATACCTACAAATTTAAAACTATGCTCTAAATATATTTAGTAAAAAAATCTCCAAAAAATATCTAGAATAATTATGTTACCATGTCCTTTAAAACGGTAATATAATTACGTAAGACTAAAATGTGTTATTGGCGACTTAATAAATAAGATCTTTAAGATAAAAAAAAGAACTACAATAATATACAATAAGCAAGACATCCTTATTAGTTTACAATTTTACATAATAATTCTTAACTAATACGGCCATATATATCAAATTGATCTTTAAAAAAAAAAAATAATCTTTTTTTATACATCAATTCGTTCTTAAGAGTGTTCCTCGTAGCCGAGAGCAAAAATTGTTTCACTTTCATTTTCTTTAGCTTGATGCGCGACTTCTCAAAGCTCCGGGTCTTCAAAAAATATATTCACCCGCACTTCTGATAAGTGATCATGCTACAAAAGATCAGCCGATCACATTATTCTACCAAGCTCTATCAATCCAAGCGGGTGATAAAGAACTCGGCAATTACTGTTAAGAATAACAGATTTGCGTTGATTCATCAGGCTATTTTCAATCTGTTATATACATATAGAATTAGATATTTATTTATTTTAGTTGGATGAAAAAAAAAATTGATTTAAATAGGCTCCGATTAATCTGAAAAAAAATATAGATAAAAAAATAAAAGAAAATAGAAATTCAAATGATAAGTGGATGAGACATGCCTGCAATTTTTGTGGAGAGTTGTGTAAAGATCACTGATGTTTTCTCTGTCCATGAACAATTTTTGTTTAATTAAACAGAAAAAAGAAAAAATAATGAAAAAAAAAATCTAAAAAGAGAAAAAATACGATGAGGCAAAAAAAAAAACATTGTCAATAAGTTGATTAGCACGCATCAATGTAGATAAATTTTTTGCTCCTGCATCTTTTGCTAGGAGACGTTTCAGTCATTGGACAATGGAGGAAAATATTTTATACGAAAAGTAAAAACATTTTAGAAAGTTTTAGGTAAAAAAAGCATAAATCGACGTTTTAGGAAAGCGTAGAGATATTTTAAGGAAAGTTTTATAAAGTTTTAAGAAAACAAAGAGACATTTTAAGAATGAAATACGTTTTAAGAAACTAAATAGACATTTTAGGAAAGCATAGAGACGTTTTAAGGAGAGTTTTAGAAAGTTTTAAGAAAACAAAGAGACATTTTAACGTTTTAAGAAACCAAATAGACGTTTTAAGAGAGGAGATAGACGTCTTGGACAGTATGTAACGATTTTGGAATAATATACACTTAACGTAACCAATTCAATTTTGATATAGTCATTAATTGTATTAATGCAGAAAGAAAGAATAGATGATAGAAAATTCGGTGTTGATGACATGGCACTCTGCATGAGGAGAGTGCCACGTCAACTTGATGTGGAGGAGAGAGAGGGACGCTGCCCACTTCTCTGCTATAGTATAGATATATAGATTGGGGGTTGGGGAGATGCCTCAACCCGAGGGAGTGAGGGGAGGTTTTTCATACTTAAATTAACTAGGGGGCGGCACATGCGTTGCACACTTGCACATAAGTGATTGTCGGGGCCTCATCAACGTTGATGATGGACCACAGTATGAGTCATGTGGCACACTCTTAGAGACCACTGACCATAAACATTTTGGTCCATCCTTAGCTGAATTTACATACCAAAATTCAAACCCATTAGTAATTTCTATCAGTTAGTCTTTTCCTTTGTTTATTTTTAACTGTCCGTCATCAACATTGATGGTGGACTCCTGATCAACGTTAATGAGCGTCGTGTGAACACCATGTGAAGGGCGTGTCCGGTGCCAAGTTTTGGCTTTAAAGTAGTATACATAGATAGAAAAAAGTTTAGGAATGCTAGCAAGCACCCCTAATAGAGCTGCACAGATGCAACCCCCCAGTTGACAATAAAAATTGCCTAAAAATCAATACCTCTGAATTAAAATAATATTCTATTCTAGTCTGTTTGGAGTTACATCAGTGCAACTCTAAGGGGTTGCTTGCTAGCATTTCCTCTCTAAATAATTACAATTTTTTTTTAATTTTGTAACGATTTTAATGGACTGTATATCCTTCCAATGTATAGCCATGGTTGAAACTCTGGCCCAATTGGCAATGATTTTAATACCCAACTCATGTACCCACCCAACCAAATGGGAAAGATTTGGGCTTCTGAGAGACGTGGGCTTCAGAGTAGCCCAGATTATTGACAGATTGGGCTTGGGCTTCCAAAGTGTGCCCAAGGCATATGGCTCACCAAAGGGTGCGCACTGCGCAGAGCATGTACGTTGAAAATACACGATTATGGTCGAGACTCGAGAGCTCCTTCTCAGACCCCTTTCAGACAGAGATCAAGGTAGTGATCTCACCATTTGTTTATAAGCACTCCGCAGCTTAATTTCCCAAAAAATTCGAGTATTCAACAGCGAAAAATCACTGAAATGTCGCAAAAAACCCTACAATTCTCATTTTTCGATCCTCCAACCCCAAATCTCAATTTAAAAACCACCAGATCCGTCTCTGCAACTTTGATCTGATCCGGATCTTCCACTCGAACCCTAATCAATGGCGGGCGCCGTCTCGGCGCTTTTTCTCCTCGACATCAAAGGTCGAGTCCTGGTGTGGCGCGATTACCGAGGCGATGTCTCAGCAGTACAGGCGGAGCGATTCTTCACGAAGCACATCGAGAAGGAGGTGAAGTTCTATTCGCTGATTATTATTATTTTTTGTTTCTTTTAGATGAATTAGGTCTTCTACGTGGTTGATTTAGAGAGTTTTGGCGTTTGGGGAGGAATTTTCGTTTGATTGTTAAGTTTAGTTTCATAATTTTTGGGGTTCAATCTGAGGATTATAGAGAAGTTATTTTCTCTTGAGTTTTGTTTGATTTGAATAGCCTAACTTGGATTTGGTGTTTGTTTGATAAACGTTTATGTTTTGCTCTTCATTTTGTGTGTTTTTTGGTTCTTACTCTTGCTCTTTTGGTCCTTAAAACGAAATTTGGTTTATTCAGTATGATTGAGGATGATTTATATTCAAATCTGGTTTTTTCCAATGAGTTTGACTTTCCAAACTTCGATTTGAAATGTTTTTCATTCTCCACAAAGTTTCGTGGTTTCAATTTAATTTCTCCTTTCCAGAATGACACATTTATGCTTCATTTCTTTTCATCTTCAGGGTGATCCAGAGTCTCAAGATCCAGTCGTGTACGATAATGGCGTCACTTACATGTTCATACAACACAACAATGTTTACCTGATGACGGCATCAAGGCAGAACTGCAATGCTGCCAGTCTTCTTCTCTTTCTACACCGCGTAGTTGATGTGAGATCTCTTCCCAACTCTAATTTATGCTTCCATTATATATGTATATAAAATGGTTTTATTTTCCAATGGATTACATGATTGGTAATCCTGAATTTTAAGCCATTTTACTTATGACAGGTTTTTAAGCATTATTTTGAAGAGTTAGAAGAGGAATCCCTAAGAGATAACTTTGTGGTCGTGGTAAGAGGATCACTCAATCTTTGCTTGTAATTTAATTATTTCAAAAATGTAAAACAATCGGTAGGCATCTGGATTAAGTCATATTGATGTCCTGTGGTCTTGGCAGTACGAGTTACTTGATGAAATGATGGACTTTGGTTACCCTCAATATACCGAAGCAAAGATTCTTAGTGAGTTTATCAAGACCGATGCTTACAGGATGGAAGTCACTCAGAGGCCTCCGATGGCTGTAACAAATGCAGTGTCTTGGCGTAGTGAAGGGATACGGTACAAGAAGAATGAAGTAGGTTTATTTTATATATGATTTACTATTTTTTCTTTTTAGCCATCATGATATCTGAGGGAAAACTTATTTTATGTTCGATTAGGTATTCCTGGATGTGGTGGAAAGCGTCAATATACTTGTTAACAGCAACGGGCAAATAATTCGGTCAGATGTTGTCGGGGCATTAAAGATGAGAACGTATTTGAGGTGCATTTGTCATCCTACATGTAGTATTTCATTTGGATTAATTCAGGGTAGCACGAACGAATCTTTGAAAAATTGGTTGCCCAAAACTATGTTCAGTAGTTCTTTAGTTAATAGTTGTTAGGAAGTCATGATTTGTGTACATGCCAAGTGAACCTAATGCTTGTGTATAAGCCAGTGAAGGGTACTAATGTGATACTATTGCATACTTCCCTCTGTAAAATATTTATATCTGAGCAGAAATATTTTTGTTAACAACGGGCATTAGCTAAAAAAGTTACTGGGCATCTAATGGTCTGCGCAGACAGAAGGATGTCGTCAGATTGAAAGATAATTGTATTGCCCATGCGTTATTCTTTCTAATATATATTTTGTATAACTTAGGTGTTTCCATCCTATGTGTTATATCTTATTTTATAAAGGAAGAACATGAAATTGAACTGCGGACATTGTTCATGGAATGCTAATGAGAAAATTTATTGTTTTTGGATTGTCGAATCTGAAATAGTAAAGCTTGGGATTCTTAGGTTGTAATATTTACATAAAAACTACGCATGTTTTTGGTGCCTATATAAATATCATCGCGTTATTAATATTAAATGTTCCTATTTCTAAGTTTATTCACTCATTCCTATTTAAAGCGTCGGTGTTAATAACGATTATCAGCTGGCTGTTATACTGATATGTGTTGGTCATGTGACTTGTTATTCGCATTGAAACAAAAAAATCTCAAAAGAAGTGAACCCAAATGAAAAATACACATCGGAAGAAAAACATGAAAAGAAAAACAATTTTATACATGTAATATGCACATAAAGGTTTACTTGATGCATGTTGCATTGTGATTTGTTCATATAAAACGAATAAGCTGGCCATCCATGCAGTGATTGACAGAAACAGCTCTGATTTGAGTTTTGGAGCTTCCAGAGTAATTGGGACTCCACTTCAAGAGAAGAAAGGGGATGGTTCCCCCCTCTTACCTCATTTCTTGTTGTTCTCTATATGCCAATACGAATAATACATATCACCAATAAGGACGGTACTTTTTTTGGGCGACAATACTAAAGATTGGACTACTCTTCTTGATATCATCATCATCATAAGCTTTATTCCAATGATATGGGTCGGCTGCACAAATCATGTTCATCCATTCAATTATGCTTAAAGCCATCTCTTCTGTTAAGGCTAGTTTCTTAAAATCTCCCCTCAAAATCTCAATCCACATCTGTTTTGGCCTTCCCCTCGCCGTTTTGGTCCCTTCGATTTGCACATTCCTCCTCACCGGTGCTGTTATTGATCTTCATTGTACATGAACAAATCATCTCAATCGACTTTCCCTCATTTTGTCTCTTATTGGACTTCTCTTATGTTTTTTATGAATGCATCCATTTCTAGTTTTGACTTTACTTTTGTAACACCTCTTCTTGGTAATAGCTACTATGAAGGTTTCTAGAGACTAATTCATTGTAAATTTTCAACCCTAATTAGGCATGTAGATTACAATGTAGTTTGTCATGCATATTATTGGGCTTGGATAAATGTTAATACCATAGTGAATTCTTACCAACTAACTACACCTAACACATTGAAAAAAAATCTATTTATTTTAGTCATCCCCAAACAGTGGACACTTTACTCATTTCGTTCTTAGTGCAGATTGACTCAGTATATACACATGTGAAAACATTTTGTACAAAAAAGAAGAAAAAGATCAGTTATAGCACATATAAATTTGGTATTAATAGTTGTAGGCCATTTGAAGGTGTATTTTCTGGCTCACAAATAGTCTTCTCCAAGTGGAAGAAGTTCATGCTTTCTAGGTGTTGATTGGTTTCCCAATAGGATAATCTTCAGTAAAATAGGCAAGTTTTTGCAGGCTTATACTGGATAGGGGTCGATGGTGTTGGTATAATAGCATGCCAGCACTAAATAGACTCCTAAGGTATCAGTTAAGTAATAATTCTAGCTTCAGCTTAAATGATAGCAGTGCGTCCATAGTTGTTCTTGCATGAAGCACATAGCAAAGAGGTCCTGCCACATACATGTCATGTGTTGGTTGAGCTTTGCTATTGTTAAGTCCTTGCCAATAATAAGGAGCAAATGAGTCTTATGTACTAGCCAATGCAAACCAAATGGGTTAAGGTCCTTTAGCTCACAAGAGATATGGTTGTAGGATCCAAAAGGGGTGGGGACACCCTGTGTTATAAGAAAAAAAGATGTGGTTCTAGGATGAATATAGTTCATCGAAAACTTATTGTGTAGGAAAAGACAAACAGATGGGGATGGCACATCATTCCATCATGTCAAGACCAATTGACAGTGAATAAGGTGCATTGACTCAAGGATTCGTATGTGCTTCCTATGCAAAGTGAGAATAGTAATGCATGTCATAAATCTTCGGTCCAAAAAGGATAGTAAACAATTAGACATTCAGAACCCTTGTTGAACTTCAATGTAGGAAGTTTCACAGTACTGCAATTATGGTGGGAAAAGGGGAAAGAGGTTTTACCGGTTCTATGGATAGAGAATGGAGCGCAGAATCCTTTTTGCTGATTTTTCGCCTAAGCTCTTGTTCAAAAATGATTTGCGGAGAAGAGAGGCATTCTTCTTCTTCTTCTTCTTCCAAAGTTAAGAGTTTTGTCTTTATGCATAGCGTATATTTTTAAGCTCCTCATAGTCTTGGGTTTTCCAAGGGTCCTATATGGCCAGTTGGAATTGGTGGAAGGGAGAACTCTTGCAAAAAGTCTTTTCCTTCAAGTTTGTGCCTTTACTTGAGTTTTTTACATATTATGAGCATGAGCTGGAAAGTTATAAAATAATCATGCATCATCTGTTGCAGTGGTATGCCTGAGTGTAAGCTCGGACTAAATGATAGAGTACTATTGGAGGCTCAAGGTCGATCTACAAAGGGAAAAGCCATTGATCTGGATGATATCAAGTTTCATCAGTATGTAGCCTAACTCTCTGCTCTAGTAATATTCTACAGTTGTTGAAGGAATTTTTATGAACACTGGGTGAAATAGTTTATCCTGGGTTGGAATTAAGTAGGCAAATTGGGATTAACATTCTCACTGCAACTTCGTATTCTGACAGCTTAATATTTGCTTAGGTGTGTGCGTTTGGCACGATTTGAAAATGACAGGACAATATCCTTCATACCCCCTGATGGGGCGTTTGATCTGATGACATACAGACTCAGTACTCAGGTTTACCTCCTGCCTTATGCATCATTTATGGACCAATGTTGTTTGTCACTGTCTGTTTACAGATGTTCTTAAAACTCGTTCCATTGAAGCTCATTTGTCTGCGCTTTCAGGTAAAACCTCTGATTTGGGTGGAAGCTCAAGTTGAAAGGCATTCAAGAAGTCGTATTGAGATCATGGTAAAAGCTAGGAGCCAGTTCAAGGAGCGAAGGTATATTCCTCAGTTTTTGTTATATTTGCTCTTTTGTTTTTTCCAACTGATTTGCTCAGTAGTTCTTATCTACTTAACTCTTTCTTAGATTGATTGCAAGATTTAATTTTTAGAATTTTCTGATTTTACTCACAAGTTACTTTTGCCATGCAGCACTGCAACAAATGTTGAAATTGAGTTACCTGTACCATCTGATTCTACCAATCCTAATGTACGAACTTCCATGGGATCAGCTGCATATGCACCCGAAAATGATGCATTGCTCTGGAAAATAAAATCTTTTCCTGGTGGCAAGGTATGTGTTAACTTTAAACTCCTTATCTGGTCACCAGCCAACCTGCTGTTAGTATTTTGTTGTTAATAGCCATGGATTGTGAAGGCGCTGGTTTGTTTTTGTCTACGGAAATTACAATTCGGGCATGGTTTTTATGTTGTTTGTATTTGTAAAACGAAATTGTTTTAGGAGTATATGTTGAGAGCAGAATTTAGTCTTCCCAGTATAACTGCTGAAGAAGCGGCTCCTGAGAGAAAAGCTCCTATCCGTGTGAAGTTTGAGATACCATATTTTACTGTCTCCGGAATACAGGTATGCCCATCTGAACATAAGTATCTCTCTTTCTTAATGGGGTTCTTGGATATGCTTGTTTGGATGATTTGCAGCATTTCATGTTCAAAGTAGTTACCATAATTTGTGTTGCCTATATTTTAAGATTGAGGGTTTTACAGTAAAGTAATTTCTACTACTAAAGCTATTTGAAAAAAAAAATTGTTCAACTTGATTGCACTATTGTTACTGTTGCAAGTTAGTGCCTACAGATATTTTATCCAAATTCTGGAAGATTATTGAACTCAATTAGCCAGACATTGTTGATTGCACTATATAGTCATTTAATTGTAAGCATTTATGTAAGTATGTGCTGCTTATTTGTACTTGATCCTACTTCCAAATGGCCTGCAAAATTATACAAAGAAACTATGGAAGTGGAGGATTTACCACCTATCTGAGTGGTTGATTGGGGTTTATGAGGAACGATCATCCCTGTTGTTCTCTCAGGCTGCTTGGATCACATGCCTTGGGATCCCTAATGTCTCCTAGTTCAGGCCTTGGATCATCTACCAGCTGGGTTTTTGTAGTTTGAACCAAGACAGCACTATTCTCCCGTAGAGGAGGAGATTGTTACATATTTTGTTTCTTTCATCTCACCTCCTGTGATATGATCTATCTGCAGTGCAACAACGGATGATCGCGTTGCTCCTAACTCGAACGTTTCTTCTCCTCTGTGCATTATCTGCCCTAAAACAACGCCAAAATAAGTTTTAGCAGTCTCTTACCCAGCTGAATGGATATGCCGGTGCTCTGTTCTTCAATAGCCCCTAGTAGAGCAGCCAGCCTCATGAGAACTCCATTCCTCTCTTCTTATCTTACTCCATATTGTTGCATACCTGCATTTGTCGTCAATAGTTTTATTGTATTTTGAGATGCAGCTACCTCGAGATGTGTGTGTGTGTTTGGTTTCAAATTGCATCCATTCTTTTCAATTGATAAAGGATTTTGCCTTGGGTGTGTTTCCAAAATTTAAGAAGGGAACTATTGAGAACCTTTCCTATTGTAGATGACCATATAACTTCTGCTAATGTGCATACATGTTAACATCGGGTCATTTTAGGTCCGTTACCTGAAGATCATTGAGAAGAGTGGATACCAGGCTCTCCCGTGGGTAAGATACATAACAATGGCGGGCGAATATGAACTGAGACTCATTTAAAGACCACTCCAATATGTTGCTGCTTCCAATCACGTATATATATATCGTATGGGCTCGGATGTTCTACAACTCAAACTACTGGTGATTCAAGGAGCCTTATGGGAAGTCTTTGTTCCTTCCCAAAATCTTTGGTATGTTCAGCAAGCGCTTTCTTCGCTTCACTTTCTTTTATCTTTTGTTTTTGTGTAACAGTGATTTGTAAGGGTGCAATGGCGACCCAAAAAGTTTCTTCATCCATTTTTGTGAGAATTAAGAATCATTTATTGGGAAATTGAGTGGTGGCCGCTGGTCTTTAATTCGAAAAATATTTCCAGAGCAGGTTATTAGTGGTAAATAAAATACTCAGCGCCGCCGGAAAGATGGAAGCTAGTCTATGGTACTGGGCCCTACGTTATGATACTGTGAATCCATCAATCATCTCCCTCCATTGTGAATTCTCATATAAGTTTGACACGCTTTATTCCGGTGGTTAGGCATCCATTGGGTCTTTTCTAATAGCATTATAGAACACATTCTAGGATAGTTGATTGATGCCTTCGAAACTAAGGTCGGAATCCATGTAGTACGACTCCCAAGTGCGGGATGACTCCTGCGCCACCTTTCAAAACTGGGATTCTACTAACAAGGCAGCTGTCATAATAGTTTGATAATTTGTACAGGGTATTTGTAATTCGGTTTATATACCACTAGGGAGCGGCATGTGCAGTGATTATAGGGGCTTCATAAACGTTGATGACGGACCATAGTATGATCCACGTGGCATACTTTTAGAGACCACTGACCATTTGGATGTTTGGCCCATCGCTAGCTGGTTTTACGTACCAAAATTCAACCTGATTAGTAACTTCCATCTGTTCGATTAGTCTTTTCCATGGTTTATTTTTAACCATGTATTTCGAGCAATATTTGGGGTAATCACATCCAAAGGTTAGAAATCACTAATCAGGATGATTTTTGGTATGTAGGTCTACCTAGGGATGGTCCAAACATCCATAAGGTCAGTGGTCTCTAAGAGTGCCACGTGGTTCACAGCGTAGTTCTTCATCAGCATTGATGAAGCTCACACGGCCAACTCCGTTTTGACTTTATAATAGTAGAGAGAGAGAGAGAGAGAGAGAGAGAGAGAGAGAGAGAGAGAGAGAGAGAGAGAGAGAGATTACACCCTATAAAAACAAAAAAATTGACACGGCATAGTAGTATTGTTGTCCTTTAGGTCCAAACCATCGGTTGATCTTCGAGATTTGTGTGGTGTGAATCGTGAGGGCCATAAGTGGGCTGGATCGTGATGGTAACACTGTCCTTTTGGACATGGATGTTAAGCGCAAATAAGCACTTGCAAAGTTACAATCACATCCAATTATTGTTGTGTCACAGATTGATCCACATAAAAGCATCCAACACCAATAAAATTGTGCTATGTTTACTTGGATCTGACACATCTCGATACCTTGTTGGAGCTTCGTAACTAGTGGCCAGTTTCCCATCGCGTGTTTTCCCAGTATGCGGAGCACCACGCTGAGTCAACTTTCCCGCATGCGCATTCGGTACATGTATCAGTCAGTGGAAGTATGAAAGGGCTGCAACTACTGAGGATATTTGGTTCCGATTCGGATATCAAGGTATCCAGAATAGGAACCTATTATGTTCGGATTCCAAAACAAGTACTGGATCCAAAACTAGAACCAATAAATATCCGATTTCTTTCTCCCATCCAATGCCGGGTATGTACCCGTGTGCTTTATAAAAAAAATTCATACTAAATTTTGGAAGAAGCTTGACATCTTTAAAACTATTATATATGACGTTCTACGTTCTATCAGTTCGGTTCCAGTCTGGTTTGGATACTGGTGCGCTAAGAACCAGAACCTATTACATACTTCGGTTTGGTCCTACTGTTCCAGGTCTTTCTGGGTTTAGTTCTAAAATTAGGTTTATCGGTTAAAAAATGTTTGGCAAATTTTCTTGAAGTCTCAACTGCAATTGCATTTGTTTTTTGGTTCAGGCTTTCAGGACCCCCTTTTTCTGACCCCTCTCGGTGTTCGCACGCTTGGCCGTGGATTTCACAAATCCAACGGTGGTTCTCAGTGCCCCAAAAAGTGAAAAAGTGATGCCAGCTCAGCGCTTACACCCACCATTGGAATCCAACGGCTGAGCACACGAACACGAGAGGGGTCAGAAAAAAGGGAGTCCCCTGAGCCCGACACCCCCTTTCTTTGTTTTTATGTTAATTTTTTCGAAACGAATTGAGGCTCTAATGTTAATGGGACCCATTTTGTATTATTAGTTTCTCTAGATTTCAAAAATCTCATTAAATTAGCTGAGTATCTGGCGGATGCGTTTCTGGTGGTTGGATCTTTGTACCCCAAATAATGGTCAATAATGCTCAAATTCCCACTGTTAATATCAACACATTAAAATAACTCCAATCCAACGCCTAGAAATCACTAATCATGTTCATTTTTGGTTTAGGTCCACGTAGGGATTGGGCAAACATCCATACAGTCAGCATCCTCTAATAGTATGCCACGAGGCTCATATTGTGTGCTGTCATAGGCCTCAATAACAGTCCACTGTCATCAAAGTTTTACTCTTAATGGCATGCCCGTGCATGTTTTTGGTAACAGTTAGCCATGACAAGTGTTCAGCACATTTGGGACAAATCTAGTATGCAACTGTTTTCATACTGAAAAGTATGCAAACATAGTATCCACCATTGAATGATCCTTGAAAAACGTATTTTTAATTTATAAAATATTTTTTTTAAATGTTGAAATAACACATTTTTCAAAGGGACATCCAACAGTACTGACAATGTTTACATACTATTAAGTCTGCAAACAATTGCATACTAGATTTGTCCGCACATTTCTATGCATGCATGCAGTTATTAATGGTATCAGATTCGCTGAGGTGTCACATAACTACTGTTGCTCCATTACCACGTTGTGCTCTGCATTACAAGTGCATTTGTTTGTTTCTGGGTGTTTGCTCTTATATAAGACATGGAGGGGTTCCCTAGCCTAACCAGACTCAAGTTTTTTTTTTTGGTTCTATAAGGTCAGGTGTCACTGGTAGGTACCATGGAAGATGATAGCCCTTGGAAACCCTTTCATGAGAAGCATTTGAGCAATTCAGCTCAATGGGTATCTTTGAGTGTCTTCTAGGAATGGGTGGTATGGGAAAAATGAATGGGGTGCTTAAGAACACCCGGTGCAGACACCATGGTATGCTATTTTTTCTATTCGCAAGAGCTTCAATGCAAATGGATTGCCAATTTACTCTTCAAATTTATCTAAATATTGAGATTTGAAAAATGTGAAACAATAGGTCTTAGAACTTTCTTGAAATTGGGGATTGGCTTTCCTGCTTGCTTTTTTCGTTTTTTTGATAGCCCATGGCCTCATGGTTGAGTATAGGGCTGGCAATGGATCGGATCTACCCAGAGTTGCAATCCGATCCGGTTTGAAAAAATTGGGTCTTGAACCTTATTTTTCGTTATCGGATTGGTACCGGATAACATATTGTCGATCCAATCTCTTATTGGATCAGTACTGGATTGACCTTGTTCCGATCCGATATTGACCCAATATCTGTACTATATGTATATAATATGTATTATATATGTATATATTTAATTGCCTAAAGGTATTTAAATTTATATTATTTAAATATACGCCTAAAGGTATTATATATGTATATATCGGATTGGATTGGCCTAATCATATCGGATCAGTTCCGAAACTGAATTTCATTGATCCTATCGGGTCCAGATCGGTTGAATTTCTTATCAAATCAGAACCAGATCAGTACCAGTCCGACTCGAACCCAATCCATTGCCAGCCCTAGTTGAGTAGAATGTCAACCAATTGAGCTATGGACTATCCTATTTCCTTTAATCGCTCATTCTTAGATACTACCTGATCTGTTTATACATCTTTTAGTTATGAGCATCAAACATGCGTCCACTGCTTTCCTTGGCTAGAGATAGAAAGGAGCCGATTTGACCCAGTTATAACTGATGTTTGTTTTGGATACAGATGGATCTACTCTTCCCAGGTCCATAAGGAAACAAACCTACCTGTCATTTGTGAGTGCCACCCTCAACTTCATATTTTCTCCGGCCGATGGGTCTCTTTCTTTCCTAAAATCGTATTTGTTTCTAACTTGATCCATTCGATATGCAGTAATGTCTGAACCTCAAAAGACATTAAGTGATAATGACAGTAAGTCCCGCGTGACTGAAGGGAATTGGAACCAGAGGAATTAAAAGGAGACCTGAAGGGGATGGTGAATGTAGAGGCAAATGTATAACATGAATGAAGGCAACCTGAAACAACAATAGTAGTCACAGAGAAAAAGTCACCCAAAAAGGAGAAAGAAGGTACTGCAATGATGAAGCAAAAATTTTCTTCGAAAGAGGCATGTGTGTATATTGGTGGTTCATTGTTTGTTCTCTGAATCTAGAGGTTGCTCCAAAGAACACACTTGACAAGATTATATGGAACATAGCCCTGAAAATATCTTAAATTGAATGATAAGATATTATGCGTGTGTGTAAGAGAGGATTAATTTTGGTATTTTTTTTCCTTCAAAATTTTAGTGAAGCATTTATTTTCAACTTTTTAGGTTGGAAGAAGAACATAAGGCAAGGAGTGGATTTTGGAAAATGATCGTATGGGCTATACTGTAGTATCATTGCCCCTAGATCTAGGCCGTTAGATAATCCTCGAGATGTTTGTGTGATGTGAATACCGAGGACCATCTACGATCTGAACCTAGGGACGAAGGCCACTAGGGATGATGGTAACATGAAAGTAATAGTAACGGAGATTTTTTGCTGCAGTTTTCTCCCCTTGTAGCGTTAACAACGCGCCCGCGTGGCACTCTCTCTGGCTCACTGACACATGAGTGATTTGCCCATCCCTTGATTGATCTACACACCAAAAAATAGTCTGATTGGTGATCTCTAGCCATTTGTTCAGAGTATTGTCTTAATACCTTGCTCAAATGGGAGACTTCGACTATCTTCAAGGACTATTAAAGCGCCTCCAAGCTTGACTCTACAAAACCAGAAGATAAAAGGTTTCCTGAACTGACAATCTAGGCAGTCTTCTCTGTACCAATGAGGATTCCTAATCAATCTTGAGCATCCAAATGTTAAGCCAGGTCTTTTTCCAGCAACAAGCTTTCACGCCATTTTTACTACACTAATCATCTGATTAATGGAATTCAACCCAAATGAACTGCCAAGATTATCCAAACTCTAAATAATGGCCTGCAGCAACACAAGGAGTGGTCTGAAATTTGGATGCTTGATATGCTGGACTACAACACTTCATCCCTCCTGCTTTTGGACATCATGAAGGATTTTAATTGGATGGTTACAAATTACAATAGCTGTGATTACCCATTGGTGTACATCTCTACTACTTGTTTCAATAAAACAAATGAAGCTAAGAAGAAACGAAAATACCTTACAAAATTTTGTATTTGTTCAAATGTGTGATTTGTCACCAAATCCTCAACAATAATTTACATGAGGTAGTAAATACAACTTGCGCAGCGTGAGGTATGTTACCACTTCTGGTGCGATTCAAACTCACAGTTTACATGTACACTACGGCCCAGTGGGTTTTATCAGAATTTGAGGGAACATGGATGAGATTCTAATGGAGAGGAAGAGTTTTGGGTCATGTCATGAAGATGGTAAATGTCAAGATGCCAGTATTGGGGGGGAGGGCAATTTGGTTGTTTGCAGAATCACATTTTCATTGTGGAATTCCTAGGGTATTGTGTGTTTAAGATTACTGGAAGAGAGCATGAGATGCCCATGTGAATCTTGGGGAAATAGTGATTCTCATACTGTTACAAATCCTTCTTTTTCCTTATACCTGTAGGGACACCATAACATACTGGAGATGCCCCAATCAAGAATGGGAGTGTAAAAGCCTCGCGAGCTTGACTCGTCAATGATCCAATCATCGGTCTTTGATGACAACGGTCCTCGCATGCGTTTCCTTTGACTTCTTCCCTCTTGGGACCTTCCTCTTGGCATTTCCCTTACGGTCTATGTTAATGGATCTAAATTCTTTCACTACCAAATTGCATCGGGCGAAATCAATGGAGGGAGTAGACCTTTCTTTCAACATGCATTAAGCATGGTCTTGGCAAATTGATCAATATCCTTGTCAGTCACTTCCCACAGATTAACAATGATGGCAGGAGAACCGGCTAACAAATAAGAGAGAACGACACCTTGTGGGGAGTAGCACCCCATAAGAGACAGAGATCCACTGCTGCAGCCCATTAGAAGAGTAGCCGCACAATTTTCCAGTTTCCGAATCTCATGCCCAGGTATATATTGTGCCCCTGAATCACCAAAAAACACATACAACTCTTATCAATCAATATTGGAATAAGGAGGTGTTTGGAGGGAGTACTGGGTGAAGTGCAGCAGTGCAACGAGGCAAAATAGCATGTAGTAGCAGCAGCAAGGATAACAATGAATAGAATAGACATGCCAATAATGATAATAATGGGTGGCCTTAATATTAATGGTGCCAGCTTGCTAGGTTGGTAAGGTTTGTGACTGTTATAACCACGACCTGGGTTCAAAACCTACCTTCACCCACTAACTACTAACCACTGACTCACTTAACAAAAAAAAATGATAATAATGGTGATAAGCAGTAGTTTGAGCCAAAAGCAAACTACTCCCATGCCCCAAGTATATAAAGAGATCATGGTTTTTTAACGCTAGGATCAACTCTTCAGTTGTCGGTACAGTTCCAGCTTTTCCCTGTGCCATAAGCCAATGAAACATTTTTAAAACCCAAATAAATTGTAGCACCGAACTTTAATGCAAATGATACTAGAAAAGAAGACTAGCTGCTGCTACTGTCCAAATGAATTCCCATGATCTGATGGTCAGAATCAGTCCAAATGTTCCAAGGGCTGGGCTCACAGTTCAATGGTCTAAATCAATGATCATGTGTACCAGCCGTGGATGATGCCTATGGGTTTTTGAACCAACGCATCATGTTCAGAATATCTTTGTCATATAAATATACGTAGCATAGGCACTATCACCATTTCTTACTAATCAACTATATGGTTGCATCCTTTTCATTATTCTTCCATTTTTTGTGTTTTTTCTGGAAAGAAGCGCCAAGGAAATTACCTCCAACTTCTGGTCTATAAACCACTCCTCAAATTCGACCTGAGTGCGGTCAAGGTCGCCACTGGGGTTCAACAAATAGAATGCATCCAAGGGGTCTATTGATGGAAAAGTGGCTGCAATCCTGCCAACTTGTTCTCGAAGGTGGCAGCTTATGTTGAGTGTTGCAGAGATGCTGCCCACAGAAGGCATGCGATAAGCCTCCTGTTTTCTCAGTATTGGTAGATTCTCCCATGGAAGCATCTGTTTTCAGTAATCAGTCAATCAGGGCTTAATGAAATCAAAGGAAAAGTAGATGACAAAGAAGAAGAAGAAGACAAAAATGCATCTCTCCCTTTCCTCGCAAAGGACGTGTTTGGTTGCAAGGTTAAGTCTGGCTGGTCCGACCTGACCCAGTACAACACCTGTTTGGCTGTGTGGGGGTTATCCCAAGTCTTGACATTTTACCGAGTGAGGTATGCAGAGGAACTGCTCCCAAACACACCCTAGGGCAAAAAAGATGTCCTCCAGTAAAATGACAAACATTCTCCTAAAAGTAACACGTGTCAGCAACTTTAAAGGATAAAATCGCTGCTCAGTGAGACCAATTTAGATAATTTCAGAGACAGGTTTATAGCAACTTAAAATGGATCTACTAGTTGTAGGTTGGTCTAGCACCAGACACTACTCCAGTGATGAAATAAAACTCTGGGTTCATGTTCATGAATGGATAGCCTTTGATTTATAAGAAGCTTATCCTTTAAGGATAACAACGTTTGAGTGGCTCGATTTTGAGTCCCCATTGCACCGAAATCATCAAAATATATGATAGCATAACCATCCCAAACATGGCAAAGACATTGAAATGATAACTGAACAAGCTTTATGTCTAAAATATACAATGAGGGACGGATAACCCCAAAACCCACCTGCACTTCAGAATCCAGCACCAGAACTATCGGTTCTCTATTGACCAATTCTTTTTCAAGATTACTGGCTGCTTCTAATATCAGTTGGTGAGGCAAACCAGATAGACTTTCAACTTCGTCACAAGCAGTAGATGAGATGCCACATATTTTCTCCCAACATCCACCTCTACCTAAATAACCTTTGTGTAGGAGTAACTGAGAAACACATGCTTCTGTTTCAGAGACGGACCCTGGCACCTCCAAGAATAACTCTCAGAAGATTCTCATTTGCACCAAATTCACATTTACATTCTGTATCACTCATTAGCGTCAAAAGTACTGAATCCAAATGCTTGCAGTCTGAGTGTTCCCCCAAAAGCAAGCATTTCCAGGGACCCAACCATGACTCTTCATTAATCCTGAGTCGAAACACATGATGTCATATTAAATAGTCTTTCATTTCTTATTTCTCAAAAGCTTTCCCAAAGCTAAACTGATTGTTAACAATATTGTGTGATGTAAAATACGCTAATCTTTTACATGGCCATTAATCGAACATACATCCAGCTTACTGAATGTTAATTACCAAGGCCACGCACACGCAGGAATGCACATACAGACACAGGGAGAGGGAGAGTGGGAGAGAGACCTACCTTAAGAATTTATCAAGGCGATCATTAAGCTTTTTTCTCCGCGCCCACCAGTGCAACCTGTGCTCTTGTGTATCATCTGTGGTAGAGATTGACGTTGACAGGTAATTCTCCTCGAGTATCGATTTGAACTGTGGAGCTACGTCATCCACCACAGTGTAGCTCCAAGGACAAGGCCACTTTTTACGAGAATTATTATCCTTGGAGATGGACCCCATGCAAGAATTTGCATCATCATCCAGAGCTTCGAATGAAAATTAGCACGATACATTAGAATGTGTTAAACTTATATAGATACTCAAATATACATATTATATTACACACACACACTCACACATGTTGTAGAAAGTCCATGATTATATTGAGACAAAAGAATAGCACCTTCAACAATCAACTCCACAGGCAGAAGCATCACAATAGGTTGGCCCTTTGGATTTAATCGTGATAATCGCATCCACGCTGGAGAAGAGGAAGGAAAAGGCAGAATATCTCTTAGCACACAACCAAAATCACCTCCCAGCAAACTTATACAGACGATTGTAATGCTTGGAAGGCCTTGGAAAAATTCAGTCACAAATTATTCAAGACCATCAATCTTATGGTATCTTAAATTCTTGGGTGTATCTTTAAACACCTGAGTAAGTTGCAAGCTTCTGTTACAGTTGAGCCAGTAACATGTGAGCCCTGAAAGATGCAACACAGAAACATTAAATGATAAAAAATGTATGTGCTTTTCAACTGATACCACTTCGATGTTGAAGGATTAAGATGCATTATATAGCAGACCATGGCTATTCATCATTGGCATCTTGATGCTGTACATATGAAGAGTGGGGAGAACAACCTAAGACTACCAATACATTAAGTTATATGCTTTCCGCCAGTCTCTTTCAATAGCAAGAGGGACCGATGGAAACAATGTAGCTAGGGCTGCAACGTGGGTGGGCCCAACCCGAGCCCGACAGGCTAAACCCGACTTCGGGCTCGGGTTGGGTTAGCTCCATCAGTACTCGGGCTCAATTGTGAGAACCCGATCAAAATCGGGTTGGGCTCGGGCTTAGGCATTGAGCAACCCGATCAAACCCGAGCCCAACTTCTATATTTAATCCATTCCCATCCCCTTTTGCTTTCCCCTTTCCTTTTTTGTTTTATGCTAAAAAAGTTCCCATTTCCTTTAACTTTCTCCTTTCTTTTTCTGTTTTATACTAAAAAAATCCTATTTCCTTTAACTTTCCCATTTCCTTTTCTATTTTATACTAAAAAAATCCCATTCCTTTTCACTTTTCCCTTTCCTTTTCTGTTTTATCCTCAAAAAAAACCTAGAAGAGAGAGACAGAGGTTGAATAGAGTTGCAGAAAATATGAAGCCAGATGCAAAATAATATGGGTAACTCATCTGCTTCGTCAATGACTAAATACTCTAATGGCTTCACCACCCAAAGAAACGAACGATTGAAGTTCTTGAGACCCAATGCGAGATTCTCCATTTGCTTCGTTGCCACTCACTGCAACCTTCTTCTGCTTTCCACATGTCAACACTGACGATGTCTGTGGATCCTTTCTCATCGAGCAGCATCAATGGCACAAAGGGAGGGGGAGCTCAACCATTGATTCGACAACATCCTTTTCTAACTCGTAGAATGAGTTCCCCAATACCCACTTCAACTTTTCCATGAGCAGGAAAACCTTGGAGAACAATCTTGAAAAGCAACTAAAAGGATTCACAGTACGAACCAGATCGGGTTAGGCCCGGGCTGAAAATGTCAGGCCCAACCTCGGGTTGGGCTCGGATTGACTCTTAACCCAACCCGCCTGAGTTGCAGCCCTAAATGTAGCCAAATTGCAAGCCTGAGACTGCAAAAACAAGACAATGACTGAAACTTCTAACGAAAACGTTAGAATTAATTATATCATAGAATAGACCATGGGAATAAAGTCTTTAGCAATATCTGCTTCTGTAGAAATGAAAATGCTTATATAATAAAGAGAATCTTCTGAAATGTGCAAATTAAGGGTATGGAGAGAAGACCTTCCAAGGTTTTAAAATTCGGCGTTTCAACCAAAATATCGGTTTCAGTGAGTACCGAAATCCCCGAAATATAGCTTTCTAAAGTGAAATCCACCAAATTTTGGAAATTTTGGTTTCAGACCTCACCGAAATTTAAAACCTTGAAGACCTTAGCCTATATCATTTGAGACATTTTCAAAATATTTACTAGCAAATTGAAATTGATCTTGTGCAACTAGTAACTTGAGTTGGTTCGAGCAAAGATAGTACGAGAATCAAGGCTGATGCATGTAAGAAGCAAAACTTTGACAGCTAGCCCAGAGTAGAAATTGGAAAATATAATTTTTTAAACTTTTTCTTTCATAATTGCTTCATTATTCAAATGATCATTGTCAATCAGCATAAAAGAACACAAAGCATACAATTCAGGATGATATGCACGTAAGAACAGTAAAAAAACCAATTGGATCCATTGAAATGAACTTTTGTTTTCAGTATCATGCTCCGAACAATCTCCGTGAGCGAGCACGTGGGAATGATTCTATTTCGATGGACCAACTGGTCAGTCATATCTTATTTCCTTTACCATTCCACTGTTTATAAAAAAATATTTCCCCCAAGTTTTTGTTCTAGCACATTGAATATGAACATGTACTAAGAGGTCAGAGATACCTCAAAATCCATAGAGTTGTGGAAAAGCTGTCCATTCGTATTTGAAAGGAACTGATGATTGATATAAGTACCAAGTGAAGCTTGGTGAAAATACGCAGCCCAATGATATGCAGAAAGAGCTTGGCCAGAACAAAGAGGCAATGAAAAGGGCCCACTTGAGGTGGAAAGTAAAAATACGGAAGCAAGCAACCTAGATACCTGTTGTGTCATCATTAAATGTTAAAACTCAATCATCCCAGGCATTCTGTTGTAAATAGCCAAAACAACTGATATTCTATGCAGAAATTAGCTAAATGGTCCATTGATTGAAGCATTAGTAACATAACCATCTGGAATTAATTATAATTGTGAAACCTAACTAGAGAAAGCTGACGACCCCATTCAATATCTTTTAAGACATTATGAAACTTAAGGTAGTTGTAAAGGGATCATGAAAATGATGAAAAACAAGTCCCCAACAAAGTACAACCTTCTTAAAAAGTAGGGGAAGCTCACGTAGGGGAAGCTCACGGCAGAGTATAAAGTCTTGCAACAGCCAAGATACTATCCTTGGTATCTCAATGCGAGACAAATCACAGCAGGCTATCCTGGAAAAAAGAATAAACAAAAAAAAAAAAATAGAAAAAAATTAGATCCATAAAAGTTATGGGATCGTAGAACACCAGTGGAGTTGTGGGGCATTTGAACCATGCATCAACCCTTATGTCCATGAGTGTATATGTGTGTGTGTGTGTGTGTGCCTATGTTTGTGCTCGCTTAGACATGGACACCTGTCTAGGTGTCACACATGGTTAAAAACTGTCAGGCAAATCGCACTGGTTTAATATATTAATTTTCAAAAATAATTTTAGTTCAGATAAGACCACGACGTAGAAACGTAACTTTTTGACAAATCATCTGCATAAGGTGTTCAAACATGAATAATTTCAAAAACTTAAAAATGAAAGACCCTTATATATATAGTTAAGAATACTCTGAATGGTAGTTCTTCAGAGAAAACCAACAGATGTTGTATAGTAGTGCTGCATGGTCAATTGCGAAGACATCTCCTTCTTTTCCTACCCAATGTAATCAAGCAGGAGGGAATGTGGAATAACAGAGTAAGTTCCACAGAATAGCTTTCTGTTGACCAGCACAGAGATGCTTTGCATCTTCCTGAACAAGACAAAGTCAATGAAGTTAAAGGCATCCCAACTAACCTGACAAAAAGAAGAAGAAGAAAAGATTCTCTATTTTCTGACCACAAAATTCTCAGATGTTCAAACTTCAATCCACTACAAGAAGCAAGGAACTATCAGTGACTTCCTTAGATTCTCAAATAGTAAGAAGTTAAGAATACGCACTTGCACCATACCTATGCGAATGAGTAGCCTCAGTGAAAGCCTCCTGCGGTAAAACTCCCATTTCGTATAAATAAAATCCTGTACGGATCCAGTTTCCATCACTTTCATGAGAAGACATCTCCAACAGTTTGTTCTGTTGCAAAAGCATAGTTCTTCACATGTGATTTGTCACCTTCCACCTTCAGGGAACAGAATTTCTTGGTATCTGACTGATTTGTTTCCACAGAGATACTGAGAGTTTTCCCATTCAGGAAAATTCAGTTTTTCTAGGGCTGATTTGTACAGGTCTAGAGAAACAGATGACATATCATCTGATGGAACCCTTGTGGAGCCATCAAAACGGTTCCTAGTTAAATCTCCAATTTGCTGATCAATGGTAACTTCCAAGGTCAATTTGCACCTCTTGCATGAAATAGTTCTGCTGCTATCCATCAAAATTTGTCTGGCACTACTAAGTTCGTTTTCTGCCGACCCCCAAAGTTGCTTCTTGTGGTATATTTTCCCTAGAGAACAGTAGAAATAAATCAGAAGGTGCCATTACAAGATCCCTTTCTAGCCAAGTAGAAAAAGAGGGTTGACACAATCAATACGAAAAAACAACTAAGACTGGTTAAATGCAGTACCTAAGGCAGATGCAAAGGCAATTCTAAAAATTGGCAAGCCTTCCATACAGGAGATATTTTTTTTTTCCCTTGCACTAGAAGGGCTTCAGCCTCAGTTCCATTTCCAACTGCTTCATGGATAATTCCAACCTATGTATTATAAGACTGACTATAGTAAGAAGATATTACATTAATGAAAGACTGAAGTCCATGTTCATTTTTCAAACCACAGCTTAAAAGAAAGGAAGGACAAGATAAACCTGCAAAATACTTTCGAGATAGCATTGAAGTACATTCCATGGACTAAGAATACAGCCTTCTAAGTTCCATGAGCTAGTGCAGTACGGCCAAACTTCAGTAGCTACTGATCCAAATACCTCAAGATGAATATGATCATACTTATGCTGTTTGGTGGTTTCCCCAGTTTCAGTCATGGGCTGCTGCCCAAAGGGCAAAGAAACTTCTTTTGTAATAGCATAGTACGTAAGGGAAGGACCTCTCTTGCATATGAAAGAGCCTACATACTAGCAAAAGCTTATTAGAAAAGAACAAATGCTGACAGGAAAAAAGAAAAAAGAAAAGAGTGCTGGATAAAGATGAAATACAGATACAATTTTTTTTGGCAGCATCATATTAAAATAATTAAGAGTAGAGAATGTCAAATCATTAATAGAAAAGTAACAACAGCTTCTAAGAAGCTCCGGAATATATAGAATGAGCTGGTTTGTATTACAATAGCTGCAATCGTAGAAGATGAAGCTCTTTTATAAACTTCCCCAAATCTTTTGTCTAAAGCATAATTGTTTTTATAGTGATTTATTATTAAATATAAACAGCCACTTAGAGCATGGAAAAGATGAACAATTATAGGAGAATTGGGGTGAGCTATGTAACAAGCAAGCACATGGTACTTTTCGGTTTTTTTGCCATGTCGGACATGTCAACACATCCTGACACATACGACAATGTCACTCTTTATTTTAATGACTTTTTTATTAAATAAAGCTATGTTGCACAGATGGTTACTAGTGTCGGAATCCAACACAGATATACAGAGAGTTTGATTTGGATTCAGAGAACCCCAAAAAAATGGGATTCACGGATTTACCAGTATCTTTTTTATAATGTTAAAAAACTAATGTGTCATGTAAATTGTATAGTGTAAGATATGTTGGTTCTATCATGAATCTTGGGGCAAGAACATTTATCAATAGAATGCTAAATTTTCCATAGACGCTTTTCATTAAAAAGGGGTAGAATTAGAAACCATACATTATGGTTATGTTAATTAATGTTATGCAGAAAGGGCCCAAAATGAAATCAAGAAGTGACATGCCAAAAACCATGTTATATCGGAATCCAACACATGTCAACATGGATACTTTACCTGTTCAGAACTCAGAAGAATCCGTATAACATATCAATCTTTCTATAGCTGTCAGTTCCTTTGCTCCCTTTATCTAGGGAATTCCATATGGAATCTGGTCCTCAGAAGATCAGCTTACCTTCTGACTACATAAATTATTGCATATCTTTTAATTTCAGATTTGCTTTATCAATGTTGTTTTGAAAAACTTTTTGCTTTTTAATAAGTAAAGATGAGTGTGTCATATTAACAAGAAAAAGAGCCAAAATAAGCCCATTGTACGGAGGACACCAGGGTCAAGAACAGCCAACACCAAAAAATGGTCAAAATATGATCCCGCCCCATCCAATAGGAGTTACATAGGTTCTTTAACAATCATGTCGCACTTGAAAAATAACTCTTGAACTGAAACACTTAAAAAATAACTCCTAAGAATGAAATCTAAAAAGGCCCAAAATCTATGATCATTGGCCTTCTCCATGTGTACTTTACATAAAATCCAAGAATCGCCATTGATAATGCCCATTTTGTGCTTATTATCTGTTTTAACCTTAGAGCATTATCAGATTCCATGAGCTTATAACTCTGCGTATGTACGTAAAATGCACCCTAAGTGTTCCATGCATAGGTTATCCACCTTAGACTCTCATTACGCGTGCATTGGATAATTGTAGGATAATTATCGCGTGAGAGCGGTGGACCATCAATAAGCATCATAGAGCATAGGATCGTTGAGAAAATAAGCAACTCCCATAGACCATTTCCAAGTGAGAACCATTGTATAGGGTTAAAGAGAAGTTTTAACACCCTATTCGAGACGTAAGTCAAAAGCCCTGTCCCAAGTTAACTTGTGGAGGCCCACTAATACTTTGCCACCATCTAATAGGGGATGGGCCGCCCAAGCCCAACTGGGACTTCTCTTTTGGTTTAGGCCCACTCTCCTTTAAAAGTAATCTTACCCTTGATTATCCTTTGAGATACACATACGGCACATGGCAGTTAGAGGATCACAGGTGTACCGCGTGGAATCATCTTAGCCATTGGATGTAATGTGCACACTTAGACACTTGATTTGCTGTCTACTTTAATGTGCACACTTAGAATACTAAGGAATTACAAAGATGTAATCCTTAGATAACATGAAGTCATGAATGCACCAAATCAAAACCCTAGACATTAAAGCCTAATGCAACAAAATGGTAATGTAACTAGGGCATGAGATGTAGTATATCCAAACAGTTTAATACTTAAGGGAAGCCCTAAGGTCTAATCACAAGGATTTGGTATGGTGTTCTAGACTAAGGTTACTACAAACATGATGGAGGTTAGAAGATGGAACGGATGTGGTGTGTGTAATGGGGTAAAATGTGAGTGAATGCAAGAAAACAAAGAGACAATTAAGACTATGAGTGTGTTACAAATAAGTAAAGATAATGTAAAAGAAATCAAGAGATAAGAGCTTGGGCATCAAGTTTTGGCCCATCCCATCATCTTGGTCCTTATGGATCAATCACAAGGGAGAGAATCAACTATTGAGTTGTCCTCTCCACCAAAGATATAACAATATAGCTCATAAACAACAAAAATGTATGGATCCAATCAAGGACATTTTCAAGTTGAAAGCACAAACTAGAATTAAAATACTCTAGAAATAAAAGAAATCTCATGTAAGACTCAAAAACAAAGTATGTAAGACATACCATATGAAGAGTATACACACAAGATTTCAAAAGGAAATAAAATAGTAAATGCCTCACTTCATTCAAAAATGCCAACACTAACTACAAGATGTACATCATACAAAATGTGAAAGTAGAGAACACAAATGAGAAGAATGTAGTGGAGACCATTAGTGCCATAAGCGCACATGGTGAAGTACTCCATTAGTCCCCAAAAAGTGAGAATGACCTCATCTCTAGCCCAAGTGAAGACTTAGCCAACCATATGGTGGTTAACCATAAAAACTAAAAGAAAAGTGAAGAGATGAGAGGAAGGGAGATGTAGAAAGTTGCGCCTTGGTTATTTGCTTCAGAGTCCTCTCCAAAATGACCGAAGATCTTAGAAATGAGGGTTAAATAGAGAAAAGCTAAGAGGGGAGAGATGTAAAGGAGTTAAGGGGATTTGGGATCCAAAAGAGAGTCAATGGTTGGAGAATGGGACCAATGGGGTGGGATTGGTACAAGGCTAGTGTAAGGCTAGTTTGCAAATGTGGTAAGTTTAGTCCCCAAGGAGTTAGGTGTGTTGGCTTTTGGTTAGTTGATTGGTTTTTAGTCTTTCCAAGAGAAAAAAATGCAACTTCTCCATCGATGGGTCAATTATGGGTCTTCCCAAGAAGCTTTGACTTTACTTTAATTTGAAATCTTCATGACATATCACTTTCACACATGTGAAGGGTCTTCAAGAATGGCTCGATATGGCTTGAGATGGCTTGGGAAGCCTCTAGAAGACTCTAATTGCTTGATGGCTTGGGATGGTTCCATAAATGTGTAATGGCTTCAATGGCTTTCATGGCTTCAAAGGCTAAGGATATAGGTTCAAGTCAACAAGTGGCTTCATGGCTTCATCAAGCACCTAGACGAATCCAACGGGTATAAGGTACTTTGATCAAACACTTAGATGACTCAAATGGCTAGGATGATTCCATGTGGCACATTTGTGATCCTTCAACTCCCATGTAACATATGTGCATCTCCAAGGATGATCAAGGATTGAGATTACTTTTAAAGGACAGTGAGCCTAAACCAAAAGAGAAGCCCAAGTTGGGCTTGGGTGGCCCATCCCCTATTAGATAGTGGCAAAGTATTAGTGGGCCTCCACAAGTCAACTTGGAGCGGGGCTTTTGACTTACGTCTCGAATAGGGTATTAAACATCTCTTAACCCTATACAATGGTTCTCACTTGGAAATGGTCTATGGGGAGTTGGATCTTCTCTCAATGATCATACGCTTAATGATGGTCATTGATGGTCCACAGATCTCACTTGTTCTCTCACGTAATAATTATCTTACAATTATCAAATGCGCGCGTAACGAGAGTCTAAGGTGGATAACCTATGCATGGGACACCTAGGATGCATTTTACGTACATATGCACAGTTATAAGCTCGTGAAATCTGATAATGCCCTAAAGTTAAAATGGATAATAAGCACAAGCCACTACACCTGTATGGAGTCATCCCAAGCCATCAAGCCATTGGAGTCTTCTAGAAGCTTCCAAGCCATCAAAGTCATATGGAGTCATTCTTAAAGACCCTTCACATGAGTGAAAGTGACATGTCATGAAGATTTCAAATTAGAAGTAAAGTCAACGCTCCTTTGGGAAGACCCATGATTGACCCACCAATGGAGAAGTTGCACTTTTTTCTCTTAGAAATATCAAAAACCAACCAACCAACCAAAAACCAACACACTTAACTCCTTGGGGACCAAACCTACCACCTTTTGCAAGCTAGCCTTACACTAGCATTGTACCAATTCCGCCCCATTGGTCCCATTCTCCAACCATTGACCTCTTTTTGGACAATCCTTTTCAAATCCCATTAACTCTTCCACATCTCTCCTCCCCATAGCCTTTCTCTATTTAACCCACATTGCTCTTTATTTCTAGGATCTTTAGCCATTTTAGAGAGGACTCTCGAGCAAAGAACCAAGAAACAACTTTCTACATCTCTCTTCCTCTCATCTTTTCACTTTCTTTTAGTTTTTATGGCTAATTCTTCACTTGGACTAGAGAGAAGGTACTTCCCTCTTTCTTTGGACTAATGGAGTACTTTGCCATGTGAGTTTATGGCACTAAGGGTCTCCATCACCTTCTCATTTATGCTCTCTACTTTCACATTTTGTATGATGTGCATCTTGTAGTTGGTGTTAACATTTTTTAATGAAGTGATGCATTTATTCTTTCATTTCCTTTTGAAATCTTGTGTGCATACTCTTCACATGGTATGTCTTGCATACTTTGTTTTTGAGTCTTACATGAGATTTCCTTTTATTTCTAGAACGTTTTAATTCTAGTTTGTGCTTTAAACTTGTAAATGTCTCTTCGTGGGATCCATACTTTTTTGTTGTTTATGAGCTATATTGTTCTTGGTGGTAGTGGAGGCCCTTGGCAGAATGATTCAGAAGGCGGCGGAAGGTAGATATCTAAAGGGTTTCCTAGCATGTAGTGGGGGCCCAGTGGTCACCCACCTTCAGTTTGCTGATGACACCCTGATCTTTTTAGAAGCTTCTCACAGGGAACTCAGATATCTTAGGTGTCTTCTCAGATGTTTTGAGGCGGCATCAGGACTCAGGGTAAACCTATCGAAGAGTGAGATGTTTGTAGTAGGGTGTGTTCCTAATATCAAAGATTTGGCCTATCAGCTTGGGGTATGGCATAGGACGACTACCCTCAAAGTACCTTGGCCTATCTTTGGGGGCGAAGTACAAGGACAAATCTGTGTGGGCACCGGTTATCGAGAGGGTTGGCAAGAGATTAGCTAGCTGGAAGGGTAGATATTTATCTAAAGGGAGAAAGATTACCCTCATAAAAAGTACCTTATCCAGTATACGCATCCACTTCCTATCCCTATTCTTGATTCCAGCCTCTGTGGCTCTCAGTCTGGAGAAGATGATGAGAGATTTTTTGTGGTCCGGAAAGGGAGACAGCCACAAGTTCCACTTATTGGATTGGGAAAGATCTATTCGCTAAAAATGAAGGGGGTCTCGGATTTCGTCATTTTCGAGATATGAACATGATGCTACTCGATAAATGGTTGTGGAGATTTGGGGAGGAGGAGAGTTTGTGGAGAGGGGTGGTCGAGAGCAAGTATGGGCTGATGGAGAACGGGTGGGATTGCCATCCCGTTCAATCACTTCACAGGGTCAACATGTGGAAAGGGATCACTGGATCTAGAAACAAGTTTAAGAAGGGTATCAAGATCAAGGTGGTGAAAGGTGACAAAGTTAGATTTTGGGAAGATAAGTGGTGTGGGGAGATGTCGTTGAGAGAAAACTTTCCAGACTTATACTCCATTTCGGATTGCCAAGGAGCGGTCATCAGGGATTGCACAGTTTGGGGAGAGGGGGATTGCTCGTGGAACTCGGGTTTTGGGAGGAACCTGAACGACTAGGGAAGTGGAAGATCTAGCTTCACTCCTGAATAGGGTGGGAGTCAATCCCTGCCTTGGAGAGGAGCTCAATGAGAGAACATGGAGATGGGAACCTAGTGGTAAATTCTCTGTCAACTCCTTTTATCTTAACTGTGAACAAAGAGGCACGGGGAACTTTCCAGTTCCTATAGTACAGGGGTATCACAACAAGATATTGACTGTGGATCACCTCATTAGTAGGGGTATGATAATCCCTAATAGATGTGCTTTGTGCAAATCCGAGGGGGAATCGGTGGATCATGTTCTTTTGCATTGTAGATTCTCCTATGCAGTATGGCACACGTTTTTCGCTTTATTTGAAATCCCTTTTGTTGTTCCCCAACACGTTGGTGGCCTCTTCCAAGGGTGTGCGGAAGAATTGACGTCAAGTAGAGGGCGGCTTCTATGGAGTTACCTACCTTTTGCGATTATTTGGGCCATTTGGAAGGAGAGGAACCACAGGATTTTTGAAGATAAGGAAAAAGGTTTGCAGGAAGTGATTTTAGATTTGAAGTCCTTCCTATAAGTGTGGTCCTCGTGCTCCCCTCTTTTCCGAGGTTGTTATTTTGAGACCTTTGTTTTTCATTGGTTTGAGTTGATCAAGGATCCTACTCTTCGTGTTGAGAGCTAGATCCTGACCTTTGTACATTTTTGGGGTTTCCCCTGTCTATAATATACACACAATTATCAAAAAAAAAAAAAGAAGCTATATTGTTATATCTTTGGTAGAGAAGACAACTCAATAGTTCATTCTCTCCTCTGTGATTACTCCATAAAGACCAAGATGATGGGATAGGCCAAATCTTGATGCCCAAGCTCTCATCTCTCGATTTCTTTTACCTTATCTTTACTTATTTTCTAGCACACTCATAGTCTTACTTGTCTCTTTGTTTTCTAGCATTTGCTCTCACATTTTACATCATTACACACACCACATTCGTTCCATCTTCTAACCCCCCATAATGTTTATAGTAACCAGTCTAGAACACCGTACACAATCCTTGTGGTTCGACCTTGGGGCTTCCCTCAAGTATTAAACTTGTTGCATATACTACACCTTATGCCTAGTTACACTGCCATTTTGTTGCGTTACGCTTTAATAGGGTTTTGATGTAATGAATTCATGACTTCATGTTATCTAAGGATTCCATCTTTGTAATTCCTTAGTGTTCTAAGTGTGCACATTAAAGTAGGCAACAACCATCCTGAGATAATAGTACCAGCATACTTTTATTTTGACTATCGGATACAACCTATCTTTAATTCCCAAAAAGTAGCATATTCAATCTTAGATCTAATTCTTTGCTCTGTCTACTTCTTTAGCCATGTTGCAAAACAAGAAGATAAATATAGAACTGGATTTGAAATCCAAGGTGTAGAGTATTGGGGTTGCCTATAAGTAATCTCACACTTATTTCTTTTGAGGGTGGATAGAGAGTTTAACCTTAAGCCTAAAAGAAAATTCTATTTCTTGACATCAACACCAACAAATTAAAATCCAAGGTGTGGAGTATCTTTGAAGTTGCCTCTGGGAAATCTCTTTCACTTAACTTCTTCTAAGCGTTAAATTTTTGCACTTCCTTCCACATGAAATTGATGATGCGAATAAGCAGTCACCAATCCAATCAGATGCAATTTTCCTCCCAAAGTAATTACAAGTATTAAACTTCAAGAAGAGACATTGGCAAACTAAAGAAGCAAATAGCATCATCGAGCCAATCAGATGCCACTTTCCTCCTAAAGGATATGCAAACATTAAACTGCAACAAGAGATATGGGTCCAATTGACAGAGGATGGTAGACAGCAAACAAACATCAAAACAAGAATAAACAAAACTATAACAGTATTGTATTCTAAAAGCGTAATATAAGCAGTTTCATTTAAAGAATAGGTGGAAAAAAAAAACCACGTGTGCTGGAAAGAAGTACCATTTCCACTTGCTTAGCATTGTACAAAGTCGCACCGATGTTATAGAAGGATGTAACAAGAAATTTCATCTCCTTACACTGAATCCATCCGCTTGAAATAATATGATCAATACAATCCACACTCTTCTGAAATAAGAAAAATCGAATCATTTATCGATTAAAAGAAAGTAAAGGGCATTACCTCACTGCCATATTTAAGTTAAACGAATTAAGACTTCTCAATGTATCATCAAATAAGAATGAAATTCTCGGTCCTTTCAAGATTATGAAATGAGAATGGTGACCTGGATGTTTTTATCTGTACTGAGAGAGATTGTGAAAGCTGCTATTGCTACATGAAGGAAGGGCTTGTGGCTCTCATAAAACCTCTCTCTCTCTCTTTCAGATGAACAGCTGCACCCATACACACTTGAACAGAAACAGTTCTTATTTAAATATTTATTTATTTTATTTACTTAGATGATATTAATTAGCCAAGGCTTCTAAGAATAGGTGATAGAATGAAACGCGAACCGCATGAATGACAAATACATATATTGGAAAGTAAGAAAAGGAAATAACCAATTGAAAGACTAGTATTGGGCTACCCGAAACGAACAAGAAACACATCACAGAATTGATGGAACACATCCTGAATAGAATTTATTTTGGCCGAAAGAGGAGTAGCTTCTTTTTCAGCAACAACATGTTTGAATGCTGTATTGACTAATTCAGCAAATGGCTTACAGAAGAATTCCAATGCATCCAAGTATGTCCGGAAAAACCTTCCCATGTTTGTTCTTGCAAGATTTAGAGACCTCAAAATCAGATTCCATAGCTGGACACAATACACTTCTTGAATCCTTTTCTGCACTACTGGGGTATAAACTGAAATCATTGCTGGAAATGCGTTAAGTCACTTGCCAATGAACCAAGCAAAATGACTAAACTTTGCAGCTTCTCTCCATTATCTAGCAAAAATGTAATCGCTGAGCCTTTGAACTTCCATAGTTTGAAAATTCACCACTCCTCGACTGAATATCACAATCCATAAAATACAATCCGGCAGCATAAAGTCTCAGAATTGAATCAATGGGTGCCAAAACCTGCTGATCAGTTTGTCAAATTATAATTTAATACACAGCACAGTTCTTTCATCCACAAACAGAAAGTTAACAAAAGTATACACACACACGTGTGTGTACATATGTGTGTCTGTATGGATCGGATAGGTTGACACACCAAATAACATGATTGTGGGCCGACATGGAGATGATCCAAGGGCCAACTTTTTGTGAGAATGATCTCCTCATGAGGAACGAGGAGAGCATTCTCACAAAAAATCAGCCCTTTCTGAAACTTCTATCCCTATCAGATGTGGAGTTCAAGTTAATGGTATAATGGACAGTCCATTATTTTTCAATTTGTAATCCACTTTTCATAAGGCAAGAAATGTTGTAATGGTCTGCTTTTTTGTGAGGACGATCTCCATGGTGAGGAGATCAACCTCACAAAAAATCAGCCCTTCACTCAACTCCCAAGTGCGCCCCACGGTCATGTGTCATTTAGCGTGTCAAAAAAAAGCTGTCAACCTATCGCGATCTAGAGAGAGAAAGAGACGTGAAGTAAATTAGTAGATAGTGTGGATCAAACACCTGAACTGAGTCACTTGCTATTTTGTTTAGATGACTAGCAACACTTCTATGTGTATCCATGTTAGCAGTCCGACATCTTTTGGCACAATAGCATACAAGATTGAGAAATTCGTTTACAGTGTACTCCATACCGACCTGCCAAAATAATGAGACAATGTGATCTTCCAAGTTCCAACTCATGCACAAATTCCATGGAAGACAGTACATTTTCAAGCTTCAAGTAACATGGTCCAATAACAAATGTTTGAAATAACAAGCATTAGCACATAGGCATCTTATAAACAATTTGAATTCAAGGTTCAAAACATGTATATTTCATAATTATGATTGAGTCATAAGATTTTTATCAAATTGGCAACAAATAGGAAAGCTTCCAATTGAGTAGGAGTCTTTGTTAGGGCTTAATTGTATGCTCTCATGTTAACTACTTAGGACAAAAGCTCTATCCAATGAAAAGCCAACTTACTACATAAATGCTCCTATGATCCTTAGAACATTATAAAAGAAACAGACCGGTGTTCATCATCATCATCAATGGTGCCTTATCCGAACTATTTGGGTTCATCAACATGAATCCTGTTCCGCCATTCAATTCTATTTAGAGCCGTATTTCTATTAAAATGTGTCCACAAATCTTCTCTACTACTTGAATCCACATCCTCTTTTGACTTCCTCTCACCGTTTTAGAGCCTTCAACTTGCACCAAAATGCTCCTTCTCACAGCTCCCATCATTGAACTTCATTATACATGCTCAAACCATCTTCAAATATACTTTATCCCCTATCAGAGCTACACCTAGATTCCCCTCGGATGTGCTCATTTCTAATTTTATCGTTCCAAGTGTTTCCACCCATCCATCTCAACATCCTCAATCTTACACTCTATATATGAACATGATTTTTCTTGATTGCCAACATTCTACTCCATAAACTAAAGCATAGCCTGTCTTGTAATTGTCTTTTAAAATTTTTTGTTTAGTTTGATCAGTATGCTTCAGTCACATAATTTATTTATTTTTTTGATAAGGTCTATTGCATTTAAGAGATTCAACTTACAAGCTAGAAGAAAGGAGGTCGAGGAGACCTCTGAAAAAACAAAGAAAAATAGAGAAAGATCTACAAATTAGGCTCCCCTGTTCATGATAGAATCCCATCTGAACACAAGGTCTTCAAAAGACAAGCCCTTTCAATCTTCAAAGAGCTTAGACCAGAGGAGAGAAGCGCCTTGATGGAGAGGATGATAGACCTTGTTATTCCTCTCCTTCCATAAGCCCCACCAAATCGCAAAAGAAAGAAGGTTCCATAGACGGCGGCTGCAAGTGGGGAAGCGAAGACTCGTCCAACAATGCAAAATGTATAAGACTAAGACTGGCTGGACCCAACAAATCCCGAAAGTGTCGAAGAAAAGGCTCTAAATCTCCCGAGCTACCCTACAATGTAAGAGTAAGTGATTGACCGACTCCCCAGCTTCCTTGCACATGACACGGTAATTGGCCATCACCCAGTTTCTTTTAATGAGATTATCTAAGGTGAGGATCTTCCCCAGGGCGGCGCACCACACAAAGAAAGCCACATAATTCTATGGGCAACGTCCTCTTCAATCTCTCTTTACGGATAATCAAACCTAAATAACTAAAATGGTCGCTTTGGGGCAGTTCATGCATACATAACTAGTATACAAGGATATAGACGCGGAGCCAACCCTTGGTATTAACTCACTTTCACTAGTTAATGCATCCATTACTAGTACACAAGGATATAGATTTGGAGCCAACCCCTAGTGTAAACTCACTTGTCTTACAATCAACTATTCACACACTAGTTGTTGTTCCCTCCTATGTCCTCAATGATGTCAATATATCTGCTCGAGAGTACTTTTTCCTAATACCCACAAAACTAACTCTCTAGGGACTCATTCTTTCTCCTTTTCTGTTTTTGGTTTTTTAAGAAGTGAAAAGCAAATTAAAAATAGAAAGAAACTGTACCTACTGATTAGATAGAGACTTCTCTAATCCCCAAAAGGGTGTTTGGAGATGCATACTTTTGAGTAGGGTTGAGGTCTTGAAACAACACAAGCGTGTATCTCTCCCAATCCCTAACAAAGCATTGTATGCTGTGCCATCATTAAGGCAAATCAATTATGATTTTAGAAGCAAACTCACATGGCCACAACATCTTCTAACTCATCCCTACCCTAGTCACGTGGCCTCGCCAGATAATAGATTCAGCAAATAAAGAACATGGCCTTATGAATAAAAGTGTGGTTCAAGATTCAAGAAATAAGATCCATGAGGCTCAACAACGATAAGAAAGCCATCACATAGATGGGATGCTGTCTCAGACTAAACTTCATTAACATTAGTGAAAGAATCTTCGTTGCTTGATTCAAATCCGATGTCCGATATATGTAATTGTTCCCTGCCGTACTTATCTAACATAGATTGATAAAAATGAAAAAAAGAAATATAATTGATAAAACCAAAAGTTTTGTCCAAACAATTCCAGTTGCGATGAAGTGCAGTCTATGTGAATAAAAAAAATGCTCCATGAAGTATATGCAATGATGTTAGTTCATGGAAATATACAAGAAGAAAGTTGTATCTAAATAAACTGTGATACATTGAATCATAGAAACGATGTAATAGCAAATAATATAAGAAATTTTATAAATGAACATCTGTCCCCATATTAGTGTCAGGATGTGTCCAATACATATGCCTGACACTCATATTTGACAACACAACTTCTATGAAATTGGCCGTCCTTAATAACAAGAAATTTTCAAATAGCAATACATAACAAAGATAAAGACTACATCAGCTCTTATATTTTAAAAATGTGACATATTTTCGAACTTTAAACAAGTTCCTATGTTTATATTTTAAAAATGTGACATATTTTTGAACTTTATACAAGTTCCTACGTGTCACCTTTTCATAATGTTACTTGTTATGCCATAAATGAGCATTTTGCAGCTTAATGTGGTATAATATTACCTTGCACTCACAGGTAATAGACTCCAGCACACATCTTAATATGTCAGGATGAGAGAGGATCTAGTATTCCATTGTGATCCAAGGGATGAACAAATGTTGTGGGCAATCTGCATTCTGGACGTTTCAACCCCATAAGTTTTCCAGAGATGATTGGTTAAAGAAAAATAAGTCCATTACAAATTCTGCAAACCAGAAATAAGAGTAATCGCACCTTCAGGAACTGATTCTTTGTAGAAGACTTCAAAGACACAGTCAATGTTGTCATGCAGAACATGTGTACCAAACTCCATCAAAGCACGCGTCCTCCCCCACCATGAATAGTGTGCATTTGTACAGATTGGTAACAAGCACGTGGTGCAGCCTCTCAAATGACTTGGAATCTAAAATCCTAAATATTCATGGAGTTGGCGATAACTCATTAATAACCCACATCATCTCAGGTCAGAAAAAAATGTGTGTGTGTATGAAGGGGTTTAAATTAACGAAAACAATGGGAGTAGCTGTGGTGGACCTTGACCGTTACAACCGTTGTAATGGCCATTGGGCACTTTTTCTAACTTTCGCTAAAAAAGTTCTAATGCAACCTCTCAAATGCCTGGGAATCTAGAATCCTATATATTCGTAGTTGTGGCAATAACTCATTAATAACCTAAACCAACTCAGGACAAACAAAAAAAATTGTGTATATAAAGGGGTTTAAGTTAACAAGAATGAATGGGGTAACTATGGTGGACCTTGACTGTTATTCACCATTACGACTATCGTTGGGGACTTTTGCCAACTTTCACTACTTTTTAATGTTTTGTAATTAAATCCAATGTACTATACACTTTAATTTGGTAAAAGAAATTAAATATGCTATATAGTTAAATAACAACGTCCTAAAATAAAGGGTCAACGGCCGTTGTCACAGGGATAATGGTTAAAAATGTTCATTAAAATTAGGAGTGTTATTTACATATACAATGTAATAGGGTATGACCCAAGACCATTATGATGTCATTATTAACAGTTACGACAGCTGTTGATAAAACCATTTATGGAGCCAAGTTATGAATCCCATGGTCCAATCCCAATCTATTACATGTGCATTGACTATTCATGGAGCTAGAGAGAATGATGTTAATTGAATTACCATACCCAAGTTATGAATCCCATGGTCCAATCCCAATCTATTACATGTGCATTGACTATTCATGGAGCTAGAGACAATGATGTTAATTGAATTACCATACCATCGCATAAAATGCTATGTAAAAAGTAAAAATGATTAAAAATCACACCTGAGCCATTGTCCAACCTGATCCACCAAAGTAAGTATCTTCCGGTACACTCCTCCATCTTTATCCTGACTCTTGAAAGCACACTTTGTGACAGTTGCAACAATCTCCACGACCAAACAAGCAAGGTCAGGGTCGGCATTCTCCATCGTCAAATCCGGCATAAACCGTCCCTCAACCTTCTTCCCCTTCACTAAGCTAAAAGAGCGAAGACTCTCAAGAATCGAAAATCCCTCTCGTTCTGCCTCTTTATACCATCCCCTAGCCTCAAAGCAATGAACCAGGCGAATACTCTGGAAATGCACGAATCGAGGGTTTGCAATCCAAGCACGGAGAGATGCAGAACAAGCAATTCAAGTAAAGCTTGTAAGTATCGAATAATTCGAGGACCATTTGTCCATCTTTAGTGCTTAATTCCAAGAAATCAGACAATCGATTAGGCAAGAGCTTCAGCACCCGAGAGATGAACAGAAGGAACTGCTTTGCAAGAGGTCGGATTAGCTTTGAATCGCTGGCCTCGTTGTTCTTCTGATTTTTCTTCTTCTTCTTCGAAGCAACATTGTTTTTGAGAACAATGAGATCCACAAATGGTTGGAAGTAATCGGAGAATTCTTGATGAAGGCCTCTGTAATTGGAGTTCTCTAACCTTGCTATTAGAGAGGACTCAATGGCAGAGCTCATATCAGGCGAAGATGCATGAGAACTACTTTGCTTTGCTTGTAGTAACCTATTAAGCATAAGAGCTGCATCGGTTATATTGTTAAAAATAAATGAATAAGAGGGATCTAAAACTTTGGCTAATAGAAAAAGTGATATCCTATGTTTCACAAAAAAGTGGGAAATATCATAGAATGCCTTTGGATCAATATGCAACTCAATTGAGAACACAATAGTAGCAGGCAGGAGGAATACACATAAATGCAGACCGCCTCCTCTAAGGGTCGGGCTTGGGCTTGGCATTTTGGAGCCCAGCCCGTTAAGGCCCAAATCGAAGCCTGGGCAGCAATTCAGCGTACGACAAAGATTCGGTACAGGAAAAGTTCTAGTTCGATCCGATTTCAGTATTTAAAAATACACTCAAAATTGGGGTAAAAAAAAGGACGACGGCAAAAACACGGCGAGGGATACATACGCATTTAATACGGATTTGTTTAAAAAATTCGGCAATAAAACAATGCTGCCACTATGTTATAGGATTACTAATACACCACATCACGAATATAGAACAAGTAAAATACAGAAATTCATAAGCAAAAGGTAAAATTATTAAAATCCTGCTTTTTAGTGGAGACATTTCTTGAAATGGAATGGGTTGAATTAACTCAACTGGGGTGTCTCAATTCAGTAATAGTGCCTCTGATTGTCCACCTGTTAACAAAGATACCTAAAGGACCGATTTTTTTTTTCAATTTCAAATGGGTGTCCGAGCAAATTGGGAATCTGTAAAACAATTCAAACTACGATAATAAACAGATCCATACATACAATTGTCTGACAGTTTCTTCATGGAAACTTCAATTATCTCCCCTTCCAAAGAAGATACTCTTTTAGGTACAACCAAGTAACATTTTGTTTTTTCACCCATTGAGGGTTGATTCTGGACATAGTCACCTATAATAACGGCCATCATAACCACTTCGGTTTCGTATTATAAATAGAAACAAATACTTCTCATCAAAGAGCTCAAATCAAACCCTAAAGTTCTTATGGTTTTGAGTTTTAAGGTAAAATGTAAAAAAAAAAAGTGTTTAAGGAGCCATTAATGATGAACCAAGCTTTAATACTTACCTCTGTGATTCTTTGTTCAGTTCTGCAAGTTCCACGACCCACATCGAACGACCGTCAGTACCACTCCCAACGCCCACGTTCGCGACTCTTGAGAGAGAGGATGGTGAGGCGTTTTGGGGTTGGGGTCCTTGGGGGGATGGGGGGAGGTGGGGTGGAGGAGGAAAGAAAGGGGAACGGATAGAATCGAGAGGAAGAGACGGGGTTTCAGGAGTTTTGGCGGGCTTTTATCCTTGTTCTTTAAAATAAGTTTCCTCTACGCGCACCCACCTCTTTAAGCTGGGCACCCACTCCTCTCTCTCGCTCCACCGCACCAGCGCACTGCACGCCCTCCCTCTCCACTGCACTCTCCTTCTCCCTCTCTCCCTCTACTGCACTCCCTCTCACTCTCTCTATCTCTTCGTCAACAAAAGAAAAAAAATCACGGCCCATGTCGGCCAGACATGGAGATGGAGTCGGGACTTCATAGATGAGCCCACACCCCCTCTCCATGTCAGCTTTGAACTACCAAAATGGGCAGTTTGAATTTTTTATTTTATCGAAAGAGTGTGTGCAGTGAGGAGAGAGATTGTGTGTGAGGAAGTGTGTGTGTGTGAGAGAGAGTGTGTGTGTGTGTGTGCGCGAGAGAGAGAGAGTGCAGTGGGGAAAGAGAGAGTGGTGGAGAGAGGGATATAGAGAGGACGAGATGTGGAGGGAGGGAGGGAGGACTCTGGATGAGCGTGATTTTAGGGTGGGTGCTCAAACTAAAAACATAGGGTATTTTGGTCCAAAATCCCCTTTGTAAAGGATGGGTGCCCAACTTAAGGAGGTGGGTGCACCATGCACATATTGGCACCATTTAAAAAATGCGAAAATTTAAAAATTTGAAAATTAAATCGATTTATAACAACAATACTTGTTTTGAAAATTTCAAAAAGAAAATACAAAACATTGTTTGAATTGGCGTCAAGCAGACGCCAATTCAAACAATGTCAAATCACTTTTTTTTTTGTTCAAAATTCAAAAATACCCTCACATTTTGAACCTCATTTGAAATGGCTTCAGAATCACTCTGGTGCCATTTCAATTGGCGTTAAAGTGGTTCTCACACTATTTCCCCAAATTGATTGATTCATGCAAGCTTGGCGCCAAACTCCGAGGACCAGATCTAAACTGGTGCCATTTGAATTGGTGTCAAGTTTGATTTGGTGCCAATTGTAACGGTGTCAGATTTGATCTGTGCTAACACTATTTCAAATAACTTCTCAAAAGGTATTTTTGGGATTCAAGAAAAAATATCTCGAATTTCAGCCATATTATACACTAAAAAAATGAAAAATATGCGTAATATTCACGAACTTACTTGTGCCGGAACCTATGCCTGCATGTTGCCCATTTAATCTAACTAGTTTAGTCCTCCCTTAGTTCTAATGGTCAGATTTTCGTACTTTTGACCATTGGACACCTCCAATTGTCAGAAAACGTTGGTTTTAGGTCAAATGACCATTAATCTTGAGTCTCCAAAGCTCCAATAGTAAAAAAATTTTTGGTCAAAATGGTCATTTGACACACTGTTTGTCCGGGCTATTTCTACACAAAACTCTCAAATCTCTCATTTTCTACCAATTGCTCTCTAATGCCATAAAAGTCTTAAATTTCTCTACACGGGCCTGTTTGGTACGTGAGAAAAAGAGTTCCGACGGCGAATATTATCTTGGCTAAATATTTGCTCATAGCAATATTTAACAATGTTTGGTACGTGTACGAGCTAGCTCACTTCAGCTTACTTCATTTTCTTTCAATTTGAGTGGGTCCCACATATCAAAGTAAGTCAAAAATAGGTTGGGTCAGTGCGGGAACCACATATTATGTCAAAGAATAAAAAAAAATTCATTTTTATCTTTTTTATATATTAAAAAATTAATTTTTATTGAAAATAGTGATTTTCCGGCGAGAAAATTTTATTTTCTCACCAAGGCATAATCGGGGTGAAAATATTTTCACAGGGGGGGGGGGGGGGGGGGGGGGGGTGATCAAATGTTTTTCCGCCGCGGAGGGAAAATATGTGGGCCAGGCTAAATATTCGCCAAGGGCGGGTGGCTGCCAAACACAGCCGAGCGAATATTTGCGCGGCTAAATATTTTATTTGCCCGCCGCGGTGCGTTACCAAACAGACCCTAATGTTGACATTTCGGGGCAAATATCATGTGTGTGCTAATGAACACTAGTAATTGAGGAGGGCAAAACAAGACAATTGATGGACAGAGACTAAGAAGGCCTGCTCCTCGGCAGCCCAAGGCCGAGAGAGAAGAGAGAGAGCACACTCGGAGGCCTGCTCCTCGGCAGCCCGAGGCTGAGAGTGGAGAGAGAGAGCACACTTGGGTGTAAAGAGTTAGGGAGGATTTTTGGGTGGGTTCAGTGATTAAGTGGGCCTTATGAGCGAAAAGGCGGGTGCCAATATCCCGTCCCTATGTGTTTCCAGTGAATGGGTACCACTGGTGAAAGTCTAAAACAGGTCCCACACGAATTTTTTCCCGACTTTCGTTGACTCCAGAAAGAACAGATAAAAACAAAAAGAGGACAGATTACCGATGCGCGCAAAACTTGTTTATTTTACAGAAAGGAGAGATTGAACTGAAAATTCTCTCTGTCATTCTCATCTTCACATAAGCTATGGCAGAAGCTTTGGTGAAGTTCTTCCTGCAGAGATTGGATTCTCTGTTACTGCAAGAGACCGAAACATTTTCAGGTGTGAAAGATCAAATACTACAGATCAAAAGCAGACTTGATGAGATTGGACGCTTCATCAGAGATGTAGACAGAAACAAGGGAGAAGGAGAATTGGTTCATAGTTGGGTACGTGAGTTGAGAGAAGCCGTCCATGACGCAGATGATTGTGTCGATCAATTCATCATTCAGCCGAATAGTCGAGATGGGTCTGATCAGACGGTGTTCATCGCTCACTTTGAGAGTGAGCTGAGGAAGATCGAGGTACGTCTCGCTGAAATTTTAGATAAAAAGTCTCAACTTGATATCCCAATTGGTGTTGATATTGAAGAAAGTGAGCAATCCCCTTTTGATTCCTTTGAGTTGAATTATAGAAATTTACCGTATTACCTTAGATCCTGCTTAATGTACTGTTGTATCTATCCTGAGGAACATGAGATAAGCAAAGGAAGACTGGTTCGACTACTGCTAGCTGAAGGTCTAATAATAGAAAGACCAGGAGATGTCATGGAGGATATAGCCGAAGAGAATATAGACAAACTTGTTGGCCTGGGAATGCTTCAAGAAGAAATTGGCTACAAAATTGTATTCAAAGTCCCCAGCCCATATCGTGAATTCTCTCTCCACGAGATGAAGGATGAAAATTTCTTTGTTGCTTGTGCAAGTCCAGATTCTAATATCCCTCTCACTACCCGTTGTGTCTCGATCCATGATGTCGATAAGAAAATTCCGCCCTACTTGAATAATCTCCGTCTCCCAATTCGATCTCTATTTTTGTTTGGGATCAATGACGGTTCCGATGCCTATTGAAATTCCCTGGAAACTATGTTCTATGGTTTGAAATTTTTGCGGGTTTTGGACCTAGAACATATTAAGTTTAAGAGCTTACCTGATGAAGTGGGAGATCTGATTCACCTAAGGTATCTAGGTTTGAAGTACTCAGATTTAAATGAGCTTCCAGAGAGTTTAAGTAGGCTCCGGAACCTACAAACCTTGGATATTAGATGGTGTGGTAGGCTATCCACACTGTCAAGTGGACTCTTGAATCTTGTACAATTGAGGCACCTCCAAATGTTCAAAAGTAAAGGTGTTCGTGGGATTAAGGTACCGGTGGGAATAGGAAGATTGAGAAACCTCCAGAGTTTCACTGGTTTATATGCTGGTGGCAGCATTGCAAGCGAGTTAAGTAGCTTAACTCAACTCAGGAAACTGGGCGTGATGGATGTCTCGGAAGATCATGCAAGTGAGCTATCTGCTTCTATAATGAAGATGACCGGACTTCTCTCTTTGTCTCTAAAAGCAGAAGGTGCATCTGAACCTGAAGATCTGCTGCCCACCTTGGAGCCATTTAGTCCGCCACCATATGTCCGAAAACTCTGCCTTGAAGGGTGTTTAACAGATTTACCTGACTGGATTGGCTCAATGGAAAACCTCACGAAGCTAAGGTTAGGCTTCTCGTGTTTATCCGAGAACCCAACTTCAGTCCTTCAGTTTCTTCCCAACTTGAAACATCTCAATCTGTGGCAAGCCTACAAAGCGAGGCAAATAGGGAGAGAGTTCTGTGGTGCAGGTGGGTTTCCTAAGCTGGAGGTTCTCATTATAGCTTCTCGCAATCTAGTTGAATGGACGGAGCTCCAAGAGGGGGCGCTGCCGAGCTTGAAGTACCTCCATCTCCAATGTTGTTCGAGATTGAGGACTCTTCCTGAAGGGTTGCAGTATGTCACCATGCTCCAACAATTGAACTTATTCCCTGTGCACGGTGACCATGCACGGAGGTTGAGTTTCCATGGAGGTGTAGAAAATTACAAGATCAAACACATCCCACGGATAGAGTTTTTCTATTCATTGCCTAACAATCCTATTTGATCAGTGTAGAGACACTATCCTTTGAACCTTAAGACCCTTCCACTAAGGTACTAGGTTTCTTCCAAGAACGCAATCCCACTAAACTACAGATCTAATCGGATCTCTGGTGTGACCCACTCCATTTCTTGCCCTACTTCCATCTATCTTTTAACCTACCCAAGAGAAAAGTGGGAAGGTGACAGAAGCTCGTCAGCTGAACATCAGATGCTTCATAGAAGGTTGAGTCCGGATTCCGGATATTTTGTTGTGTGGTATAATTCTCTTATTTCTGGCCATTGCAAGGAGAGTATGATGCAAGAATCAAGGCCATTCTTGCAAGAATTATTTCAAAGGAGTTTTGATCCCTTCAGTGATTTACGATTGTCTTATAATTGGTTCGTGTCCTTGGGATAACAGCCTGAATGCAGCAAAGAGATGGGTTTGAACCCAATTCGGAGATTTATAATGAGTTGATTGAATCTTTCTGCAAATGTGATGGTTTGAAGGAGGTTCATGTCGAAGGATGAGATGGTCGATAAGGTATAAAAAACTAGTCTTGAAATTGGGTTTTGAGAGCTTGAGAGGACTTTACAGAACTTTCACAAGGAGTCTCCTTCACAAAAACCTTAGATCAATGAGGTACGTTATGTTGAATGTACTCTGGGATTCTCAATTTGAAATTGTTGTAGAATAACATAAATTGAGTTTTATACGCTGATTCAGAACATTGTTTAATAGTCTATCGAGCCAACTCAACTTGATCAAGACTTTGGTCGATTCAAGTAGTTTGTTTTTCTGAAACTTGGAAGTACAAACTGGATTGAGTGCTTTGTTCATGATTTCAATGAGGGCGGTGAAGGGTTTCTTTGGTCAACTCAAACTGTTGCTCAATAACCATGTTGCATTTGTTTGTTGATGGATGTTTTCCTTGTAATACTGGGAGGGGTTCCCTAGCCTAACCAGACTCAAGTTTTTCTTGCCTTCTATGGTTTGTGCCATGGTAGATCATATGCCCTTTGAGACCCTCCATCAGAAGCTTTTTAGCAATTCAGCTCTATGGGTATCTCAATGGTCTCCTAGGAATGGGTGGCAGGGGAAAAAAGCAGGGTATGCTGTGCAGACCATGGTATGCCATTTCTGTTTCCTGTTGATTCTCCAGGACTTGTGTTTTGTATTCTCTTATAGTGATCTCCCAACAACTTCAATGGGAACAGAGATGATTGGTCTGCTCTTCGAAATTATGTAAATATCAAGATCCGGGAAATATGAGAGAAACAAATACATCTATATCAGTCTTTGTTGGACACCTGACTTGATGAAATTTGAGTAGTGGCTTTCCTGTTTTGCTTTTATTTTCCTGGTAGCAAGCTGGGATCATACCTGCCATCTTGCGATTTGAGTAGAAATGTCAACCAATAGACCTATGGGCTTTCTTGTTTTGCTTTAATTGCTTAAATATTTTCTGATTTGTTTCTACTTCTTGCAGTTATGACCATCCAGCAGGCATATGTTGTTTGTCCAAGCTACGGGATAGTAGAAGATGATTTGACCTTGTTATAATTGACGTCCACATGCCTTATATGGATGGATTGTGCTCCTCGAGACCATAGCAATTGGATAGACCTGCAATCACTTGTGAGTGCCACCCTCGATCTAGTTCAGATTTTACTTCTTTTAATTTTACTTAAATGTTTGTGATGGTTTCTTTCTTCCCCAAAGAGTAATTTTTTCTAATTTGATCTAGCATGCAGTGATGTCAGGTTGATAAAGAAGTGACTATTGCTAGCAGAACGCTGAAAAATGAGGCCTGCTTCTCTCTATTAAACCTGTTACCTTCGAGTTCATTGAAAACAAGTGGCAATATGTGTTCAGGTCCTTCGGGAAGAGGAGATTTCAGGTTAAGGAAGTTCGAGAGGCAGGAAGTGTAACAAAGGCAGATCTCAGAATGCATTAGAATATATTGACTGTGAGTCCTTAAATTGACCTTTCGCTTTGTAGTCGTGGAGATTAATATATTTGTGGACTATTGACCATGACTTCATTGAAAGATGAGACGAGATGTTTGGGTTATGTCCAACGATAGAATTGTCCTATTTATGGAACTGTTATGATGACCGTTTTATAACTGTGGATACTTTTTACTAATTTTTTTTAAATGTCATTCTTAACATATAATTTTATCTGAAAGAAAAATAAAGTAATACTGAAATATGATGAACAGCATAAATAATGGGATAATGGTTGTTGTTGATGGTTATAATTGCAGTTGTTAAGACATTGGCAATTTTAGATTTTACTCCATAGTTATCCCTGAATTGCCAAATCAGACAATCTTTTTCTCTTGTCGATACCAATCAGATAATCCTAACCATTCAATGTACTGACTTACATTTAACTGTTAAGAGTTTTTAGTACTTGATTGGAAAGCCCATACTTATTCTGTTCTGATGTCTAACCCGGGGGATATCTCAGTGATCTGAACCGTACTAATGGTGGGCCACCTTTGGTATTAGCAATTTAACTATAGCTCAAAACTCTCACTAATCATATGTTCCTAATTCTCTGATCGTTGCCTTTCCATGTTAATTTTTTGATTGAATGCTCACATATCAACCTGATTGTCTTGATTTACATTTCCTATTCAGAGTTTGGTTTTTCTGTTTTTTTAAGCCAATTGGAACTCATGTCATGTTTAGGACCACTGTTACTATTGGGCACCTATGTTTTTAGTGGGGAGACTTCATTGGGTACCACTGCTGAAATGCAGAAACTTTGTTGTTTCTGAAGATATTGCATTCTCTAATTACTGCAAGGAAATGCAACCTTTTCAGGCCTGAATGATCAAACTCTACAGGTGAAAGAAGCTCGTCAGTTGAACATCGGATGGTTCGTAGAGGGTTGAGTCCAGATTCTGGATATTGTGTTAGTGTGGTATAATTCTCTTATTTCTGGATATTGTGTTGTGTGGTACAACAGCCCAAATGCTGCAAAGACATGTATGTTAGCCCAATTCGGAGTTTTATAATGAGTTGATCAATTGAATCTTTCTGCAAATGTGATTGTTTGAAGGAGGTGTTCATGTTGAATGATGAGATGGTCGATGAGGGCACAAAAACCCGACTTGAAATTGGATTTTGTACCAAATAGCCTGACATGGAAGTCTTTGATCCATGCCTCCATGGGTTATTGAGAGCTTGAGAGGACTTTATATATAGAAGCTTCATGAGGAATCTCCATCGGAAAATCTTGAGGTATGTTTTGTTGAATGTAATCTGGAATTCTCAGTTTAACATTCTTATAGTATAGCATAATAATGAGTTCAAATTATAGTGTATATGCTGATTCAGAACATTGTTTGATAGCCTACTGAGTCAACTCAACTCGATCAAGAGTTTGGTTGAGTCAAAGGGTTAGTTTTATTTAAACTCAAAACTGGATTACGTGCTTGTTCGTGTTTTCAGTTTATAAACTTTGGTAAAAAAAGAGAGGAAATAGGTGCTTGTTGTAGGGTGTTATGGGGAGGAGCGGAGGAGATGACTTAATTCAGTTGATCTTTAGTATAAAAAGTGTACTTGTTTGAAAAGCTCTACTAATTTACAAGATAGGTTGTTGCGACTAAGCAAATGGGGCTTATCTGGGGGTCATTTATTTGATGAGCATGAAAATCAGGCATTGGTTCAGCCAAACGGCCTGAAGTGTGTCACCTTAGCATGTTCCAAACCAGGCCAGGGTACTTGAAAGCCAATCGGGCGAACCATAGGAAAATAGTGCCTACATGGGTGCTAAAGAGTTAATTGTTTTTCCATTAATTCAGTTGAAAAGCCTAAAGCTGTCCGGAGATGTTTGCTGCTATTTACCTCTATGGCCTTGTATGGTGAAGTTGTACATGGAGAAGAGACATTGTTATCTCTCAGTCTTCCCTAAGGTGTTAAGGGAGAATACCCTATATGTGAAGAAAAGTCTTCCTTTGCTCAAATGGAGGTCATGTAGCAATGTCCCATACACAAGTACTTATTTTTACAGATTTAATCCGTAGTTTAGGACCCATAAAACGAGGGGTTTGTCATTTTTTCCAAAACACAACGAACCAGGTGCGTTGTTTATTTTATTCACAAAAAACAACTGACCAAGTACGTTGTTTTTTTCACATTTTCCATGCGTTTTGGGAACCTTTTTTTGGCATTTTGGTGTAGTACTTAATAGGCAGGAAATAAATCTGGCCGCTCAGTAGCAAAACATAACACTGGAGAAACAGACGTTCAGAACAAGTGCCTGCATTTATTCTTTTTCATAGGTTTTATCGGTGCATGTCATCTACTTACCCTAACATTAGCAAGTGTCGAAGCACTTCTACGCATTCACAACCGCATTTATTCTTGCCAATCGTTTTATTGAGTTGTCATGTTGCTCCATCCCCGTGTCACAATCTCTTTGTTATCTTCGCAATTGTCGGTTTCTAAGCACTTTTTCCTTATAAGAGATGGAGGGGCCTTCCTCTGTGTAATAAGTCCAAGTTTCGCTATCTAGTGTGGGATGTCATGGAAAATGCTGATGGCAACCCTTCGCGATGCCCTACTTTAGACGTTGTTCAAGCGATTCAGCTCGAAAGATACATGATTGATGGGAAACTTTTGGGAATGGGTGGCAATGGGAAAGCAAAAGGGAAGGCCTTCTGTGGCCACTGTCATAGCCAGTGGGCGAACATCATGGTATGCCATAGGAGAGGGCCTCGAGTTATATGGGAAAAGGTAAATCGATGTCCATTTCATTATCGCCGTAACTATCATTATAATCGATCATCATTACATTATTACTACAATTGTTATAGAATGAGAATTACTTTTAGGTTTTTTTTTTATGCAGATCCTCTAGGTTCTACATCTGTGTGTTTTTTTGCATTTCTTGAACAGTGGCGAGGTTTGAATATTGGTAATTGCCCACCTAAAAAGGAAAAAAATCAAGATCAAAATCAAACAAATTAACATACTAATGAATAAATAAATAAATTACCTAATAATTGAATTGCTATTTTGACGTAACACTACCGTGTTTTTAATTCATCATCTGGCATTGCGCCAAATGTCCAAATTACCTTCAATCATTTTGTATCTTATTTAATATTCTTTTGAATTAACCAAAATGCTGTTTATGTTGTAGGAAACCATGGAAGATAATGTGATATGGGCAATTACCCAATGCCCCATCCCTGCATGCATGGCCGGTGCTTTTAGGACAGGTGAAGCGCATTATGTCGACATGGTCTGCCCTGATCTCACAAAATTCTTTCGCGAGGTGATCGACAAGTTCAATATAAGCTTCTTCCCTGTTGATGTACCGGCATTGTTGGTCCGTTATAGAGTCCCGTCTTCAAATAGTTTGTCACTTCTTGGTATGTAAGCGAGGCAAAGGAACATGAACATGAATATATCACGCGCGATGCAGGAATCAATAGGCAATGGCGATAAAGAAACACTAAATGTACTAAACAGTCAATATTCTTCTGTCCATGTTACTAAAAACATGTTTAACGCTGTATTACACATTGTGTTGCACATGTTATCTGTGATAATGCATTATTTGATACTATTATGTACATGATCATCATGTTTGCTCGCAATAAAATTGGTTATTAAGGATTTTTTTTTTTCCGGACGTTAGGTTAAGGCACATTTGGAATTGGAACCCAGGTCGCAGTATCAACCAAGGTTTAAAGGGGACCATTATAATGGTATAACGGACTGGGGGCATTACCATTTTTTCCGTTATAATGAAGAAAAAAAAATGCTTGGGCAAAAACAGAAAAAAAAGGTGCTGAAATTCAAAATTTTAATTTCAAAAATGGAAAATAACGAAAAAAATGGAATATAACGGAAAATAATGAAAATAAAGGCCACTTTTTTTTTACAAAATTTTCCAGAAAATAACAGCTGTTATTTTCGTTATAACAGCTGTTATTTTTTGGACGTTTTAATGGTCCATAACGTAACGGTGTAGGTCCGAATCCGTTATTTTCGTTACAGCGGCCGTTTTTTAAACCTTGGTATCAACGCTCACAAGCCTTACCACCTTAACAAGCTGACAACATTTTTAGACTTTTAATTTAATAACGACCATTATAACATTAAACTAGCTCTTTTTTTTTTTTTTTTTCATTTTTTAACGTTATTTTTTTTTCGAAATAAAATAATGAAGTTGGAGCGTTACCATTATAGCGGCCGTTATAATGTGTACTGGGTGTGGTGCCATGCATGTGGTCCACGTGGAGATGGTTCAAGGACTGATATTTTGTGAGGATACTACCCGTTAATGCACTCCAACGTGGCCCACCAAAGTCCAGCAAGTCATGGTCCACTAATTCTTTGTCATTAGACTCGTTATTACATTTTTCATAGAAAGGAAGGAGTTATTAAAAGTGTCTCCTCCAATAATGACGTGACGAGGAGAAAATCTATTGCTAAGACGAAGGAGTCTCTACTGTGGCTGGAGATTTCTCTAGACAGGCAATCAATGATCATAGATCTTCTCTCTTTGGAAAGTCTACATGTAGAGAATGCCCCACAAATGTCCAAACCAAGGTTTAAAATGGACGGTATAACGGTCTGGGAGCGTTACCGTTATAACGAAAAAAACGCTCAGGGCCAAAAACGGAAATAACGGAAAAGGGCGCTGAAATTCAAATTTTGAATTTCAAAAACGGAAAAAAAGGAAAATAACGGAAAAAATGAAAAAACAGCCATTTTTTTCACAGAATTTTCCATTCGTTATAACGAAAATAATGGCCATTATTTTTTTGAGGTTTTAACGGTACATAATGTAACGGGGTATGTAAAAATCTGAGTGAATTCTTGATACCGTTTACATTAATGATGATCTCTTTAAATAGAGAGGAATGTACAAGAGTCTAGTTCAAGGATCTTAAATCAAAGGATCTGTTTTAACAAGAAAGTCAAGATCCCACAACAAGAGGATCTGTTTAACCAGAGAGTCAAGATCCTAAATCTAAGGATTTGACTCTATCTTACAGCAAGGGTATCGTAACACTCCCCCTCAAGGTGGGATGTGGATATCTAGAACACCCAGCTTGTCGATTAATGAATGAAACTGATGATGGCCCAAAGGTTTGGTGAATAGATCCGCAATTTGATGGGCTGTAGGAATGTAAGAAGTCCATAGGATGCCATTAGATATTTTTTCTTGAACAAAATGGCAATCAATTTCGATGTGCTTGGTTCGTTCGTGGAAAACATGATATGCCGCAATGTGTAACGCTGCTTGATTGTCACACTGAAGGAGAGTGGGTTGTGAGGTGCTGATTTCAAGTTCACGAAGCAGAGAACGAAGCCAAGTAATCTCACAAGCTGCAGAAGCCATTGCTCTATATTCAGCTTCGGCCGAAGATCGGGAGACTGTAGTTTGTTTCTTAGTTTTCCAAGAGATGGGGGAAAAGCCAAAAAACATGCAATAACGAGTAGTCGACCGGCGTGTCTCAGGACAACTAGCCCAATCTGAATCGTAATATGCTCGAAGTTCCAAGCTGCTATGTGCGGATAAAAGGATCCCTTGGCCTGGGCTTTGCAATATGCAGAATCAAGGTGTGGCTTTCATGGTTCACTCATGAACTAACTTAGTAAATTCACAGAAAACACAATGTCAAGTCTCGTGATTGTGAGATAAATTAGGCGTTCAACAAGCCGACGATAGATCTTGGGATCTGAAAGTAAATCACCCGTAAAAGAGTTAAGCTTAAGATTTTGTTCTATTGGAAAATTGGCTGGTTTGGCTCCAAGTAAACCTACATCTTGTAGAATTTCAAGAGTATACTTTCGTTGTGAGAGACAAATGCCTTTGGATAACGTGCAACTTCAATACCGAGAAAATATTTCAAAGAACCCAGATCTTTGATGTGAAAACGATTTTGAAGAAAAGACTTGAGAGCAATAATGGCTTGAGCATTGTTTCCAGTGATGATAATATCGTCCACATAGACAAGTATGGCTGTAAACCCTTGAGATGACTGTTGTGTGAAAATGGAATAATCATACTTTGATTGATGAAAACCCGCATCTTGAAGAGATGTTGAAAACTTTTCAAACCAGTGCCGAGATGCTTGTTTAAGACCATATATGAATTTCTGGAGGTGACATACACGTTGCTCCCCCTATCGAGAGAAACCAGGTGGAATGCGCATGTAGACTTCTTCATGAAGGTCACCATGTAAGAAAGCATTCTGCACGTCCAAATAATTAAGGAGAAATGGCACACCATATACCTCCGATCCCTAGATATGCTACAGTGAAGAATGGTTAACCAATATTCATCAAGATTTACCTTCTCTTGATCAAGCTATCAATAGTCAAAATCTTCTCTAAGTAACAACTATTTTAGATAGAACTTTAGAGCCCACACCACTAACACCGGAGAGAGGCCAATCAAGGATATATATGTCGAGAACAAGTAGAAAACCAAACCAAAAAGAGCCCATTCTAGTTCCGATTCTATAACCAAGTGTCCTCCAATATGTGCATGCACTTAATTAATATAACAAGTGTCGATTATTACAAGTAAGTCACTGGATCTACCTCCGATCCCAATCATTCAAGTTCCTTCTAAAGTCGAAATCCTAAAATAAGTTATCAAGTATCAACACTCATAAACGCACTCATCACCTCATCGTTTTTTTTTTTTTTTTTTCAAAATATTAAAAACACTGGAAACTCCTTATTAATTAAGACAGTTTTTGCTACAGTACTACACCACCCATTAACCCAACACAGAACTCGACAAACTTCAATTCCTTGGAGAAATTTGAAAGCACATTCGTGATCTCCCTCCAAACCATACAACTATAAAACCATACAACTATAAGGAGAATGAACTATGCCACTTTCCTACCCCGATTTCTTAATTACATCCATACTTTGCAAGCACCACCCTCCTCCAAAATTTGTGGAACTCCTCCCACACCTCTAACCACTTTCATAGAGAGGGTTCGTTCATCAACATCAGGTTCTTTACCCAAGACTACCACGCTCTTAGGAATGCACACTAACACCTAATTAACCAAGATATACTTAGCTGGCCTCAACTTTTCAACATTTTCACCACACACCCTAGCATAGTAAATAGAGAGATAATACACGGACACATTAGAGAAAGTACTTTTAATGAGGGCCACTACATTTATTCTTGCTCGTTGGATCCATCGATCTATATCAATATATTGAGCATGTTCATCGATCTATTATCAATATATTAGCAAGTGTTCGAGGAACTTTCGTTGATGCCCGCTTTTATTCTCTCTCATAGGTTTATTTGATTTGTTACTAGCTAGTATCGAGCATATCCATGCATGTCTTTTGCTATCTTTGCATTAACAAGTGTTTGGGCCACTTCAATCCATTGATGTTTGAATTAGTTCTTGGTCATTGATTTTATCGAGTTGTTACTAGTATTATGCATGCCCATACATGTCACCTGCTCTTGCTAATATTAGCAAGTGTAGTATTCTTGACAATCAATTTATTGAGCTGTCATTAATATTACTGCACCTCCATCCCCGTGTCGTCGTATCTTTGTCATCTTCGCCTTGTCAGTTTATAAGTGCTATCCTTATAAAATGGAGGGCCTCTCTCTGTGTAATTAAGTCCAAGTTTTCATTTTGCTATCTAGGGTGGGATGCCATGGCAAACAATGATAGCCCCTATCAATAGATGTTCTTCAAGCTATTCAGTTCAAAGAATTTATCTTTGATGGGAAACTTTTTGAGAATGGGTGGCATTGAGAAAGCAAAGGGAAAGACTCTAGGAAGCCACCATTATAGCCAGTGTGCATATGTCATGGTATGCCACACGAGAGCCCCCGGAGTGAACGGGGCAAAGGTAAATTGATGATGTCCATTCATTATCATCAATCACTATACTCATCGATGTCACCATGCATATCATCATTACAGTATTACTATATATTGATAATTGTTTTTACAGGTTTTTATATGGATCCTCCTAAGGTTACATATATGTGTATTTTCCTTGTGTTTCACGGGCAAACGGCCCTAAGAATGCAGTACTATGTCCCCTTTCAGACTTCAACCAAGCAAAAGCAGGATGTGTTTCAGTGAACTCTCCAAAATAGTTACATAGTATTCAATTGGGGTACTCCGGGAGAGGCTGACAGCTAGCTTTCAACCGCTCTTCGGACCCCGAATACTGGCAGCTATCGGATACGGCTCAAAGGATCTTTGCTGCTCGGAGCCGCAAGTCCTTAGACACCCCTATTGTACTGAGCTCTATGAATTTGGTCATCTCCATAATCATAGCCACCTCTTTGTCCTTGACAAGAGCCCACCTGAAAATGCACAAAAAATTAAAAGAAAAAAAAATCAAAAAAATTAATTTTCTAAAGTTCACATACTAATTAGTTCCATATATATATATATATATAATTAACGTATTATCGTTATTTTCATGTAAAGCGTATGATCTTTTTTTTTTTTTTTTTTTTTTACGTTACTGATTTGGCAATCCCCGAATGACAAAACTATCATCTATTCAATTTATACGAATAATATAATCTTCAATATTCGAACTAATTAATCTATTGTTTATGTTATAGGAAACCATGGAAGATAATGTGATAGCGATGCGCATCCCGGCGTGGCCAGTGCATTTGGACATGGTGAAAAGCATGGGGTCATGGCTTTGGTGGACATGTAAAAGGAGTATACTGGGGCCAATAATTAATATGCTAGATCATGAACCATAGTCCCTCTACTCTGGTTTACCACAGCTTGCCTTATAACTCCATCAGGGTTGTTTGGTGAGGTGACAAGCTCAATATACGCATCACCTGCCCCGACTTTAAATAATCCGTCACTGCTGGGTACGTCGACTGCAAGCCAAAAGAGCTAGGAATGAAGAAGCTCATGATCGATGCCGGCATCAATAAGCAAAGGCGATGAAGAACCACTTCTGTCATGTTACTAAACACACGTGTTTAACGCTGTAATACGCATTCTGTCGCACATGCTACATATGATAATACATTATTTGATCATACAAACTATGTACATGATCATGTTACTTTGTAAAAAAAACGACTATTAAGGTGGTGATAAACATGGAAACATTGTTATGGACATATTTAAGGATATTCTTGTTTAAATACAAAATGTACGTTCAACAAATTTGCCCTTACCTAATTCCTTAAAAAAATTGAGAGTTTAGACCAAGGTTTAAAGGAGGCCGTTTTAATGGACTGGGGGCGTTACCGTTAAAATGGATTGATACGGTCGGGGAAAAAAAATGGAAAAAATGAAATTTAATGGAAAAATGGGGCTGAAATTCAAAATTTGAAATTAAATAAAAAAATATGGAATTTAATGGCCGTTTAAATGAAAAAAACGGCCATTTTTTTCAAAGCGTCAAAACCTGCGTGTTTTAACGAAACGGGCTTGGGGCGTTACCGTTTAAACGGCCGTTTTTAAAACCATGGTTTAGACCTTAACCATAATGTATGGCCTGTATTGGCTGGAAAACAGAAAATTTGCTATCGTGTTCATCTAGCTTTTGTTTGAACCTTACAGGTAGTACAAAAAAATTAAGAAGTTCAAAATATTAAAATGTATTTTTAAAAATTTTAAATAAAAGAACAACGGACTTGGTTCGTCATTTTTCAAAATGATAAAACCATGACCAAATTAAAAACGATGGCCTTGGTCTGTCTATTATTTTACTCCAATAAAAATAGACGGACTAAGGCCGTCGCCGTGGAAAACGACAGTAAGCATAAATAAAACAATGGATTTGGTCCGTCGTATTTTTATGACGGGTGTGGTTCGTTGTGTTTTATTTGCAGTGCCCCAATACTCAAGCTTTGCACGATAAATGACGAACTTGGGGCCATCATTTTTTTTTTTTCGCTTTTTGGTGTAGTGAGATCCAATATGTGCAATCAATATAACGAGTATTGATTCTCACAAGTAAGTCAGCCACTAGATCTGCCTCCCTACCTTACATTATTAGCAAGTGTTTGGGCCACTTCAATCCATTGATGACTGAAATAGTTCTTGGTTGTTGGTTTTATCGAGTTGTTACTAGTGTCCAACACACTTACATGCATGTCACCCGCTCATGCTAACATTAGCAAGTGTCCAACGCACTTACATACATTGATGCATGCATTTATTCTTGCCAATTGATTTATTGAGCTGTCACTAATTTACTACTGCCGCTCCATCCCCGTGTCTTCTTATCTTTGTCATCTTCACCTTGTCAGTTTATAAGTGCAATCCTTATAAAATGGAGGCTTCTCTCTCTCTGTAATTAAGTTTACGGCGGGATGCCAAGGCAAATGATGATAGCAACGACCCTTGGCGACACCCCCATCGGCAGATGTATGTTCTTCAAGGGATTCAGCTTAAAGGATTTATCTTTGATGGAAACTTTTTGAGGATGGATGCAGACATTGAGAAAGCAAAGGGAAAGACTCTAGGAAGCCACCATTATAGCCAGTGTGCATATGGCATGATATGCTGCAAGAGAGCCCTCAGAGTGATCGGGGAAAAGGTATAAATCCATCTAGCACACACAATGAAGATCGTCCTAGCTACTTCAGTGTCTCCAAAATAGGAAATTTTGTCTAATTAATCAAAAACTTTTATTTTTATAGCAAGATCAATGCATGTATATGTATAGTATATATACTCCCTCAAACCCCATTTTCACATTTTGTTAATGACATGGTGGATAACCTCTCTATAAAGAGGTTGAACGACTCATCTCGATCCAACATGCTAACCCTAACATACTTAGTGTCCACCCCACAGTGGTTCCCATTCCTTGTTAGGATCTTATGGTCCTTCAAAAAGCTCTCACCATCTTCTATCTCCCCTTCAGACTTCAACCAAGCAAAAGCAGGATGTGTTTCAGTGAACTCTCCAGAATAGTTACAGTATTCAATTGGGTATTCCGGGAGGCTGAAAAGGCCGTTGAGTTTGATGACAGCTCTCAATCGCTTCCATCGATCGATCATGAGGTTTCGACCATAGTTGAAGAAATTCTCAGCTTCTTCAGACCCCGAATTCTGGCAACTGTCGGATATGGCTCGAAGGATCTTCGCTGCTCGGAGCTGCGAGTCCTTAGATACCCCTATGGTATTGAGCTCTATGAAGTTGGTCATCTTCATAGCCACCTCTTTGTACTTAACAAGAGCCCATCTGAAAAAGCGCAAAAAAAAAAAAACAAAAATTAATCTAAAATTCACATACTAAGGTAGTGTTTGGGAACGCTTTTTGAAAAGTTCTACACATAGAACAATACTTCTCCAGCATGAATTACCAAACGCTATTCAAGAAAAGAGTGCTTCTCAGAAATTGTTTTCAGAGCTTCTCCAGAAGTGCTTTTCCACAGTACTTCTACAGAAACATTCCCAAATAGGGCTTAAATAATTACTTATAATTAATTAATTAAGGCTATTTTCATGTAAATCCTTGAATTTCTTTTTCATTATTATTCAATTTATGCGAATAATATAATCTTCATTGGAAGCTATTGCTTATGTTATAGGAGACCATGGGAGATAATGTGATAGCAGGGTACCCGATGCGCGTCCCGGCATGGCCGCTGCATTTGGACGTGGTGAAAAGCATGAGGTCATGGGCTGCCGGAGATGTAATAGGAGTATACTGGGGCCAATAATACGCTAGATCATGAACCACAGTCCCTCTACTCCGGTTAACGACAGGTTGCCTGATAAGTCCATCAGGGTTGTTTGGTGAGGTAACAAGCTCAATATAAGCTCCTTCTCTGTTGAATGTATGAGCATCACCTGCCCACTTGTACAGGCCTGACTTCAAATAGTCTGTCACTGCTGGGTACGACTGCAAGGCAAAGGAACTTATATATTAGCAATGTAGAAGATCATGATGCAGGCATCATCAATAAGCAAAGGCGATAAAGAAGGAGAAAATTTTTGAAGCAGCAATCATGCGCCCAATGGTCGCACGCCACATATGCCATGAGTATATGTCGCGCGCTATCATCTCCGCTTCAAAAATTTTCTCATGAATGACCACTTCTGTCCATGTTACTAAACACATGTTTAACGCTCTAATACACGTTATGTCGCACATGCTACATATGATAATACATTATTTGATACAAACTATATATGTACATGATCATGTTACTTTGTAATAAAAATGACTATTAAGGTGGCGAGAAACATGGAAACATTGTTATGGACATATTTGGAGATAGATGACATGGCATGGCAAGTCAACAGACATTTTGCGACAAAACTGTATCTAGATAGAACTCAGTGTAGGGCACATGTGTGGATCACCTGCAGGAGATGGGGCCTACCTAGGACTAGGAGAACTCCTTGATTAAAAACTAACTCCTGATATGACCATTATTATCCAATCAGGAAAGATATTGTAAACAGCCGATGATAAAGTTAACTAAAAATGGTTATGGGTCGTGATGTAACACGGTATACCTGAAGCTTTTTAGCACGAGGATGTGCGCTTTTTGTTACTCACCGCTGCTATCTGCGCCCATTGACCGCATGGATGTTTAGCTCACCCCTTAATAGACATTCATATAAAAAAATCAGCTTGTTGATGATTTTTAGCCATTTGTTTTAGTACTAAAAAACAATGGGTGAATCCAACGGCTAAACTCACGCCTTATTAAAAAGTACTTAAATCTATGGTTAGAGATTGCCAATCATGGTAATTTATGGTGTGTAAATCCACAAAGGGATGGGCTGAATATCCATGCGGTTAGTGGGCCCAGAAGGCAACGGTGAGTATCAAAAAATCGTGTTTCCTCAGACCAAAAAGGGACAGGTATACCTTCTTACATTTTTTTTTACCATAATACGATGATTCCGAATCTACCCCATCATTTCTCAACAGAAATTCATCTTCAATACCTCCAGTGATGATCTCGTACAATTTCTACTATATGTATCAAGGAACTACGATATTTGTAGACCAATCAAGAAGAGATCGTTAAATGAACGGCTGAGATAAATGCGACTCACCGAGTAGTATGGGACGGCGGACACCACACTGGTGGGCTCGGGTGAATCCGGAGGGGAGAGAGCATAAAGCGCAGCCTGAAAGAGCTGCGTCGAACCGGTTCCCACGACGATATGACGATCTTCTGTAACAGCATTGCCTACCAAACTGTGCAATCTTCTAATCTCATCAGCGAATTCCGGCTCTAGAAACCAGCAAATGTTTCCAGGATCGGAAAAGTAGCTCATGGAATGCCAGCCGGAGATCACGATCGTACTTTTGTCTCCCATCTTTTGCCAGTACTGCTCGAACATCGTCGGATCACCACTACATTGAAGTATATATAATTACCTTAATCAGTATCACAAAAACAAGTTGTACTTGGTTCTAAATACCCCAATCCTCGGTGGAGGAGCCTGCGAGTCCACCGAATACAGTAGATCATGAGGTACCAAATCGAACCTCCAACTCAAAATACCAACACGAAAAATAAGATAACATGGAATGGAACAACTATTATGAACTCCGGTAACATGCACCGTGGGCGGTCACAGGAACAACGCATAAGAGCATCTCCAGTGACATGCTAGAAGGGAAATAAAACTTGGCTGACCGGCAAGGTCACTGACCGCCCTAAATATGAGTCACATGGAACATTTTTAGAGGACACTGACCGTATAGATGTTAGGCCAATCTTAGGTGGACCTACAAACCAAAACTCAACCTGATTATTGATTTCTGAGTGTTGGATTGGAGTCATTTTCATGGGTTGATTTTAACCGTGGGAATTGAGCATTATTGCCATTATTTGGGGTACAAGATCAAAAGGTGTGAAATCACTAATCAGGTTGATTTTTGATTTGTCGGGGACCTAAAGATTGACCTAACATCCATAGTCAACTAACACAAAAATTTAGCACAACTTCCAAAAAAAAAAAAGCTCCAAAGTACCCCCTCTTGGGAGTCAATCTCTTAGTCGTGGATTCTGAGAATCCAACCGCGGTTGACAGTGCTGAGCTAAAGTGAATGCCAGCTCTTTGCGTTCTCAAATCCAAAGCTGAGAGCTCGATTCCCAAGATGGGTCAGAAAAAGGAAGTCCTAGGAGCTTGAGCCTTCTTAAAAATGGATGTCAAATATAACATGGGTCAGGTGCGACCCGTGCGGGTAACCCCCATTTTTGGTGCACCCACGTAGAGGAGAAAAAATTCGCTGCCCCCGGGGGGGCTTCAAACTTTGATGTCCCCCTCCCAAAATGTCTGACAAGTACTCCTTGTTAACCACTAACCAGGGATTTAACTCGGGTTGAGTTAATGGATTGAAGTACGTGCCTGGCATTTTGGGTGGGGAGACTTCAAAGTTTGAAGTCCCCCCCAGGGCCAGCAAATGTTTTCTCCACATAGAGGATGAATCAATGGCTGATTTTTGGTGACATTGATCTTTATGGTGAGGATCCTCCTCACTCACAAAAATTCAAATCATTCTGATATTCATAGACTGGTTTAGAAGTTGAAGAATTATGGACTATGAATTTTTACTGTGTAACTTGAAACCCACATATCATGGGGTTAGAAATTTCTGAATTGGCTGATTTTTTGTGCAACTGAATTCAGAGTTTCAAGTTAACTCCCACCCGATTTGATATAAGTAGTGCAACTGAATTCAGAGATCATCCCCACCAAAAATCAGCCATTGATTCATCTTCTATGTGAGTACACTAAAATGGGTATAAAAAGGGGATCCCCCGAGTCTGACCCACATAACTTATGCTTATATCTTCTACGAAAAAAATAAGAGATTTAGCATATCTCAATGTGATGTCTTTTTAGAATTTTTTAACCATTTTGCCATCCTATGCGCCGAATGTAGTAGTTAATTACTTGATAATAAATAGCATTTATTCTTTGAAATGTAAAATTGGAGTGTCCTTTGCTAAATATAGCATTTTCCACCTTATCGATGGATTGAGTTGAGATAAGCATTGCCACTCGAGATACCCCAAGGGCCTGTTTGGTAACGCACCGTGGCGAGAAAATAAAATATTTAGCCCGCTCTAATATTCACCCGGGTGCGTTTGGCAGCCACTCACCCTCGGCGAATATTTAGTCGGGCCCACATATTTGCCCTCTGCAGCGGGAAAACATTTGATCACCTCCCCCCTGTGTAAATATTTTCATGCCGATTATGTCTTGGTGAGAAAATTTTATTTTCTCGTCGGAAAATCACTATTTTCAATAAAAAGTAATTTTTTAATATATAAAAAAGATAAAAATAATTTTTTTTTTATCCTTTGACATAATATGTGGTTCCCACACTTGCCCAACCTATTTTAGACTTACTTTGATATGTGGGACCCACTCAAATTGAAAGAAAATGAAGTTGAAGTGAGCTAGCTCATACACGTACCAAACATTGTTAAATATTGATATGAGCAAATATTTAGCCAAGATAATATTCGTCTGGCTAAATATTTGCGGTCCTAACTCTTTTCCTCACGTACCAAACAGACCCTAAGAGTCCAGAGAGTGGTGCTGGTTGACTAACACTCCCCGCAGTGCCACTGGAGATGCCTTAAGAGTCGAGAGAGTGGTGCCGGTTAACTAACTCTCCCCGCCTCGTAATATAGCAGTTATCAACATAAACCAGAGAAGAAGAAGAAGAAGAAACAAAAAAACCATGAAAAGGCTTCACTTACTGGTTAAGATTTATAACAGAGTCGGAGGGAAGCTTCTTTATGCAGTTCTCTTTTTCTTCCGAAGGAGTAGAAGAGCATTTACTGACGTGCGCCGCTTGGTCCGTACCGCACATCTTCTCTCTTATTCCGTTTTCGCTTCTAAACAAAATGAAGGAACTCCTCAAACCGATCTCTTCTTCTCTCAAAACAGTAACTCACAATGCTTGATTTCCTACTCTCCGTCCCATATATATATATATATATATATACACGGAGAGAGAGAGAGAGAGAGAGAGAGAGAGAGAGAGAGAGAGAGAGAGAGAGAGAGGATAATGTGGTTAGGTAAAAGCCCTGGAGAACCGGCAAGATTCTGCTCAGTCTCACCAAAATCCTACACGTTCACCGCACTGTATCTTTTCCCGATAAGTTGGAGGGATTTTATAAGATTTTTTTGCTCCGAAAATCCATCCAATAAAGGACTAAATCACAATGGAAAGGCTTAAGCAAGGGAAATCAGTTAATGAGAGAGAGAGGGAGAGAGGGAGTTATTGCGACGTTATCCATTCTGCGCGACACTTATTAATCATTAATTCATTAAGAGCAAGTGACAAAGTGGAGTAAAGTCATTAGTCAGTAACGGCTTACCATATGATGAGGGGTCTCTCACTGAGATGAACTTATAAGCCAGTCAATAAGGGGTCCCACTATGATGATCTTTTAAGTCAATCAACGAGCTAGGGTCCCACTAAGATGATCTTTTAAGTACTTTTAGGACAATCAATTGACCTGATTGGATTAAGATGCACACCTGACATACAAGTTTGTGTTTTTTTAACCGTTCAAAATTGAGTAGATTGGTGACTACGATCATTTGACTTTAGTGGTTGATTATTGGCTTCATGATCAGATCTATGGGTTGGTTCCAAGCCCATGATGAAAAAGTACTCGCATTCAATTGATAGAGTCACCAATCATGCTGATTTTTTTGTTTATAAGTCCACCAAGGTGTTGGCCAAACATTCATGAAGCCAGTCAGCCCTAAAGAGTATGCCACGTGTCAATTTGAGGGACTTCTGTGTCATAGATTTTTCCTCTTCCCATAACTTATGTATGAGATATCAGCCATGGTTTAATTAAAATGGATCGTTATAACGGCCTAAAAGTCAGAAAATGGAAAATAATTATAGGGGCACTTTCAAAATTTAAACTTTAACCCATTATTTTAAAAACGCCCCTTATAACGAAAATAAGGGCACTTTCAAAATTTAAACTTTAACCCATTATTTTAAAAATGGCCGTTATAACGGATTCAGACCTCCTCCGTTATGTTATGTGTACCGTTAAAACGCCCAAATAATAACCAGCCGTTATTTTCGTTATAACTGCCGTTATTTTTCTGCTATAACGAAAAATAGCGACCATTATTTTCTAAAAAAATTGTGAAAAAATGGCCGTTATTTTTTATTTTTGAAAATTTGAAATTTGACTTCCAGTGCCAATTTTTCTGTTTTTTCGTTATTTTCCATTTTTTGCCCCTGAACGTTACAATTCGTTGTAATGGCCGCTATAATGGAAAAATTGTAATGCCCCAGTCCGTTATACCGTTATAACGGTCCCCCTTTAAACCTTGCTTCACCCTATAGGCTTTGATTGGTAGCGTAACCAATAAATAGATCAGGTTCAGCCTTTTCTATTAAAAAAATTGTAATTTTTGCAGCCAAAATGTCTCCTTGCTCGTGACAGCACCCTGATCTCCCCAACCATCGCATCGTTGCCATTTGCTAGAGTTCGCGGCGACAGTTGCTACCGTCACTGCTCTCTCTCTCTACTTTTTTTCATTTGCCTTACAAATATTTGCTACTGCAAACAACAGACAGGATATCAAACGGTGCCATAGACTGGCTAGCGAAGAGATATTGGGTGCTCCTATATCCGAACCCAACCCGATTAAAATCATCTATAAATTAAGATTGGTGTAGAACTTGCCGCCAAACAGGATTGGTTCTTAGCATTGACACTTCCATTAAGGTCAACAATCACCTATCTCTCTCTCTCTCTCTCTCTCTCACATGCATTGACGGTGTTTGCTCATGATAAATATATATTGCCACATGGCCGCACAATAATAAAACCACTTGACCAAAACGAAATTAAGCGACAAATGAACTGAAGGTCCATGATCATAGATCGCCTCGGGTTTGTTAAATTGAGGATTGGTTTGACCAACATGTCGCAAAATTTTAATCTTCTAAAAGTACAACCCACATGCTCTGAACATCTTAATTAAGGCAAAACACACAATGTTCTAAACATAGCCCAGACAGAAACTGAAACCGCGAGTTGACGACTCAAGCAACATATTGGACGTATTATCTTTGTCGGTGATCGAATGTAATGTTATATGTTAATTTACTAGTGGGTGGCCCGTGCCCACGGCACTCCCCGACAAAGTATTTGCCAAAATTAGGTTTGAGTGGCTGAGATCCACCGTCCATTTGGGTGATAAGATCTCAGTCATCCTTTGTGAAGCCGATAAGTGAGGAGCCAATTTCCCCGTTTTGTTATGTAGATTTGAAAAGGAATGCAAGATATATTGTTAAAGTAAATATAACATGGATATTATTAAACCATCCCCTTAATCACTTGTAGAGTCTTTGTAGCATTTTGTCCCCCACGTACCCATGTTGCCAAACATGTCTCTATCACTCTCTCACGTGCATTGCACATGCTTCAATTGATAAAGCATGTGATACTACTAAGAACCCTACGTATACCATCATGTTATCTGTAAGTTGGCTTTAAAAAAGTTAGGCTGTGTTTGGTAGCGCACCTACGTCGTGCGTCTTGATTGATGACGAGTGTTTTGACCATACTAAAGCGCGCACCTTCAAAGACACAGTGGACCTTGAAGACATGCAAAAGTGAAACTTTGAAGGTTCACCCTCCACCCCTAATGGGCTTAGCCCACCTAATGTGTGGCCCACTTATGATGTATGGACCCACATGACATATAGCACATGTATGATCTATCAACCACCCTCTATTATTAATTGGGACCTATATATGATCCATCAACTTCCATTCTGAGTAGGGCCCACATGATTTATCAACTCTAGTTATTATGTGCGGCCTACACGAACTAATGATCTTTGTTCTTATGTTGGGCCTGCGCGCGTTATCTATCAACATTAGTTCTTATGTGGGTCTCACATGGTCGTGTAGAACCAAACGTGTGTCTTGAAAGATGGACGTGTGTCTTGAAAGATGGACGTGTCTTCGGTTGAAGACGAGCTACCAATCTTGGTGTTCTACTTTAGTGGTGTTTGGTTACAAATTCAAAGTTAGCTTGTGAAAAGAGCAACCTGTATAAATCGCATAAGTGAGAACAAGTCTGTTTGGTTTTACATTTGCGTTGGGTTGGTGCGAATCCCAAGAATTTTCTTCTCTAATTTCATCATCGAATTGTTGAAATTCACTAATGAATTGGAGAAATATGTCAGCAATGAACTATCAAAGAAAAATAGAGAAAAGAGCGTTTTATAGGAATAACGTTTGGGAATTATTGAACATAACCGAATTAATCACGAATAATTCACGAACTAATCCCCATTTTTTTTACATAAAAACCCATTTAATTTATAAGGCAAAAAATATTGTCAGCTTTTTCTATATTGTATTTTTTTCAGTTTTGTTATTTTTTAAATTATTTTGCCGAGTTATTGAATTGCAAATCAGAATTATACTCAAAATTTTCTTACCGTACTACGAATTGCTAACTATGATCCTCTCGAAATTCAAATTTTATAAAACATGAAAACAGGAAGTTATCAAAAGCATGGTTTTAAAAATGGCCGTTTGAATGGTTTTAACGGCCGTTTAAACGGTAACTCCCCAAGCCCGTTTCTGTTAAAACCGTTTAAACACGTTTTAACGCTTTTGAAATTAACGGCCATTTTTTTGTTTTAATGGCCGTTTCTGTTAAAATCGTTTAAACAGTCGTTAAATTCTGAAAATTTTTGTGTAAAAAGAAGGCCGTTAAATCTGTTAAATTTTTTTTTTTTTTTAATTTTCAAATTTCAAAATTTGAATTTCAGCACCATTTTTCCGTTAAATTCCATTTTTGCCCCCGACAGTTTCAATCCCTTTTAACGGCCGTTTAAATTGTAACGCCACCAGTCCGTTTAACCGTTAAAACTAATGACACGAGGGTACCTTATTGACTCTTCCATAAGATAGAGGTACACCTCAAGTGATAACCATTAACCAAGGTTTAAAGGAGGCCGTTTTAACGGTTTAACGGACTGGGGGTGTTACAGTCAAAACGGTCATGGGCAAAAATGGAAAAAAAATTCAAAAAACGGAAAAATTGGCGATGAAATTCAAATTTTAAAATTTGAAAATTAAAAAAAAATGCAATTTAATAGATTAACAGCCGTTTTTTTCCACAAAATTTTCCAGAATTTAATGGCTGTTAAAATGATTTTAACGGCCGTTAAAACAAAAAATGGCTGTTAAATTAAAAGCGTCAAAACGTGTTTAAACAGTTTTAATGGAAACGGGCTTGGGTCGTTACCGTTTAAACGGCCGATAAAACCGTTTAAACGGTCGGTTTTAAAACCATGCCATTATCACTCATTGTCATGCGTTTAGACTTTAACCCTACATGACGGCTAGGTACTTTTTATGAGAATTGGTCCAACTAATAATTTGCTTTATATTTAAACCATGGTTTGAAAAAGGACCGTTATAACAAAAATAAGGGCCTTTATAATGGATTTGGACCTCCCCCGTTACATTATGAAACGCCCAGCAAATAACGGCCGTTATAACGGATTCGGACCTCCCCCGTTGTTTTATATACCGTTACAACACCCAGAAAATAACGGCGACTATTTTCATTATAATGACCATTAAGGGAGAAAAATGGTCACCTTCACTTAGGTCGCTTAATTAATATCTTAAAATATCTAACTGAATCATCGGTCATCACAAAAAAAGACGCAAAAGCAATACATTTTCTAACCATCTCAATTGCAATTCGAAGCCTATCCTCCCTAACAAATACTCTAAGAGGTCTCAGATTATGTAGTTGTATGGCTTCTTCATATCAATCTTGCACACCAGTACACCTGACATCCCAGATCGACTACGTGTATCAATACACTCACATGCTATGAGCATATCCTAGGCCAGAGATATGGCATGTAACACTGTCCTAAGTCTTGAAGCCAATGTCTTAGCTAGAATCTTGTAACGCTATCCACTAGACTAATCGGCTTGAAGTTTGAGATATCCATTACCCCTATGAATTAACAATTTTCATGACAACCCATTCAAAATAGTACTTGCATTGGAGCTTAAATCTTTTATGACATATATAAATATATGATTAATCATTTAAACTGCATGCCATTACCAGCATGTGGCTCTGCAATCTCTCCCACGTAGTTGCAGTAATCGGATGGGAACTTTGGAAGACTGAATTGCCCGCTCCGTCTTACCACATCTCTAAGTTGTTCCCATCTCTTAGCCATGAGACGATGACCGTATTCAAAGAAACACTCGGCGTGGTCAGGATATCACTTGAATGCTGGCAGCTATCTGATACTACTTGGAGGATCTTTGCTGCTCTTAGTTGAGAGTCCTTTGAAACACCTATTGTATTGAGTTCTATGAATTTAGTCATCCTTTTGGTGATTTAAGATGAAGAAACTACCCATATATTGAGACATTGTCTCATGGTGGTTATGATCCTAAAGTTTGAAAGTATAAGGTGGTATTGCTAATTACTTTCAAATTTTATGGGGATGTTACTAAAAGTGTCGTGAAACAAGTTGTAGCTCACTATTTTGGCGTGAACTAGCACCATTTTTGTTACTCACCGCTGCCACCAAAAATCACCATTTTTGTTAAGGCATGATTATAGCCGTTGAATTCAACAATTTATTTGAGTACTAAAACCAACAGCTAAAAATCTTAAGATGGCAGCAGTTAGTAACAAAAATGGTGCTAGGTCAAGCCAAAGGATTGAGCTACAGCTTGTTACATCGTGACCCTTTTCGTAACACCCCGTTAAAATTTGAAAGTAATTAATACCACCTTATACGTTCAAACTTTAGGATTACACCCCCCCCATGATCCATCAACTTCTATTCTTATGTGTGGCCCACATGATTTATCGACCCCATTAACATGTGGGGCCCACATGATCTATTGATCTTTGTTGTTATGTTGGGCCCGCATGATCTATCAACATTCGTCCTTATGTGGGTCTCTCAATGGAATATTTAGAAACGTTTGGGAAACATGACCGAATTAATTGCGAATAATTCACGAGCTATTCCTCACTTTTTTTTACATAAAAATCCATTTTATAAGGCAAAAAATTTTATCAGCTTTTTATATATTGCATTTTTTAGTTTTATTGTTTTTTAAATTATTTTGCCGATTTATTGAAATACAAATCCGAATTATACTCGAATTTTTCTTGCCGTACTCCGAATTGCTAACTATGATAGATCGTCTCGAAATTCAAATTTTATAAAACATGAAAACAGGAAGTTATCAAAAGTACAAAAGAAAAATAACATGCAAACCCTAGAATTAGTAAGAAATTCAAAAGAAAAGCAATAACAAACCCTAACAAGAAATTTAAGGAAAGCAATCGATCCCCCGTAGGAATTGACAATTTTGTCCAAGTAAAAAAATGCCACGAGGGTACCTTATGGACTCTTCCATTAAGATACAGGTACACCTCAAGTGATAACTACTAACCAAGGTTTAAAGGAGGCCATATTAACGGACTGTAGGGGTTACCGTTTAAACAGATCGAAACGGCCAAGGGCAAAAATGAAAAAAAATTGAAAAGCGGAAAATATGGAATTTAACGGATTTTAATGAAAAGAACCGGAAAAATTGGAGAGGAAATTCAAAATTTGAATTTAAAAAAAAAAAAAAGAATTTAACGGATTTGACGGCCGTTTTTTCACAAAATTTTCCCGAATTTAATGGCTGTTAAAACAATTTTAACGGCCGTTTAAACTATTTATAGGCCGTTAAAACAAAAAATAGCAGTTGAATTAAAAGCGTCAAAACGTGTTTAAATAGATTTAATGGAAACGAGCATGGGGAGTTACCGTTTAAACGGCCGTTAAAACCAGTTAAAACAGTTTAAAAGGCCGTTTGTAAAACCATGCCATTAACCACTCATTGTTATGCATTTAGACTTTAACCCTATATGACGACTAGGTACTGGGCACTTTTTTTGAGAATTGGTCCAACTAACAATTTGCTTTATATTTAAACAATGCTTTAAAAAAGGACCATTATAACAAAAATAAGGGCCTTCCATTACATTATGTACTGTTAAAACGCCCAAAAAATAACGGCCGTTATAACGGATTCGGACCTCTCCCGTTGTTTAATATACAGTTAAAACACTCAGAAAATAACGGCCACTATTTTCATTATAATGACCGTTAAGGGAGAAAAATGGTCCCCGTCACTTAGGTCGCTTAATTAATATCTTAAAATATCTGACTGAATCATCGATCATCACAAAAAAGGACGCAAAAGCAATACATTTTCTAACCATCTCAATCGCAATTCGAAGCCTATCCTCCCTAAAAAATACTCTAAGAAGTCTCAACTTACGTAGTTGTATACCTTCTTCATATCAATCTTGCACACCAGTACACCTGACATCCCAGATCAACTATGTGCATCAATACATTCACATGCTATGGGAATTCTAGGCCGGAGAGATGGCATGTAACACTGTCCTAAGTCTCGAATCCAATGTCTTAGCTAGAATCTTGTAACACTATCCACTAGACTAATCGGCTTGAAGTCAGAGATATCCATTACCCCCTTTGAATTAACAATTTTCATTACAACCCATTCAAAATAGTAAATCACATCAAAGAAGATACCTTAAAACTTAACCTAGATGTTCTTCACCATTTGACTAAGAAGCTTTTCAAAGACTAAGGAGGCGTTCGGTAAAACTTGTTTTCAGACCTTAAGTCTGAATTGGCTAAAATTCAGTGATTTCGATGATTAAGTTGCAATTGTAAACAACTTAATTTCAGCAATTAACACACAAATCATAGAATTTCAGACATAAGCAAAAAGTGAGATTAAGTTGACTTATTGTGCTAAGTGCTTTCGGTGATTGACATCTTTTTAAAAGATTCCTTGATTCATTCAAAAATACCCATAATACCCTCATATGTAAAGAACCTTTATAAAATTAAGACAAAAGTATCATTCTAAATATTTTATAATCTCTATTATACTATTTCTTAAGTTTTTAGACATAAGACCTTTACTAAACATAATTTTTTATTCTTTCAGCCACATTAAGAAATCATCACTTATTTTAATCAATTTAAGCTCCAAGTGCTTAACACTTAATTTAAAAATGCCAACTAAATATATTTGCACTTGCTAACATTAGCGAGTGTCCAAAGCACTTATATAAATGATTAATGCCACATTTATTCTTGCTCCTTGGATCCATTGATCTAGTATCAACTAGTGTTTGTGCCCATGCTCTGCATGGGTACACTATTTTATAAAAAAAAATGTTTTGAATATTTACATATTATTTTGATTAAATGTCAAATTTTAAATACAAACATAATTATAACTGATTTGTAAATCTTTATCTAATCATATTAAAGAAATAATAAGAAAAGTTATTTTTTTGCAACAAATAAAACAAAACTTTTCTACAATGTCATTTTTCTTATAGTCGTCATATATACCAAATGTAGTCTTAATTATATCCAAAACTTCTGAAGACACGGTACTCATTATCAAGTAATCAAAGTCTCAGTAGATTATTAGTTATCAGATTGTACACGTTTGAATCTCAAAGTCTGAGGGAAATTCATTTAGCAGATTTCTAGTTATTAAATTTTTTTTTGTAAGGACATAGTAGTCTTTGATCATTGTGATTATGCAGCAACTGCAGGGGCAGACTTCCACTTCAATCAACACATAATTCAGTTGAAGGTTGTACAGTTAGATGCAACCGCGCGCACTAACTATTTTATTTGCAAATATTAATGGTGCCAAAGTACACCTTTTTAAAATTTAGACATGATATTGCTAATGATTCTACAACTGATATAGAAAAATTACATACTGATACAATAATAGGTCGGGCTCAAGGGACCCCCTTTTCTAACCCCCTTTTTTGACCCCCATCCTGGTGTACCCACATAGAAGATGAATCAATGGCTGATTTTTGGTGGGGATGATAACCTCATCATATAGATCACCCCAACAAAAAATCATCCCATTCCGAAATTTCTAACCCCATCAAATGTGGTTTTCAAGTTCCATCATAAAAATCGACGATCCATAATTCTTTAGCTTCTAAATCAGTCTATGAATATCAAAATGATTTGAATTCTTGTGAGCATGATCTCCTCACCATAGAGATCATCCTTGCCAAAAATCAGCCATTGATTCATCTTCTATGTGGGTATACCAAGATGAGGGTAAAAAAAGGGGGTCAGAAATGGAGTCCCTTGAGCCCGACCCTACAATAATTTCAACAAAGAAAACAATGAAATTCATCAAAAAATAAAAGTAAAGAAAATGTCATTTTATAACCTTGTAATTGGTCGATGCACCAGAATGGTTGGAAAATTATCACAAATTGCTTGTTTTATGATTAAAAAGAAAAAAGAAAAAAGAAGAAGATAAAACTACAATATGAAAAGATTAAAGTGGAAATTAGATCGAGATAAAAGCCTTGGCGTAACTACAAATTAAGTTTTTAGGAATTACGCCAACAATACTCTTTTGTTATATGTGGGGGAAAAATATCTGATCTAACCCACACAATCTTCGAGGTCAGACGATTCGGATTATGGTGATGATCGGACGACTCTGATGCTCCAGGATGAAACTGCTTTCTCCTCTGCGAAGGATAGGATGATCTCCAGATGAGATTTGGTTGTACCTGTTGACAAGGCTCCGACGCTCAAGTCAGCTTAGGAAATGTAACAGGTTTCTAGAAAATAGTAAAAAGGTTTCAGAGTTTAGGCTATCTGGATCTGGAGAGCAAGATCCTCTTCTCAGTCCTTAGGGTCTCATATTTATACCCTTAGAACTGGGCGTGACTCACCTTCCACGTGTCTAGTCGTTATCAGTCAATGATGACTCGGATAAATTCTGTTATAAAACAGAATCTTATGGTTATATCTTGACTTCATTGATTCGATTATACCTGAAATAACTGAAATGACACTGAGGTGGCATCCTTCGTGTCAAATATTCAGATAAGGTGATGTCGAATTCGTGATAGTTCAACTAGCTGCCACGTGGCCAATATTCATCAGTTAAGAAATCGATGGTATTCAGAATACTTACCTCGTACGTAAGAGATCCTGCCACGTAAGTCATTTGACATTATCTGGCTTTGACGGGATGATATTGAAATAGATCCCGTCAAGTAAGTCTGATGACCTTGTCGGGATAAATGCATCCAGCCAATAATGTGACCTTGCCGGGAGGATGTCCCGGGATGACATGTTTAGAGTTCCCGGGAATATATACTTTGAGTTGCCAGGATGAATTCCCGGGATGACATATTTGGAGTTCCCAGGATGATATACTTGAGTTGCCAAGATGAGTTCCCGGGATGACATGTTTGGAGTTCCCGGGAATATATACTTGAGTTGTCATGATGAGTTCCCGGGATGACATGTTTGAAGTTCCCGGGATGATATACTTGAGTTGCCAAGATGAGTTCCCGGGATGACATGTTTGGAGTTCCCGGGAATATATACTTGAGTTGCCAGGATGAGTTCCTTGAGTTCCCGGGATGAGATTGTAAAAGATCCCGTCTATCCAGTTGATCTCGGTGGGATGAGACTCATCAATATGTCGGGCAAGATTGAATACTTCCCGACATATTAAAGGCTGAGACGTTAATATTCTCTGTTAGCATCACTTCCATGTGTCGATAATACAATCCTGACACGTGGCATTTCCAAGTAATGGAAATCGTGTGACACGATAGGCAGTTTATAGCTCTTGATGATGATTCCAGCGCATTAACTCTCGCGTGCTGTCTTCTAACACGCGTCGTGTATTCGAAACCGCACGTGCTAAGCCAGAGATACGTGTCGAATTTTGACTTGCTGGAAAATACGGCACCCACATTATCCACACAAATATATGATGTAAACTGTTTATTTTTTTTTGTTCCTCCGTTGGTAAGTAAATGAAATTTGAAGTCTCTCCAAGGTTACATCTTAATATAATGTATATTGGGGCCAAGGTTTAAATAACGGCCGTTGTAACGAAAATAATAGCCATTATTTTCCGTTATAACAAAAATAACGACCGTTATCGAAAAATTGTGAAAAAAACGACGGTTATTTTTGTTTTTTTTCCCATTTTAAAATTTTGAAATTCAATTTTTAATTTCAGTGTCATTTTTTCTATTATTTATGTTATTTTTCGTTATTTTTTCTTTTCCATTTTTTGCCCTTGAGCATTTTTTTCGTTACAACGGAAAACATAATAACGCCTCCAGTCCGTTATACCGTTATAACGGTCCCCTTTAAACCTTATAATTGGGGCATCAATGGGTGTGTCTTTTTTTTATCGTGAAGATAAAACTTTTGCTCTAGTCTAACCATCGGATCCTCGTTCTTTTGTGGGAGTATTTTGTTGTATGAACAACATATCAGATGGTCAGGGTCATCTGGTCAGCCTAAGATATCAAAAGGTTAGAAGAAATGAATGGTGGGTTATAGATGGAGTTAGTAGAACACGACCACCGTCAAGTGAGCGAAAGCAAGAAAGGAAACATACAACTTTAATTATGTAGCAATTTAAAGCCTATAACAGAAACTTTTAAAACTTTTTTCTACTAATTATGGAAAAATGGAAAGTAAATCTCACCGTGTAGCCTACAATTGAATCAAATCCGCCTTAAGGGAAAAAAATACAATTATCTGATTAAAAGGGGAAAAGAAAGACAAAATCAACACAAACCACCTAGTTAAAATCAAAATAGATTATCACAGTGAAAAATATCAGAAACTGTAAAGAATACAAGTAATCCAAACCTTTGCTACTGGGGAGAACAACTGAGATAGTGGTTGCATCCCGATTGGTAGAAGACGTAAGCCTCTTTCTTTGCGCTTCTTTTCCTTGCTTTCAGAATCGACAACACGTGAACTTATTGAATCATAGCTTAAGCTTTCAGATTTAACCATCTGCTTGGATGGTTTGTTCAAAATGACTTCTTTCTTACTCCCACGGCGCCGCACATAAGATGTGATATCAATCCAAAATTCATGACCGTATAAATAAATCACTTCCCTTTGCTACTAGATATTGGTCATGGAACATGAACTGAGATGTCGCTTGAGTTTATGAAGATGCAGGGTGAATAAAACTACAACGGGTGAGGGGGGAGATAGGGACGTTTGGGGAATAGAGAGATACATTTTGGGAAAATGGAGAAAAATGTGAGACATTTTAGGAAACAATGAGAGACATAAAGGCAAGAGACGCTGTGGGAAAGGCAGGAGACGTTTTTGTTGGAAGTTAGTATATTTTATTTAAAGTATTTATAAAGTCTAGAATACCCTTATCTGTTTTAGTCACATAGACTAAAATATAAAGGGTTTTTTCGGAAAAGACAAAAAAATTGGAGAGCAAGCCACGTGGATGAGAGAGAAATGTTTTCTCATGCGTTAGCTTTAGTAGAGAGTATAGATATATCAACATGTTCATGCATTTTTTTTCTTCTTGCTAACATTAGCAAGTGTCCGAGGCACTTTCGTTGATGCATGCTACTTTTATTCTTGCTCATTGATTTTATTGATTTGTTATTAGTATCGAGCATATCTATGCATGTCTTTTGCTATTCTTAATTTAGCAAGTAATTGGGCTGCTTCAATCCATTGATGTCTGAATTAGTTCTTGGTCATTGGTTTTATCGAGTTGTTGCATGTCCATGCATGTCACACGTTCTTGCTAACATTAGCAAGTGTCCAATGCACTTACGCGTGTTGATGCTTGGATTTATTCTTGACAATCGATTTCTTGAGCTGTCATTAATATTATTGTAGCTCTATCCTCGTGTCGTCGTATCTTCGCCATCTTCGCCTTGTCAGTTTATAAGTGGTATCCTTATAAAATGGAGGGCCTCTCTCTGCGTAATTAAGTCCAAGTTTTCATTTGTTATCTAGGGTGGGATGCCATGGCTGATGATAGCAACCCTTTATGACGCCCTTATAGGCAGATGTTCTTCGAGCTATTCAGCTCAAAGGATTTATCTTAGTTTGATAAAAAATTTTGAGAATGGGTGGCATTGAGAAAGCAAATGGAAAGATTCTAAGAAGCCACCATTATAACAAGTGTACATATCTCATGGTATGCCACACAAGAGGCCTCGGATCGAACGAGGAAAAGGTAAATTGATGATATCCATTCATTATCATTATAAGTATCACTATACTGATCATCGTCACTATTATTATTACATTATTACTATTGTTGTTGTTTGATAATTGTTTTTAAAGGTTTTTATGGCTTTTCCTAAGTTTTACATATTTGTGTATTTTCTTCTTCGACTAAAACTTAATCTATATGCTCTTCACTATTTGATTAGTAAACTTTTCAAAGACTAAATTTATCCATCTATTATAACTTAATTGATTGACTAAAACTAGCTCATTGGATCCATCGATCTATTGTCAATATATTGAGTATGTTGATGCATTTCTTTTCTTCTTGCTAACATTAGCAAGTGTTCGAGGCACTTTCATTGATGCATGTTGCTTTTATTGTTGCTCATTGATTTTATTGACTTGTTACTAATATCGAGCATATCCATGCATGTCTTTTGCTATCCTTCCATTAGCAAGTAATTGGGCCACTTCAATCCACTGATGTCTGAATTAGTTCTTGGTCATTGGTTTTATCGAGTTGTTGCTAGTATTGTGCATGTCCATGCATGTCACCCGCTCTTGCTAACATTTGCAAGTGTCCGATGCACTTACATTTTTTGATGCGCGCATTTATTGATCTTGACAATCAATTTCTTGAGCTATCATTAATATTACTGCAGCTCAATCCTCATGTCGTCGTATCTTCGTCATTTTCGTCTTGTCAATTTATAAGTGATATCCTTATAAAATGGAGGGCCTCTCTTTGCGTAATTAAGTCCAAGTTTTCATTTTGCTATCTAAGGTGGGATGCCATGGTAAATGATGATAGCAACCCTTTGCGACACCCCCATAGGCAAATGTTCTTCGAGCTATTCAGCTCAAAGGATTTACCTTTGAAGGGAAACTTTTTGAGAATGTGTGGCATTGGGAAAGCAAAGGAAAAGATTCTAAGAAGCCATCATTATAGCCAGTGTGCATATCTCATGGTATGCCACACGAGAGGCCCCGTATCGAATGAGGAAATGTGAATTGATGATGTCCATTCATTATTATCATAACTATCACTATACTAATCATCGTCACTATCATTATTACATTATTACTATTGTTGTTGTTTGATAATTGTTTTTAGAGGTTTTTATATGGATCCTCCTAAGTTTTACATATTTGTGTATGTATTTTCCTCTTCGACTAAAACTTAACCTATATACTCTTCATCATTTGATTAGTAAACTTTTCAAAAATTAAATTTATCCATCTATTGGATCTTAATTGATCGACTAAAACTTGCTCATTAGATCCATCGATCTATTAATCTATTATCAATATATTGAGTTTGTTCATGCATTTTTTTTCCTTCTTGCTAACATTAGCAAGTGTCCGAGGCACACTTTTGTTGATGCCCACTTTTATTCTTGCTCATTGGTTTTATTGATTTGTTACTAGTATCTAGCATACCCATGCATATCTCTTTTCCTTACCTTAATTAGCAAGTGTTTGGGACACTTCAATCCATTGATGTTTGAATTAGTTCTTGGTCATTGGTTTTATCTAGTTGTTACTAATATTGTGCATGCCTATGCATATCACCTGTTAGCTCTTGCTAACATTAGGAAGTGTCCAACACACTTACATACGTTGATGCGTATATTTATTCTTGCTAGTTGGTTTATTGGCATTACAACAAATTATAGCTATTATGGCATTAATATCATAGCGTTTAATAATGAGCGCCATAAATTTTGAATATTTCACAATGTTTTAGAGTTGAACACCATTAGTATTTTATTTTCACGATATTCAATTCAAAAAGTTGGTAATAAAATTAACTTAACAACGTCCTATCGTTGAACATTGTTAACGTTTTATTAAAATATCTCGACAATAACTTTGCGGGAGTATGACTATTTCTTCGTCTCCCTTATCTGATCTTTCTTCTTTCTATCCTTAGTTTACCTAGGCACTTTTCAAGATCAGTTATTTTTTAAGTAAGTTTTCAAATTTACATAAAGTTTGTCACATAAATGTTGTTTGTTCCGTTTAACAATCGTAGTTTTGTTTGGAGATTGCACATGTAAGTGAGTATCACATACCTGCTACGTGTTTCCCTTTAAATAAACACAGTTCATCCATACTAGCCATAGCTCTAATTGATTGTGTATAGTTAAAAAGAATAATACCTATTAGGGTTCTACTAATTGTAGCTTGTGGTGCATCAAATGAGATATGGTCTTTTAGGGAAGGCAGTGATAATTATATTCTGCTACGTAAAGTAATGTTGTCGATTTTCCAATTCATTTTGAGGTTAATTCTGATTATGAACTGCTCATTTTTAAGTCCCTCTTCAGATTTGTTAGATATTGTTTCTTGTCAGCTCTTTAAGGTAACTCACCTAAGAGTGTGCCACGTGGCTCATATTATGTTTCGTAATGGGAGCCAGTCACAAAAGGCCAGTCTCCAGAGCCTGACCATTAAGATAATATCTTAGATTTGATATTGTAGATTAGTTTCTATCTTTGACTATATATATATATATAGTCAATGTAATGTATCCAAGTTTATCAATAAATCTATTTCTTATTGTATAAAAATGGGTCAGCCAATGACATGAGACACGTACTCTACTAATATTTTTTACTTGGCTCATCGTTCTTCTGACGGACGACCTCATCGTCGCTCGTCAGGCTTGACCACATATGCTTTAACTACACATTGTTAAAAACATTAACAATATCCTAATAAAAAAGAAGTTCAAAGAAACGAATCTCTCAAAGCGAGGCACATAAAGGATGATCATTTCTTTTACTTCATTTCCCTCTCTGTTAGGAGAGCGTAGTTGCTGCTCCTGCATCACATGCTCACATTGAAATTTGCTCAACAACAACAAATTTTTTTTTATAAGAGGTATCATAAGCGGATGCTTGATAACCTGTCTACAAAATTCTTAAACGTTTTTTCTGTATCTAACATACTAACTCTGACATAATTGGTTTCGACACCAAAATGTTTCCCACTTCTAGTTAAGATTTTATGACTTCTCAGGAAGCTCTCACAGTCCCCTATATCCCCTTCACATTTCAACCAAGCAAAAGCTGCAAAGAACAGAAAATTTAAGATATTAGTCACTGGAAAATTATCAAAATAACACCATCTTTTATGAAATGTATAAATATATGATTAATCATTTAAACTGCATGCCATTACCAGGATGTGGCTCTGCAATCTCTCCCACGTAGTTGCAGTAATCGGATGGGAACTTTGGAAGACTGAACTGCCCGCTTCGTCTTACTGCATCTCTAAGTTGTTCCCATCTCTCAGCCATGAGACGATGACCGTATTCAAAGAAACACTCGGCGTCGCCAGGATCACTTGAATGCTGGCAGCTATCTGATACTACTTGGAGGATCTTTGCTGCTCTTAGTTGAGAGTCCTTTGAAACACCTATTGTATTGAGTTCTATGAATTTAGTCATCCTTTTGGCGACCTCCTTGTCCTTAACAAGGGCCCATCTGTAAGTGCAGAAAAGGAAAATTTTAAATAAGAAAGTTGTAAGATTTGCATTTTTCCCTTTTCGTAGTTGGTCTAAGATCAAGAACAAAACTTTCTGTACTAAAATGATTTAAGACGAAGAAACTACCCATATATTGAGGCATTGTCTGGTGGTGGTTATGATCCTAAAGTTTGAATGTATAAGGTGGTATTGCTAATTACTTCAAATTTATGGGGATGTTACTAAAAGGGTCGCAATGTAACAAGTTGTAGCTCACTATTTTGGCGTGAACTAGCACCATATTTGTTACTCACTGCTGCCACCAAAAATCACCGTGATTGGCAATCTCTAGCCATTATATTTTGTACTTTTTTAAGGCATGATTATAGCCGTTGAATTGAACCACAATCTCTAGCCATTAGATTTTGTACCTTTTTAAGGCATGATTATAGCCGTTGAATTCAACCATATATTTGAGTACTAAAACCAACAGCTAAAAATCATAAGATGGCAGCAGTGAGTAACAAAAATGGTGCTAGCTCAAGCCAAAGGATTGAGCTACATCTTGTTACATCGCGACACTTTTAGTATCACCCCCTTAAAATTTGAAAGTAATTAGTAATTAATACCACCTTATACGTTCAAACTTTAGGATTACCCCCCCTTGATCTAGTTTAATAGTGGTTAAGTTAAAACGGATTTGAATCACGCGTCGTTAGCATTGTACTTGCAATATTATGGTCCTTTCATAGACGCTGTGCATTGATGCATGTCATGGTTAAACTACTCCGAAGGGGGTAATACTAAAGTTTGATAGTACAAGGGGGTATTACTGATTACTTTCAAATTTAAGGGAGGTGTTACTAAAATACCCAACTACTTTCAACGCGACTAGAATACCCTCAACTTCAAATTTTACTAAAGCCAAGAACTATAAAAGAAATAGCACAATAGAAGAGGGTGATGGTATGGGCAGCTTACCCAATGCGTGTTCCTGCATGGCCCGTGCTTTTGGAGACAGTGAACAACATTAGGTCATGGTCTGCTGGAGATGTCACAGGAGTGTACTGTGGCCAATAATAGGCCAGATCATGGACCACAATACCTCTGCTCTGGTTTACCACAGCTTGCCTCACAAAACCATCAGGGTTGTTTGGCGTCGTGACAAGTTCGATATATGGTTCTGTTCTGTTGAAGGTGTACGCGTCACCTGCCCATTTGTAGAGCCCGGACTTCAAATAATCCGTCACTGATGGATATGACTGCAAGAAGTGGACAAGTCAAGCGAGAACAAATGAACATCAGAGATGAGAACTTCCTAAGCGGAAATATAAATCAAGAGAAAAATTAGTATTAGAGAATATATTGTAATAAGTTGTGTGAGATACACCACATCATTATCGGTGTATCCAATCGTACGTTCTCCGGCTGTCAAGATCAATATATCAATCAATTAGGATTTTCTTCTTTTATTGAACTCTTGTATTGCTCTATATAACAGCTTTGACGCTGAATACTGTATCAAAATTTTGATGCAGAAGTCCCTCAAATTGCCACGACATGACCTAATGTTGTTCACCGTCTCCAATTAGGATTTTCTTCTTTTCGGACCCACTGGCTCTTTGAATGTTTGGTCCACACTGTAGGATTTGAGCACTTTTTCATCATGGGCTTGATGAAAAAGTGCTCAATCCAATGGCTAGAAATCACAAGGGGGGGCAGTGGGCCCGAAAGAGTAAACTACGTGACAATTGGAAGGACTTCTGCATCAAGATTTTGATACAGAATTATGTAACTAGATTTTTACCATTGGGTTTTATTATGATTGCCATGGAGTCTGGTCTCCAACGGTGGTCAAATGACTCAAAACATTATGCAGATAATTCTGTTCCCTTGCAATAAAAGTCTGAGATTCTACATATCAGGGTATTTGACTTTGGAATTCAAAGTACCAACTAAGAGTATTTTCTTTCATGGAATCTGGAGTTACAAGGAATACTCTGGATTTCCAATCCAACATTTCTATTCTATTTAAGGAGTGCACATGCAGCAAACATTATAAGGAGACGTACAGGATGAGAAGCAAGCATATCTACAGAGATAGGAGAGAAGGTCTCAAAAGAAGTACCGACTGACTGGTTGCAAGAGACAATGTTGTATCGTCGGTCATCGTGGACTTAAATTTTTGGACATAAATTTTCACCAAAAATCTCGCCTGTGGATCTCGAGAATCCAACGGTGGTTGACAGTGCTGAGCTGGCATTCAGCACTGGCATTCACTTTTGCCAAAGCAAAACCACCATTGGATTCTCGGAATACACGCTTCAAGAGCTTCGGTAAAAATTTAGGTCAGTGGAACCTGTTCCTAACATAAAAATGAAGATGAGTCCGACACCATTTGATATTTTCATTATGCAAAATACCTAGAAATTCTAAAATGGGGACATATGTTAATAAGCATACCCACTTCAAGAAATATATATTATTATTTTTTATTTTTTTATCGACATATGACTAGTAATTAATGACACCATATCATTCCATATCTCACATATGACTGCCACTTGATGCTGAATCACATAGCATTAAAGTTACTAACATGTGCATTTAAGGCAGGATCATTGAATCAGATGAAATGGAACTCACAGAGTAGTACGGAGCTGCGGACACCACGCTGATGGGATCGGATGAATCTAGAGGGGAAAGAGCGTATAGCACGGCCTGAAAGAGCTGAGTTGAACCGGTTCCGACCACAATATGACGATCTTCAGTCTTTGCATTCCCGACCAACTGGTGTAATCTTATTACCTCTTTGGCAAATTGAGGCTCCAGGAACCAGCAAAGGTTTCCGATATCGGAAAAATAGCTCATTGACTGCCATCCAAATATCACAATTGTACTTTTGTCTCCCGTTCTACGCCAAAATGGTTGGAATATTGTTGGATCACCACTGTATTGAATTACATGTTAGTATCTTCTTCTTCTCTATTTAGTACTAGGATGGTGAGTTCCTAGTAAGTCCTCGTGGTTCACCCTTCGAAACCATTTGACTAATCAAAAAATTAAAAAGGGGGGGCTCAGGGTGGGGGACTCTTCTTCTCCGACTGTCTTTTCACTCGTGTGTCCAACGGTGGTTGATAGCGCTCAGCTGGCATCACTTTTTATCAAAGCAAAACCACACATTCATGAACAGGAGTGAAAAGACTAGTAAAAAAACGACGAGTCCTCGGAGCCTGAGCCAAAAATTAATATTGAATAACCTATTCATCTTCATTATTATTGTAGAAAAAAGCAATCCTACCAGGTAGACACAAGTAAAGATTCACACCCGGGCAAGACGTCAAAAGTCTCCACACCCAAAATGTCTGACACACGTACCCCAATCCCTTAACCCAACCCCCATTAAGCCCTCAGCGAGGAGAAGATTTTTGAAGTCAATCACAAGGCGCCACAATCTACTGATGCTTTTGAACAAAACCCAAAAATGCTTTTGAACAGGGGATTGTGGCGCCTTGTGATTGGCCACTGCTTGGCTGCTTCAAAAAAATTTCTCCTTGGTGAGTGGTTAACAAGGGTACTTGTCAGACATTTTGGGAGGACTTTAAACTTCAAAGTTTGAAATCCCCTAGGGCCAGCGAATTTTGTTCCTACTAAATAAATATATATGGGTTGCAACGGACTTTACGGTCACTGTGACTACATCAAAGGCTTAATTGAAGCCCTTTGGACGACGAAAAAGCAAATTTCCTCGGTCAAGTTTGCTACCAACTAGTTAGTGATCTTTCAAATCAGCCATATCTTTAAAGAATCCCACAAGGCGGCGGATTCTCTTGCATCTTTATACTATTCTATATTGATTACATTGTTTTGGAGACTTCTTGTTGTAAACATTGTGCGGTTTCTATTATAAGTTGTAATTTTTTTTTTTTTTTAAATATAGCTGGGTTGGGGATCTGCCTAACCCCCTGCTTTACCAGAAAAAACAAAAAGTGAACATTTTGCCACTTCTAAACAGGGAGAAACTTAACTTTTTGATCCAGTGATCATGCAACTTATAGTTAAGCACCATTTGTCCTGAGGTAAAGGTGGCCTTTACTGTAATTACCCATAACAGTGGATTTCAGCGATCCTGCAACTTATAATTAAGTGCCACTTGTCTTGGGGTTAAGGTGGACTTTGGTGTAGTTACCCTTCACGGTGAAGAAAAAGCAAGTACATTTAATGGACCACCTTAACCCAGGACAGGTGGCACTTAACTATAGATTGTAGGATCACTAGATCAAAAAGTTGTAGGATCAAAAATTTTCTTCCAAACAGGCGCAGTTAAAAGTGAACATTTTAACTGTCGGGTCATGAAAAAAATAAATAAATACTGTTGTTTCACTACATTGCAAAAAAATAAATAAATAGTGTTGTTTCACTATATTGCGCTTCTGCAAGTCTTGAAAACAGTTGTTGAGAAGCATTTTTTTTTCTTCTAGAATAGCATTTCTCCAGACTATGCTGGAGAAGTTGTGAGTAGAAGCTAGTATTGATGTTTGACAAAATCAGCTGTGAACTTTTGGATTATGTCAAAATGTCAAGAATACCCTTAAAAGTTATAAGGGTTTAAGGAGTTTAAAAGTTATTTTGTAATATGAAAGAGGGGGACGAAAAGGTCAATACGATTCCCTTGAAAGTGCAGAAGTGCTTTTTTAAAAAACACCCTTACGGGAGATTTCCGCTGAGGAAGCACTTCTCAATAGCATTCCTACAGACTGCCAAAGTGCACTTCAACAAAAACGCCAAATCACCAAGCCACAAGGTATTTTTGGGAAATTTTTTGATACATGGAAATCCCGATGTAGTAGATGACAAGTCCTATCATAGCACTTTTTTTGGACCCACTGATCGTAGGGATGTTTAGTTCACCCCTTGATGTATATACACATAAAAAATGGTTATCTCTAGGCACTAGATTTTAGCACTTTTAAGGAGTGATTCAAGCCGATGGATTCAAGCATTTTTTTTAATACAAATCCAATGCCTACAAATCATCAATCAAGCTATTTTTGGGTGTATATCCACCAAGAACTGGACTAAACATCCATGCAATCAGTGGTCCCAAAACAATCACCTAGGTGGGGCCACTCGTCAACTGCATCGAGGTTTCCATGCATCAAAACACATTTCGCAGCCTCACCTCAGCCACTTTGGAGCGTCCCAAGAAGACGAACGGAGAGGACTGCCGTGTACTAACATGCACATAGAGTCCAGTACCCCCAAGTCCCAACTAGAAAGCAGACAATGGACTCACAAAAAGGACGGATAGTGCAGAATCCCATACGTGCACTGAGCACGCTAACATGCTCCATAGGGCAACAGGTACCAAAGACCCGTCTCTGTTTAACCTGGCAATCAAACCGGACCTCCTTCATAGGGGTCGGTGATGTAACAAGGTAGACCTGACGGTTTTTGGCGTCATGTAGCACGATTTTTGTTACTCACCGCTGCCATCTGAGCACAATGACCGCATGGATGTTTAGCCCACCCCTTAGTAGACATTCATACCAAAAATCAGTCTGTATGATGATTTTAGCCGTTGATTTTATTACTCAAAAAATTGGTTGAATCCAACAGCTAGAGATTACCAATCTGGGTGATTTCTGGAGTGTATATATCCACCAAGGGGTGGGGTAAACATCCATGCGGTCAGTGGTCAGTGGTCAGTGACTAACAAAAATCGCGCTACACAACGCCAAAAAGCGTCAGGACTACCTTGTTACGTCTTTTTCCCGGCCATAATAGACAGATGTAACAGGACTAAAAAAAGTGAAAATAACCCCAGGGCTAGTTAGACAAGGCTTGGCAAAATGGTGGAGTCCGGGGGACTCACCTTTTTGCAGTTTTGCACTCATAATTTCACTCGGAATAAACGTTGGTTTCCGAGAATCAACGGGTGGTTTGCTTTGGCAAAAAGCAATGCCAGCTCAGCTCTATCAACCACCGCATGATTCTCAGAATCCACGCCTGAGAGCACGAGTGAAATTAATATGAGTTAAGAAAGGTGAGTCCGTAGAGCATGGTTCTGAAAAAAAAAGTGTATTTTGTAACACCTCTATACCATGAAATTTGACAGTTTACTTTCAAACTTTAGGAGGGAAATTTTTTTGATGCTGAGGACTCTAGTGGCCCTTCATAGCTCTTTCTTCTGGGCCCGCTAACCACATGGAAGTTGAGCTTGAGCCAAACCATTGGTGGCTATACAAACTAAAAATCAGCTTGATTGATGATTTCTAGCCGTTGGATTTTGTATAAAAAATGCATGAATCCATCAGCTGGAATCAATCCATAAAAAGTGCTAAAATCTACGGCTAGAGATAACCCATCAAGCTGGTTTTTGGCATGAGTACTCCATGCAGTATGAAAGGACCAAAATATTGCAACTGCAATGCGTGATCAAGTAAGTCCCTTTAACTTGGGTCAAAAAAGGAGTATCCCTAAAGTTTGAAAGTTTAGGGATTATTACTATGTACTTCCAATTAGAATCAGTTTGAAAGTTTTTTTTTTTTTTTCTGGTAATAAGGGAATAAGATTTCACTTACTGGTCGAGATTTATAACAGATTTCGACGATAAGTTCTTTCCGTTGTCCTCGTTCATCGCACCAGTTGAAGCAGAAGAAGCCCCTCCCGTCTTCTTCTCGAAACTGAACTCCTGCAACCTTCTGTGCTCTTCTTCTTCTTCTTCTTCTTCTCTAAAACTCAAACTCGAACTCTCTCTATTTTGTATAAATCTATTGAACAACAAACTCACATTCAATGCAAGCGATAACAGCAACAAATGACGCAAACCTGAAACTTTATCCATTTTTCGGATTAGACGAAACTCTGAATTTTTTTCTTTTTAGGGTTCTTCACCAGATACAATAATGGAGGTTTTGCTAAGTCCCTATAAATAGATGTACTCTGGAGGAGAGACTGGCGAGATAAACGAAGTTCGCTGGACAGATGGGGATAGGAGAGATTAATACGTTTACACAGTTGTCTGCTCTGCTCGGGTGATCCGTTACGACCACTATTGTAGAGTCAAATGTACAAAGCATATCAGAAAAGAGATATTTTGGAGAAAAGGAATTAAAAGAGAGGGGAATCGAAACTAGAAACACGGATTTTGTGAGGATCAATTAGTGATTTTGAAAACTTCGAATGTTAAACCTTAAATTTAACTTTTTTCTTCTTGTTTGAACTCTGGACTCTGATCTTTGAGGTCTCTAGGGTTTCCAGGTTTCTATAGAGAAGTAGTCGGATATTTTTCAGGTATGAAGATCAGATGTTTGGAATTTTTCTTTTTGGTTATGTAGAAGGGAAAAGAGTTTTTTTGAGCTAGTTGCAGTGTTTCTACTTTTTTTTTCCCTACGGAGAGAGCTCAGTTCAAGGATCAAAACTCCATAAAGATCTAATTTTACTGGATCGCTAGCTAAAATGATTAGCAGAAACGAGCTGATTTCACCTCCTTTTCGGTGATTTTCTATAAAAATCAACTCAATCCTAATAGCTCAGACAAAAGAAAACGGAGAGGAACGAAGGAAGGCGAATCGGTTGTGCAGCACCACGACTTCGAACTTTGAAACTCTCTTTGACCTAAACTATCCAAGAAAAGCCGCCCGAAATCACCGATTTCATTACTTCTGCAATTCAAAACTTCAAAGATCACATAAACGCATTGGCATTCTTCAAGAAACACCGAAGAAAAAGCCTAGATTTAATCTATTCTCTTTACCTAACAAGCGGAGAAAGAGATGCAAAAATACTCAGAATCGAGCTCCTCTGTAACAGCTCCGACACTAAACCTCTGTTCGAAGAAAGAAATCACGTCGAATCTCTTCGCTTTCCACGCAGAATCGGTGATTTCCAATGTTAGATCTCAAACAAAACTGCACGGGAACGCAGATTCACTGCTCGAGAAACAGATATTTGGATCCATTTTTTCTTAAAAAAACAAGATGGTTAATCTTTCGAAGCAAAAGCAGGTCACTGAGTCACTCTGAATGCGGTTTGCTTTTTTTTCTCTCCTTTTAACCAACTTTTGTTAGTTGTTTTTTATATCTTTAATAAAGTCTCTGTATAGTTCTTAGTTTCTGTTTCTGAGACTCGTTAAAAAGAGAGAGCTTCTTGAGGCCACGTTTGGTAGCGTGTCGGCGCGCGTCTTGGCCGAAGGTGCGCGTCTTGATCGATAACAAGTGTTTGGGTCACGACGCCTTCGCAGACACAGTAGACTTTTAGACACGCGAATTTGAACGTTTGAACGTTCACCACCCCTTGAGTTTTTGAGCCTTGAAAGATCACCCTCCATCCCCAATACATAGCCCACCTAATATATGGGCCCATTTGACATATAAGCCCACCTAATGTATGGGCCCACTTGACATATAACATCTGTATGATCTATCAACACACCTCTATTTTGTCTCTATTACGTGGGACCTACGTATGATCCATCAACTTTCATTCTTACATGAGGTCCACATAATTTATCGATCCCGTTAACAGTGGGCCTCACATTGTCTATCAACTCTAGTTACTATGTGCAGCCCACTCTACTTATGTTGGGCCTACATGATCTATCATCGTGTGTTCTTATGTGGCGTCTACATGATCTATCAACCCATCATTATATAGGGCCCACATGATCTATTAACCCAATAATTATGTAGGACTCCCAATGCATAACCCACTTGGCTGATCTGCGCTGGTCATTGAAGCCGTGACCTCTCAGAATATAAGCCAATGCATAACCCACTTTGGCTGATCTGCGCTGGTCAATGAAGCCTTGACCTCTCAGAATATAAGCCACGTGGCACATATTTAGAGAACGCTAAATGTATATATGGATGTTTGGTCAATCCCTGGGTGCACCAACAGACCAAAAATCTGCTTGATTAGTGATTTCAAACCTTTCGATCTTGTACTCAAAATAATGGTCAATAACTCGGTTAAAATCAACCCATGAAATTGATTTCAATCGAACGCTTAGAAATCACTTAATTAGATTGATTTTTGGTTAGTAGGTCCACCTAGAGATTGGCGAAAGATCCATAAGGTCCATGTCCTCTAAAAATGTGCCACTTGGATCATATTGTGGCGGGCAGTCACTGACCATCCAGTCAGCCAAGTTTTACCCTGGACTGGACCATCTCTCCAAGTAAAACTTTGCAGATTGTCCGCAATATGGGCCATGTGGCATATTATTAGAGGATACCGACCATATGGATGATTGACCAATCCCTAAACCTACAAAAGAAAAAGCAACTTAATTAGTGATTTCCAACTGTTGAATTTGAGTATTTTCATGAGTTAATTTCAATCATTGCGAATTTGAGCATTATTGACCATTATTTTGGGTACAAAGATCCAAGGTTTGAAATCATTAATCAGGCTGATTTTTGGTTTGTAGGTTCACTTGGGATTGGCTAAACATTCATAGGTCAGCACCCTCTAAGAGTGTGCCATGTGGCTCATATTGTGGGTGGTCAGTGACTTTGCTGACCATTGCACCATCCACTATCGGCCAAGTTTACTGACCCACAAATATTTTGAGCAAATCATTGATGATGGACCACAACATGAGCCAAGTGATACATTCTTAGTTACCGCTGACCGTAAGGATGTTTGTCTCATCTCTATTTGGACCTACCTACAAAAAAAAAAAAAATAAGACCGATTAGTTTTTTCTATGATTTGGATCTTCGTACCCTCCAAAAGAATGCTCAAATCTACGGTTAAAATCAATCCAAGTAAAATACTTCAATATAACCGTTAGATATAACTTATTTTTGGCCTGTAGTTCCACGGAGAATGGACTAAACATCCACACGATCAGAGGTATCTAAAAAAATTCCACGTGGCTCACACTGTGTTGTCCGACATCAAAGACGTATTCGACATTTGTGCCGTGTAGCAGATTTGAATTGGGCACGTGGTCCCAATCAGAATCTGTATCCAGCATCGAAAAAGTTTGTCTGGGGGGATTTTTCGAGTAAAACTTCTATCACAAAAAAATTGTAAATCACACAATCACAAGCCAATGAGTTCTCGGCACGTACAGAAGTGCTTTGCAACGTACCCTTGTGCTTTTGCTTTTAGGTGTACGTGCCGAGAACTCATTGGCTGTGATTGTGTGATTTGCAATCCGATTGTGACAGAAGTTTTACTCGGATTTTTCCAATTAGGCCCTAAAAAGCTAACGTGGCACACTAATTTGGGCCCACTGATCATGACTTATGAGCCACGTGAGGTTAACCTACGTAGTCCGTACCACAAATCAACATGATTAGTGATTTCAAACATTTGGATCTTTGTGCCCAAAATAATGTTCAAATTCTAAGGTTAAAAATCAACTCATGAAAACGACTGTAATCCAATTTTTGGTCTGTAGTGGAGCCAAACATTCATCCGGTCAGTGATATCTAAAAGTGTACCACGTGGCTCATATTATAGTTCATAATCAATGTCCATTACCAAAGTTCTACTCCCCACATGGGTTTTACACATCACGATCAATTGGTGATCTGTCGGCACTTTATCTGAGTACCTAATTTTTTTTTTTTTTTTGAATCAACGGTTAGAAATCACCTCATGTAAAATGCTCAAATCCAACAATGGCAGTGCGTCAACACATTTAGAGACCACTGACCGTATGAATGTTTAGCCCATACCTAAGTCGATCTACACACCAAATCCTGATTAGTTATTTCTGACCTTTTGATCTTAGTGCACTAAATAATGTCTTAATCCATGGTTAAAATAAACCCTTCAAAAGACAATAATCAAACGGTTTACTCTAAGGATGAATTTTGCTCTGTCGGTCCAACTAGAGAACATCCATATAGTTAGTGGTCTCTGAGAGTGTAACGCGTTTCTCATACTGTGCTCTATCATCAAGTTGATGATGAGTAAAACTTCTGTCACAACGCAAAATACGAGCCATGTGGCACACCCTTAGCGAACTCTGACCGTATGGATGTTTGGCCAGTCCCTCGGTGGACCTATAAACCAAAAATCAGCCTGATTAATGATTTACAACCTTTGGATCTTTGCACCCAAATAACGCTCAATAATGCTGAAATTCCTACCGTTAAAATATACCAATAAAAATAACTTCAATCAAATCGCTAAGAAATCACTAATCAGGCTGATTTTTGGTTTATAGGTCCACCAAGGGACTGGCCAAACATCCATACAGTCCGAGTCCACTAAGAATGTGCCACGTGGCTCGTATTGTGTGTTGTGACACAAGCATGTCACAAAGCTGTGACAGAAGTTTTACTCCGAAATGAGTTTGCCATACATATTATTTTTTGCGCCGTACACGGCAGGCGAAAATTTCTTTCCGGGGTAAAATTTTGGGAGAAGATTTTAATTTTTGTTGAGTAGATCGTTAATGACAGAGGTGACGGACCAAAGTATTAGCCAGGTGGTGCACTCTTAGAGACCCCTGACCGTATGGATGTTTGGATCATCCCTAGGTGTCTCTACATATAGTCTGATTAGTTATTTCCAACCTTTAGAACTGAGTACCCAAATAGTGTACTGGAAAGCCTACATACCGTTAAAAATAAGCCATTAAAGACTAATCTAATGGTTAGAAATCATTAATCAGGCTGATTTTTTGTAGCTAAGTCCACTTAATGATAGACCAAACATTGATACAGTTGGTGTTCTCTGAGTGTGCCATGTATCATCAAAGATTTATTCCATTATTTTTGGATATTCACTTGTCAATAACTCCACTGTTGTCCATTAAAAGACTCTAATCTAATGGTTGAAAATCACTAATCAGGCTGATTTTTTTTTGTATTTAAGTCTACTTAAGGATGGACAGAACATTAGTGTTATTTAAGAGTGTACCACGTGGTTCATGAATGGTCCACTGACATCTGTAATCAAAGATTTATTCCTTTATTTTTGAATATTCACTTGTCCATAACTCCAAATTGTTGTCCATTAAAAGACTAATCTAATGGTTAGAAATCACTAATCAGACTGATTTTTTTTGTAATTAAGTTCACTTAAGAATGGGCCAAACGCGCACGTTCTCTAAGAGTGTGTTGCATGGTTTTGTAATCAAAGATTTATTCCTTTATTTTTGAATATTCACTTGTCCATAACTCCATTGTTGTCCATTAAAAGACTAATCTAATGGTTAGAAATCACTAATCAGACTGATTTTCTGTAATTAAGTCCACTTAAGAATGGACCAAATATTCATATGGTTAGTGCACGTTCTCTAAGAGTGTGCCACATGGTTCATGCAATGGTCCACAGATGTCTATACTCAAAAGTTTATTGCTTTATTTTTGGATATTCGCTTGTCATTAACTCCACTGTTGTCCATTGAAAGACTTTAATCTAATGGTTAGAAATCACTAATCAGACTAATTTTTTGTAATTAAGTCCACTTAATAATGGACCAAACATTCATACAATTGCACGTTCTCTAAGAGTGTGCCACATGGTTCATGCAATGGTACACAGACATCTGTAATCAAAGATTTATTCCTTTATTTTTGAATATTCACTTGTCGATTTAACTCCATTGTTGTCCATTAAAAGACTCTAATCTAATGGTTAGAAATCACTAATCAGACTGATTTTTTGTATTTAAATCCACTTAATGATGGACCAATACGTAGGGCTGTCAATTTTACCCGTTTAACTGGAACCGAAAATACCGGTTCCGGTTCCACATTTTTGGGAACCTATTAAAAAGTAACCGCAACCGGAACCGAACCGACAATAACGGTTCCAATTTTGGGTAGCCTAATATGGAACCGAAACCGATAAGAACCGGAACCGAACCGGTACCAATAAATAAATATAGTGTAAATATTCTGATTTTCTTAAGATTTGGCCCAATATACCTGGAACCGACATAAATACATAATCGGTTCCGGTTCCAGATCCATCACTTTGAGAACCGGAACCGTTAAGGAACTGAACCGATTGTTCCAGTTCTGGTCACCTTAGGAACCGAACCGGAACCGACCCGTTGACACCCCTATCCATACGGTTAGTGTTCTCTAATTAAGAATGTGCCACATGGTTCATGCAATGGTCTGCTGACGTCTATCATCAAAATTTTATTATTGTTTTATTTTTGGATATTTACTTGTCAATAATTCCACTATTGTCCATTAAAAGACTCTAATCTAATGATTAGAAATCACTAATCAAACTGATTTTTTTTGTAATTGAGTTCACTTAAGGATGGACCAAACATTCATACGATTAGTGTTATCTAGTGTGCTAAGTGGTTCATGCAATGGTCCGCGGGTGTTTGCCATCAAAGATTTATTCCTTTATTTTTAGATATTCACTTGTCAACAACTCTGCTGTTGTAGTGCTCTTACACTGCATCACCTGACCCCAACACTTTTCATTTTGGCAGCGGGTGTCCAATCATTCTATTACATGAGAAGATTCGTATAGCCGACCCCATACCGTTGGAATAAAACTTATGAAGATACTTGACAATCACGTGGCCTCATTCTTTCGTGGACAAATAACAGTCGAACACCCAGATCAAAAAATATTCTCAACAGGCTGCATCCAGGATGGTGGAATCAAAGGAACAGCCACTTCCTAATAAATTGGAGTGACTTAGCAAAAGAAATTGATCCCTTGCACTGGTTCATCAGCCTTGTGGCATGGCGCCACTAGTCCCTATTCACTCCACTGAAAAAGGAGAAGGGACCTGTTAGAACCACCACCCGGTCCTACAAAAAAATGGAAATTTTTAACATAACCCAATGTTATCTTTGAAATTTGCCATACCCTTGTAATTTAAAAAAGCTGACACACGCCTCAATGACCCAGTCTGCTGTCAATGGCTCAAATTTGACTTACAATTTTTTTGAAGGACGAAAATGTCTATTTCTTCAACAATTAAATAAAAATAGAGACACCTTCTAAAAAGTATTGGACTACAACCAACAATAATAGGCCAAATCTTTTTTAAAACCTAAATTTTGAGTGGCGGGTTTATTGATAGATTGAAGCCCAATATTCAATTATGGGTGTGGTTTTCGATGTAAATTTCTTGTCACATGGAGTTGCATTGCAGTCATTTTTCTACTAGTAGAACTTTGCCGACGGACTTCAGTAAGCAAATTAGCTGACCGTATAGATGTTTTGCACATTTTTATGTGGATCTACATACCAAAACTCAGCCAGATTAGCGATTTCAAGCATTTGGACCTTTGTACCCCATGAAAATAACTACGTCCAACGCTTAGAAATCACTAATCTGCCTGAATTTTGGTATGTAGGTACACCTAGGGTTGGGCCAAACATCCATACGGTCAGAAATATCTAAAACTATGTCACGTGCTCATATTGTAGTCCATCAGCAAACGTCATCCTACGGAAAGTTCTAATCCTCTTCTACTAATTCAAGTCAAGTAACTTTTGACTTGCTAGCGTCTTAAAAATGATTACCAGGATGACTTTAACGGTTAACTAAGTCCAACTTTGCAACCAGATGATCTACAAGATCTTGTCCAAAATGGTGATGTGGTACTAATCCAACACAAGACATATCGTGACGTAACAAGGTATATACCTCACGCTTTATGGGGATATTCATCGCTGCCATCTAGGCCCACTGACCGCAGGGATGTTTAGCCCACCCCTCAGTAGACATTCATACAAAAAATATGCTTATTTTATGAATTTTTAACCGTTGATTTAGTACTCAAAATAATGTTTGAATCCAACGTCTATAACCACGTCTTAAAAAGTACTAAAATATAGTGGTTAGACATTACCAATCAGGGTGATATTTGGTGTGTATATCAACCAAGGGGTGGGGTAAACATCCATGCGGTCAGTGGGCCCAGATGGAAGCGGCGACTAATAAAAATCGTGCTTCCACAGGCCAAAATACATGAGGTATGCCTTGTTACATCTCTTTTCCGTATATTTATTATGCTTTGCCCCATTTCCATGAAACTAGTCAACTAGTGCGGCACGTATTAATCCGTGTTGACCTAACCATGAATCGCAAAAAATAAGAGAGAGAGAGAGAGACAGTGGTGACTCTTAACTAACGTGGCACGTAACCTATGGTGATTCCGCATTTTGAGGACGTGGCACGGTATCGATCCATCCATCATACTTCGAGCCCACTTCTCCTTCCAACCACATTGTAATGACATGCATCCAACGTGGCAATTGGACAGTCGTTAATTATTAGCAAAGAAAGCAACCCATTTGACCCAATAAAAAGAAGGAGAAGAATAAGAAGAAAGTAACCCATTTTGGGACCATTGAATAAATCCCATTTTCCCCCACTGAGTGGTGTTGTTATCAGCCACACGTTCTAAGTCCAGATAATTGGATGGTCCTGGACACTGACAGCATCCTACGGTCAGGACCATAGAGAGGGCAGTCTTCTTGAAGCTGATTGCATTATCTTCCCATCACTAGACGGTAGGACCACTCTTAAAAGCTAACCCGATAAAAATAATGACCATGTTCGAAACCCTAGTGTCCAAATCCCCATGGAGCCTATGATCCCAAATATCGCCATCCTTGGACCATATTGATGTTTCCAGAGCTGGTCTAGACCACGCCTTAGGAAGTGGAGGTTTTGAGTTCGAATCCCCCTTGGACATCCTTGGGGTTCAAAGTCTTAGGATCCGAGGCTGGATCGGTGGCCGCCCAGCCTTTGATCCCGATCCAAATAGTTCCAATTTGAACGAATTTGGCGAGAAAACTCAAAATCGTTCAGATCGGTAGGAACGGAATTGGTGTCAATCCTGGTTTGGATTGCCCCGATCTGAACAATCTTGGCAAGAAAAGCCCAATATCGTTCAGATCGGTTGGGGTTGATCCCAATTCGGATCACCCGATCCAGAATTGGATCCGAATTGGGATCGGCAGAGACTTCCATGGATAGAAGTATACAGCCCTAATTCACATTGCCCCATTAACACCTTGTCACTGCCTCTAGCCAGAAGTGGTCCTCAAGAAACGAAAGTCTTTCTGTCTTCAAGCTCCTCTTGGAAGAAATGGTCCTCCTCTATGCACAAAAAAAAAAATAATAAAGAAGAAATGGTCCTGCAGTTGCCACTAGCAAATAAATGTTTCGAGATTGGAGAAAAAATTAGCTTGTCCCGGGTCCTTCAAACTTTGAAGGTCCCCTCCTAAAATGTTTGACACGTACCCTTTTTTAACCACCCTTAGCCAACTAACCAACCAACTAACCAAGGGGTTAACGTGGGTTGGGTTTAGGCCTTGAAGTACGTGTCAGACATTTTGGCAGGTTACCTTCAAAGTTTGAAGGACCCCGAACCAGCGAATGTTTTCTCTCGAGATTGATACCGATCTACGTGAGACATGACGACATAAACCCCATTTTAAATGGATACAAAAAAAAATCACATTTAATAAATTTACAAAGAATTAGAAAAGAAGAAAAATGTTGAACTATTTCACATGAAAAAAATGCATTTTTGTTGCATTTTACCGTTATCAAGGTTATTTTGAAAAAAAAATAAGAAGTAATAAAATAATATTTTTTGGACCATTTTTTACCCGTTATAACAGACATAACAGTAACGGTAAATGTCCATTATAACAGACCATTTAAAAATTTGCTGTACATACACCCTCTCCAAAGCCTTAGTGCCTCAATTACAAAAATAAATAAAAAAAAGGCCTTAGTGCCTCACAAGCATTTTTCATCATCATTGCAAATGCAAGTATGTAGGAGAAAATGGATAAAACTTTGATGACGGGGCTGTCATCGAAGGAAATGACAGGGCAGCAGATCTCGGCACGTGGATTTGTACGGACTGACCACCTCGACTTCACCACACACGTACCAGGTGAGTACTCAAGTGCTTTTTGCCAAAAACACTCACCTATGTACGTGGGTGGTGAGGCCGAGGTGGTCTGCCCGTACAAAATCCACGTGCCATGATCTGCTGCCCTATCATTTCATCCCTGTCATCGAAGTTTTACTCGGAGAAAATATGACATGGGATCTAAAGCCATGAATCATGACCCTAGATTCCTGATTCCACCTTTGCTCAAAGACGTCTCTATCAGCCACTTGACACACTTTTTAAAGACCTTTGACTCATGAAATTTTGCCCTATCCCTAGGTGTACCTACGGAACAAAATATCGGCCTAATTGGTGATTTTCTAGATGTTAGATTTGAGTCATTTTCGATGGTTTGATTTTTGGGTAATTACCAAAAAAATTAACGTTTTCAACTTTTATCACCGAATAGCTAACTGACATGTTTGAAATACCAAAAAAATTAACAATTACCGATTTTGCTCTTAACTTTTAGGTGTGACTTCAAAAAAGCGACTGAAACAAAGCTGACACGACTGTACGATTCCCAATGATGGCTCTAAAATACTTTTGGATCAACCGTCCGATTATGATCTAACAGCTGGGGATCACTTCAAAAAGCAATCAACCTTTTTTGATAATGACACTCTTTTCTCTTTGTATGTCGTCTGTTTTCGTCTTACTTGTATGTCGTCTGTTTTCTCTATGTCTGTCGCCTGTTTTGTGTTGTCTATATATCTCGTATGTCATCTATTTTCTCTTTGTATGACGTTTGTTTTCTCTTTGTCTGTTGGTTGTTCTCTCTTTATATGTCGTCTGTTTTCGTCCTACTTGTGTGTCGTCTGTTTTCTCAATGTCTGTTTTCTATTTTCTTCTTGTCTGTCGTTTGTCTTCTTGACTCTCTTCTATCGTCAGTTTGCTTATATTCTATCATCTGTTTCCTCTTGTCATCAGTTTTGTCATTTACTTGATGTATTAGAACAGAACAAGTGAATAGATCAAGAGTTACTTATTACAGTATTTCTTATTAGAGATGACAACATCCATTCATAATTGTCAAGTTTCATAACTTGCGATTCTTAACAAGTTTAATAATTGTCTCGTATGATATTAGCAAAGGAGAAAATGGATGATGGAAAATGAGAAAATAGATGTTAGAATGGATGATAGATAAGGAGAAAAGAGAAGATAGAAATGGAGGAAATAGATGTTAGAAAAGGAGAAAACGGATGATAGAAAGGGAGAAAATAGAGCAAAAGATAAAACATATGATAGAAAAAGAGAAAACAGACGATAGAGTGGGAGAAAACAGACGACAAAGTAGGAGAAAATAGACGACGGAGTAGAAGAAAACGGAGATGATGGAAAAAGAGAAAACGGATGATAGAAAAAGAGAAAACAGACGACGGAGTGGGAGAAAACAGACGACGGAGTAGGAGAAAACAGACGATAGAAAATGTGAAAAGAGATAATGGAAAAAGAGAAAACAGACGACGGAGTGGGAGAAAACAGACGACAAAGTAGGAGAAAACAAACGATAGAAAATGTGAAAAGAGATTATGGAAAAAGAGAAAATGGATGATAGAAAAATAGAAAAGAGAAGATAGAAATGAAGAAAATAGATGTTAGAAAAGGGGAAAACGGATGATAGAAAAGGAGAAAATAGAGCAAAGGGGAAAACGGGTGATAGAAAAGGAGAAAAGAGAGCAAAGGAGAAAACGAATGATAGAAAAAGATAAAACAGACGACGGAATAGGAGAAAATAGATGACAAAGTAGGAAAAATCAGACAACAAAGTAGGAGAAAACAGACGACGGAATAGGAGAAAACAGACAATCGAAAATGCGAAAAGAGATGATGAAAAATGAGAAAATGGATGATAGAAAAGGAGAAAAGAGAAGATAGAAATGGAGAAAATAGACGTTAGAAAATGAGAAAACGGATGATAGAAATAGAAAAAAGAGAACAAACGAGAAAACAAATGATAGAAAAAGAGAAAACAGACAACGGAGTATGAGAAAATAGATACAAAGTATGAAAAAACAGACGACGGAATAGGAGAAAGCAGACGATAGAAAATGTGAAAAGAAATGATGAAAATGAGAAAATGGATGATAGAAAATGAGAAAAGAGAATATAGAAATAGAGAAAATAGATGTTAGAAAAAGAGAAAACGGATGATAGAAATGGAGACAAAGATAGCAAAAGAGAAAACGGATGATAGAAAAGGAGAAAAGAGAACAAAGAAAAAACGGATGAAAAAAAAATGAAAAAATGAAGAAAGCTTACCGTATTACAATCTTTGATTTCTGCGTATGCACAAATGAAGAAAGCTTACAAGAAAGAAAATGAAGAAGAAAGCTTACTGGAGAAGCTTTAGAAAAGGAGAAAACGGATGGTAGAAATGGAGAAAAGAGAGCAAAGGAGAAAACGGATGAAAAAGAAATAAAAAATGAAGAAAACTTACCGTATTATAATATTTAAAAAGTTGTTTTGACAGTAAGGGTAATAATGTCCGAAAATGCGCCCAAATTAACAAAGTGGGAAATGTTGAAAAGTCGTTGGCTGTTCGGTGATAATTGTTGAAAACGTTAATTTTTTTGGTAATTACCCTTGATTTTTAACCACGGGATTCCAGCATTATGTAGGGTACTCAAATAACAGCTAGAAATCACCAATCAAGCTGATTTTTGGTTTGTAGGTCCATCTAGGGATGGGCTAAAAATCCTTATGGTCAGTGGTCTCTAAGAGTGTCATGTGGCTGATAGGGACATCGTCAGGTTGGTGAGTAAAATGGACTATTATCACTACGAATACAAAGTCACATCGAAATGAAGATGACATAATGATCTATAGCTATGAATCATGAAACCTAGATTCCCTAACTTCATGGAGCCAATATTGAATGGGTTGAACGAGGATTTAGCTCGTGTTGTAATCTCCACAACCATCATCACCCGGGAGAGGTAGTCAAAGATATAATTGGTATCTAGTTAAACTAAATTTCAGCACCAAAAGTTTAAATTGCTTAATTTTAGTGCTGAAAGCTTAAGTGATTAATCTTTGTAAATTAGATCATTTGGTAAAGGTTCTTATGTCTGAAAATTAAGATAATGACGTATTGCATATTTTTAAAATATTTATTAGAATATTTTTATTTTATTTTTTATAAAGAAAACTTTGATACTAGAGTATATTTTTTAGATAATCCTAATTAAAAATATATTTTTAAAGATTCTATCACTTACCGCATTAAACAAAAATGTCTTAACGCATTAAGTGGAGAGGGGTGCTTAAAAAAATCACCGAATTTCTATAATACAAAAATATCTTTTTATAGAATTTCTTTTCGGTAAAGACAAAAACCCTTTCCCTCTCCCACTCTCAACATCTGCATCTCCTCCCTCTCGATCTGCTATCCCTCTCGAAAACTCTTCAACAAAAAACCCCTTTGAATTTCCATTAAGATAAACCCCAAAAATAGATTTAAACTCTCTCTCTCTCTCTCTCTCTCTCTCATATCCCCAAAAGTGAGATTCTTCTCTGAGCCTTATAAGTTTGATGTCCCATGTCCCCCTCCCAAAATGCAACATGGAGTATTATTTAGAGCCCACTGACCTTATGGATGTCTGACCCACCTTTTGATGGATGTACACATCAAAAGTCAGTTTAATTGATGATCTCTAGCCGTTGGATTTAGCATTTTAATATCGTAATTTTGACTGTTAGATTTGACCTTTTTTATGCTAAAATTTGAAGTCTCCCCCTCCAAATTAAAAAATGTCATGCGGACACTTTTTAGGGCCCACTGATCTTATGGATGTTTGCTCAACATCTTTGCGGACTTACATGTCAAAAATCAGCTTGATCGACGATTTTTAACAATTATGGCCCGTTTGGACTGCCATTTTCGAAAATTATTTTATTTAAAAAAAAAATTATCTGAAAATATATTTTTGAAAATGTATTTTTCTTAAAAAGGTTGTTTGGGTCATCAATAATGGAAAATGTCTTTATCTTCTCTTAATGGTCCCCCACACTATATTGAATCTGATGAGAGTAATTGATAGGGAGGGGTAGGAGCCTAATTAGTAAATTCGTGTTTAATACGTGAATTTTTTATTTTTTTGAAGAAACATATTAAACGGTCGTATAAAATGAAAAAATAGAAAAAATTCAAGATTTTCAAGACCAAACGAACAAAACCCGTTTTCAAGTTTTGTTAAAAATTCGGCCCAAAACACAAAGAACAGGGTGCATCGTTGTATGCTGTCCATGAATAACTTTGCCACTTGGGTAGATCTTAGGCGTGCACCCTTCCCAAGTGCAATGGAGGCTGCTAACCCGTGGCCTATACTATGGTCTGTCAGTAATGTTGATAACTGATGTCAGTTATTGCAAATTTACTCAAAACAATTAATTAGCTCTTGGTGCGGGAGAATAATTGAAAATTTGATGGGCTTTAATTGCCCATTTCTATAGGGTAATCCCATCAATTAAAAATGTCATCAGCTGTTATTGACACTATTGATTGACTGTCGCTTGCCACTTTGCCCACCCTTGAACAAAATCCCGGCTCCGCCACTTCTTCTCATGGTACTTGTTAAGTGTACATGTTTTAGTGATTGACAAGGGTAACTTTCTTTAGAAGTCGTGATCTCACTGCCAAAATATCTTGTATAATTGTTTTCTGGATTTTTTTTCATACCTCCCTTCTTATTGAGGCAAATTAGACATGCCTCCCTAGATTAAAAAAAATTAGACTTCCATTAACTATCGACATTGAGCAAATATGACCTATGACGAAACTACCCTTTCATATTCAACAACTCTCTCTCTCTCTTGAAAACCAACGCCACTTGCATCCTATATTCAAGTCCAGGTCATCTTTGTTGGAAGAAAGAATAATAAACAACGAAGATGCTAACACACACAGACACAGATTTACGTGGTTACTTCAAGATCAAGGTGCATCCAGTGACAAAGCCAAGAAGGGGGCAGCAGATTCCACTATGCTTTGAGGTAAAAGAAACACTCACAATGTGAAAACTGAGGTATATATAACCCAAGACGAAACTAGAGTTTCGTATCTCTATGTAAATTTACAAAAATGCCCTAAGAAACTGTGGTGTCGTGGCTTCATGTACAATACTCTAGCACCATCAGGCTCCACATAACATAATAATCTTGCCATTTCAATTTGTCCACGTTATGCTTTCGAGCCGTTCTTGAACAATAGCTCCACATAACATAATAATCTTTGGTTTTGAGAAATCCTCACTTCCAAAACCCTATCTTCTTCTTTCATTTGCCATTTTGAAAAAAAAAAAGATCCAGCAAAAAAAAAAAAAAAATTTTGCGTGTGGACTTTTACAGCCCAAGCTTGTGTGAGGTCCAGAAAAGGCACACACCCTTCATCAGTCAGGCATGAAGAGATGCCAACTGTCTTCATATGCGGTCCAGAAGAGGCTCACACTTTATTGCTTGAAGTTTCATAGAGCCCAATCCTGTGAGGCAAACAGATGCTCACACACACATCTTGGCCAACTACCCGGATTAAAATTCGATGAGTTCTGGTCTACTTAAACCGAAGATCTCTTTGGGACAAGATCCCATGTGACCATCATACATAGATCACCACTCTGGCTGGCAAACCATCTTCATTCACTATATAACAAAACAAGACGGTTGTCTCCCCCTCTTATCCGGCTTCATAAAGGATGGCCGAGATTTTATCACACCAAATGGACGGTGGATCTCAGCCACTCACACCCAATTTTGACAAACGCTTTGTCGATGAGTGCGGTGGGCACGGGTCACCTACTATTTACCTACATATAATGAATGAAATGGGTTGGATTTACATATAGCCCAAGGGTCAGGCTTAGGAGCCCCACTTTTTATGCCTCGAGATGGGTGTTACCGTTAAAATGGATTGAAACGGCCAGGGGCAAAAATGGAAAAAAATAAATTTTAATGATTTTAACGGAAAAAAGTGGTGCTGAAATTCAAATTTTAAAATTAAAAAAAAATAGAATTTAACTTAAATTTAATGGTTTCCTTATACCCCTCTTATCTTATATGGCTTCAATAATGAGTGGATGAGATCCACTATGCTTCATATCGATGGCTGAGATTAACTCCCACCTGATTTTGACAAACATTTTGTCGGAAAGTGTCGCGGGCACGGGCTACCCACACATATATCAAGACAACTTAGTTGTATTCTCTTATCTTATCCATCCATCTAATGTGGACAGTTAGATAGAGTGGTTGAGATTAAATCCATCGATCTAAAGTGTACGGTTAGATTTCAGCCACTCAATCCGCCTCATTTGACGTCAATTTATTCAAAATTTAAATTTCAACACCATTATTTTTTGTTATTTCTGTTATTTTATCATTTCTCCCTCTGTGCATTACAATCCGTTATACCGTTTGACTGCCGAAGGCACCCAACTTTTGCAAACGCTTTTGTCGGAGAGTGCCGTGGGCATGGGCCATTTACTATTCTATATAACAAAACACATTGGTTGTGTCCCTACTTATACCTCCTTTTATAAGCATCAACAAAGAAGGACCGAGATCTAATCTTCCACCAAATGGACGGTGGATCTCCGCCACTCACCTGATTTTGGCAAATTCTTTGTCGAGGAGTGCCGATGGCACGGTTGTCTCCCCCTCTTTTCAGGCTTCATAAAGGATGGCCGAGATTTTATCACACCAAATTGACGGTGGATCTCAGACACTCACACCCAATTTTGACAAACGCTTTGTCGATGAGTGCCATGGGCACGAGTCACCTACTATTTTCCTACATATAAGGAATGAAATGGGTTGGATTTACATATAGCCCAAGGTTCAGGGTCAGGAGCCCCACTTTTTATTCCTCGAGAGGGGTGTTACCGTTAAAACGGATTGAAACGGCCAAGGACAAAAATGAAACAAATGAATTTTAATGGATTTTAATGATTTTAACGGAAAAAAATGGTGCTGAAATTCAAATTTTGAAATTTGAAAATTAAAAAAAAAAAAGAATTTAACGGAAATTTAATGGTTTTCTTATACCCCTCTTATCTTGTATGGCTTCAATAATGAGTGGCTGAGATCCACTATGCTTCATATCAATGGCTGAGATTAATCACACCCAATTTTGACAAACACTTTGTTGGAAAGCATAGGCCACCCACGCACATATCAAGACAACTCAGTTGTATTCTCTTATCTTATCCATCCATCTAATGTGGACGGTTAGATAAAGAGTGGTTGAGATCAAATCCATTGATCTAATGTGGACGGTTAGAGTTTAGCCACTCAATCCGCCTCATTTGACCTCAATTTATTCAACATTTAAATTTCAACACCGTTATTTTTTGTTATTTCTGTTATTTTCCCATTTTTCCCTCTATGCGTTACAATCCGTTATAACAGCCATTATAATGGAAAACACTGTAACGCCCCAGTCCGTTATGACGAAGGTACCCAATTTTTGCAAACTCTTTTGTCGGAGAGTGGGCATGGGCCATTTACTATTCTATATAACAAAACACATTGTTCTCTCCCTACTTATACCTCCTCTTATAAGTATCAACAAAGAAGGGCCGAGATCTAATCCTCCCCCAAATGGACGGGGATCTCCGCCACTCAACTGATTTGGGCAAATTCTTTGTCGAGGAGTGCTGATGATGGCACGGGGCACCCACCAATTTAGAACAAGGGACAAATGGTTAACCTAGACTTCCATGGGTTGCATAGGATCTATTGCCACGGAGTCCATTCGCATTCATCCGTGAGAACATCCCTGGACTAGTTACTGCTCCACACACGAGGAGCTGAAAAAATGAGTCCAACACAGATTCAAACAAGCTTCATTTGTAACGATATAAAGGGGCCGTTATAACTGTATAACGGACTGGGGGAGTTACCATTATAATGCTTGAATCCAACGGTTACAATCAATCCAACTTAACCGCTAAAACTTGAATCCAACTGTTAAGATCATCAGGTTGCTCCGGCTTCACTGAATTTGCTGACCTAAAAAAATAATTCACGTTTGAGCAAAGGGTCACCTTTTAGCATGGTAGCAGCGTTCATTGAGGATGGTGCTCGTACAGAGACTTGGTTTCCTTCAGTCATCTCCTCTGCAGCTACCTGGCTTTCCTTTTATGTGACATAGCTACACGTGTCATCAATCTGGACCATAAAACTATGTTTTTTAAAAGAACACATGAAGAAAAATCACTCATGTTTTTTTTTAAATTAAAGAATGTTTTTTATTTATAATTATATTATTATCCAGTCATATCCTATGTTTTTTTTTTGACGCTTCATGATATGCTAACTATGATCTGGACCGTTGAATGGTGAACCAACCGTTATCTAGTAACTAACCAAAGTTCACACAATCCTAACAATAAAATGGTAAAATTAGAGCACGCGGGAAGCTCAAGCATGAGAGAGAATCCGGGTCAAATACGCGTGCGTGCGTGGTGTTATAGAAGTGTCAGAAAACACATGCGCAGAGCAGAGTGGATTCCTCTCTGTCTTTTGAGCGCGCACGAGGTGCCTGACAACAGACCCATGCGATCGAGAAAAGTTGAGCTAGATCATTAGAGACTAGATACAGGTAAAAAAAGACTGAAGAAATCTTTGATACGTTCAAGAAGTTTGATACGAAAAAATTCTATGATACAGATGTCTCTATCAAAATCTTGATACGGAAGTCCATCAAAGTGCCAGGTGGCACTGTTTCATCTTAGGCTTGGAACCAACTATAGGCCTATTCAGAAAGCCCATCATGAAAAGGTGCTAAAATCCAACGGCTAGAAATCACCAATCATGCTAGTTTTTGGCATATAAGTCCACCAAGGTGTGGGTCAACTATTCGTGGGTAGTGAATCACATGGCACTTTTTAGGGATTTTGTATCCAAATTTTGACACAGAATTTTGTATCATAGAACGGCTTCATTCGATACATCATTCCCCCAAAATGCCACCTAGCACTTTTGGGCCCATTGACCCATGAACTTTTTCATCATGGGCTTTTTAACTCATCCATAGTCCTGGCCTGCTTATGAAGCCCACTAAAAATGTTCACATCAACGGCTAAAAATCACTAGTCAGGTTGAAATTTAGGGTGTAGGTCCATCAAGATGTGGGCCAACATTCATGTGTGACCTGAAAGAGTGCCATGGCATTTTGAGGGAAGAATGTATCAAACTTTTGGACTGGCGTCTGGTTTTTGATACGGCTGGAATAAGTTATTTTTTATCTACATTTTTCCAAATTTGGCTGTCCTGTTGGACTGCCAGCAAACCAAAACTACACAGTTTGGATGATCCTAACCGTCCAACAAACTAAAATACACTGTTCTAGTTGTTGCCTCGTGGACCGTGGATCTCTTGAATCCAATGGTCTATGGCCTCAACGATAGAACACTCCCAATTGATGAAATTTCGTGCCACGTGTAAGAAGATTCAAAATCCATTCTAAATTCCCAATACTTCGAGTATGTCCGAGTAGAATTTAGACCAAGGCCCCCCTGTGGTGCAGCTGCGCATTCAGGGATTGCCACCTATACATGGGGTAACGGTAAGGGAAACCAAAAACAAGCACTCCTGCACAATTGTTAAGCTAGGAATCTGCGACTTGATCAACCCTTGACTAACTCGAGCGAAATCAGGCGGACAGAAGGTTACGTGCATTCAGGGATTGCCACCTATACGTGGTGTAGCGGTAAAGGGAAACCAAAACAAGCACTCATGTACACTTGTTAAGCTAGGAATCTGCAACTTGATCAACCCTTGACTAACTCGAGCGAAGTCGGGCGGACAGAAGGTTAATTCTTAAAACAGTTACGGGCACATACAAGATAATACTTGGAACTCGAATACTCTTGAGACATCGACAGAACCAAAACTCAATATGATTATACAATCTTTTCCTTTGAACAGTAAAAAATATTCAGGTAAACCTCCAAGAAATCTAGACCTAAGACACTCCCCTTTGCACCGCGGCTTTCTATCATTCGAGGGCTATACATTCTCAACAAGCTTGCCTAATTTGCGGGACCCTTAAAAGGAGATTTACTAGACCAAAAATCATCCCAATTCGGATGATTCCACTCAATTCATCCAACCAATTCAATCCTTCCTGGATGACTAGAAATACAAGGGCACCAATCTTGATTTCTGATTGCCTAAATTATAAAGTCAAACTGTTATCAAAGAAGTCTACTGGGGTCCACTAATTAACAGTTAAAACAATCTGAGATATGCGCACAGAACATATGCAGTACTTCATATTGGATCAGTATTAGAAGTGTACCTTGCTCAGCAGAGTCCACAGGTGCGTCCGATCCGGTAATCAATCAATATGATGTAACCTACAACAAAAGCACGGGGAAGAAAACAGAGAAAGTGCCAAAAGAGGACAATGAGAGTGATTACACCAAAAGCAACAACATGAGAAAGGATGTGAAATAAAACAGAGACAAAAAATTGAGCAGATCGGCCAAACAGTACATTCGTGTTCGACACAGATTTACTGACTGGTTTTTTCAGGAACATTGTCTACGAGATTTAGTGCTTCGAGGTGTATGGTTTGATCTTGAAGCCCATCGTGGTTGTAAACAATCAGACATCATTGTAGAAAAGACGGTGCTTAATATTGATTCAGCTTGAAAATCGTACCTTGCTCATCAGCAGCACACATACCAGAGAGGAGTGAGTCCAGCAATTATTAAGTGTTTCAGAATGGACTTATTTTGTTTATGGCCAATCAACAACTCACATTAGGTTCGGATTGCAGTAAGAATGGGGAGTCTCCCTCCCTCTCAGTGGATTTATTAACACCAAGTAGTAAATTGTCAACTTCTTGTTGATAGATGCAATATGTATCGTCCAAAAAAAATATGGAAAGCCTTTTGCTTGCTTTGCTTTCTTTGTTTATACTGTTTGAATGTTAGGAATTACTTGTGTTTCCACTGCTAGTAATATAATAGTATGAATAAGAAGAAGAAGACTACTTGACTTGACCATGCACAAAATTTTGCTTCATCCACTAGAGTGAAAGAATATCAGTGCTCTGGAAGAAGGAAATTGTGTCCGGATATTTTGAAAAACCATTGTGGGGTCAATATGGAGATGAGATCAAGGGTTGATTTGCAGTGGAGATCGTCCTCACAAAAAATAGCCCATTCCAACATTTTTAGCAGTAGGAAAATTGGTTCAGAAGTTGTAAAATTCTTGACTGTCTATTTCGCTATTAATTTTAAATTCCACATTGCAGCAAAAAAGGATGTTTATATTCCACATTTCCTAGGGTTAAAAATTTCAGAACAGAGAGAGAGAGAGAGAGAGACCATTTCCAACATTTTTAGCCATATGAAAATTGGTTCAGAAGTTGAAAAATTCTTGACTGTCTATTTCACAATTAATGTTAAATTCCACATTGCAGCAAAAAAGGATATTCATATTCCACATTTCCATATTCCACATTTCCTAGGGTTAAGAATTTCAGAATGAGAGAGAGAGAACACATTAGTCACGTAATACAAGCGGTACAAGAGACGTAAAACGTCAAAACAAACATCAGCGAAAAGTGAGAATAACAGACCAAGGAAGATGTAGACGCATGCATGACTAGACCATAAATAATAGCAACGGCAAGACCTAAACTAAGGTGAAAGTAGAGGAAGAGGGATCCTCCATTAAGTGTGCATTAATAAGGCAGGAAAAAGAAAAGCACAAACACCAAGTCAAAGTGATCCTAGCTTCTAGTTTGTTTACCTGTACAAGCATTATGTTGGATAGTATTCTGTTCATGCTATCAAACATTCCATGAGGCTGTTACTTTGGACTGGAGTCGCTGGGGGTAACAAGAACATCTTACATTTGAAGAACAGTAGGATTGAATCTTATTTGTATGCTTATGTGTTGGCGACATTCTAATCCTAATTTTTATTTTCAATCTGGTTATCCAAAACAAACGGCCGGGCTTCCTAATGCATCAGAATGCCACACTTGAAAGACGGCCTGGGTGCTGAGCTTGGATCCAAGCTCGGCATCCCCAAGGACTTCTGAGCCAAAACTCAGAAAATCACTATGTTTTGAGGTCTCAGAACAAAGCTGGGTCTCCTGATGCACCTCAGGTATACAGACATCAGAACCACGCCTGGGACTGACAACTATTGCCACAGCAGCAAGCATAGAATATTAAAGAAACAACAATTGAATCGAAAATTCTGACGCAATGACAATGATCTGAAAGCGAAGGTACACATTGCAGAAACAAGTCGAAAATGCCATAGGAAACAAAATTTCCTGGATTTAAATAGTAACATAAATTTTCATTTGCCCATACAACATTGATAGCGATTGCAAACCTGTGCCGTAAACCATACACCTCATGCCTAAACTAAAGCAACAAATTATCTTTACCCCAAGGTTTCAAAATGGCAAGTAGGTATTGACTCACTGTCTCGCAATGTCTAATAGCAACTATATGCATGTATACCCAAAAGAGAGAAGGGGAAGAAAAACATTTAAGCAACTTGACATAACCCTAACGGTTGTCAGACTGGCTCGTGTGCGTGTATGGACAAGGGTGCAATATAAAATTTATCATTTTATCTAATAAAGTGTTGCTTATGTCTTTATTTTCCTTGTTTCATCGTAACTTGGGGTACCATGGATAATTCTAGTATTTCTTTGTCTTTCATGCCAGAAATATAAATCTGGGAAATCATGCTCCACATAATACGCGATTCCCCTTTCTTCATTCTTCTCTCATCTTTCTCTTCTTCTCTTCTTTCCCAATCTTTTCTATTTTATTTTCCACTTTACTGATTTAATTTAAACCCTAGGTACGTGAAGCTTAGAACATGGTTTCAGAGCAGGTACCTAGGGTGCTATGTTTCGAACCCTGGGGCAGCCATAGGGGGTAGAACCTAAGTCACAAAAGCGAGGTGTGGATGCGGGTGCGGGAACTCCCAATTCGAAATTCTCTTAATGTCCAGAGCGTCTCAGAGCATGTGTGCGTGTGTCCAAAGCATCTCAGAGCGTGTGTGCGTGTTTGTGTGTCCAAAAGCTTGAAAACATCATCGTCATGCCCAGCAAAGGTCAAGCCTAGGGACACTCTTATCCCCAGAATATTAGATACTAACCAATCAAAAGATTTATCCTCCTTACATTGATAAAGGTTGTTGCATCTGGCCAAGGCACTACCAAACCCTCAGAAACAATCTTGTCGGAAGACCTCCTGCACGACAGAACCCTCCTCCCGAAGAACTAATTCCCATCCAACTGCTCAATCCTCTACCTGAGATCCAAACACCTTCTGACCAGCCATACAACTCTTCTCTGCAACTCCCAACTTACAAAGAATCAAAACAGATCTCTTTGGAGCCTCCCCTTCCACCAAATCATGTCATTTGCACTAAGCTATCACACTGCCCTTTCTTCGTAGCAGGCCCACGGTACCCTAAAATGTTTTGCACAAACCCCTCGCACCTTTCAAGATGTCCATTGCAAATCCCAGACCCAGGACGATCAAAATCTCCTCCACCTCCCTGCCCTCCCGACGGCTCATCCCCGAAGTACCTCTTGCTCTCACCTCGACACGATTCCGAGGTAAAGAGACGGAAACTCCATCACCTTGAGAGGAATTAGGGGTTCTAGAATTTCCAAATATAGGAGAAGAAAGAGGAAAAGTATAGTACGACGAAGGATAAAACAAAAAATTTTCTTTACCCTTTCGGGATATCTCCGCTCCAACCATGCCGATGTCCTCCTCGATGGGATCATTGTGAGAAGGCTTTCTGGAAGGAATCAAGAAAGTGGGAGTAGAAGACGACGTTGATATAAGACTGTAAGAGCGTGGTTTAACAACTGTGAGAGCGTGATTTATAAAACCCGGAGCGTGGATTGGGGGAGAATCTGCCCTCAAACAGCAAGTTCATGGTTTGAATACAGGAGTGGTGGGCCCCTATGATGGTTCTAGTGACTAAGGGTAGAACCATATGGTTGGGTCTTACGCCTAGGACAAATCGCAAAAAAAAAATTGTTGCGTTTATTTCCCCTTCATACTATTCATGGAGTATTATTCATCACATTGTTCATCATTACTATTCATAAGTATTTTTCACAGTTATTGTTCACATAGTAGTTGTTCACTATACTATTCATGGGAGTATTGTTCATAGGGCATGTCGCAAGTTTCTTTAGGACTTCTAATGCAAACCCTAAGTTGAAATATGCCCATTGATAGTTCGTTTGGTGATTCATCTGAAGTGATGAGTGGTATGTCACACATGGATACTCATGGTGACCATCACTCAGGGTTGCAAGTCACCACAATGAAATGGGATGGGTTGAATTACTTAGTGAGCACAATCTGCCCAATGGGTACATTAATAGCAAGGTGGTAATACTGGACCTAACTGATTCTACCTATGATAAGTGGGAGGCTAAAACTCTCATGGTGATGTCATGACTGTTACATTCTATACAGTCACATTAGTAAAGGCTTCTTGTTTCTCTCGACTGCGAAACAGATTTGGGATGTTATAGCGTTGAATTATGCCCAAGTTAGGAATTTTGCGAAATTGTACGAGTTGTAGTAGGAAATATCTCATCTTTGTTAGGGGGAGATGTCCTTGGGAACGTACTATGCTACTCTCCGGAGTAAGTGGGAGCTGGACCACTACCAGAGCTATACCCCAGTTTGTGATATTGATGTGTTGGGATATAAAGAGATGGTAAAACGCCAACAGATATTTAAATTCCCCGCCGGTCTTAATCAAAGCTACGAGCATGCCAGAGTTCATATTTTAGGTAGAAATCGTTCACCTTCCGCACTGCCTCAAGTTTATACCTACATTCAAAGTGAAGAGAGCAGGCGACATGCAATGTTCTCCAAGCCAGGACAAGACCATGTTTCTCATGATAAGCCTGGGCCCATTTCCTTTCTTTTATACTTTGATGACTATGTGGGTTCCAGTTCGAGTTCTCCATGATCTATGGGAGCAAAAGACCCCACATGCATGCGAATCTTAAAGACTCCACATTGGAAAGATGCATGTGGGCTGCATGGAGCTTTTAGATAGTTTTTATTGCTTTTCTATGCTTATCTTTTTATTTGTATGAGTTTTAGGTGTCTCAGCAATTTGCTGAAAGTTTAGGGACCTCATTATAATTTTGATTTTAGTTCACGTTGTACTTTTTGAGCCATTAGATCTATTGGATGGTTGAGATTAGATTAGGTTATTTGACTTAAGTATCTAAACTCTTTTTATGAATGAAGAATTAAAAAAAAAAAGCCACGACGATCTACATGGAATGGCAGTTTTGTTGATGCATTCCTGTTGAGAATGAAGAAGAAAAGAGATCTTCTTTTGAACAGGAAAATTTGGTCACGTAGATCTTCTATTTCGCCGGAATTCGTTGATTGCTCCGTACGAATTTACAATGGAAAAACTCCTGTTCGTTGTAAGATCACTGAAGGAAAGGTTGGTCATAAATTTGGAGAGTTTGCTTCTACACGGAAACGAAGACCTTCGAGAACTAATATTGGACCGGGAAGAAAAAAGGGGAAAAAGTGAAGTCTAAGCATATATGGCACGACGAGACTTTAAAGCGTTCCGGTAGTGCTTCTAGCAAGGAAATAGTAAGATAAGACCCTCTAACCAGAATTCAATTACACACGAGCTGCCAAGGAAGCTTTCGAAAGAGCTACCTCAGAATGAAAGCTACATCAATCCACAGGAATTCAATCCTAGATATCTCCACCTCGTAAAGCCGTAGCAGCATCGACTCATTAATGCGCCCTCAAGGGGCAGCCTAAGGAACAAGGAAGAGGACCGGCAGGAGACTCGCACTTCTTTAGGAATTTTCTTACGGTGTTGAATCCATCCTTCATTGGTAGTGAATCCACGCTATTTCAGTGCGAATCCGAATGTAATCTTCTATCTCTATTTCTTCTCTTATTATGTTCTCCATTATTGTCCTTTTTTGTGATCAATTTTCAACCATAATCCCTAACCCTAATTTCCATGATCCATACCCATCAAAACCCTAATCCTAATCCTATCCATCCATCCCTAAACCCCAACTTTCTTTCATGTTACTGTTCACGGTACTGCCCATAGTTATTGTTCACATTAATTTTTTTTTTTTTACAAAAAATCAACCCATTCTAATTTTCTAACTCCATCAAATGTGGATTTCAAGTTACATGGTAAAAATAGACGGCCCATAATTCTTCAACTTCTAAACCAGTCCATGAATATCGGAATGATTTGAATTTTTGTGAGGATGATCTCCTCCCCATAGAGATCATCCTCACCAAAAATTAGCCATTGATTCATCTTCTATCTGAGATCGCCAAATGGTTGTCAAAAATAGATGTCAAAAAGGTTGTCCTCCGATCCCGACCCTAAAAAAAAGTGGGATGCTTTAGAAAAAAGGGACGGTTTGGGAGAGATGCCAGATGTCAATTTCATGATCCAAAATTGGGTGTTTAAATCCTTGAACCATGATCTAGAAATCAGATTTTGTATTTGTTAATTCATTATAGATTTTCCAATCAACACCCTAACTGTACCCTACTCTTCCGAAACGCTAAAACCTCTTATTCTCCCTTTTGACCTAAAACTTCCTAAATCTCTCAGATTTCATCTGGGACCTGAGAAACCTTCGAGAAACCCTTCTGAACCTCAATTTAATTATTATATCTTGGGTATTTAATAAAGTGAGCCTACAAGTGTTGGTTGAACCCTAGGCTAGTGGAAGTCCTTACTTCTTTTGGGCCCTTCAATCGATAATTGAGAGTTTTTCACTGCATGATTATGATTCTTAGCCTTAAAATAATTATTTTGCTAGCAGTTTTAAATATTTGTGGTAGGTTCTTAGATTTATTTTATACTTTTATTATCCGTAGTAATTCATATCTAATATGCCAATATCAAGACCCCTATGACCTCGATGACCGCATCATGCAGGCGGTCAAAATAGATGCCCTTAGTTTCGATGGTCGCCTAGACCCAAAATTTTTCTTTGATTGGATGTCAAATATAGACCACTACGTTGAGTGGTATGAAATGTCTAAAGGTCGTAGAGTGCGGTTTGCCAAGATGAAATTGGTGGGACAAGCCAAACTTTATTGGACCAACGTCGAGCGTAGAGTTGAGACGTGACAAGGATCCCATTTCTCAGTGGGCGAGATGAAGGAAATACACAAGTATTTGCCTCTAAGCTATTGCGAGACTCTTAGATCAATGGCAATTCCTTCGCCAGGGGTCTATGTCTGTTGAAGATTACATCGCTAAGTTTGATGAATATATGATGCGATGTAACATCAGAGAAGACCCTCTCCTGACCCTATCTAGGTTTCGTATGGGTCTCTGATCTAAGCTTCAATGAGAGCTCATTCCCCACGATACCAAGACCTTAGGGCATGCCTATCAGGTAGCTCAAAACTTTGAGCAGTATCTGAAATCGTAGTTCGAAAGGCGATAGACTCCCGCAACTCAATTGTCAAGTCCCCTCCCTCGGGAGACAAACCTAATGTTGGGAGTCAACCTTTCCGAACTAGTTCTAGCACCCCTTCCAATTTTGGGGATAACAAAGGAAAGGGAGTGATCGGTGGTACTTCAAGAGGAAGTTCCATCGTGGCCACTATCACGGATTGCATTAAAAAAAGGGAATTTAAATGGACCAACTCTACTCTGAAGATAATTCCAAGTCCAGAATGGTTGAAGCCCCAATTATGAGCCTCTCGAATTTTTCCAAAGTCTTTGAGGTCGCTTGTGTTGCGTTTAGAGTTGGTATAGCTGGAGTTCTGAGATAGGAAGGGCATCTAATTGCCTACTTCAGTGAGAAGTTAAATGATGCCAAGCAAAAATACTCTACCTATGACAAGGAATTTTATGAGGTAGTCCAATCGATACGGCATTGGAGACATTACCTACTGCCGCTAGAATTCATCTTGTTCTCTGACCATGAAACATTGAGATATCTTAACTCACAAAAGAAGTTAAACCCAAGACATGCAAAGTGGGTGGAATTTCTTCAAGAGTACACTTTTGTGCTCAATCATAAAGCTGGAGTCGAGAACAAACCAGCCGATGCCTTGAGCCGTAAGATCGCAGTCTTGCACTTTGAGTGTAAAAGTGACTGGATTTGAGTAGTTGAAGGATGATTATCCTACCTGCCCAAACTTTGGGGAGTTGTATGCTTCTCTTCTGAGCAATCAGTTGATGAGTGACAAAGGGTTTGCCCTACAAAATGGATCCATATTTAAGGGTGTTAAACTCTGTATTCCCCGTCCATCCATGCGAGACTTTCATGATTTGCATGCTGAGATCAGGAAACGAATTACTTAGAATAATGAAAAATATAAAATATATGCCAACTCACTGCAGGTATAAAGAATTTCTAGCAGGTGATTATGTTATGGTTCAGATGAGGCCTAAGTGATTCCCTTTGGGAGTCGTGAAGAAATTACAAGCTCGTAGTGCAGGGCCCTTCAAGATATTGAAACGAGTGGGCTCCAATGTGTATGTTTTGGATCTACCACCACATATGAGCATCAGCTCAACATTTAACTTGGATCTCGTTCCTGCCCAAGACCCAGCAGCTTCAGTCGTCAACCTAGCACCTCACCCAATATATTCGCCTGATAACCTCCTCAGACTTTGCCTTCCCACCCCCCATACATAAGAGAAGGGACGAAATTGAGGATATCTTGGACGAGCAAGTGGTTTCCACTAGGCAATGAGGTTTCCTTACATAAGTATCTTGTTAAGTGGAAGAACAGACCGGCGTCAGATAGTTTGTGGATTACGGAGAGATTTACAGCAGCTCAACTCCGACATCTTGGAGCGTTATCGCAATTTTATTTCGCCAAGTCTTTTCAGACGAGAATTGATTAGAACATCATGTCTTCACCTAGAGTGTACCAGAGGAGGCGGACTGGACCCATTCCCTTGTCTTTATACTTTGATTACTATGTGGAGCCCCAGTTCGAATTCTCCATGATTTATGAGTGAAAGACCCCACATGCATGCGCATCTTAAAGACTCCAGATTGGAAAGATGCATGTGGATTGCATGGAGCTTTTCGATAGTTTTTATTGCTTATCTAGGCTTAGTTTTATATTTTATGAGTTTTGGATGTCTTAGAAATTTGCTAAAAGTTTAGGAAAATTGTAATTTCGCTTTTTTGTTAAGATGTATGTTTTGAACCATTAGATCTATTGGATGACTGAGAATAGATTAGGTTATTTGATTTAAGTATTTAAACTTTTTATGTAATTGGATCATTATGAATGAAGAATTATAAAATCTCCTTTGAAAAATATTTTATGGTGCTAAATCCATCCTTCCTTAGTGCTGAATCCAAGCTATTTCGGTGCGAATCCGAAGGTAATCTTCTATCTCTACCTCTTCTCTTATTCTCTTCTCCTTTCTTCTATTATTTTCCTTTTTTGTGACCAATTTTCAGCCATAAGCCCTAACCCTAATTTCCATGATCCATACCCATCAACCCTAACCCAAATCATATCCCATCCATCCCTAAACCCTAACTTCTTTCACATTACTATTCACGTAATTGTTCACGCCTTCATGGTACTATCCACAGTTACTATTCACGGTTATTTATTTATTTATTTTAAATCAAACCCTTCCCAAAACCCTAACTGCACCCTACCCTTCCAAAACCCTAGAACCTCTTATTCTCCCTTTTAACCTAAAACTTCTTAAATCTCACAAATTTCATCTAGAACCCCATAAACCTTTTAGAAAACCCGTACGAACCTCAATTTAATTATTATATCTTGGATATTGAATAAAGTGAGCCTACAAGTGTTGATTGAACCCTAGGCTAGTGGAAGTCCTTACTTCTATTGGGCCCTTCAATCGATAATTGATTGTTTTTCACTGCTTGATTGTGATTCTTGGCCTTAGAATAATTAATTTAATTATTTGTTAGCAATTTTAAATATTTGTGGTAGGTTGTTAGATTTATTTTATACTCGTGGTAATTTATCTCTGATCTCTACAGATCATCTAGGCTAGTTATCATAGTCCTGTATCAGGATAACAAGGACAAGATGCAATGTAAGCACTCTGGACGAAGACGTCACACTAAAAAGACATGTTGGGATCTACATGGTCGACCACCTCAGTTCAGATCCAATTCCAAACATGGGCCATCTGCAGTGCAATTCAGCATAGTGGTGGTGGTGGTGGTGGTGGTGGTGGTAGACTGGTAGTGGCAGTCGTAGTCATAGTCATAGACGTAGTCATAACCAGTTAGGGCATCTACCTGTTTCTTGGTTGAGATATTTATTTCCGCAATTTGAGTCTTTTGCTTCTATTAAGTTAAACGTGAACTGGCAAAGCATTGCCATACCTCATTTCCCAATAGTGAGAATAAAAGTACTACTTTTCATATTGTTGACTCTGTTGTTAGGGGTCCGCCCCCCACTACTTTATTTGGTTATCGTTATTTTGTCATATTTGTTGATGATTACAGCCGATTTGGGTGTATCTGATGGAGTTTAAAGATAAAGTGTTTTCCATCTTTTAAGATTTTTCATCAGATGGTTCACACTCAATTTGGTGTTATAATCCAAATCTTCCAGTCTAATAATAGATGAGAGTATAAAATAAGTTACTTCAACGAACATGGGATTGATCATCAAACGTCATGTATTAAACCCCTCAGCAAAATGGTGTTGCAAAGAGAAAACACAGACACTTGAAGTGATCGGTGACCTACTTCTTGGTATGCAGGTTCAGTTACTGATCATCGATTTACATCTGGTTACCATACCTTTGTTGGAGGTAACTTTGTTTCTTGGAGAAGTAAGAAACAGTCTGTGGTAGCTAGAACTAGCACAGAGGCGGAGTTTCAGACTATGAGCCATAGAATGTGTGAGCTCTTATGGCTGATTGGGCAAGTTAAGAATCAAAGTTCAAGAGCCAATGAGCTAATATTGCGACAGTAAAGCTACCATTAGCATTGCCCATAACCCAGTCCAACATGATAGGACCAAGCACATAGAGGTTGATATACACTTCATAAAGGAGAAGTTGAAGAGTAGCCAAATTTGCACACATAATATACAATTTCACCTTCTCCATTCTTCTCTCATCTGTCTCTTCTCTCCTAATCTTTTCTACTTTAATTTTCAATTTACTAATTTAATTTAGGCATGTGAAGTTTATAACATAGAGGTGTCAATGAAATGACTACCACGCGCATTTTTTGGCCACAAAGAAACCACTAAAGAGAACGTGGATAAGCTTAAAGAGAGAATACCAACGAAAACAAAATAAAAATAAGAACTTATAACTCCAGACAATCAAAAATGAATTAATCCACCTCTTTTTTTTTAATCTTTTAACATCTTGTCTCACATTCACATCTACTTTTTTCCCTCTCTTTCTTTTTTGCTATATGACTTCAGTTTTACCATCTCCAACTTTGACACTTTCTTGTTTCTGTTCTTCTCTATAATTCAATATTTACCCAAACTGTCAACCTATTAACTAACTACTCACACATGCTAGCAACCACCTATCTAGACAATATTCTTGCACCAAATTATCTTTGTTCAACTCTCAAACTACTGTATTCATGCTTTTCCAAAATAGTGTAAAAAAATATAGGGGCGTTAGAATAGTGGATTTGTTAAGCAATTGGAACAATATCCTATACAATGGAGCATTTATGAAGATAGTTTGCCCAGTATTGAGAAGACTGGAAGCAGGCTACATTAAGCTAAACTTTGATAGGAGTGCTAGTGGTGCCTCGGGCCCAGCTGGAGTCAGCTGTTTTTACCAGAACAATCAAGGGGAAATCCCTAAAGCCTAACTTATCAGAAAAATATATACATATCCATAAAGCATTCTCCTGCTCCTCATGTGTGGCTGACTTGAATGAAGTGGGAGATAAGATCTCTTCTACAAAGCCTTCAATTTTTATTTTTTTTTTAGTACAAGGCCTTCAAATTTTTAAAGACAATTTTACTGGTCCTATGGCAAATAGTGTCTACCCTTGGATGTTAGCTACCGTAATAGACCATATAAGAGAATTGGCAAGAGGATGGTCAATTATTCTCGGACCTTTAGGCAAATAGTGGTGTAAAAAGACAATTTTTGTATAAAAGGACTATTAGGTTATCCCTTCCTAATTTTTGTGTCTATCTATCTCAACATTTACATCTAAGTTATTCAATAAAAAACGTCTAAAAGATATAAGACCCATATGTGAAAAATAGATGAGGTATAGGAATTCATCCCTACCTTAAAGTACCATGGATATGGAAGGGCAATCAACTACCATGAACTTGGAAGAAAATTAAAGGGGATGTTACCCGGTACTCAAAACACATCTCCCATTTCAACCATGTCAAATTGTACTAATACCAACAATCAATCTATGGTAGCAGCAGAACACGTATAAAATCGTATACACATATATGGCCCCAACGGAAATTTCCAAAAACATTTATTTGACTAACCTCGGTTTCCTTGATGAAAGAGCAAAAAGCATGGAGTTGGGATCAAACCCAAGAGCATGGATGGCATCAACCATATAACAGTACACACAGCGCTAACAAAAAGAGACCTGCAATTTAACATAAGGGACATGAAAGCACTGAAACCTGCCAACATTTCACTTATCAGATGAAATATTCCAAGGATGGGACGATTTGTTGTTCTCAAGTTTCTGGAACTGGTAATGAAAATCAGAGAAGAAAACCCTAAAAAAAAAAAAAAGAGGACAAAATCCCCATGATTCCATTCAAATTTGTAATGGGAATTTACATTTATAAAAGAAAAATATACAGGAAACCTCAAAATGGCCTGCAACCACTTCATATGAACAAGATGGCTATTCAAGAAATCGCTCCCGGTACAAAAAGAGGAATAGCAATTTTTCTGTTCACATTCTTCTCAAATAATGAATATTTTTGACACGCTGCTAAAGAAAACCCCGGAAAGCTAGATACAAAATCTGCAAGTTAATGATTTCATGAACACCTGCAGTTACATATAAGAATTCTGTTTCTACTCCAAGAAAAGAAATTATGGGAGTGTTACATACTGGAGCTCTTAGGGAGCACAGGTAAGCAATATTATCTTCAAGCTCCCTCAATCATGAGAATCTGTTCGATGAGCATTAAAATACCCTGTCAATGTCAAGTAAAAACAGCACTTGAATTAGGATGGTTGTACTGATTATTAAGCACATTCCAGAAAAACGAAGTAACAAGAATTACTTAAGGATTTGTACACCCATTTTTGAAAGCGACAGAACAACTGATAACTACCATTTCCAGTTCACATGATTAGGGGGAGCAGCTAGGAAGCATCTATTTATTTTATATATAACAATAAAATGTGGTTTTAATTTAATGTGATATTGATAATTAACTTTCCAACTATTTCTGTCAATGCATACTTAAATAAACAAAAATTAAAACAAGAAACTATACATAAAGAATTAAAGGATTTCACAAAGATATGGTAGCGAAATGGAGCTCCTGTGGACCGGAAGCTAGAGCAATAAACCAGAGGGGTACCATAGGGAAAAGGCAAGAGGGGAGAAGGATGACTGGTTCTAGAAACAAGGTGATTGACTAGAGAGGTCCGAGTGGGTGAGATAACAGCATCTGGTAAGCTGGGATAGCAGCATTCAGCATATGGAAGAAGACCAATATCAAGTTGTTTTCAATCTCTTCTGCAGTTAGAAAGTTGAGGAAAACTATTTGATAGTTTCATCAGCAGATATGAACCTTATGATTTTGGGAATAGGGATATGTTATGGGGTAAGATCAACTGTATGTGAAAGCTTAGGACTAACTGTGTTGTGTTGAAGAGGATTTTAATGTGATCTATTGGGTTATCAACTAAGATGCTTAGATACTGATACGGATAGACATTGGTACAGGAATCAGAGATAGGACTCTTGGTTTCCCAAATTCCATGCAGTATCCGGTAACAATCATGTTGAAGTATCCGGGTATTATTGGTTATCAAGCATAAAGAGTTTCTTGGATTTCTTGGGCTGTAGCAAGATCGTAGACCTTCCACTTATTGATGTGCCCTGCAATCAGTCAGAAATGACCCAGAGGATGCTTCAAGGAGAGGAGCAGAAGAGGAAGGGAAGCAAAACTCCTAGGACCCTAACATCTCCCCTCAAATTACTCTCTGTTAGTCTGCTCAAATGTTCAAAGAATTGTGAATAAGAATAGATTTAAGGGTCCCTTTATCGAGAACTATAAAAACTGCAAAAGAAAGCTCTAACAGATATAGTTACTAAAAAACAATCAAATGCAATGCCCATTCCACCCTTCTACACCTTCCCAATACGGTTCAAAGTTTCAGCTGAAACCAAAACATTTCGGCCGTTTCATTTCAGTTTCGTTGTAGAACAAAACTACATATGTTTCGGTTGGTTTCGTCCGAAACCGAACGATACTTCATCTTATGTATAAATTTGCACTAACATTTCGTTTCGGTTTGTCCGAAACCGAACAATACTTCCGATACGTTTCGGTATCGCCCATGAACGATACTTTGAACCATGCTTCCCAATACTCATCCTCCCAAAAAAGAAGACTAGGAGAGACAACTCAACAAAATGTCAATGCCTTTTGCATCACAACTTCGAAGATGATAGTCAAGATAATGAACTTGCACTAAGAGTCCAAACACTTATTGACACAATATACCCAGCGTATCCGTATTGACACAATATGATATCCATACCTCCTAAGTCCTAACCACATCCTTATTTGTTTTGTCAACAAAAACATACTAGTATATTCTAACAAACCTTTTTGTAAATGACTTTGCAGTCTCTTCCCTTCTGAGACTATCAAATATAAGTAGATTTATAAGAGGGAAGACTATCAAATAGCATAACTGTGTATGGAGGATGGAACACACCAACCCTTTTAGAAATCATTTATTTAATAGAAAACATTAAAATAAAGGGCAACACTTCTTAGGTGTCAGATGTGTCTCGGGATCTCTCAACATGTGTGTCTGTGTGTTAATATCCAGCATGGCAAAAAACCCTGAGTGCCATGTCCTTGTTACATAGCTTGAAAGCTTTACATTTTTTGTTTTTCAAATTTTCCCCTAAAATTTCTTGATAAAAATCTAGAAAGCAAAATATTTGAAATCTTCAAATAACAAGGGTAGCAAAAATGCTTAGGAAACTACAATTGAGAACGATCAAGTGAAAAACAAAGCATAAAAGATGCAAACCATCTCATGTACACATTCAGTTCATTTGAACAGAGATTTTAATCCCTGGTTCATGATATAATTAAATCATTTAAAAGCCTGTTAAGCAACTAACCGCCCAGTCATCATCAACTGCTGGAATTTAAAAATCAGAACCACCACTCAACATCACAGAACATGCAGAGAAACATTACACACATCATGCATGAACAAGAAAATTTGGAAAACCAGGTTTTGTGTAATTCTCAAGTCAAGACCCCTAAAATTAGTGTCTGTAAAATAGAATACTCACCTCACTGCACTAATTGGACAGTTAGGCCATCCTCGACAATCGGAATATCAGCTTTAGGTGACCGCGTCTCGTACGATGGCTTGATAGCAGGATCAGACTGGCATGCTTCAACCAGTTCCAAACCCTTCAACCCTTCTGAATTTGCAGGTTCTTCATTTCCAGTGGAAGCTGCTGCCTGAGAAACACTGCATGTTGATTTTCCCATACTTGATGAAGACCCAGATGTTGTAGTCTCAGCCAGAACTTCAGTATCTGGAAGACCTTTGGGAATGGAAGTTGGAGAGTTTTCTCTGCCGTCATGGCCATTTCTAGAATTACAGGAGGTTGTCAGCCATGAAAATTGTAAATTGTGGCCTTGCCAGCATTTACCATTTAAAAATGCCCTCTCGGCCGAACGACGTGTTGTAAAAGTTATACGAGCAGAATAATAATTGGATGATTCAGAGCAAGCAACACCAGTACAAGCTTCTGGATCTTCTAGCTCAACTGCAGAGAGATCGCCGAATGATGAAAAGTGTTCCTTCATTACAGAAACCTAGGAAAAGTAAAGACATCAATTACAAAGTACAACAATCCCGGTGAGCATCATCAGTCAATAATTAACTAAAATGAGGGGGGGAAAATCTGAACTTTTTTATCATGAAACGCGTCTAAGTTAACTCCATCCATTAAAAGGGTAATGATCTGAGTCATAGACAGTGATAACAATCATCGGGCTCTATAAGCATATTATACACATAGCGCATATGTAGAGTCCGTGATCCACCATATGGTGGGTCCCCACCTAGGCGATTTCTAGGCCAGAAATTGATGTTATCAGATGATAATAAACATCTAATACATTACATGATTATGAAGTCTAGAAAAACTCTGGTGAATGAACCAGAAAATTTCTACACTGCAATAATTAAATCAGAAAAAGAGTTATGACTAAGGAGACCTACTCAGTGAGAACCATTGTATGATGGATCCTGATCCCATGCATATGCCCACCAGTCCAGGTATTGTCCTTAGAGATGATCATCACTGTCTATGCTATTCAGAGTATTAACTATCATAGATTCATATGATGGACAATTTTATTAGGGGTAAAACCTCTTTTTTTTATATTATTTCTTATTTATACTTATTATTTTATAATGTAAATGGAATATAAATAGTAAAGTCTAAAGGGGATTAACCCCAAGTATACATATACATAGATAAGAGCTGAAGAGAGGAAACTCTCAGTAGCAAAGAAGATAACGTGAAACATTTACACAATTTAACAAATCGTATTATTCACACCTTTTAAACATTTAATACTCAGATATTTTAGTTAATATAATCAACATTCCTACCTTCTACAAGAAGCCCATAATTCAGCAGTTTCCAGTGTTGAAATCACAAAATAAAGGATATATAGACCTGTTTAACAGCTAATATCCAAGCACCCGAACTTTTATAGAATTAATGCCACTAATATCCCATAATCAGGCACAGATTCATGTTTCACTGTGTGTTCATTGGTGTGACACATTTTCAAAATAAGAGATACAAGTTAACATTGGTGTACAACAAGACATAAAATACATCCCTACATGCATCGAGTGTGTGTGTATGTGTGTGTGGCTGGACGAATAGAGGCTTACATTGGCAAAATCAGCAGGTAAAGGCGGAAGAATTCTAAATGTAGCAGGACGGTTGTCCAATTTGAACCTATTCACCAGAAAGGGAATCCCTACTGGTGCTGATGGACAACTAGGCTGCTTCAAACTCCTAGGTGACTGTAGCACCATGGTTGATTTTGTTTTCAAGCTGGGAGGCACAATATCCTCCCCAGGATTGTTCTTATCCAGTGTCTTCTCAGCTCCCGGCCAATCCCCAGCAGTACCAGGAATCGTGGACCTTGGAGTTATGGCTTTTGCAATGTCCGTCACCGCTCCCACTTTATGTGTCTTAACAGCTTGCTCAGCAGGTACTTCGCTCTTGACTATTATAGCCTGCACAAAGCCAACAGTTCAGGTTACCTGTAGAAAGATCCTGGGATATTTATCTTCTTCTTATGCAGCTTACTATTTTACATCTTCGTGTTATATATTTAGTTTTTTGATAGGTATGTTTTCCATTAATTGACTTAATTCTTGTTATTTTACATCCTACGGAGCTTACTATGTGATATATCAATTGTTGTTGCAAAGAAGAAAGTAAACACCCTAAAGAGGAAATGTTGGTCAGGTATATTACTTGTCGCTGCAATCTTCATTTGTTTCTCTTTCTATTTTTCACTACTTTTTAGAATCTTGAATTGTATGCACACCAACCAAAGCAATCTGATCAATCAATTAACAGTATCTTACAAGCTTTTACCTAGCGCTATAAATACAAAAACAAAATGTATGCATCTATGACAATGTACACTCCGGGCCAGGGATATATATCTGACATCCGAAAGCCGCCACTAACATTGGTGTATCCATGCAGAAACACATAATTCCAAAGTAACAACCAAAACGTATACAACAAACACTTTGTAAACATGTTAGAAAAAGGGTGGAAAATGGAATCGTACTTTTTTCTCAAGCCTATCCAACTGGCGGCGGAAGTCATTTCGTTTCTGGTCCAGCCTTTTCTGCTTTAGACGGAGTTCCTCCTTCAAAAGCTCCAAACTCTCCAGCTTCTTTTGTGAAGGAGGTGTGGCCTTGGGACCAATTGTCACCACAGGTCTCGGATGAACAGCTGCAGGCACAGGAACATCAGAAGCAAGTGCAGCACTAACCTTTGGCTCCACAGATGGGAGATTTTCTTTTCCTCTATCAGCAACAGATGGTTGAGGTGGAACAGAAGTAGCCATCATGCCACGGGGAGCTGCAGATACAGTATTGTCACTGCATACACCGTGGTCGGGAATACTGTCCCGGTTAGCCCACCATAGCTTGATGAAGCGGTTACCCATTACAGCATCTGGTGCCTTTAGAGCAGCTTCTGCCTCTTCTCTTTTAGAGAACTGGACAAAGGCTCGTTCACTATTCAGCGGTATATAAATGTCAATAACCTCTCCAAATTTTTTAAAATGTGAAAGAAGGGCCTCCCTCTTGTTATTTTTCAGGGGAATACCATTGACAAATAGAGTACGTAAAGCTTTTTGGGATGTTCTCCCAACATTACACACAGGATCATTTCGTAGCCTTGGGGTAGCAGCAGAATTCATAAATTTTGGGTCAACATCCTCTGAAACGGTCATTTTCCTTTGATTGGCACTATCTGGAACATTGGATAGTGCCTCCTCCTGATCTTTTGCTTCATTTCCGAGATGTCCCATGAAAGCTACGTTACTATCAACTTTTCCTGTCATTTCTAATTTCTTTCCAGAATTTCCAATCCGTCCCCAAACAGACGAAGTTGTACTCTGTGAACCAACAGCAGTGGCAATGTCTCTGCCTGGGCTTTTAGTGTCAGTACCATCGGATAACCTGAAATTGCGATGATCAGAAGAATCAGCATCCCAGAGGGGTTCAGTGCCATCAATCTTGGGTGAAGGGAACCTTAGAAGTGCACTTGAATGTTCAGGACGATCATTATTCCACAGAGGCTGATCAGGATCATAAAAATCGGCTTCAACCGCACCAGTAGAAGCAGACAAGACTCCACTCAAACCTAACCCATCGTCACTCATTCCAGGCTTGCTTCTTTTACCATGTAAACCTTGGCTGTTTGTCAACAGGCTAGAAGGAGCACTGACCAAAGGTGACGGTCCTATTCCAGCTGGCATCCCCAGTAGGCGTGCACTCGGAAGTGAAACGGGGAGATTGAACTGTGAGAGGCTCTGCAATTTGCAAAACCAACTACTAATTATGCAAGTTGGAACAAACTCGTGACCAAGAAAAGATATTCATCAATGCTTTTGTTTGATAAGATGCCTGCGTAAATTAATAGAGGAAAAATGGCCTAGGTCAACGCCATCATTGCCTCTCTATGAACCAACCAGTGCATATGCTTATCAATAAAACAATCTTTTGACTTATGAGCTGCCTCTTAGGTGGGGTGCCTACGCCAAAGTTACATCAACTGAACAATCTAAAGCATCCAAAAAATGAACATTCCAAAAGAAAGTGAACGACTGATCTGTTAGGATCATCCAATTGGTTGATTTTTGTGTTGCAACCAATCAGGCATACAAAAATTAACTTGTAAAAATGAAATGGTTAGATTATGGCAACCAGATCCAAACGGCAGCTGGTATAGATAATATCTGCAAGTCAGTTTTGTGTGACTAGAACCAACAATTCTTGTTAGAAACTAGAAAAGACATGGCATGACACTGCCAACCAGAATGCAACAGCTAGCTAAAAACAGGCTAACAATCAATGCGTGCTAGCTATGATATCTGATACTTCAACATGCCCAGCAAAACCACATCAACACGATACGATATAGATACTAATGCCGGATACTGCAATGGTACTTCTATGGAACAATTTTTTCTATGCAACAATTTTATCAGTTCCTATTGCATTATTCATTTGTTATAACTTCCAAAAGTTTCTTTATTTGTTTTGTCAAAAGTATATCAATTGCATATTGTATCTTACTGTAAGAAACTTTAAAATATTAAGAGCTCTACATATGTATGGCATGATGTAAACCTAACCCCATCACTGGTATCTGGTAAAGAGGAACCAAATCAAGATGAAAGCACGAATAGAAGGCCATCCTCCCTGCCTCTTCTTTATGCACATCACATATAAAGGGTGGTTGCTACCAACCATTCAAGGGGTCCCACTAAGGAGATCTCATAGATCGCAAGATGATCTGATCAAATGAACATACATTTGATCAATAGAGTTTTTCCGAACTTGTTAGGGTCATCTGATCCAATCGGCTTTTGACCTAGGAGATCCCCTAGAATAGACACATTGAATGGCGGATCTCGACTGTGCTGCTTGTGAGTCGGATGTAAAGCAACGGCAGGGAAGAGATTTCTTCCTGTCTTCCCATCCTTGAGAAATCTGCCTCACCAAATTCATGGCAAAGGCTTATGTCAGTGAAGGGTATGCTCATGAAAGCGCATAAGCAATTGAGAAAGAAAAATACCTGAACATCTTCGACAACAATTCGATTTACACCATGCTCCATTGGGCACATATCGCCTCTCATACAAAATCCACGCTCCTCAAAGTCTCTACAGTGTTGACGGGGCATGCCAATACTCAATGAAGGATTGATCGGTGGTCTAAGTGTTCCTTGAAAACCAAGGGGATGGAGCGCGTCCAGACCCCCAGGGGGCATTCTTGGAATTAACCCAAATGCACCCCAAGATGCACTCTGTGTACTTGAAGCATTCTGCAACCCCCTTCCTGCAAACAGACTAGGAGGTGTAGGTATCTGCGGAGCCATTCGTGATGAAAAATCAAGAGTGTCAACGGAGCTGAACCTTGAATCATGTTGGCTCCAGGGGCCAGAACTCCTTCCTCTTCCTCTATCTATTGGAAGACGGCCTAGTGACGCAGATAAATCAAAACGATGACCAGCGTCACCACGAAATGCCTGGTTTAATCTGGTCCTCTGACCTAAATCCAAAGGAGCCCGGGGAAACGGTGCGAAGCCAAGGCGCCTTTTTTCGAACTTTGCAGAGAGGCAACTCTCCAAAGGAGCAGGCTTATATTCTTTCATGCTTTCAATTGACTGAGGATCACTCTCCAGGAACATCTGCCCATTTTCAAAAGGTTTGTTACGCTTTCTGTTTGGCCTACTAAGAAAATGTTCCTGCACATCTTTGTTAAAAAACTGAGACTGGGTTTCCCGCCTCCGATGCTTATGGTTGCGATCATCATCGTCGTCATCACTGACTTCTTTCTCCTCAGAATCGCTTGCATGACCAGAATGAGAAAGATCCTCCGACTTCGGAGACGTATTTTTCAGTTCTGTCAAATCCTCTGTAGCGAGTGATGGAGATGGTTCAACTTGCTTGATAGCATCCAAACTCTCAGAAGGTGCAACAATTGAACCACCTTCTAGGGCGTTGAACAATTTTGTGATGAAAGACTTCGTATCTACAAATATGAAAAAAAGAATTGAAGCAACGAACACAGAAAAAGTGGTTAAATAACCTCTCTTTATAATAGAAAAACCTATTGAATGCCAGGTTTCATGTGCTCATGTACTTATATTCGTGTGCACAAGATGATATGAATAAAGAAATTTAAATTAAATAGACATCACATTCCAGAAAATGATCCAAATAGGCTAGATTTCAGTAACATGGAAAAAATGGCCATGAACGTCATAAGTTATAAAAAAAAAACTCTTAAACAATCCGACGAAGTTGTTGACTCATTGACCACAAGCTCCGTAACAAAGACACAACACGTGTTGATATTCGACACTGATACTGAATGTCAGACAAACTAACCTCCCACAAATCCAATATGCCAAAACGTCTGTACAATTAATCACATATGTTAAGAGAGATTTTTAAGAAAAACTACAGTTCACATTGGGCATAAAATGTATAAAAGAGTTATTTATATTGACTGATATACATAAAATCATATCTATAAAAAATATTAAATAATAACTGAAAGCAAAATATTTGAATAAATTAAGATTTGTTTGAGAAAGATACGGCATGTGTCCGAGACAGTGTTTGACCCAGTGCGCTCCTGTGCACTCCGGCCAGAACAACCTTAGCACTTCGGCCCCTGGGCCGTAGTTTGCTCCAGAGCTTGCAGGTTTTTGAAAAGAAAATATTGACTTGCTTTCGAAAACCCCACGATTATACAGACAATTAATCATGAGCGGCAAACACAAGCACATGTTAAGGATGATATGAGCAGATAGAAGACCATCAGTCCCCATTTCGGCAAATTCTTAGTACATAGGAGTTGACAAATTTCCAAGAAGTTATTGTCAGATACTATGCAATAATAGTGTCAGACACATGCTGGCACACTGTTTCAAACAAACCTTAATTTATTCAATACTTTGTTTTCAGCTATTATTCATGCATCATTTATCTGATTTTAACATATATCAGACTATCTAAACATTTTTTTCCATATTGTAGACTTAATCTGAACCGAAGTATTTTAAAAAATGTCCCGAAATATGGAATAAACTATACGAACCTGTCGGGTGTATCGTGTTTGCGGGGATGTCTAATACTCCGTATCAGTTTCGGATACCAACGCATGTCTGTGTCCTTGTTACAAACTTACATAGCATATGAGCAGAAAATCATTGTAGGGAGGGTTTTCCAAACCTTTCTTTTTCTCTAATAAGCTTTTTCTGTTTTTCACAAAGAATTAAATTTCTGGAATAACACTAGGAAATTGGAACTGTGTCATATTCCTCCTGCGTCAATGTCCGAGTGGGTAATGGGGGCAGACTGTAATAGGCAATATGTGGACCAGTAATTCACCTATCCATCATGGGATGAGTAACCAATTGTCCTACGGAAACACCTGATACAGAGGACCCGAAGTTGCGATCAGATCCGATTGACCTGATCTGTTCAAATTCCACAGAACCAGCAGCTTGGGTCTGTTCCTATCTGACCCAACCCTGAAACTTAGTATGGACGGCCTCTTTTGGACAGTAGAATGGGGAGAGGGGAAAACAACTTATTACTTCCACCACAATGATGTCAAGACTCAAGATCAAATCAGATTGTAAGAGCTCAGAATTGCATGGGTAATTCTTTAAGCAACATAGGCACAGCAGTCTTTTCATCTTTGGTGACCACCTTTCCAAACTGAGGATAGGTCGAAATATTTTTTAAGAATGGTTCCACCAATCTAGGTGTAGTATTAGTCTTTTTCCTTTCTTTATGTGGGTCTGCAGGCTCTTTATGTAAGTGGGCTTACCTAAGTCCACACAACACATATATATACGTATAGTGGGGGATGGCTAGGGGCTCAATACCCCAATACATTTTTCACTTCTTCTCTTTCTCTCTTCTCCTCTTTCCCTCTAAACCCTAAATTATCTTCTTACTGTTGTGATTTAGGTTGTAACCAGTAGAGGAAGAATAGAGAGAGAAGTAGTAATTAAGGCAGAAGAAGATGGAGAAAGAGATTAGGGTTAGAGAGAGAGAAGTGGGAAAGAGGAGAGGTTGAATGTTAATTCAATCTCTCTCACACATGTATATATATAATGGGGGAAAAACCCCTACAAGCCAAAATCGTGGAGTTAAGTAGTGGGTCCACTTGACTCCCACAAACATAAAAACCCTCCTACATATGAAATAAAGGAACCCATGTGGGAAGTGGGACGCAGCCAACTTATGGACACCCACGTAGGTGTGAAACATAAACTCCATCACTCCCCCTCAAGCTAGGGCAAAGATATCCATCATGCCCAGTTTGCCAATCAAAGTATGAAGAATAGACTTGTTCACCCTCTTCGTGAGTATGTCTGCAACCTGCTCCTGGGTTCTCACATAAGGAGTACAAATCAATCCCTATTGAAGTTTCTCTTTGATGAAGTGACGATCCACTTCAATATGTTTAGTCCTGTCATGCTGAATTGGGTTGTGAGCAATGCTAATGGCGGCTTTGTTGTCACAATAAAGACTCATCGGCTGTCACCTAGAGTCCCAGTTCCTCAAGCATAGTCCTCAACCAAAGGAGCTCACATACACCATGTGCCATAGAGCGGAACTCAGCCTCTACACTAGATCGAGCAACAACCGGCTGCTTCTTATTGCGTCAAGAGACAAGGTTCCCTCCGACTAAGATACGGTAACCTGATGTGGACTGACGATCAGTAACTGCACCTGCCCAATCTGCATCAGTATATGCTTCCACTCGAAAGTGTCCGTAACGTTCGAACAATATGCCACGGCCTAAGAGCCCTTGAGATAGCAAAGAACTCTGTGAGCTTAGCCTCAAGATGCGATGACCGAGGTACGTGCATAAACTAATTGATGACACTCACAGCATAAGCAATATCAGGGCGAGTGTGAGCCAAGTATGTCAACCTGCCAACCAATCGCTGAAACATGGCAATATCTTCAAGAGAATCGCCCTCCTCTGGAGTCAGTCGATAGTTCTGATCTATCGAAGTCTCTGTTGGTCGAGCACCCAAATACCAATCTCATGCAGTAGATCCAATACATACTTCAGTTGAAATATGATGATGCCTTTCTGTAATTGAGCACATTCAATCCCTAGAAAGTATTTCAATAGCCCCAGATCCTTCATCTCAAACTCTGAGGACAAGAAGGCCTTGAGCTGCTTTATCTCCGTGGGATCATTCCCGGTGATGACAATGCCATCAACATAGACTATCAGCGCAATGGTACTAGTCTGCTAGTGCTTCAAAAACAACGTGTGATCGGCTTGACTCTGCTTATAGCCCACTCGTTTGATCACACTGCTCGAACCATGCTCTTGGAGACTGTTTTAGCCCATACAGGGCTTTCTTCAACTTACACACCTTGTCGTCACTTCCAGCAAGTTTCACCCCAAGTGGTAGTTTCATGTACACCTCTTCTGTCAGATCCTCATGCAAAAAGGCGTTCTTCACATCGAGCTAATGTAAAGGCCATGATAGATTAGCCGTTAAGGATAGAAGAACTCTGACTGAGTTCATCTTGGCTACAGGTGTAAATGTCTCCTGATAGTCAATCCCATAAGTCTGAGTAAATCCCTTGGCTCCAAGCCGTGCCTTGTACCGTTCAACTGACCCATCAGCTTTAAGCTTCACTGTAAAGACCCATTTACACCCCTCAGGTTTCTTTCCTCTAGGTAATGGAACAAGATCCCATGTTTTATTTTTCTCAAGAGCTTGCATTTCATCCATCATAGTTGCTTTTCACCTTGGGTGACTGAGTGCATCTACAACACTAGAAGGAAAAGAAATAAATGAGGCAATACTAACGAAATTCTGATAAGACGGAGACAGAGACATAATGAGAGATAGGGTATTCTGTACAAGTACGTGCACTCTTCCGAAGTACAACAGGGAGATCCATATCAGTGCTCGTACAATCCTCAAAGATAGAAGATGCATGTGGCTCAACAACAGAAATAAGAACTGAAGCAGGGACAGAAGCAATACTTGGAATTGGATTCGAGGGAAGACTCGCGGGCGCATGGTTAGTGGCTTGTCCTTTCTTCTTGGTTCTGACGTAGACACGTACATCCGTTGCAATAGTAGAAGTGTCCTTGTCAATCATAGGCTGAGGTCCCGACATATGGACAGACATAGGAATATGGATAGGCATAGGAATGGGGACACTCTCTTCCGCACTGTCATGCTCCCCCTGAAGAGATTCATGTCACCAAAGAAAGGTATGGACTAAGCGAAGGTAACATCCATAGAGATAAAACGACGACAGGTAACAAGATGATATCATTTGTACCCCTTTTGATTAGAAGGGTACCAAGAAGACGCATTTCAAAGCCCGCAAATCTAACTTGTCCCAAGAAGAATGATGAAGATGCACATAGCAAACACACCCAAAGACTTTTGGGGGAACAACAAAGCCCGGACGATCAAGAAGCAGGAAAGATAGAAGAATCCGAAATCCTATAACACGAGATGGCATACGGTTGATAAGGTAGGCCGCAAGTAAGATAGACTCAGACCAATAGTGTTTCGGAACTTGCACGCCCAATCGGAGAGCACACTCAACTTCAAGAAGATGGCGATTTTTGCACTCAACAGTCCCATTTTGTTAGAGGTGTGGAAGGACACGAGGTCTGATGAACAATGCCATGAGATGCAAAGTAGGATTTAAGGCCTCCATCTAAGTATCACACCCCCCCCCCCCTATTGTCAGAGCGAAGGACCTTGAGAGTGGTATGGAACTGAGTGGAAACCATCTTATGAAACTCTTGGAAAATGGTGAACACTGCATATTTGGTTCGCATGAGGTACACCCAAGTACAACCACTGAAGTCATCAACAAAAATAACAAAGTACCAATATCCAAACAAAGAAGTCATGGGCGCAAGGCCTCACACATCAGAATGCACAATGGAAAAAGGAGCAGTACTTTTATTCTCACTAAGAGGAAAAATAGAACGACAATGCTTTGCCAGTTCGTGTTGTTGTTTGAGGTTGTCACCAATATGCTAAAGATTGAGAGAGAGAGATAATGGAGGTTAGGGAGAGAATGAGAGATTAGGGTATGAGAGATAATGGGGAGATTGAAGTGAATATTCAATCCTTTTTTTTTTATAGGTAAAAGATATGTATTAAAACGAGGCTGAGAAGGCCCTCAAAAGCTATACAAAAGAAGCAAAAAAACGGGGCGGAAGCCCTGAAACACCAAACTCCCAACCCATCAAGAAAACCTACACTAGGAAATCAAAAGATCCCAACGAAACACAAAATCTTCAAATCTGAAGTGCTGAAGCTCGGGAAAGATAGAGCTCCAATAATACACTGAAGCTTTGATCTTCAAGATAATCTTCTCCACCTCTGCCTTCTTATCTTCAAAAATACAGAGATTTCTCTCTTTCCATACCTCCCAGCAAATAGCGAAAGGAAAGTGAATATTCAATCTCCCATAAGTAATATTTATAAGTAGGGGAAACCCCTTCTACAAGTAAAGGAGAAATCGTGTGGGTCATGTGAGGGCCCACCACTTAACCCACCAACATGAAATAAAGAGATTGTGGGTTAAATGGATGAGCCCATCACTTAACCCGTAAGCAATAGAGAATAAACCCCACGTGGGGTAGTGGAACGCAGCCCACTAAGAACACCTCCACGTGGGTGTACATAGAATCCAACACTCCCCCTCAAGCTGGTGCGAAGATATCCATCATGCCCAGCTTGGCTATCAATGTATTCAGGATTGACTTGTTGACTCCCTTAGTAAGTATATCGGCAACCTGCTCCTGAGTCCTTACATAGGGTGTACAAATCAATCCATGCTGAAGCTTCTCCTTGATGAAGTGCCTATCAACCTCGATGTGTTTAGTCCTGTCATGCTGAACTGGGTTGTGACCAATGCTAATGGCCGCTTTGTTGTCGCAATAGAGGCTCATTGGGTCTGTCACCTTGACTCCTAGTTCTGCTAACATGATCTTCAACCACAAGAGCTCACACACTCCATGTGCCATGGAGCGGAACTCTGCCTCTGCACTGGATCGGGCGACAACTGGTTGTTTCTTACTCCTCCAAGACACCAAGTTGCCTCCAACAAAGGTACAATAACCTGATGTAGGCCGTCAATCGATCACTGCACCTGCCCAATCTGAATCACTGTATGCTTCCACCCTAAGGTGGCCATGAACTCCAAACAATATGCCTCGACCTGGTGACCCCTTGAGATACCGAAGGACTCTATGTGCAGCCTCAAGATGTGGTGACCGAGGTGAATGCATGAATCGGCTAATGACGCTTACTGCATAAGCAATGTCAGGCCGTGTATGAGCAAGATATATCAATCTGCCAACCAATCGCTGAAATAAGGCAGGATCACCTAGAAGTGTACCGTCCTCCGAATTCAGCTAATGGTTCTGATCAATAGGAGTATCTGCTGGTCGCGAACCCAAATACCCAATCTCACTCAGTAAGTCTAGGATACCATGTTGTTGTTTGAGGTTGTCACCAATATGCTAAAGATTGAGAGAGAGATAATGGAGGTTAGGGAGAGAAGGAGAGACTATGGTTTGAGAGAGAATGGGGAGATTGAAGTGAATATTCAATCTCCCATAAGTAATATTTATAAGTAGGGGAAACCCCTTCTACAAGTAAATGAGAAATCGCGTGGGTCAAGTGGGGGCCCACCACTTAACCCACTAACATGAAATAAAGAGATTGTGGATTAAGTGGATGAGCCCATCACTTAACCCATAAGCAATAGAGAATAAACCCCACGTAGGGTAGTGGAACGCAGCCCACTAAGAACACCCCCACGTGGGTGTACATAGAATCCAACAGTTCGCACGTTTCACATTGAAAAGGAACTGCAGAAAGATAAGAGAAAACAGGGAAGACACGCTTTAAAACTGACACTGGGACATGTCCTAGCCGGTTATGCCAAAGCATCAACTGGTCTTTATTGACTCGACTACTACTAATGCTGGACTGGTGTGCAGACGAAGAGACCAAAGAATCCAGGATGTATAAACCACCGTCCTCACATCCACTGCCAATCGTTCGTCTCGACTCCAGATCCTGAAACACACAGTGAGAAGGAAAAAACGTTACACTGCAGTTAATACTTTTAGTAAAGCTACTAACAGGTAATAAATTAACAATGAATTGAGGAACATGGAGAACAAAAGACAGAGATAGATCTAGAGTTGCATGAACAACCCCTTTGCCAGAGATAGAGGAATAGGCACCATCAGCTATCCGAACTTTATCACGACTAGAACAAATACTGTAACTAGAAAAAACGAAGGACATACTAGTCATGTGATCGGACGACCCTGAATCGATGATCCAAGAGGGGCTGGAAGGAAGAGTAGAGGCGAAAAAAGCAGACCCAATACCTGTGTGAGCAAAGGCAGAGGTGGAAGTGGAAGCCTGGCCGTTGAGTTGGGCCATCATGCGGCGAAATTGCTCAAGATCTGTAGGAAAGAACGAGTCCATGTCCCCAGAGGAGGTAGACACGGGAGGTGCGGTGTCCTGAGTAACTGAGTGTGCTGCATGAGAGCCATGTTTAACCGGGAGATGTCGTTAAGAATTCGGGGCTTGTCTTGAGGGACAACCATGGAACTTCCAGCAAGTGTTCTGGATATGGCCCATGCAACCGCAATGATCACACTTAGGTCATGGCCATGCGTCCCTAAGCTCCTTCGGACTCGATTTCTAGCCCTTCTGATTGGCAGCAACCAGGGCAGAACGGTCACAAGTATCACTCCCACTACGGAGTTGCATAGCTGAGCGGCGATTGTCCTCTCCCTGAATATAAGCATAGACCTATGCTCGAGAAGTGGGGGCAAGGTGCCAAGAATCTGAACACGAGCTCCCTAAAAGCTATGATTGCCAGAGAGGAACTGGAAGATCCGTGAACGTTCAACCATAGTCTTAAAGGCCTTGACATCATCTGCGCACACGAGAGAGTAGCTCAGGTAGTGATCCATCTCCTCCCATTTGCTTCTAAGCGAAGCGTAATATGTACCCAACTTCATCTCCCCCTGACGAAGACAGGCAATCTCGCTCATAGAGCATAGCAAAATTTCCCACTGAGAATATGTCTAAGATACGGCATCCCAAACATCTTTGGTTGTTGGTAGGAACATGAACCCTTTGTTGATCTGGGGTTGCATCGAATGAAAGAGCCAGGACATCACGGTTAAATTCTACATAACCCATATCCCGTGAGATTTGTCCATCGGATCCGGTTGTTTGGCAACACTGGTCAGATACTCACTGTAACCACGTTCCCCGATGTACATGCGAGCGAAAGTCTTCCATTCCAGATAGTTCGTACCATCAATTTTCATTATGGTGATGCAGAGCTAAGGATTGTAGTCTCAATGAGACCAGTGGGTCACAGAACTACCCTCAAAAGAAGAGCCAGAGACCGCGGATGTGACCTCGGAGGAACTCATCAGAACAGAAGCACTGAAAATAGCAGGTAGTGGATTGAAGGCTCACACAGATCCGAAACAAGGTACAAAGGATCCCCAAAGGCTCAATAAGAGGTGCGTCTAGAGCAGTAGGGCCCAGAGGGTGTGATTTTTAAAAAAAAAAAATCAAAACCCAAAAATTGGATGGAGATTCAGGTGAAAATATGGAAATTAGGGTTCGGATGATCAAAAAAATCCAAACCAAATATCCAGTAGTCCATATGAGTGTTTTGCAGAGGTCGGCTAGGTTAGAGAGGCTACCGTGGTGCGGATCTTGGGAAAATCAAAAACCCAATATTCTAGAGATCGGGGCGATTTTTTGAAACTGGCGATCTGACGGTCAGAAAATTCCAAAACGAACTTATGACAATTAGAGCACTTCTGATCATGGTCTTCCTTTCTTTCTTCTTCTTCTAGTTCTTTCTTTCCTCTTCCTTTTTTGAGTAAGCTACTCTCTCTAAGGTTTCAAGAAAAGCAAAACAAAACCCTGGCTTCGTTGTTTTTTTATAAGTATACATTTATTATTCCCCCCTAACCCCCCTAAGGTAAGAACAGGACCAAACCTAGGTCTTTGGGAATTACCCCACAAAGACTCAATCCCACGTCGGTGGGTACAACCCCCCACAGCCTGACCAACTCAGTTGTTGGTGGGTTTATACCTAGATGATGAAGATATGAAGATCTAGATACTCTTTGGAGGTTGTTTCAAGTTATGGTGCTGTGAATGGTGTGAGAACAAGTTTGAGTGTTTGTTTTTATGCCCTAGGGTTCCAGTACATGTGTTGGTTTATATCTCTACAGTTTGGGTTTTATTTGGGCACCCAGGAGGCTTCTTCGGGCTATTCTCTTCAAGTTGTACCTACCTGTGGACTTCTCTGCGATTGTTGCAACCCCCAGGGAGATTTTCCGCAAGTGCCGCACCTCTGAGAAGCTATTTCTCCAAGTGCCGTAACCCCCTATAGGTACCGCACCCCCTTGTGGACTCCTCTGCAGGTGGGCTATTCTCTTCAAGTTGTACCTACCCGTGGACCTCTCTGCGATTGTCGCAACCCCCAGGGAGATTTTCCGCAAGTGCCACACCTCTGAGAAGCTATTTCTCCAGGTGTTGTAATCCCTACAGGTACCGCACCCCCTTGTGGACTCCTCTGTAGGTGTTGCACCCCTCCAAGAGAGTTTTCTCCAAGTGCCACACTGATGCAGGACATCTAACCGATACTCCCAAAAGTCGCAACTGATGGGGCGTGAGATTAAATTCCTTTATCTCATAGCCTATGATCTAGGCCCTCAGTCGAATCCTCCTTTGTGGATCCCATTTCACAGGCCATCCCACCTCGAGTGTGCCACATTTACGCAAGTTGTCCCACTCGAGCCCGGTGTGAAAAATGCCCCTACATTTAATAACCCCCGGTGAGAAGTCTTGAACACGAGACCTCCCGCTCTGATAGCACTTTGATGCAAGACATCCAACCAATACTCCCAAAAATCCGCAACTAATGGGGGCGTGAGATTAAATTCCTTTATCTCATAGCCTAGATATAGGCCCTTGGTCGAACCCTCCTTCGTGGGTCCCATTTCACATAGGCCATCCCACCCTGAGTGTGCCCCATTTATGCAAGCTGCCCCATTCGAGCCCGGTGTGAAAAATGCCACTGCATTACACTTTACACCCCCACTACAGGTGCCGCAACCCCCCCCCCCCTCCCCGGGTGAACTCTATCATTTGGATAACAAGACTAGTTTTGGTGATGGAAAACCCCCCGCTTAGGGTCCGTCTGATTGTGTCAATGCCCAGATTACTTCGGTGTAACTTAATGGCACAAATTATTTGTCGTGGACTCATTCTATTCGAGTTTTTCTTTGTGCCAAGAAAAATTCAAGTTTTTAGTTGAGGATCCGCCTCATGTTGATGATAAATAGATTGAAGATTCGATGAGCGACAATTCGATGGTGATGACGTGGTTATGGCACAGTATGGAGCCATCCATCTCGTCTAATGATATTTCTGGACACCGCAAGTAGATTTGGGATGCAATGAAGGAGATGTACTCCCAAGATGGGAATGTTTCTCGTATTTATGACTTGTTTGAGACATTGTTTACCACGAAACACGGGGATAAATCTCTTAGCATTACAGTGCTTTACAGGGGTGTGGGGGAGCTTCAGATCTATCACCCCTCACAACTGATCTAGAGCTGTTGAAATGCCAACATGAAGAATTTCAAGTTGCTCCCTCCAGCTTGAACCCAGAGTATTAACTCTATTAAATGACAACTTCTTGCAAGTGAGACTTTACCCAGTGCGGTCAATGTCTATTTTCTCATCTTCAGTAGGCTTCCCTTGGTAGCTCTTCTACTCCTAGTTCTAAGGAGTCATCAGTCTTGGTTTCTAGCAACCACTCAACAGGTGCTTGTGCTCGTGAGATCGTACTAGGGGCGGGTCATGGCCGCCGAGATTTTCGTGGCAGTCGTGGTGGCTCTACAAGTCGTGGAAGCCGTGGTGGTGGTGGTGGTCGTGGTGATTTGAAGTGTACTTACTACACATCGAAGATTTTTGTTGGGATAAGTGGGGACGCCAGCTTGGGCCAATCATGCATCTGAAGACTCTTCTCAGCCCCAGACTGATATTCCATCCCAGGCTCCTCTTGCTAGTACATTGTCTCCCACTGTTTCTCACGAGAACACTACTCAGCTTGACCAACTCCTTCAGAAGTTGAATTCTCTTAAGTTGAATGTCTCTGAAACGTGAGTATTCTTCAGAGAAGGCAAAAGATGCAGAAAGATCAATCCTAGCTAAAAGGTCCTGCATGGTCATATCTTCCTCATCGAGTCAGGAAGAACAATCTGACACAAGCAACATTCGGGGAGAAGTAGTGTCTAAACCTAACCTGGACATGAGAAAGCCTCCATCACCAGTTGGCTCCCCTAAATACACCTCAAGCCACACCTATCAACGCCTTGCTTGAGAAGAATGAACTCTTGATTGAAGAAACCAAATACTTCGATCCTGGTTCTTGGAAGCCGTGGAAGGTCAAGATGCGAGGGCTATCCTCAGAAGCATTAAGGAATTACTTAAAGACCTCATTATTTAACTGCTTTTTTCTTTTCCCCCTTCTTTATTTTCTTCTCATTTTTATTTTGGTTAGAATGAAAGGCTTAAGCATAACCAGTGTTACAAGGGAATGTTTTGATTTCGGTGGAATTTAAGGTAAATAAAAGACAAAGGTGGCCTCCCTTTTATCAATCCCTTTGGGCATATAGTCACTAGTTTGTGTTGGATTGAAATGGTAGGCTTAACATAAAACTTTTCATGCAGCCAAATTTAAAGTCTTTGGTCTCTAGAGTCTGGCCTCCTTCATCCTTACCTTGAGTGAAGGGAAAGAAAGGATCCAAGGACGACCATAAATTTTGGGAAAAGAAAGATGGGAAAAGGAAGGCCAAAATAGAGGAACAACCTAAGCAAAATAAAGGTTGCTTCTTGTGTGGAGGGCCCCATCAAGTACATGACTCCCCCAAGAAGGAGAAATTTTCCTCCCTAGTTGCTGAGGAGGATTAGGAAGAGGAACCCATACAAGTAAATCCCCTTCAGTTGCTAAATACCCTTCAGATCAACATGGCCAAGTAAGGGCATACTTGGACTCAGTGCCAATGAGGACGTCGGGTTCTTCTGGTGGGGGTGGTTTGTTAGCACCTTAAGATTTAGCACGGGTGTTGGCTACATAAAGCTAAAACAAACACCCATACAGCTCCCATGTTGAGATGGGAGTGACAAGGACGTGCGCGGACAGGTGGCCTGGACGTCCAACACTATTGTGGGCAACGATAGGGGGGCATGCACAGGCATGCGGCCTAGACGCCTAGCACATGCGACGGACATGTGCAAACAAACAAGCGTACATGGCATTGCTATTACGCGGACATGCGCTTGTGGCAAAGGTGTTGGCTACATGGAACGGAATGCCAACACCAATGAGGCTCCCATATTGAGATGGGTGTGACAAGGACGTGCATGGGCAAATGACTTGGACGTCCAACTATATCATGGGGCGACAATGGAGGAGTCGTGCACGGGTGTGTGGTACGGACGCCTAACACATGCGACAGACAAATGTGTGCGGACAGACAAGCATATATGGCATGACAGTTATGCAAACGAGCGTATGTGGCATGGTAGTTACACGGACAAGCGCTTGTGACAAACAAAGCCAGACTAGAATAGACCTTGGGGGCGTGATGCGAGAGCATTCTACTACGATAGTCTGTGCTACACCGAATTTATGCCAGTCAAGCAAATGAACCATCTTTACTATTTATAGAAAATCTCGTTTTCACTATTTATAGTAAGTCCAGAAATTACAATATATAATAAATCCCATTTTTACTATTTATAGTAAATCCATAAATTACTATATATAGTAAATCTCATTTTTACTATTTATAGTAAATTATGATTTTACTATTTTTAGATAAGTGGAGCCTACGAAGATTTGTTTTAATTTAACTAGGATTTTCAATTGAAATTAGATTTTATTTCCAATTAGGATTTTTATCATTGATTGCAGTAGTTGACTTGTATTAGGAATTTCTAATTTCAATTAGATTAGAATTAAGAAAGTTCAAGTAGGGAGTCCTATAAAAGGTGATGTACCATTTGATTTTGATAATAAAAATTATGAATAAAGAAATAGAAATCTCTCTCGTGGTGTGAAGCCATCTTCTCTTGGTGCAAAGCCAAGCTAATTCGGTGCGAAACCGAAAGTGTCTTTCTATCCCTATCTCTTTCTCCATCTCTTAACTTATTCTCTTCTCTTTCTCCATCTCTATCTTCTTTTTTGGTCCATTTCTTACCTAAGAAAACCCAAATCATACCACAACAACGTGAATAGTGCCGCGAATAGTGAACTTCTCTTCATTCCTCTCAAAAAATCGTTGAACAGTACCCTCGGCCTACGGCAAATTTGGTATCAGAGCAAGTTCGAAACTCCTGATCGAAAAGATGTCTCATATTAGTTTCGCATTAGCTAAACTAAACAATATGATAAATCGTTTTTAAAAACGGAATAAGAGACCAGATAAATCGTATTGAGCAAACTGAAGGCGATGATCTCTGTCAGAGTTCCAATCAGCAGCCGCCGTCTTGGAAAGTCACCGCCACCACCACCGGCTTTTCCACCTCTTCCGGGCAAGCTATTGGAAGGCTTCATAGTAAAAAAAAAAAAACCTAAAGAGGTCTCAAAGCAAGTCGAGAAAAAAATAAACAAAGAAATAAAAGCCATTGAATAAGAGGGTGTTTTCCATCCAAGGAAAATGAAAGAATTAACGATGAAGAAAAAGCCAAAGCTGAGGAATTAGCCAATCATGAAGCTCTTCTAATTGAATCAGACGAAAAGACGAGGGATAAGCAGATTGATCTGCCTGTAGTTATGCAGAATGAAAAGGTTGATGATTCCCCTATTTTGGACGCTCCAACTGAAGATGGCCCAAAAAGTATAGAAGATCCCAGTCCGAAGCATGATACTTCTGTTGTTTCAAAACTAATAGTTGAAAATGAACCAGATGGAACAAGCAAAGATTTCTTATCCAAGAAGACTAGAGTTGAGAACATAGACCATGTTTCAGAAAATTTACACTTGTCGAAAATGCAAAAGAAGAAGCTAAAGGGAAAGTACTCCAAATATCTCTTCCGCTGGAAAAGCCAATTACAATATCTCAATTTGAATTCGAGGTCGAATTCTTTTCAACCAGGATTGATGCAGGATTATTCTACTATGATAGTCCGCGCTACACCGAATTTGTGCCATCAAGCAAATGGACCATGTTTACTATTTATAGTGAATCTCATTTTTACTATTTATAGTAAATCTCATTTTTACTATTTATAGTAAATTCTGATTTTACTACTTTTAGATAATTGGACCCCACGAAGATTTGTTTTAATTCAACTAGGATTTTCAATTGAAAGTAGATTCTATTTCCAATTAGGATTTTTATTATTGATTGCATTAGTTGACTTGTATTAGGAGTTTCTAATTTCAATTAGATTAGAATTAGGAAAGTTCAAGTAGGGAGTTATAAAAGATGATATACCATTTGATTTTGATGATGAAAATTATGAATGAAAAAATAGAAATCCCTCTCATGGTGTGAAGCCATCTTCTCTTTGTGCGAACCCAAGCTAATTCGGTGCAAAGCCGAAGGTATCTTTCTATCCATATCTCTTTCTCCATCTCTTTTCTTATTTTCTCTTTCTCCATCTCTTTTTTCTTTTTTAGTCAATTTCTTACCTAAAAAACCCAAATCATACCACAGCATTGTGAATAGTGCCACGTGAATAGTACTGTGAATAGTAAACTTCTCTTCATTTCCCCCAAAAATCGTTGAACGATACTCTCGTCCTGTGTCGTGGGCGTGTGGTATCCAAAGGCGCTTCAGGAAGGTTGTGGCTTGGTTCAGGTTGAAGTGGCAACCACAAAAACAGACACATAGGCGGTGGTTACGATTAGTTACCAGTCCATACACTGATGGGCTGGGTAGTTACGCAATGTGTCCGATACATGAAGGTGACACCTAGGCGGTAGTTACGGTAGTTACCAGTCCATACACTTGGCATAAGTGGGATGATAAGCTGGGTAGTAACGTCATGTGTCTAATGTATGGAGGTGACACCTATGGGTGGTTGGGGGCGGTTACGGGAAGTTACTAGCCCATTGTGCAGGATTGTAACAAGTGTCCCATGATGGCACTCGATTAGTTATTGTGCTGGTCTATATAAGACCAGCCACCCATATGGTTGGGAAGACACATGAGTTGTGAGTTTTGTATTCCCTAAGTGTAAAAGAAAGAGACTAGGTTGCAGCCTTTGTAAATTGTGTTGTTCTGCATGCGTGTTGTGTACGAATGTGAAGCCTCTTCTCCCTCAATTGTAGGTTGAGACTAAGTCAGGTGGCCTTAGTACCGGTGCGGATGTGTAGAGAATAATAATTCTCAGATTCTACCCCGTAATTTTTCTTTTGATAAGTGTAGAATTTATTAAAAGCAAAAAAGGGATTACAAGGAAAGTCAAAGAGGTTGAGGAGACCTAACTAAAGGTGCAAACAACCAAACGCTAAACGGAGAAAACTACACCCCTGCTCTAGAACAAACAAGGTCCCAACGGACTACAAGATCCTCAAAAAATAAATCACAGCATTCACAAAACGCTTTGGACCAAAGAAACATCGAGCCTTTGATGTTGAGAATAATATTCGCCACCTCTTCCTCTTTTCCTTCAAAGACTCCCCCTAAATCTCTCTTCCCCCTTCCCTATAAACTGTTGCTACCTGATTTTTGCAATGTATGAGAATAATTTTATCACCTCCTCCAACTTTCCTTTATAAGTCATGCCCAAATACCAATTGAACCCCATAATTTTGACCATAACCCAATCAGAAAATTTATTCCTCAGCATTAACACCTTCTTGGTACAACCTGCATCATCACAACTGTAGAAAATAATCCCGTCAACTTATTAGATATGGAAATAACTCTAATGCCCCTCACTTAAACTTTACACGCATAACATTAAATAAAATAAAAGACTACAGTCCCCTCTATAATGGAGTGTACACTTTTCTAAACAAAATAAAACAGAAATTAAGTCCCTGTTAACTGATTTCGATGTTCCGGATTGAATGGAGGCAGCCCTGGGCCCATATGGGCCACCCTTGTGATTAAGTGGGGCCCACACTCCAGAAACTGAAGAGTGCACTAACAGTTGCTGAAAATTGACAGGACAGATTTGCACCAAAACCTCAGCTTCAAGAAACTACAATTCCTCCAAACATATGCAATACTTCATAACTTGCAAATGACCAACCAATATAATTAAAGAAAGAGCTAATTCAAATAGTAAGAATTATATTTCCAAAGCATAAAAGAAACAACAAACAAAACATGCAATCTTCTCAAATGAAAACATACCCTGACCCAAAAATTCAACTAAGTTTTCAGCACAAAGCTTTTGCAGCTCTTTAATAGGTTTGTCCTTCTTTAACAATGCTACCACATATTCTGCAAGAATCACAGGGTCAGCCTCCGTCCTGCAAAATGCAAACAACTTCCATAAAAAATTAGCAGTGAGATAGTGATATTGTCGTAATTTTTCTTTCTCCCTTTTCTGTATTTTTTTCCTATCCTTTGTATTTCTCCCCTTTCTTTAATAGAATATTCTTTGTTATCGATCAAAACAACACAAAAAATGCAATGCAAACTATTGATACAAATATGTTGCAATCACAGCGTTATAAAAAGTCACACAAAACCTAAGCCACGTTCTCCCTAATAGTAATAGTGATGCAGTAAGAAGACAGGTTGGGAAGTAATAGATAAAAACCAATCACCATCGGAGTCAAGGTTTGTTAGAGGGGACCTAAGAAAAACCTCCTCCAAGGGTAGTTTCCCCAGAAACATCCAAAAAGTTTTCCCAAGAACTAGAAGTCAAAAAGCAAATTTCATTCACTAATCCAAAAAATTCTCCATTCTTTTTTACTTGGTGACATCTGATACGGGCCTCATTTCTTTCCCAAAGAAACTTTTGTGGGGATTCCCCTCTTCTTCCAAGGTGGCTTTCTTGGTTTGGACAGCAATGCTTGACAAGATAGTTATGGTGGACCACTTTACAAGCAGAGATCTCATTAGCAAACATGTGTTTTATGTGCAAATCTTGAGGAAAGTTGGCAGATCAGTTGTTTCTTCACTACCAGTTTTCTAGAGAGGTTTGAGGAGCTTTCTTTCAGCTATTGGGTATATATTGGACTATTCCTAAGAGCCTTTTCAATCTCTTAGCTAATTGGTCTTCTATAGCCTTTTCTCATGGAGGGCATAGCTTATGGAGAGTCCTTCCTTCTGCCATTTTTCAGGTGATCTGGAAGGAAAGGATAAGCATATTTTCAAGGGCAAGGAGAACGACATAGAGGCTGTGTAATGAAGATTAAAGCTTTTCTTTACCTCTGGTCCTCTATTTTGCCAGAGTTCAAAGGTGATAGGTTCGAGGACTTTATGTTTATTGGAGGATATGCATATGGTCTCAACCAGCCGTGAATGCTTTATAGCCTTTTCTGATTTCTTGTGAGGCTTCTCTTATAACCCTCACAGCCTTGTATCTTTTTGAATAGTGGGATTTTCTACCCTATTTTGTTTTAATACACACACTCATACTTTTACCAATTAATAATATTATTACAAGAAAATGAAACTCTACAAGCTAACTTAAGGGCTAAGAAACTCATCTCAATAGTCCATCTAAAAATTTAAATCTACTGATGATAATAATCAAAACAGTCCTACAAGCATTAATACTAAAAACACTGATTTGCGGCATAATACATTAAAATATTTAGAAAAGCCCAGCCATAGATATTGTAGATCTAGAAAGACACTTTACGCATCTAATGGTTTCTCAATGGAATACTTGAACAAACTGGCATGCCAAACGAGAGGGTGACTCTCTTTGGGCCAAGATTTGAAGATTTTGGACCTCTTTTCCCAACATCTATTTGTCTCAACTTCAGTTGACAAATGATATCTGGTTGTTGGAAACGATTTGAAACGCTTGACACTTTTGATTGCATCCAGTATTACAAACATATGGTCTGGCTCATGTATACATATATCACAATGAACATGTTCCTCTACAAGACACGATTGCAGGAAACTGTACAAGAAATTGGGACACAGGTAAGAATTAACTATGCTGGTAAAGGTGAATAAAATAAAGAGATTTGAAATTCCAAACCATATCTAGAAGGATGTGGAAGTAAATTTAGTAAGCGAAAAGAATTAGAAAGCATGTATTTCAGAAAGCGAATAAAATAAATAGATTTGAAATTTCAAACCACATCTAAAAGGATGTGGGAGTAAATTTAGTAAGCGAAAAGAATTACAAAGCATGTATTTGAGAAAGTCAAAAAGAATCAGACTATCATAGGGAGTCCACTTTATATTTATCCAATTACTCTCTAATATCTAATGCTTTGCATGAGAGGGTGCTCCAAACAACACTTTTTCAACTACCGAAACCTGATCTGGGGGGAATTTGGTTTTGAGTGAAGTTTCCATAATTGGAGTTTTGAGTATTACTTATTACATGTTATTTGCCAAAATAACAAAAGGTCAAACGTGCCATCCAAATCTACAATTTCTAGCTGGTCAGGTTCAGATTACCAACATCACAGTTTGACAAGTACGTCCAACACAGCCTTAAAAAGTTAAAGCATTTCTGTAAGTCAAACAAATTAAAAGGTATGCATTTTAGTAAAACAAAGGAATTAAACGACAAACTTTTGGCAAGTGAATTAAGTTAAAAAGTGGCAAGAAGATAAAAGTGGATATTTAAGTAAACCAAAGTAGTCAGGAAGTTAGGATTCTGGAAAATAAAGAAACAAGTGAGTTGGATTTTAATTAAGTTGCAACTAAAAGGCTACATAAGTCAGTTTCAGAAAGGCCCAAGAGGAAGCACGGTTTAATGAGATATGAATTTTAACTCTCTTTCGTGTTTTCTTTCTTTATTTTTATTTTTTAATGATTTTATTTTTTAAAGCTGTTAAATTCACTCCTCTCCTGTTCTCATGTAGAGTTCCTCTTTACTTATCAAAAAAAAAATGTAGAGTTCCTCTTTTTCTATTGTTTGTTTCTTCTCTACACTAGCTCACCTGTCTTGGATGCCTATGGAATGATTTCGCCTGCGCAATGACCCCCACACCAACTCTCGCCTACGATGCTCAAGTAAAACATGTTCGAAACAAACAAACACACAAGAGGAGGATACAGATTACAGGGTAAAATTAAAAGAATAGATATGTGTTCTCGACTCCTCTGTTGAGAAAGCTACAGAAAGAAAGTAAAGACGTTACATAAACTACCACTTCTAACAACTTTATAACACAAATAACTTCTGTTGGTGTTAACTATTAAATTATATACTATATTTGAATTTGTAAACTAAGTACTTACAGGAAAATCTCTGCCCCAGCAAGCTCCTAATGTCATATTGACATGGGTAAAATTTAAAAGTGATGTTTTTGGCTTAAGCCTTTAATAAAGTTTACACTTATCAAAAAAAAATCTAAAAGTGATAAGAGGTTGAATTTGATGACAGTCCAGTAAAAACAAATTTTCCAACAGTCAGCTCTCATTGGATGATTCCATGGTAGGAAGTACTCCCCATGGCAATCTAAATACTGATAAGTCTATTCCTTGCAGACATGGAAGTATTTTTTTGCCATGGATTCACCTAATAAGGGCTAACTGAAACACTTTGTTTCTACAGGAATCACACCCATATATAGGCCAAAACGCTATCAAGTTTACAATGACCAGACAAGCTACAAGGTTTTCAAAAATCAACACGAACAGAACTTGGACATAAGTGTATTTGTTAGTGTTAGAACTTAAATTCGAAAATGATGTGTCAAACATGGCACCCCAGCAGGAGCCTATATGCTGACATGTCCGTCAAAGTGGAAGATATAACACAAGATAGCTTAAGTGCAAAAGCCATACAATGACGTCCCCACCCATAATTCTGTAATTTGGACATCTCAGGAATCATAGCCTAGCAGTACCAAGCTTCAAATGATTAAGTGTTACGAACAAAACTGTATAAGGGCTTAGCTTTCCGCACCACTATCACTTAGGTGCTTTTGGAGTATTGGTTAGGTTCCTAACATTTGGTATCAGAGTCAACCCCACGCAAGGAAATAAATTTCGGTTTCGAGGTTTATTTCGACCAACCCGGAAATGGAAATATTTCGTGGAAATATTTCGACCAGTGTGAAAATAATACATTTTCGTGGAAATGATGGAAATAATGCGGAAATGATGGAAATATTATAGAATTTTTTGTGGAAAGTATGGGAAATGATAAAAACAAGCCTAAAAACACTCATAAACTATCAAACCATAATATGCAACCATATGTAGTGTGGAAATGAATAACCATAACGGTCTATAATGGATTGGTCTTCTATATATATATATATATGGAAATGGGTTAAATGATCAAATATGAGATTTGTGGTGCTCAGATGGGACATTTCCTACCTTCGATCGAAATGTTTCTATTGATGTCGAAACATTTCGATTTAAATAATACATATTTACACCGTCAATTGACCGAAATTTACTGTTAACACGAAATATTTCGACATGTATGGAAACATTTCGTGTATGTATTCTTTCCTGTCGGTAACCTAGAAAATGGAAATATTTCGCGAAATATTTCGTTAATTTCGGGAAATTTATTTCCTTGACCCCACGTCACGGGTTCAAGTCACAGGAAGGGTGACTTGGGGAAAAGGGCTGCCTGGGGACTCGCTCAAAAAGAGAAAATAGGGGTCCTGGAAAAAATGTCGGGGGCCTGCTCATAAAAAAATGAGAAAAAAAGGGGTACTAGTGTGAAAGCCACCGTGGACGTCAGCCTTGGAAGCGTGGTTGAATGTTATGACCCAAACTATATGAGGGCTTAGCTTTTTGCTTCACTGTCACCTAAGTGCTTTTGGAATATTGGTTAGGTTCCTAACATTACATTAATGCTAAATCTACCCAACATTGTTATAGACAAGATTCTAGGTAGAACACGTCCCTTTTCAAGCTTTCATAGCCTCAGAGCCACACATCTCAAGTTAATTAGGATTCAAATTCAAGACGCTCTACATCTCTACTTATCAAGTGTTTAACTTGATTCCTCATCTCAAATTAATCCAAAACAACTAAATGATTGTTGGACTTCAGTTCAGTAATCTCAAACTATCAAAAAAGCAATTAAACTCGGTACCAAAATAGAAATTATATAAAATGGAGAGAGAATAGATAGATTTCTGAGATTACTGAATTAAATTTACAAACCAAAGGATTCAAAACTTGAACAAATTTCCATTCACACAGTACCAAGTCCAGCTTATCAACCTAGGGTTTTTCATATACGCAATGTTTTCAAATCGAACAAACTTGAAGGAACGAAAATTTGGAATCACAGGACCCCACAGACCAATAAGAACACCAGAGAAATCTAGGTTTCCCACGATCAAAGAGCGCGTAAAACAAAAGTTTCGGAATTCGAAGATCACTTACAAATGTTCAAGATTCTTCACGAGGTATCTAGTTAAGGAAGATTCTTCAATTTTCATATCTCCAATCATTACTCTTCATATCATCTGTGACAGAATGAAGTTAAGGAATACTCCTCAATTTTCATATCTCCAACCATCACTCTTCGTAATCTGTGATCAAGCACGAGGAGGACGAAGCCCTAGAAAGACGTAAATGGAGGAAAGAATTTGCACAGTGAAGGGCAGAAATATAATTACCAGACGATCAATGGGGTCGTGTTTTATTTGTTAAGCATTAATGGCGCTTCTGTTGGGAGCTTCTTCTGTATACGTTGGTAGGGTTCCTGTGAGGAGGCTGAGACGCCGGGTAGGCGCGCCTTTTTTTTTCCGCGAAAAACGAACCAAAAAAATATGCAAAGAAGAGAAAAATGAAAGCACGAGAAGTTTAGCTTGGGAATGATTTTTCCAGTGAGCTTTTACCTCTTCCAGTCAATATTTGCCAGTGATTGCCGAAAATACCCTATTTTTTAGTAGAAACTAATGTAGTTGGCACATGCGATTTCGAGAGAATTAGAGCATATTGTCACAGGCCCACTATTCTAGCCCATAACTAAGTCCATTTATGGACCAGTCCTAAGCATCCACGATCTTCCATAAAATTCCAAAGAACCATCTAGAATAAGAAGATTCTACACTCTTATGTAAGTAAATAATTGTGTACATAAAAGAAATATGTAGAGACTTCTAGAGAATTCTTAGCCGATCGTTGCCACTTGGCACAACCCTAACCATTGGTCTCAAGTTTCCATGCATAAAAAGGAATTGAGACCCTTGTTTGTAACCATCCAAGAATCAATTCGAAAGTTAGTTAAAAACATTACAACATTCCTCCCTCTTCTTCTTAGTATTCTTTGTGTGATTGAGTGAATGTCTCAGTGAGTTTGGGAACTCTCAAGGCAACTAGAAAGGGCTGCCTCAAGTGACCTTGAAGCGTGACACGAGTGTTGCACGGATCTAAAGCAAACAATTTGCAATCTGGTGACAATATGTAAAAATGGAATAAAGCAGTGATGTTATAAAAATATTATTTAATAAACAAATATTCAATTAAGTGATAGTGATTGCTAACGGTTGGATTTGATAATTTTTCTTCCATACTCATATTGAAAGTTTGGTGTGTAGGTCCATTAAGCGGTGGGCCAACCATTCATGGTAAGTTGACCCAAAAGAATGCGCTAGATGGTAAGATTTTAAGCGTGCTCCACGAATCCATGACAAAAAAAAAGCATTGTAGTAAGAATTAGCCACGTAGCACATTTTTTAGAGATCGCTGAACCCGATGGACGTATAGACAAAAAATTAGGATAATTAGTGATTTCTAACCATTGGATTGAAGACGTTTCAAATGTAAAGTGAGAAGGTCATTTTGTCAAATATTGATTGAAAGAGGTAAAATACATGATTTAAAATACAATGGTAATCATATTAGGTTATATTCCATTATAACACTATTTACCAAAATATATAGTAGGATATCAATTATAGCAGCCTTTTAATTCCATTATAATGGTCGTTATTTTTTGAAAAAAAATGTTTTTATTATTATCAAATTAAACAAATAAAAAATATAATATTTTATTGACATTCTAATCTTTTTGACTGAAATGTGACCCTTTGTAACGGTCGTGACGGTAACGTTGTGGGACCATTATACCTTTGGCCTTCCTCCTATTTGACTCAAAATCAATCTAGCAGGATTTTTCATTAATGAATGAATGCAATTATGAACTATTGATTGATTGATGAATCGATAATTGATTGATTACTTAGTGTATGCAAATTACTCTGACAAACCCCACAAGTACTAAAGATCACCTCTTTCCTCAATGTGCCCTATCATTGACCTTCTCATCTTAACATATGGATATAGATTCAACCCAGGATTAAACAAATCATTCGAATTAAAAGGATTTAAAAGAGCCTCTAGTCAATTCACATGCACCATCATTTTAAAAATCTTTTATATTTGTCGAGAATCAATTTTCAGCCATCCGTTTAAAATGATTAAAACAAGTTACACTATCAGATTTAAGCATCATAGGATAAATAAAAAGGTATCGACTAAAATCATCTATGAAAAGTATATAAAATCGATAACCCGAAGATGACCCATGACCAATATGGAGCCCGAAGCTTCTTTCGTAACTCCCGGAACTTCTTCGTAGTGGTTCCGTTCCACTAGCTCCGTCTGTATAATCATATGTAGGCCTAGTTGCTGCGGGTACAGCAATTGATTTGGTACGGCACGCAGGCATTACTGTCATCTTCACCACTGATCGGTTGAAAATACATATTGAATAGTTAACTTTTCAACTGATAAACCGTGACAAAGGTGCAAGACATGCAAGGAGAATCTATTATGGGTTGTGTTGGTGGTCTACAAACACAACCCGTAGTAAGGGAAAAAGTAGTCAAATCCAATGGCTAGAGATCACCAATCATGTTAATTTTTGATATATTGGTCCACCAATGTGTGGGCTCAACAATCATGGGCCAGTGGTTGGAAAGATTCTGCCACGACTTCTATCTCAAACTTCTGATACAGAATTCTGTATCATAGATTCTTGCGTATTTTAGTAACACCCCCAGAAATTTGAAGTAACTAGAAATAACCCCTTATCCTTTCAAATATTTTAGGACACCATTGACCTAGTTTAACAGTGGTTGACTCTAAGTTAAAAACGGACTTAAATCACAAGCATTGTACTCGCAATATTATGGTCCTTTCATAGGTGCATTAACAGGACGCTTTAACACTAGTCAAATGATGGTTAAATTAGGTCAAATTAGGCTTGTGAGCTACCAAATTAAATGGCTTCAAATGTTTCTATAGCCATGCGTCCCTCAATGAATCACTAAAAACAACAAGTGTTGCCAACTTGGATATCAGAATACCTGATAGTCCACGACATACCAAATGACAGATCACCTCACGAACTGGCCCCCGAGCGTGAAAATTTCAATCTTAAACATCCCAATAGGCAACAGCCTACTTTTGCCCCCAGAGCCAATTTCTTATTTCGTTCTTTTTTATGACTGGTGGGCTGGTATTCATCAGTCAATATGTACTACAGCTCTGAGACTTCAAACCCAAGTCCAAGAAATTGTTTTTCACAGTATGTATCAGGGACCGGAAAAATACAGTTAATTACAGGCACACTATCAGATCCAATAATCATTTAACAGTTTCTGAAATTATTGCGAGTAAAACATCCAATGAAAGCAGCAATTGATGGGAAACCCCTTCTTGGGACCAAGTAAAGGGTCTCCCTCAACAAATAAGGGGGGGTGGGGGGGTCCAAAAAACAGTAATCTATTAGCTTTATACAAAACAATTCAAGGAAACCGACATACCATGTCACCGCCCCAGCCAACCTTTCTGGGGCTGGGCTTCCCCATCATTCATCAGTTTATCCAGCACAATATTCAGGTCAACCGACTGCCCATTCTCTGTCAGTTTCCTCACTGTAGCCCTCACCTGCTCCCTCGAGAACCCCATCGTAGACACCTTATCGACCACATCATCAACTGGGACCCGGTTCCCAGTCCCACCGGAACTTGACCCGCCACCAACACTACTGGCAGTTGGCAGTGCATGTGGCAATATCTGAGCAGTTGGGAGACGCGGATAATTGCTTCCAGCACTTGGGGCTGAAGGAGACGAGGAAAGCTGCGGCTGCTTCATTGTTGAGCTGCTGTAGTGAGAAGGGGATCCACTGTATGGATAGGAATCACTGAAGTTAGGCCCAGATGGTGCTCCATACCCGGAGGAAAACCCTGAACTGGGTCTGCTTGATGGGGGCTCATACGTGTTGGTGGGAGCACTGTAAAACGGTTGGGAGGAAGGAACCCCGCTAGGTGGTTGAGTCATTGAAGGTGATTGGTGTATGCTTGGGAGGTAGCTCTGAGATGGCATATAAGGGTTTTCTTCAGGATGATTAGGTGGCTGAGTCATTGAAGGCGACTGGCGTATGCTTGGGAGGTAGCTCTGAGATGGCATATAAGGGGTTTCTTCAGGATGATGGCCTAGTGGAGGTTGGAGTTGCGAAGAAGGATTAGCAGGACCAACAGGTGGCTGCTGTTGAGGTGGCTGAGAGTACTGTGGAAGCTGAGGAGCTGATTGATAGTGTTGATGTGGTCCAGGAGGCGGCGCCTGGGGCTGCTGAGCTGGAGGATATTGATATTGCTGATGTGTGGCCTCTGGCAGCTGACCAGGTGGTGGAAAATAAGGCTCTCGCTGCGGGATTGAGGGGATCTGGCTCTGGGGTAATTGGGTAGGAAGCTGAGCAGGAGGCAGGTTTTGTTGGGGTGGGGGTGTAGGAGCATGAGGGGAGAGAGCTGGAAGTGGTTGAGGTGGTTGTGGAAGAGCAGTAGGAGGTGGAAGCGGTTGGTGAGATTGCTGAGGAGCAGCTGCTGCTTGCTGCACAGAATCTGTATCAGGAGTGCTGTTTTGGTTTTCAGATTGCTGGCCTCCCTTGGAAGCTTGCAGCTTTGCAAACTGTAGCTGAGCCTCCGCTATTTCTTGCTTATCTCGCAAAAACTGTACGCCTGTTTGTACCTGCAGGGGATTGGTAAACAATAATTTGGCATTGCAGAACAATCAAGAAGCAAGATGAAGAGAAGACTTAACATTTGTAACCTATAGCTTGCGTATCTTCCCAACACTCTTTGCACCTACTCAAAATCAAAAGTGAATCCAGGGTTTGTTTTCATTACAGCCCCCTCATAAAGAATCTCACCCCCCAAAAAGGAATTGGATGCATAAACCTAATTCCAACACCACACACGCTCCAAAGAACTTCTGGCTGGGTGAAATACCACACTAAAGTATACAGAATCCTACAAACCTTTTCGCTCTCTAGCTAACATCTCCAAGGCCCCCAATCCACGATGTCTATCTGTCATATGATTACTTCAACATCATCGGATCCTCTAAAGTCTGAATTTTTTTTCCAAATTTCCTTTGTCAACAGGATTATGAAAAGAAGCTAGGTGACAATAAAAATGTGGAGAGCTAAGCATGCTAAGTTGCCCCAAATGTGAAGTCAATCTTCAAAATCTACTAATGACGGGGTAAGGAAACTATCAAGAAACCTACAGCTCCATGTAAGTTGCATTATGTAAAAATTGTCATAGATATGACATACTGGAAGATGCACATGCATAATATGATCCAAGGGTTGCTTTTTGGTGAGGAAGATCTTGTCACCACAAAAAATAGCCCACTCTGAAATTTCTAACCCTATCAATATGGACTTAAATTAATAGTGAAATGGACGATCCAGAATGTTTTTACTTGTAATCCATTTTTCATAGGTCTAGCAATGTCGGAATGTGATTATTTTTTGGTGAGGATGATCTTCATGGGGAGTAGATCATCCTTCCCAAAAACAAGGATTTGACTCCTCCATGCAGCCCCACATAGGCGAGTCAATATCCTAACCTATATATATGGGATGGGATATAATGACTCATACTATTCTTACTAATAGATTACTAATGTACGTGGGGCCCACATGCTGATGAGTTAAGGGCCGATTTTTGGTGAGGACGATTTCCTCACCATGGAGATCATCCTCACTAAAAATCAGCAATTTCTAAAACTTCTAACCTATTAAATATAAACTTAAATTTAACGGTATAATTGGATGGTCCAAAAATTTTCAATGTGCAATCCACTTTTCATAATACCATAAATGTTGGAATGGCTACTAACCCGAGATAGACCTTATCAGATGACACACGTTGGTTTCTGGTGTGGCTGGACATAAAAACTGAGGATGAAGATAAATGTGCTAACGGTTAAGAACATCGTATAAGGGAAAAATACCTCTCTTAGAATATTCTCCAGTTGCCTCAGCTTTCCATCAGTGTTTCCATGATTATTTCCAACAGATACCTTCAAATCATCCACGGAACTCTCAAGGTGGCGGGTTCTGCTCTCCACCTGTGATAATCGCGCACTGACACCTTCCAATGCATGTAGCAGATTATCAGTGTGTTTCTTCACTGTTCGATCAACTTCGGACACTGTTGCTGCATCATAAGCATTACGATCTTTCTCCTGAGTGACTTTTGCTGATTCAACTGGATCTACAGACCCATAATTCTGTATGGAGCATGAAAACATCAAAGAAAATTACAGTAGCACTACATTGGGAAGTGGGGGAGGGGGGGTATAACAATTAAATCATCGTTTGCCTTTCAAACAACATAGCAAGTAAGAAGTCAGTAGATGGATTTTTTCATGGAAACCCATAGGTCAAAAATTAAAAGCCCCAGTTCTAATTCGTCCAATCTATTTCTCGTACATTTTCTTTAAAACTTCAATTATTATAATGACTATGTTTCCAAAAAGTTAAAATTTCAAATCTCCACAATTTCTAGATTCTCCCCTTTCACAAATGGTTGTCTTAATACCAATGGATGGTCTAAAATTAGTGGATATGTTGTTAATTTATTTTGTATTATATCTGTAGATTTATAAGAGGGAAGACTATCGAACAACTACAACTGTGTTTAACAGCTCAACAAAGTATAGTATGGATGTTGGAACACACCAACCTTCTTTAAGAAATCATTTTTTTAATAAAAATTATTTAAATACATAATGATATTCTCATACGTGTCAAGATGTGTCGACACACATCTGTTTGTCGATGTATCCCACATGGCAAAAAACCCTAAAAGTGCCGCGTCCTTATTACCTAGCTATATAAGGAATTGATTTTTCCAGTGAACTTTTCACCTCTTCCAGTTAATATTTTTGTATTTGATAGAAATGCCCCCTCTAACAACTCTCCTCATCTATCTTTTCAAAAGTCAAATGTGAAATGAGGGTCATTTCTGTCAAAGTGAAGATATTGACTGGAAACGTAAAAAAGTTCACTAAAAAATCAATTAAATTTGCATTCCTAATTCCACATTTCAAACTTCCAAAGTACTCAAATGCGGAACAAAGTAGGATGGAAATTCTAATGCCAAAAACTATCGTAGAACGGAAGCATAGAAAATAAAAGTAAACAAGAGAGATGGAGAAGAAGGGATATGAAGTAGAATCACTCCACTTATAGAAGGACTTAGTGTTAGAATCAGAACTAACCTTAGGTCTTCCAATGGATGGAATCAGCACAACTAATTAAGGCTTCATACCTCACAACAACAGTTGTCTTGGAAGCCAAAGAGAAAACTAAACACTTCATTCAACTTCATAAAATAAGGAATATATGGCAGTATTTATAGAGGACTCAATAACAGCTTTTAAAAACTCCTAATTGCATTCAAGCTTTCCTATTTTATAAAATAGAAACGTTCCTAAGACACCAGAACCTTAATTCTTAACACCGCTATCCCAGAACCACATTAATCCTACTACAATTTAGAAACTAAAAGACTAAAAGCTAAACAAAAAGACAAACTGTGAGTCTATGACTCAATCGAAGAATGTACTATACTCAAATTTGGAACTAAAACTCAAACTTCTAGTGAGAAAGGAAAAAAAACTCCTATACTTACCTAAATGCTATGTAATAAGGACAGGGCACTTTTAGGATTTTTTGTCGCGTCGGATACGTTGACAGTTGACACACGAACATGCTTGTTGACACATCCTGACATGCACGCCAGCGTCACCCTTTATTTTAATGATTGTTTTACTAAATACATGATTTATAAAAGAGGGTTGGTGTGTTCTATCCTCCATACAGTACTTCGTTAAGTTGTTAGACACAGCTAGAGTTGTTTAATAGTCTTACTCTTACAAATCTACTAATGATTATTATGTTACTGGATAGCTCCATAGCTTATAGAAATATTTCCTTTTATTACTAAATTTAATATTATAAAATGTGTACGGACGTGTCTACGTGTCATGTTAGACACCTAGTATCTTTGTCAGACACCGGCACACGTATCTGTGTCCTTGTTGCATAGCCTAAAGGCTATAGAACTTGCTAAATACTTCCTAAAGAAAAATTATTAAAAGACAAATACTAATCCCATCATTGTTCCACACCATGTTTGTATTTAGACTATAACACACTCAAATCTTGTCAAAATTGCACAATTTTGGTCTCATTGGAAAAACTAATCAAACAGGCTTTCTATGAAACCAAAATTAAGGCATCCAGACGGACCCGCTCTGGCACAAAAAATATGGCCTTGAATAAAGTAACTAGATTGGACTACATCATACTCCAATACTTTCGGTAAGTAATGCTATGTACAATTTTATTTTGACAATGCTACAAACAGGGTGATTATCCTATTAATGGAATCCAACATGCCTCCTTGATTCCATTACGAAGACATTAGTACACATATCCATTAATATATCATTCAGCAGTCATTCTGATTGCAAGTTACTTGGATATTTGCATGTAACCAACTTATTTTTCAATTGTAAGTCAATTGTCATGTTCAAAGAACTCATGTGTAATGTCCCTTCAATTTTCATCATCTATTGTAATGTTCTTTTGAATGCTTACAATTTATTTATAAGCCAAAGAGAATTGTTAAATATATGAATCAAACGATCTGTAATAACTTCATGAGCATACAAAGATTGATATTGAATCTCGTATAAATGAATTTGAACCAAGAAAAACAATCATGGAGACAACTGCAACCACTTGACTTAGTTTTGACAAGATACCATATTGTGAATGGTAGGAATATTGGGATTATGTGCTCTAAAGCAAAGGCACTAGCTACTGAGTCAACCCTCTCAAAGAACAACCTATTGTAAATAATTGTTAATGCCAGGCTTGTTATAAGCTTTTTTGTTTCCACGGAGAATTGAAAAGACCCCCAAACTGGGATCAATTCACACACAAAATAAAATGATGAGAAGCCATGTAAATTGCACAAATTCCACAAGCCCACAACCTAATTGAGAGTTTGAGACACATATTTGCTAAGGTGGGAACATGGATATTAGACTAATTCCAACTAGTGAGAACAAAATAACAAATCCATGAGCATATATACAAACACACACACACACTCCTCTAGAAATTCCTTTCTTCCTTGAGATTCCATTATTGGTTCTAGATATAAATCCTATTTCCATTTCACTATAGATACCACAGCATATTCCTATTAACACTTCCCAATATATTATTTCACCATCTATAGGAAAGCATACTTTTATGACTAACTGTGACTGGCGGGAGATGGGTACAAATTGGAAGCTACTAACCATTTGATTAATTGCATAAAGAACTACTTCCACAATCAGATGAATATATGTTCTTTGGAAATTTCCAGTCAGACACTAGATTACTCAAACATACTGCAGACTGTGTCGGATTCGAATCATCAGAAGTTCAGAACTATGCAATCAAAATTCAACCATTATCATCAAATCTTGTTACTCAGCTAGATATTAAAATATTCAACCTAGTCGCTGAATTGCATATTTGTTCTGAAATGGTCCCCATTTAGATTAATCCCTATCTAAATTGGTCTTCCTCGAAATCCCAGGTCGGGCAGCAGGCACTAACTAACATACACAAAATGCCCCACAAACCCCAAAGCAGTAATGTCAAAGGCAGGTGCCTGGACAAGGGTAGGTTGTAGCCCGCCTAGGTCGGTCTAGACTAGGTGCTAGCCAAAGTTTTTAAGGCGGGCACCTAGGCAACCAAGCATGTGCCTAGGTTAGATTTACAGCCAGGGCGCCCAACATGCATATATGCACACTGACACATGTAAGTGACTATTAAGTTTGATTATATGTCTGCATGGTGTATTTTAAGCTTGATTTAGTTTTTGTATTGTAAAACTAACTAGTAAACTTGATCGGTATCAATTAGCAAAATTAAATATAATATTATATAAATTGATAAAATATTCAAAATAACTGAAACAAATAAATTTGCTTATCATCGGCCAGTGCCTGGGCAATGAGCCAGGTCCAAGACTTAAGATTGCTAGGTATTTTGACAATCTTGCCCCAAAGGTAAGTCAGCAACAATCAGCTAGTGGGAAAAGTGCATGAAAATCCATGATGAAACTTCCTGATCAGAACTCCACAAGTGTAGCATACAAGATCCACAAACCTCTTGGGTTCTCTAAATTCTCCTAAGACAGAACTGGTATTTCCTGTTCTAGTAATATATCACCAATAGGATCTTCCCTCTGCATTGTGCATTTCAGTGAGGAGGAATGTGCAAGTTTAAGGGCCTCAAAGGGCGAGGGGAAGGCCAAAAGGGACGTGGAGTGAGGTTCCAAAAGGAGATTTCAAGAAACTTGAGAGATGGCTTTACACGGGATTGAATGGAAGACCATGATTCGTGTAGTCGACCCCATACTGTTGGGAAAAGGCTTATGATGGTGACTCTTCCCTCTAACATCCAACAACAGGCAGTAACTACCCAAGTTTCCATGAAAACAAGACCACTGACACGGATGAGCTTCCTTCAAATTTTCTCGAAAAGCAATAAAAACACAAAATGCATAGTCTCTCGATGCATAATAATAATTATAATATAAATAGATAAATAAATAAGACGCCAATAATCATCAACGAACAGACCAACAAAAATGTACACAAACCTAGACAAACTATTTCACAAAAGTCATTAAGTGCTCAAACAAATATAAATCTACAAATATTCTCTTAATCCACCAGAGTCTAAGAATTTATCCCCAAAACAATCTTCAAAACCTACAAATAACCAATAATTTAATCCTCACATAAATTATCAATCAAGAAGCCCTAACAAATCAAATTTTCACAAAAATAGTAATAATAAAAACCTTACTCTAGGATTAGATGTGGCGGTCTTGGAATCGGCAGAGTTCCAAAGCTTAGTCCCAGCAACATTGCTACCTTCGAGACTAATCAATTGCGAAGCTCCGACGGACCGAATCGGTTGGAAATCGTAGCTGGGCAGGATCTCTTCTCTGAGTTCTTTCGTCCCAGCACCACCGCTATTGTGTTTTTCTTCTTGAGGATTCAGAAGCTCGAAGAAATCGTTGTTCTGAGATGCCGAAAGACCCATGATCTGCTTGTCCATAAACTGCGACGAATTCATCGAGAGCCGTTCGATCTTTGATTTCCGAAATTCGATTAAGAGATCGAAGAAGAATTTGATACGAGCTCTATCTCTCCCGATATTTAAAGGTTTGAGGATCTTCGAGAAAGAGAGAGAGGGAACGGTGTTTCTGTTCTGTTTTTTGGCTCTATAGAGTTTCGGTTGGGGATTACGAGATGTCGAGATGAAAAAACAAAGCGAGTTTTCTTGAGAGGGAGGGTAAAGAGTCGTGAGGAAGACTTGAAAATGTTTGTTGGCGTCGGTTAAGGGCCAAGCTCGATAAGTTCAAATTAGCAAAATCTCCTTATCGGTGTCTTTTGTTTTGTTTTTCGCTTTTTCTTTCTCGCTAAGGTATGTCCGGTCCCGATTCGAATAAAACTTGGCTGACCGGCCGGTCAGCCAAGCCGTGACACCCATAATATAGCCACGTGGCACATTTTTTAGAGGACGATGACTATATGGATGCTTGGCCAATCCTTAGGTGGGACCTACAAATGATTTTAAACCGTTCGATCTTGTACCCCAAATAATGGCCACGGTTAAAATTAACCCAGGAAAATGACTCCAATCCAAGGCTTAGAAATCAGGTTTATTTGTGGTGCTAGGTCCGCCTAGGGATTGGCCAAACATCCATACGGTCAGTGTCCTCTAAAAATGTACCTCGTGGTTCATATTCTACGCGGTCAGTGACCACCGCCGGTCAGTCAAGTTTCACTCGAGTCAACCTACGCGAGGAGGAAGTCGCTATGGCAGAGAAACTTCGGTCACAGCGGAGAAAAACTTCTATCAGCGTTCTGAAAAATACTTCTGTCACAATTAAAAATACATGCCATGTGGCACATTAGTAGTGGACACTGATCGTATGGATGTTTGGCCAGTCCCTCGGTGGACCTATAAACCAAAAATCAGCCCGATTAGTGATTTACAACCTTTGGATCTTTTCACCCAAATAATGCTTGAATTCTTACTGTTAAAATCAACCCTTTAAGTTATAACTTCAATCGAATTGCTTAGAAATCACTAAGCAGGCTGATTTTTGGTTTAAAAGTCCACTGAGGGACTGGCCAAATATCCATACGATCAGTAAGAGTGTTCCCCGTGGCCCGTTTTTTTCATTGTGACAGAAGCATTTGAACGCTGTGATAGAAGTTTTACTCGTCACAGCCCGCTCCGACCGAAGTCGGCCACATCCCACAATACGAGCCACGTGGTAGAATCTTAGTGGACGCTAAAAGTATGGATGTTTGGCCAATCACCAGGTGGACCTACAAACCAAAAATAAACCTGATATAGTGATTTCTAAGCGTTGGATTGAAGTTATTTTCATGGGTTGATTTTGAACCGTAGTAATTTGAGCATTATTGAGCGTCATTTGGGTGCAAAGATCCAAAGGTTGTAAATCACTAATCAGGCTGAATTTTGGTTTACAGGTCCACCGAGGGACTGGCCAAACATCTATACTTTCAGTGCCCTCCAATAGTGTGCCACGTGGATCGTATTGTGGGCTGTAACCGAAGTTATTCTCGCTATGACATGACTAGATTTTGAGAAATTAATTTATACGTTGCACATGTATTAAACTTGATAGATAGTACTCAAAATTAGACACGAGGTTCACTTGTGTGACCTCAAATATGCATCAAGAGAGTTCGTGTGGTAGGTAGGCCCCACACAATCAATCTCGTACTATGTGGGCCTCGTGTATCATATCTACCTAACATCGAGTAGGTTTTATAATCTATAACTCGTACTATGTGCCACGTGGCTCATACTGTGGTCCCTCATTGACGAGGGACATTGGGGTGCAACCTGCGAAAGTGAAGGTCTTGGGAAGCCCGTGTGAACTAGAATTTTTTTGAAGTAGTGGCCAATCACATAGCGCCACAATCTGCTCTTCAAAAGCATTTCTGGATTTTGTGGCGTGATGTAATTGGCCTTGTTTCACTGCTTCAAAAAATTTCTCCGTGCGCCAAGCCCCTTGCCCCACTCATGGTTTTGGCATTAAAGTAGTACTAGGAGGCGGCAGTCAACATTGTAAGGGCCTCATCAACATTGATGACAAACCATAATATGAGCCACGTGGTGCATTCTTAGAGACCACTGGCCGTTTGGATGATGGTCCATCCCTAGATGGACTTGCGTACCAAAATTCAACTTGATTAGTAATTCAATCTGATGGATTATAGTTTTTTCCATGGTTTACTTTTAATCATGGATTTCGAACATTATTTGGGGTACTCAGATCCAAAGGTTTGAAATAACTAATCAGGCTAATATTTGGTATGCAGGTCCACCTAAGAATGGACCAAACATATATACCATCAGCGGTCTCTAAAAACATGCCACGTGGCTGTGATGAAGGAGGTTGGTGTGCTGAACAATTTGTGAAGGTGAACGGACTGTGAAGCCCGTCTAAGGTGTGTGCGTGCCCCAACCTGGTTTTGGGTTATAAAAGTAGAAGTATAATAGATAGATATAATCTATTCGATCTACTATTTAAAGAGTGAAGGCCCCTTCAAAGGATAAAAGACCAATTTTGATGGCTAAAATACAATATTTATGGTTATCCGATTATCCAAAGAGTACGCGAACACATCACTCCCATTCCAATTAGGATAAGAAAGATGCTTAGAAGTCCCACCACTCAAAACAAAATGAAGAATGTTGAGCATCTCCAACCGGGTGTCTCTATTTTCATATTTGATGAAGATTTTGCAAAATCCAACCCCAACCGGACTCTATATATGGCTTTTTTTTCATAATTTTTTTAAAAAGGTGACGGTCCGATTGAGTTCAGCTCATAGGGCGTGTTGGATCCGAGGTGCACCGGCTCGTTATCCTTCCACCGTAGTGAGCGGGAGGTTGTCGATGCTTTGTGAAGCCAGCCTTCCGCGGTACCCTCTTCTCTAAGAGTCATATAGCCCGAACCTTCGTCCAAGCCACATGGCTCAACTCCCCACTTAGAATGGGCAAGCTAGTAAAGAGCAGCCATCAAACCCTGTCGTCTGGCCTGAACCAATGTTCGGTCATCTTAATGCCCCTGCTCGGGTTACAAGCTCACGCTGCTTAAGGGCTCTATATCTTTATTATTGGCTTCAAATATTGAGCCCTATACTACTTTGCTTCAAATATAGAGCCCTATTTTATTTACTTTTCTGAATTTATTTTTTAAAAACTTTGATACATTTTGAAAAATATCTATTTTTTACCAATAAATTTTAAATACCTTTTATGTCCTCTCTGACTTCAAATTTGAAGAAGATGTTTTTTTAAAGTCAAAATTTGAAGACCCACCCTGGTTGGAGATGCTCTTAGGATCACAGCACCATCATCGTATCATCGGTGCCTTATCCTATCCTAACTATCTAGGTCTGGCTACATGAATCACGTTCCATCATTCCCTCACACACAAAAAAATAAAAATAAAATAAAATGTGTACGTCATAATTTTACCAAATAATATTATCTTTCAAAACCTAAATCGACAATAATCAATGTCACCATTCAGATAATAGTGAAAATAAAATACTTTATTACTTAAATTTGATTAGTTCCACAGAAACATAACACTTACATATAGATATTGAGCCCGTACCCGATTTTAAAATAAATACTCTATCAGAGATAAATTCGAAGAATTAGGCCACGGAACTTGAATCGTAACCATATGTTCATCGTACACAAATGCCGCTTCTTCTCCATTAATTCGACAAGCTGTGGGCTTTTCTGATGCAAACACTCTCATTTCTCCAGTACCCTTCACCCCAATTTCAACCAAATTGTCTTCATGAATGAAGGTCATTGATTGAATCGAACCACCAGTATTAAGCATGTTCACCAATCCGATCGGAGCGAATTGAATCATTTTCTTGGGTAAGATCTTCACTGGAGAAACTGTAAGAAGCTCAAAATGAAATGGGTGCAATGATATTTCTATGTTTTCTGTTGGTTGCAGGAGCACCAACTTCTTTGCCTGGAACATGAACACAGCAAACATTTCTACCCCATCAATGGAAATTGGATTGTTTCCATTTTTCCATTCAATGTTTTTTGGGTTAGCAGTAGACGTCACGACATGCGAAAATTCCGAAGCGCATTTGTTCCTTCTGGTTTGGCGACACCATCCTCCTCCTTGACAGTTGAATGCTCCTACAACTCCAGTATACTGTTGCAAAGATTTAAATCTTTTTTGTATTATTGGAAATTATATATGGAAATATATTTTAATTTCTCTTTTGAAGTCCAATTTGTTGATGGGCCTCCATAAGAAATGGTTTTGTGGGTTCGAACCACGGCCGAGTACAACCCAGCAAGTGCGATCGAAGATGCTGCACCATACCTTTTGAATGCTCAATGGCTAGAAATCACCAATTAAGCTGATTTTTTGTATTTAGGCCCACCGAGAGGTGAACCAAACATCCTGATTCAGTGGGCCCGAAAGAGTAGCAAACTCGGACTCACATGCGTTCATGTTGTTGCTAGTTTCTCATATTGGTTATTAGTCTCAAGACTCTCAACCGCACGTTTGCTGTCCAGTTTGAACTTTTTAAGTCTACCTCCCAAAATGCCACATGGCACACTCTTTCGGACCCACTGGTTCATGGATGTTTGCCTTACCTATTGGTGGACCTACACACCGAAATTTCAGCTTAATTGGTGATTTCTATCCATTGGATTTGAGAAATTTAATGGAGTGATTTTCTAGCTGTTGGATTAGTTTTTTTTCTGGTGCTCAAATATAATTGCTAGAAATCAACGTCAAGCTGATTCGTGGTGTGTAGGTCCAGCAATAGCTTAAACTAATTTCTCTAGCCTTTTGTGAACTTTTGAGATAGTAGTAAAGATATAATTAAAGCCCTGTTTGTTGCCCTTATAAAAGTTTTCTAGAAAGGATTTTTATCCAAACGTCCATTAGAGTTTTCTCAATCAACGCATTTTCACTTAGGCTCAGGCTCCAAGGACCCCCTTTTTTTTTTGACCCCTCTCTGTGTTTGCGCGCTCGACTGTGGATTTCACGAATTAAACGGTACATTCTCAGCGTCGCCAAAAGTAAAAAAAGTGATGCCAGCTTGGTGCTGACAACTACTGTTGGATTCTTGAAATCCACGGCCGAGCACACGAATACAACGTGGGGCCAGAAAAACGGGGGTCCCTAAGTCCGTTATTAATCCCACCTTAGAAAACTTTTCTGTGGTCACCATTCAGGGCCTAAGTAGAAATGATGTGATACACTGAGGTCATTGTACTAAAACAACCTTGTGTATGCTCTTCCATACATATCACACACATGCTGTTATGGATGACCTCTACTAATGCGTATATGTTTGACACATCCATATAAAAAAGTGACGGTACGTAGTTGTCTCCCCACTTATACTCCCTCTTGTAGGCTGAGATCTTGATCCCCCATATAGATGGTGGATTTCAGTCACTCACACCCAATTTTGGCAAATGCTTAATCTGTGGGGGAGTGCCGTGGGCACGGGCCACCTACTAGTCTATATAATAAGTGACAGTGGTTGTCTCCCCACTTATACCCCCTCTTAGGCTTCAGTAAAGAAGGGCTGGGATCTTATCCCCCATCTGGATGGTGGATCTCAACCACTCGCACCCGATTTTGGCAAATGCTTTGTCGGGGGGAGTGACGTGGGCACAGACCACCCACTAGTGCAAAACAAGAGATGGCAATTCAATAGGGTGGGACCTCATGAGCAAGATCACCATGCATAATGGGGAACGCCATGGTGATCACTATGGTATCCTAAGCACCAGTGAATAAAAATGATTGACAATTAAGGAGGTGTCTTCTTACCTTGTTAACGTTCCATATCTTGAGCATGGTCTTCCCATCATGCAATGGATCTTCAAAGAGGCAGTCTCTGGTCGGAAGCGCGTAGTATTCACACCGTAAGATCGAGCCATCAGGCAACACTAAGCTTTTAAGTAGTCGGAAGTCGTGTTTCCCGACAGAGTCACTCACGTAAATTGGTCCTCCAGAAATGGCCCTAGAGGCAGCATGGAATTCAGCACAAGGGTGCGTAGACTGAAACATGTCCCAGTCAGGGTGTATGAAGTTCCCCATCCACAAGCTATTGTACGCACAGTGCACCATGTGACACCCCTGTAACCAGAAAGTGCCGTTTGGATCCCCTGATGGATCCGTGCACCAAAAATCGTCACCTGTAAGCATTAGCAAGCACAAGAAAGACAGTTGGTCAATTGGGAGAAAGAGGCCATTTGGGTCATTTCAGGCGTAGGGTAATCAATCCTTCAACTAATTATTGAGGACCTGTTTGGATGCACTCCCAAAAAAACTGTTTTTCGTTTTTTTTTAAATAATTTTTTTTTGTTTAAATAACTCAAAATTAGCTAGTGTTTCATGGAATAGACAATAAAAAACAACAAATCAAACAAGAGACATGACTTTGTTTTTCATGTTTTTTGCGAAAAGCAAAGGAAATTTTTTGCTTGGTTCGTTGTTTTTTTTTAAACTATAAATTAAATTGTCTAAATAACTCAAAATTAGCTAGTTTTTCATGGAGTAGACAATAAAAACAACAAATCAAACAAGAGACAAGTCTTTGTTTTTCATGATTTTTTGCGACAAACAATTCTTCTCACCAAAAATGGTTTTTTTCTTCAGTGAATCCAAACAGGCCCTACATAGAATAACTTTTGTGGAAGCTTATATTTAATCAAATATGTGAACTGAAACACATAAATTGCGGGATTGAAAAGGAAAAATTTCAGAATTACGGCACATACCGACACGACCAAGTGCAATGGCCTCAGTTCCGAGGAACATGAAATCGTTGCAGTGCTCCATGCTAGCAATGACACCATTTCCCTTGAAATGTTTCCTTACAGAAGCAGTTATGGCCTTAAAATAAGCTTTTGCAAGCTCCACTCTACCGCCGAAGTCCTCGCACAACATCTCTAGCAACTGCAATAAACCATAAATCAAAAAATTTTACTCGACCATATGTCGATCTCTTCATTATTCATGCATGCATGAACGTATCCATTGGGTTTTACCGTTTTTTTTATTTAAAGTATAACTAAAATTCAAAATTGAGTCGATGACAACCCAGCCCGGTTTGGAATCGGAATCAAATCGCTGGTTCCACCGCCTGGGCCAGCCCGGTTTGATGTAATGGTATTAAAATAACTTTATAATAGTTGTTGTATATATGATCGTGTTGGTTTTTAAAATGTCTGTTATAAAGAAATTAACTACTCTCGTAACAGTAACAGTAACGCTTAACCTTTTTTTTTTTTTTTTTTAATTTAACCATGTTATAACCACCAGCAAATGTAACAGTAACGCTTAACCTATTACGTTATTTCCAGTATATTTTTTACCGAAAAAACTGGATACCTGTTATGTGGCCATTATTTAGTTATTTTACAAGAAAAAAATTAGAAATTTATTATTATTCTGACCTTTTATTGACTGAGACGTGACTGATGTGACCTGTCATAACGGTGATTGTCATAAGTGACCATTTAAAACCTTTGTTTGTTTAACTTTTATGTTAAGAAATCAATAAAAACCAAATTGAGTTATAATGAGTTTTGAGAACCATAATTTAAAAAAGGGTCGGGCTCCGTTGAGCGGTGAAAAATGGCAGGATTCTGTACAGGGACACAATATATGCCACGTGGCACAGTATTAGAGGAATCGGACCGTATGGATGTTTGTCCAATCGCATGGTGAACCTTCAAACCAAAAATCAGCCTGATTAGTGATTTATTGGCTTTGGTTTGGACTTATTTTCATGGGCTGATCTCAACTGTGGGAATTTGAGCAGTATTTGAGGTACAAATATCTAACGCCAATAAATCACTGATCAGGATGATTTTTGGTTTGTAGGTCCTCATGGGATTGGACAAACATCCATACAGTCAGATTCCTCTAAGAGTGTGCCACGTGGCTTATATTGTATCCCTGTACAGAATCCTGTCATTTTTCACCTGCAAACGGAGCCCAACCCTTTAAAAAATGGCCCTTGTAAAAAAAAAACCCCGTTGTAATGCTAGTGCCCCGATGAATTTTGAAAACCATAATTTAAAAATGGCCGTGGTAAAAAAAAAACTAATTGCTATAACGGTAACGCGGCCCCCACCCCCACTCTGGTGATGCTATTTCCAAAAGGAAAAAGATCTAACAAGGTATGCCTGAAACTGTTTCATTTGTGGAAGCGGCATTTTTGGTAGTCACCACTGTCATCTGGGCCCACTGACCGCATGGATGTTTATCCCACCCCTTGGTGGATATACAGACAAAAAATCACCCTGATTGGTAATACGTAACCATTAGATTTTAACACTTTTTAGAACTTTTTAAGGCCTTCTTAAAGCCGTTAAACCCAACCATTTTTTAGTACTAAAACCAACGGCTAAAAACCATTAAACAAGCTGATTTTTGGTATGAATGTCTATCAAGGGGTCGGCTAAACATCCATGTGGTCAGTGGGCCCAGATGGGACTACCAAAACTGCCGCTTCCGCCAATGAAAAGATCTCAGGTATACCTTGCTACATCACGACCCTTTACAAAATAACGCCCAAATCTATAAAAACGAGTTTAGTATTATAATACAAATAACGGTCATTATTTTAGGAAAAAACATTTTTTTTACTGTCATAAAAATAAAACAAATTCCGATTACTTTTTTTGACTCAGACGTGACCGATGTGACCTCTAATAACAGTCATAACAGTAACGTTAAGGGACAGTTATTATGTTATAATGGACCATTTAACCTTGTTATTGAGAGTTTTTGTTTTTTTTTTTTCGGGGAAACAAGGGCCATTTTAACAGCCTCGTTGCCTAAGAGAGTGGTATATAATAATAATAATAATAATAATAATAATATAACAAATTAAAATTAAATGACAGTATCTTCCCTCAATATGCAAAAAAGAAAAAAAAAAAGGAAAATGAAAAGAAAAAGATAAAAACAGTACTATGGTCCGTTACCGTTGTAACGTCCATGGTAAACTATGATCAAAATTCAAGAGTAAATCTTTGTGGCCACCGCTGGTCAAGTAGCTACCCGACCACCCAGAATATAACCACGTGGCAATTTCTTAGAGGACACTGATCATACAGACGTTTGGCCAATCTCTAGATGGACCTATAAAATAAACCCAAAATCAACCTGATCAGTGATTTCTAAGCGTTAGTTGAAATCCTTTTCGTGAGCTGATTTTAACCGGACGAATTTGAGTATTATTTACCATTAGTTGGGTACAAAGATCCAACGGTTTGAAATCACTAATCAGGTTGATATACCCTTTTTGGTTTGTACTTCCACTTAGGGATTGGCCAAACATTCATACAGTCAGCGTCCTCTAAGAGTGTACCACGTGGCTTATAATATGGGTGGTCAGGACTTCCCTGACCGTCGGTGGTCAGGCAAGGTTTACTCAAAATTCAAAACAAGTCAATAAATGAGCCCATAAAAAAAAGCAGGTCAATAAATGAAGTTAGTTCTAACTCGCAGACACCTTGCAGATCTTATGTATAACAGACGCTTGTGTGTCAAAAAAGTAAGGGGTGATGTATAAAAGCTTTCAAAGATGCGTTTCGAGAACTTACATGAATGACGTCCACCTTGACTCCATCAATCCCAACTGATGCAAGATGAGAGTGGAGCCCCTCGTACATCTGATGGGCCAACTCAGGTGGTACCAATCCCACACCGTTGTTTACGATCTTATCAACCGCCAGATCTTCCATCGTCATCTGCAAACCCGGCGAGAGCTTAGGAGTTATGACCTTTGATTCAGGTAGCCCTCGGACATGAGGTCTTATACCACCCCAGTAACCACATAATGCATGCCACACATAAACATACTCTATGCTCTTGAATTCCTCCTTCAGGTCCTTAACAAAGGCACCCATGCCCTTGTGGGAGGACGACTCATCTTCCTTACCCTTGTAATCCCTGAATTTGTAATTCTCTTGAAATTTAATCAACCTACATGGCATTTGCTCACCTGCAGACGTCCTATTTATACCTTCTTGATCTGTTATCGGGTCATCGTCGTGACAAATGGATTGCCACCCGTCATCAATAAGCACAAGACCCGGTGGGCAACCTCCATCCACTAGACCTTGAACTCCTTCCCAGACGCCTTCCGGGTGCACTTTAAGATAAAATGCATCCCATGTGCACCAACCGAATTTGTCTACTATACCTGGAGGTGTCTTCTCTTCTAGAAGCTTGAAGGTTCCTAGATGAACCCTCACAATCTTCATAGCATCTTTGATGAAATTGAATGGGTCATCCCCAACATGCACGTATAAGGAACTCTTGAAGTTGGATCCGGTGACTTGCGTAGACCCGCTTTCCACGCAAATATCCACATTATCGTCATCGCCGGGTTGGAGAGAAGCACGAAACGACCCTTCGATGAGAGGAAGAAGCATGACATAGGGTCGTCCAGAGTCGTCTGATTTGTCTAAGATCATCATCTGGGTTTCATGTTCGATATCGCTACCGTTGTTTCCAACCCAATGCGTCGTCCACCAGACTTTGAATCTGAATATGCTCATGAACCTTATTCCCTTCAGTTTGCCTAGAGACACCACATGCCTACTCTTCGAGTCATCAGCGTCGAACCCCACAAAGCAACCACCACTCATGTTTGTGGTTTTCTCTGAGGAGGGCGTTATTAGAATGTTCGAAGGGACATCGGACAGAATCAAATGGCCATTGACCATAAAATTCGAACCTTCCAAGGCAATTGATGATGTTTGGTCACCATTACCAAGGCCGATAAGGAGGTCTTGAGTACCTTTGCTCAAGCTAGGGGCCATGGTGGAACAGTATAAGAACAATCGATGGCAAATTTTATGATGGGGAAGGGGAATAGAGAACCGCAAGATGAAAGCTAATCAAGGCATGCCCCGGACGTATGATTTATATAGAGTCATGGGCAACCAAAAAAGGGAATAAGGAATCTGATGTGGTCCCATGAACTTCACAACACTTGGTCCTGGTTCGTCTATCAAAACCTTCAAATTGTTCTCTGTCTTTAACGGTGTTGCCTGGATGCCAATTTGTAGACAAAACTAGCCGTAAACCCACATGTGAAATTAACAATTTTTGGAGTAAAACTTCGCTGACCGTTATGGTCACGGAAGAAACTAACCATCCACAATATGAGCCACGTGGCACATTTTTAAAGGAAGATGACCGTATGGATGTTTAGCCAATCCCTATTTAGACCTACATACAAAAATCAGACGGATTAGTGATTTCAAACCTTTGGATCCTTGTATTTTAAATAGTGGTCAATAATGCTCAAATTCCACGGTTAAAATCAACCCATGAAAACGATTCCAATCCAATGCATAGATATCACTATTCAGATTGATTTTTGGTTTGTAGGTCCAGTTAGGGATTGGCCAAACATCCATACGATCAGTATCCTCTAAAAAATGTGCCATGTGGCTCATATTGTGGGCGGTCAGCGAAGTTCAACCCTTAGCAGTTAACACAACTTTGGTGTGGATTGAAGCCTTCTAAGTCATTCTAGCCAGACCCATTTATAAGATTTTTAGCCTAATGCAGTGGGAGTAAAACTTCTGTCACAATCGGATTGCAAATCACACAAACACAGCCAATGAGTTCTCGGCACGTACACCTAAAAAGCAATGAGGAATCCGCTTTTTTTATGTATATCATCATCAGTGGGACCTTGATATGTGTGCCCTTCATCTTCCAATGGAAACTTAAGGGTCTGGTCAAGGTTATATCATGGGCCATCGTCTTTTGGAAGGACACCATGAAAACTTTTTCTTATTCCTCTACTGTCCTCTTCATCTTTTTTTGGGATCCTCCATCCGCGTTTCTCCTTGGGGCTTCTCAACTACATATTTTTTATCCTAAAGCATAAAGATCAATGAAGCCCATTAAAAAATAATGGTACAATATTTATTTTAAAACCTCCCCCCTTGAAAATTGGTTGAATTAGTAACACCCTCTTATACTTCTTTAAATTGAGGTCACCTCCCTTGACCATCAGTCAATGTTGTTGACCGACACCAAATGTAAGGAGCATATATATCAACCCCATTAACATTGTTGGTTGTGATCAAGGTTTAGGAGTGGCCTTTTAAACAGTTTAACGGACTGGGGGCGTTACCATTTTTTCGGTTATAATGGATTGTAACACACTGGGGAAAAAAATGGAAATAACAGAAAAAATGAAAAAAAAAAAGCATAAAAATTTAAATTTTCAATTAACTTTTTGACCGAAAAATAACAGGCATTATTTTAACTACTTTTTTTTTACAGAAAATAACGACCGTTATAACAAAAAAGACGACCGTTATTTTTCTGAGCTTTAAAATGGTACATAATGTAACGGGGGAGGTCTGAATCCGTTATAACGGCTGTTTTTTAAACCATATGATCACTAGTGTTTTTATTTACTTTCTAATTTATAATTTTAAAAGGCTTCTCATTTCAATCACTTCAAGTTCAGTTTTTAGGCTGAGGCTCCCAGGACTCCTTTTTTTATGACCCCTCTTGGTGGTCGAGTGCTCGGCCGTCTATTTCACGAATCCAACTGTGGTTGTCAGCGCCGCTAAAAGTGATGTCAGGTCAGCGCTGACAATTACCATTGGATTCTTGAAATTCATGGCCGAGCACACGATCACAAGAGGGGTTGATACTCTCATTACAATAGGGTGTTAGTCACAGTTAAGTGGACGATCATAATTTAAAGAAGTACAGGGTGTTCTTACTAATTAAACAAATTTCTTAGAGGGTAAATGTTAAGATAGCAAAAGAGAAAAAGCATTCCTTGACAAAAAAAAAATCTCTCTCTTAAGGAAATCACAAAAATGAAGGGTGATAGAGAGATGAGACAGCACATGCATATCTAGATTGTGAAAACCTACCACCGAAAGGTTGCCATAATTGAGTTATCTTACTCGGTTGATTTATCATAATCATCCCATCATGAAACATTTTTGAGCTTGAAGTCTTTGTCGTTGCATGTATGCGACATGCTCTGTTGCCAATAATTGGTAACGGGTATTGTCCGATATTGATGTATTAACTTAAAATATGTTTCCGGTAATGTTTATATTAGTATTTTAAAACTCATCAGGTCAACTGAAAACTCGACCAAGTTGACTCGACTCAGCTGAATTTCGAGTTGATTTGACATAAATTTGATGCAATAGACGAGGTACTCAAAGATGAAGTAAAGTTGTTAGTTGACTTGGCAAGTTTCTCGAAAACTTGCCGAGCCAAAGCGAACTCAACCGAGTCTTATGAATTCTGATTATAAAAATGGCCGTTATAAAGAAAATTATGACTGTTACTTTTCGAAATTTTTTTTGAAAATACGGCCATTATTTCCTGTTATTTTTTCAATATGTTGGCCAAATAATACACAAAGGTTTGTCCACGCATCGACATTTCACGACATAATGAATCTACTTTTTTTCTTTTATTTATATTCTCTCTTTAAGGACGATGATTAGCAATATCGGTACCTCGCAAACAAAACAAACAAGCCTAACTTATCGGCATAAGAAAGAATAAAGTGGGGAATAGGAACCACTGTGTCCACCGGCCTATGGTCCCCACAGTCAAATCCTATAAAATTAAAGGGCAAAAAGAAAAAAATAAAAAATTCTGATCCAAAGCAGGTGGGCCTGGAAGTGGGATGTGGCCCATGTCCATGTGGGTTTTCTTCCACTGGCCTCTGATATTGTGTCAACTTGCCACACTATGGCATTGTGAATAGTGGTCTGCCGACCTTTGCCACGTGTGAGCTTTGTAGAATCTCAATCTCTGGCCCAATATCATCTTTCTACGACCCTTTCCACTTGATTCCAGATAAGATGCCATGCAAACCGGATCATGAGCTGCCACGTGGGACTCTCCTATGCTTGAAATAAGCGAGGCAGCAGAAGTCATGTAACTTTTTGTTCTGGAATAAACTTTTTGTGCCAACGATGGAAATGAAACCTGTGTATCTTCTACCTCAGTGGCGGCGCCAGGATTTTGTTCCGGGGTGGGTGGGGGCAAGCGACCGTCACAGTGGGACAGATGGGCCCACTGACCGCATGGATGTTTATCCCTTCCTTTGATAGAAATTCATACCCAAAATCACCTTGTTTGTTGATTTTTATCCGTTGTATTTATTACCCATTTTTTTTTAAATCCAACAGCTAGAATCACGCCTTAAAAAAGTACTAAAATCAAATGGCTAGAGATTGCATGTTAGAGTGATTTTCGGTGTGCACATCCACCAAGGGGTGGGCTAAACATCCATGCGGTCAGTGAGCCCAGAGAGCAGCTGAGAGTTGAGGGGAGCAACACGGTATGTGTTACCTATTTACAACTTTTTCCTCTTTAAAAAAAAATTCTCAATTTTTTTATCAAAAGGTCTTATTCGAAACAGGCACCCAATAACTTATTTGGAACAAGTCTTGTTCTACATCAATTTGGTATCAGAGCCGAAAATCCTATATTTTTTTTGGTGGTTATAATTCTATCAAAGTCATTGTGTGATGTTGATTTCGCACCAATATTGAATGGGTCCCTAGTTCTACGTCACCAATTTTCTTAGGAGTCCACTAGTCATGCCGTCAAAGAACTGCGCAACTGGGTTAGAATGCAAGTTGGTCAATAGAATCAATACCTTAAAAAAAACCCATCTGAACTGGGTTAGGAACTTGGGGATGAACTGAGTCGAAACATGCCCCCTTACAACTTAAGAGAATCTAGTACCAATCACCATGAACAACTTGCCAAGAGACAGCTTGACTCCTTTGGAACGCTAGTTGACCTGGTCAGTATCTAGCATAGTTCGAAGTCTTGGCTGATCTGGATTAGGATCGGAGCCCACCGATCTGATCCAAAAATGCCTCATCTCACCCCGAGATCAGCGTTTCCCAAAGAAGTCTCACTTTGTTTCGGGGGAGATGTGCCGATCCCATTCTGGATCAGACCAATCCGGATTGGGATCGAAGCCTACCGATCCCGAGATTTCAAACCATAGTACCTAGAAAACGCTATTCAAATTTAATTTTTTTTTGATAAGCGTCCTATATAAGATACTAGTGGGTGGCCCGTGCCCACGGCACTCCCCGACAAGCATTTGCCCAAATCAGGTGTAAGTGGCTGAGATCCACCGTCCAATTACAGATAAGATCTCAGCCATCTATATATGAAACCTATAAGAGGGGATACAACTGAGCTGATTTGTTATATAGATAATTACCATCAAAAGGCGGTTTTATGCCTAGATGTGGGCCATTTAAAAGCTGTGTGTGAGATAAAATTTGGATTTTGAAAAAAAAAAAATTACCTTAAAAAAGTAATCAACGACTTCTTTATACTTTTATGAACAAGGAGAAAATAAAGCTTAAATCCAACAGCCTGAAAGAGTGTGCCATGTGGCTTTTTTTTATTTTTATTTTTACGTATTTTTTCTTTTTCTTTTACCTTTAGGTCGTGTTACCCATGGTACCGGACAAAAAATATACGGTTGAGGTCGAGGCCATTGACCACTATATTCAAGACAAGATCATGGTCCACTGGGCAACTACAAAGGATAAAATAGTTATTTTACCTGCTATTGTCGACACTGGTCTCAACCGTTCACTTTTTTTTTTTTTTCGGTCCATCATGAGAGAGCATTTTCTTTTTTTCGGGGGCCGGGATCCGCGGACTCACCTTTTTGCACTAATAATTTCACTAATGCTGGCTAGTTCATCTAAATATGTTGGTCTAAGAGTGGTTCCCCTGCTTCGGGAGTCACCTCCCCAAAATATGATGGCATGATTAAGAGAACCAAAAGTTGGGGCAACCTCGCCGGAGCTTCTTTCTATTGACTCTTTTTGTTTCCATAGGGCTTGGCTTAAACTACTCCCATTGAGGCTGAGTAAACAATTGAAGCTAGCAGCTCTCTCGAGTTCACCGGTACTAACTCTACCTGGGGTGGGGGTACCTAGTATTTGTTGGTGGTTCAGCGCATGCAAGGCCTCAATTTGCTCTGTGGAGTTCCTATGCATTTCCTATAGAGTGGAACCTATCTCAACTCCGTCGAGCCAAAAGGGAAGAACTGCCGGAGGTGGACGGTAGAGTATAGCCAAGAGGCTTTCTTGTCCGTAGAGGACCTAACAGAAAACGTGCTCCGGAGCTATTGCACTAGATTTTTGTTCTAAGAATACTGTACCTACTAATATATTGAGCCATTGATAGGTGGAATCAGCAAGATTTAACCGGGGCCTGCTCGGCCACCGCCGGGGGGCAACCAAACCAACCTCTTATCCATTGATCATTCCGAAGTTTCCTCCAGAGGCCCTTAATCATCGAATTAATAGGGGCGTCCCGAGCAAAAGAAATGAGCGTAGTCGAATTCATTCTGGGAAAAAAAGAGAATAGAGTCACCTGTTCCAAGGCATAACTTGTATCCATATGCTTCATATTCTCCTGGAGATTGCTCTCAGAAATATAGCCATCCCTACCCACGAGCCTCTTATCCATTCTCATTCGCATCGTTACCAAGAATCCACCGGTTGTTGTAAGTGTTGAGCTGGCATCACTTGATGCACTTTTTGCCAAAGCACAACCAGCATTGGATTCACGACCTAAAGCATTAATGAAATTATTAGTGCAAAAAAGGCGATCCTGGTCATTTTTTCTTCTTTTACGCATAAGAGGGTTGTCGCATGACTCACACCAAGAGGCTCATTCCCGTACAAGCCTTTGAATTTCGGGGCTACATACAAAGTTTGATGGGACCAAACCTCAGTCTTTTGGGCCCACTGATTCCATGAATGTTTCCCACCTACACGCCAAAATCGGACATGATGACGAATTTTAGCCGTTTTTGAGCTTTCTCGGTCATGGGCTTGACAAACAGGCCTGAGTCTCAAGCCCATCATGAGAAAAGCTAAAATCCAATTACTAGAAATCACCAATCGGGCTGATTTGTGGTATGTGCGTCGGGGCTGGGATAAGTGGGCCCAAGTGTGTAGAAACGGTCCTATAAAACTGTGTTTCCGAATTCGATGATGGCTACCTTTTTAGATCTTTTTACCTCAACCAGTGGAACCATGCGACATGAGTTCACTGCATTAATGTCATATCATGATCCTTCTGATTAACAAATCTTCGAAGACCTTAATACCTGAGAGAGGAGAGAATGGCAGGGAACGAAGAACCCGAATCTCAAGAGATGCAGAACGACCGCTTGTTTGAATGGGACGACGAATCTCAACTTTACTTCCACGCCAGGTCAGCAAATCTGTAAACATTACGTTCTTGTTCAATCATTCATCAATTATAGTTTCGATAATTCGAATCGCCAGTCTATCCTTTTTTTTTTTTTTTTTTTATTCCCCCCGGTCTAACGAGTTTTGAATCTAGGGTTTCAAAAGTACTGTATCTGTTCAAAATTCCATGCTTCGATGGTTCGCCTCTAGGGTTAGCAATTCTCCGATTTCTTTAAGGTTCTGATTCGTTTTGCTAAGTTCAATGTTCTGTCCAAGTTTGATTTTTTAGGGTGTCGTGAATTTTTTCCAATTTTTTTATGCAATAGTTATTATTGTCTATGTTTTGCAATCTTGATTCGGTTCGGTTTCGTTTCGTTGTGTTCGAATTTAGTTTGATATGTATTTTTCTAATTTGTAATGTTTGCGCGAAATTTTGTCGAAAGGTTTGTCTGATTTTGCTTATGTGTAACAATTCTTATTAGTTTTCAGTTATCGTCACAAGTTTTTGACAAAAACACAATGCTTATCAGACCAAAACTTGCTAAAACATGAGCCCCCTCATGATTTTTAAAGTGATCATTCAAAGTTTTGAAACTGTTTTAACCTCCTTAACCAACACGACCTTAATCATGAAAAACATTTAGAATGTCAATATTCCTGCTTTTGGACAACTTAAATATTATTGCGGTTCAAATTTATAATTCTCTTCCAACATCCATCAATTGCGGCCTAGGTTACAAGGGCACTCCATTTCTTGAAAATTACTCTTTTTCAACCTAATCGTAATTTATTCAAATATTTTGTTTTCAGCTGTTATTTATATATTTATGTGTGTTAGTGCACGCCAGCTTATCAAAATACATTATTTATTATCTGCTTAGCATGAACTAAGATATTTAGATTCAATATATGGAATAAAATACATGAATGTGTTGGTGCACCATGTTTGTATGGTTGGTTTTGGATGAAACCAAATTGACGTACAAAATCCTGGAAAATGACTTCAAAAAATTCTGAATTATTTTTAGAAAGAAAACGTATAAATGCAATAATTTTTTTTTTTTAAATCTACATTCTACATTTGATTTATACCCAAGAAGAGTGACTTACAGTGGTATTGGGCATCGGCTGAACCATAGTTTGTCTTGCGCATTCCAAGCCCTCACTCTACACACACTATTTTTATATAGCATTGCAACTATTGTTGGGTGAAAATCAAATATAGGATGTAGTTTTTTCAGAACTTTAATACATTTATATGTTTTTTGTTTTTATGATATTATTTGAGTTTTTCGTATTTTTTGAAGGCATTTTATAACGTTTTGTGAGTTTCACATGGTTTTATTCGGTTTCTTCCAAATCTTTTTGTATATTTTTGACGAAAGCCGAAATTGATTGAAAGTCTGAAACGATATTGAAATCCTATGAATCCCGAAATCCCCGTCTCACTTTGAGACAAAACTGAAACGTTTTGGGCGAAATGTTTCAGCTTCCGAAACTTTTGGGCAGTGTGTAACACTTCTTGTTGGTGTTTGACAGTGACACACATGTCCATGTCTATCTTACATGGATTGCAACTGCTATTAAATAACCAGTAGCTAGGTTTAGTAAGTAATAGGAACAATATGATTCTGTTTTACTGATAAGCTAAAGGGGACATCTGAATCGGTCTGATTACAACCACTAGTTAGTAACTTTCTTATAGGGTGTCTTCTTCTTAGGCGTCATTGTCCTGTGGGCCCCGCATGCCATATATAGATGGTGCTTCCTGATTGGCGACACTTCCACACGTAAAAAAAGAACTCCACACTTAACAAATGTTTTCTTTGTAACATGGATGGTATCTTCTAGTATCTAACTGTATCCTAGTTATCCAATTGATGCCAATCACGGTGGAAATAAAGGATTAAAATCTTGGTATCTGATTCTGATGATTTGGAGCTGGTGTCTAATTGAATTTGGGCCTCTATTAGCTATTAAGTTGTTAGTTTTGATTTTGGACTCTTGTGAGTTATGATTCCTCTTCGGCTTAAATCTGATGCAGTAGTGGATTTTATCATGATCCAAATGCTGGATGGTACTACAGCAGTAGAGATGGCCTCTATTACAAATTTGAGAATGGGAGTTATGTGCTGTTGGAATCTGACAAGGTAACAATTGGACTTATTTCATGATTTAATCTATTCGAGAATTGCACATGGGTGATGTTCCTTTATTTCAGTGTTTCCTTATCATTTCAGGGTGAGAAATGTGAAGCATACCAACAAAGAGCAATGGTTTCTGATGAACCTATTCAAGATGAGCCATGTATGTGTGTATATATTTTAAATAAAATTGAACTCCATATTGTTTCTTATCCGTAACCAGCAGTATAAGGATTCGCGTGGAGCATGTGTAAGGGGTTAGGAGCACACCATTTGCTAACAGTCTTACTTATCACATTCAAATATTGATCCGATTGGATGATCCTAACAATCCTTATCACATCTCCTTGGACAAGAGTCAAAATGTGGGTCGTTAGGATCATTTGATTGGGTCGATTTTTAGCATAGGGGATGTCCTAGGAAGCCTGATGTAGCCTAGAGAAATACACCTTCAAATTCAAGCGGAAGGAATTCAAATATTAAGTGGTCACTTTTCCTTGGCCACATGAACTTATGTTGGGCTTTTCCAGAATTTCTAGGCGAGGTCTTGGAGAGTTGGCCTAACCTCTCGACTTCGACTAGAGGCAAGGTGATTTGGAGATTAATACCATTAGCAATCATATGGGGAGTGTGGTTAGAAAGGAACAAAAGAACTTTCCAATGCAAGGAAAGTTCCCTTCAAGAGGTCATCATCAACATTAAGGCTTTTATTTTCAGTTGGGGCAGTATTTCACTAGATATGAGGGGAACATTTTTCAGCGATATGGTATTTCGGATGGATCAGCTTTTGTGCTAACTTGTAAACATTTCTCTTCTTTTTTGAGATCTCCTCGATCTCCTTATTAATGCATCTTTTGACTTATCAAAAAAAAAAAAAAATATTAAGTGGTAATTGAAGCCACAACAAAGAAATGTTGGGAAAAGATGTCCATGTTCTTTAAATCTCGTTGGGTCTAGAGACGGTTACTTGTTAAGAAGCATAACTTTTTACTTAGATATCTGATTAAGAATCCGTTTAATGCCTTGAAAAGCTTTATCCAAGATCTACAACAAATATCTTACAACTTTTGTCAAAATTTTGACGTTTTAGGTTCCAAACTGTTCTAGAAATCTAGGTGTAATGGTAGTGACTGGATTTATTGGTATTTTAGTCATTTTGAAAGTTAGATTAAAATTATTTCAGATCGATGGTTTAGGTTAGTTTCTTAGTCCTAAAGTTTTTAGGGTTCATTTTCTTATAAATAATTGTTAAGAGAGAAGAATTTTGATTATTGAATGAAATTTGCCTTTAGGCTTGTAGTTCCTTTGTGAACACTTGGGATTGCTTGGATTTGCACCCTACACGATTTTTTTAGGAATTTTCTCTGTAAGAAAACCTTAATAGTGTGGTCAATTGAGATCCACCTGTGTCAAAATCCCATCTAGTAGTTAGTGTTACACAGGCACTATGGTAGACAATCTTATGATCTATCTGAGATGTACTTCAGATTTTTTTAAGGGTTGGGATCCGTGCACAACCTTTTTTGACAACCACTTCTTGGGTGTGGATTCTGAGAATCCAGCGGTGATTTTTTTTTTTTGTAATCCAGCGGTGGTTGATAGTGCTTAGCTGGCATTCACTTTTGCCAAAGCAAAACCGGCGTTGGATTCTCGGAATCCACATCCAAGAAGTGGTTGTCAAAAAAAAGGTTGTGCGCGGATCCCGAACCTTTTTTATTTCATGTAATGGTAAGACCTAACTATCAAAGTTCAGAAGCATTGTTAATTCGAGAATATTCATACACCCAGGTATATGAATTAATTGACTAGTCCAATTTTTTCTGTGAACAGGCCACACCGGGTGCATGAGCATTGATGGGCCCGAGAATCCACCTCCACCATCGGAGTGGTGAGCTACTTTACCACTTTCTGACAGTTGTTTTGAGTTCTCTTTACTAACAACCGTGTTTCCTATTTTCAGGTTAGAGGAGACACTTATTGATCTCTATTTAATGGGTTATTCCAACTCTGCAATCAATGCTGCTGATGATTTGGTGATGCCCTTGGAAACTCATGTTGGGTATGACTCGAAATTGTCGGTAGATGGTTAGTCACAGCTTCACTGCCCAATTTTGGTAAGCCACATAGTTGGATCAGGGCTTCAATGGGTTTATGTTTTGCAGGTGCAGGAAACGATGATTCTCGTGAGATTGAAGAAGGTGAATGGATCCCTGAGGACCTTCAAGATGTGCCCGAGTCAAGTGGAAGAGTCTCTGATGAAGGTTTACCCCATTTTTATTCTCTAGTAATCTTTTTCTGGTTTGTGTTGATCTTTTATCTATCTGCCTGTTTTATTCATACACATCTACTTTTACTAAATATATACAACTTATCAGAAAATTAATGTATTTTTTACATGGAAATGACTATTTTTAGGTGAGTAGAGAATAGGACATTTGTCTGTGAAGAACACAACAGTTAAGTCATAACTTGCTGTGGTGTACATATGGCTCACCTATGAATTGATACCAACAATTTAACCTGCCTCTTGAATGAATGAGAATCCTTTTTTTTTTTCACACAAGTAGATTGAACGATAATCTTAAAGCCTAAAGTCATACAAATAAGACAACAATCCTAAGTGGTCTACTCATCTGATGCATGGACTTTCTTTTCAGACTGGTTGAACCACTTCCCTCTTTTGCTCGAGTGAACTGTTAAGATAGCCAATTGATATGGTTTTTACGCTATGCCCATACAAAGGTGGTCCATCAATTGACCAGTCTGGATTGATGCATAGGAGGGTCAAATATAAAGCCAAAGGAGACAAAAATTCTTTATCCATAAGAGCTTACAAATTTTTTGGACACAGGTACTTCATGGGATGAAGAGAACTGGCGAGCTCAGTATGGTCAAGTCATTCAATCCAGGGAGGAGGGTGTACCGACTTTCCCTATTGTGGATTTATGGGATTGGGCAATGGTTATGGAGACTGTAAAGAAGAACAAACATGGTAAGAAGAAGAAACATCGGGTCGCCAGGCTGGTTGGAAAACTGGTGAGACCAACCACAAAGCTTCATCCTTCTATGCCTTCTGGTGGTAGTCTTTTCAAAACTGCTGCAATTTGTGAAGTAAATCTTGCTCTGGTACGAGTTTCATCAGGTTTGCCTCTATTTCATGAAATAAAAAAAATACAGTACTTTATTTTACTTACAAAAAAAACTGTCTTTAGTATGATAGTTATTATTATTCCTTCACATTGATTTTTTGACATACGAAATCTTCTAGGTGGTACCCATCAATTGGTATTTATTATTGTCATATAATTGATTCCCATCAATATATAATTGATAGATGGTACCCATCGATTTTATACACTTAATAGTTATTATTGTTCCTTCACATTGATTTTTAACATACAAAATCTTCTAGGTAGTACCCATCAATTGGTAGTTATATGCAACCGACTATAGCATCCACAGTACTGAGACTATTGAATTCACCCTTTTTTCTTAAATATTGTTTAATTTGTTACTATGTTGCTTGTTTCCGAATTGCTATCGATAAACTGTGGAAAATTTACCTAGCCCTATATATTATCTTTTCTCCAGGGCAAGTGTATAGGCTGAGAAGCCCTAGTGTGAAATACTTGGCCTCTTTATCAACTTATGATTCTTCCAACCCAACGAAAGATTGGGAATTCCCTAACTTATCAGTTGATGAGCAAGGCAATCAGTTATCTAATATTAGTGGAAGTTGTGAATATGAAACACCAGATGGACTCCCTGTTTGTGAAGAGTCATCTACATTGCCAGATCAACTCACAGTATCAGAAAAGGTAGCATTCTCTTGTGCAATTAGGAGTCTGAATTTGAATCTGAAGATTTCCCTTTTCTTTTAGACAGTTATGTTTCTGTTTTCAATAAGTAACAGTAAATTATTAATTTAGAGACCTCAAAGTAAAACTAAATTACTAGAGTGTGCCTCTTGAAGAACACAATATAAAGAGACAACGGTTGAGTAAACTTGATTATAACTCTCCCAACTCCCAAGACATCATCAAATCTCTGTACTGGCAGCTCCTCATGATGCACCAATCTGATCACGTAATGAGTCACCCATCACAATTGGAGGACTAGTGGACTTCGAGTAATAACTGAAGCCCACCAGTAAAGCACAAGCCTTGACCCCATTTGTGAAATAATTTTATGCCAGTAAGTGAAGTGATTGTCTGCTATCAAAGTACTGCCTGGCCTGTGTAGATGTTCTTTTGGTCTGGACCCTAGTCACAAAAATCTCCAAAATTCTCCGAATTTTTGAATTCACGAATCAATCGCCGATTAATCGGCAAAATCAGTAAAATCTCTGATTAATTAAAAAACTCGCCGATTAATCAACGATTTTGCCGAATTTTGCCGATTAATCAACTGAGGCCCATTTTTTTCCACTTATGATTTCGATTTTTGCCGATTTTGGAATTATGAATGATATATCATGCTTATAAGTTATGAGTTAATGACTTATTATTATGGAATTATAGATGTGCTTTTCGCCATATAAATGTGTTTTGTTAAAAACAACATTTATAACTTGAAAAATGTCATGATATATATTTTTTATTTTTGCCGATTTCTGTCGATTTTTACCGAATTTATCCGAATTTTCCTGACTTGACCCCTTGCCGATTTATTGCCGAATCCCGACTTTGTGACTATGGTCTGGACCAAAGATGAGCCACCTCTTGGATTGTCATAGCAGGAAAGTTGCACCAACTTGATCATGGTTCAAAGTGACTGGTTTCGTTTCGGTAGTTTCGGTCCGAAACTGACCGAAACCAAGTGACATTTTATGAATAAAAAATTGGTTTTCATCAGTTTCGGCCGAAACTTGAAATCATGAACTTGATTTTAACTGTTCAATTGATCTCGTTCTTCTGGACAGTAAATAACATTGCGGACAACTTCTCTCTGACTGTCAAAATAATGCAATTGATATGATAGTTAACAATCTTAGGGCGATGTATTTCTTGGGCTTGGTCAATCTAAGAATATGGTGAACATGAATATGGAGTGTGGACCATCAGCAATGATCATATAATGCTTGATTGAAGTAAATCAATCATTTGTTATTATTGGCTTACATTCAATATCCAGAGATAGATCATGTATGTGTCTTCAAATCTTTTCTTTTTCTTGGTAGTTGGAACTAACCTCCTGTGTTCTTGGCAGCATAAAGGCCATGCATACCGGGATAGAGCTGCAGAGAGAAGAGCCTTACATGGAGGTTTTGGAGTGGGTCCTGGGCAAAAGAATTCAGGGGTTGATGTGGGAACAGCTTCATCATCTGTTTCTGTTAGTACAGAAGAAGCTGCAGCTGAAGCCTTGAACATGTCATTTGGAGCTGGTAGCTATGCCAGACGAATGTTAGAAAGCATGGGTTGGAAGGAGGTAGAACTCTATACTTTCTTGCGGTTTTCTCCTGTAAAATTAGTTTCAATTCAAATGGCAGTTTGGAAGATTAGTTTGGAGGGGGTGAATCTGTAAATTGTGGCAACTCAAGGCACAATTTAGAAAATCAAAATTCTGAAGTTTTCCATACGTAGTTATTAAGGATTATTTTGGAAATATAAAAGTAATGCCATAGAAAGTAATTAAGCTGTTATTAAGGAATTGCTTCGGAAGTGTAGAAATAATGGCTTGTTAAGTAATTAAGTTGCAAAAAAGGGTCGTTTTGAAAATATGGATAAAATGACATGGTAAGTAATTTAGTGATTATGTATGGGCTATATTGAAAATAGAATTAATGGCATAGGAAGTAATTAAGTAGTTGAATGGTTTTTTTTTTCAATGACAGTTGTACTTTTTAAAATTAAAATACTTGATATAATATTGGGTGAGTATGGAGAAAGGACATTTAATGGCTTCTTTTTATTGTAGAAAGGCATTTAATGAACTAACTGTTGGCCTCGGTGAATGTTGAGTGTGGGCCCAAGTTTTGGATTTAATAATGGGTAGAACTGTGATAACCGACGTCTCTCATCAACGTTGATGACAGACAACAGTGTGAGCCATGTTGATGTCCCTTCTCCGTACTCACCCATTATTATATCAAATATTTTGATTTTAAAAAGATCATCTATCATTGGAAAAACAGCCCCGTTTAGCTACTTGATTACTTCCTATGTCATTAATTATATTTTCAATATAGCCCATACATAATAACTAAATTACTTACCATGTCATTTTATCAATATTTTCAAAATAATCCCTTTTAACCACTTAATTACTTAACATGCCATTATTTTTATATTTCCAAAGCAATTGTTTAATAACAGTTTAATTACTTTCTATGACATTACTTTTATATTTCCAAAATAACATTTAATAACTATGTATGGACAACTTTAGAATTTTGATTTTCTAATCGTGCCTTGAGTTGCCACAATTACAGATTCACCCCTCCAAACTAATCTTCCAAACTGCCCTTTGGGTTGAAACTTTCTTATTTTGCCCTTTGGGTTGATGATGGACCTCCCTTGTCAAAGTTCTGCTCTTTCATAAGGTGAAGGGACATTCAATCAATTATTTGCTTTGTTAGAAAGGAACTCCTACTTTTTTAGGCAGCTAAAAGGTGCGTAGGTGAGTGAAGGGTGTGCCAGTAGTAATAGATGAAGCAAGACATGCATTTACATGGGTGGATTTAAGGTCTCTATCTTGAGGAGCATAGTTACAGTCTATTAACAGTATACCTGTACTATTGTGACTTACCATTCTATGGTACCAGTCTTCCAACTAGGAGATGTCATAGGTGCAAGCCAACTTGATTGGATGATTACAACTACTATAGCGTTATTTTTAGCCCGAAGAAAGTATGGCATAGCAATATAGAGGGTTATGTCACCTGATCAAATTGATTCAACCTAGTAGATCCATGAAAAACTCTCTCCAAGGAATTCAACTTACTGGATGGTAGGATCATTCAGTTGGTGTTCCTTTTAGGTTATGCCCGATGAGATGGCCCGCCAAATGAAACTTGTGTAGTATGACGCATATTGAATCACTGCTTTTTTTCTTTTACCTATTTGTAAAAACCTCTCTTATCCCTTCTCTAATTTGTAATGTGTATTTAGGGGGAGGCTCTTGGAAACACCACAAAGGGTTTGATAGAACCATTGCAAGCTGTTGGTAACAAAGGCTATGCTGGACTGGGGTGGGATCAACGCAGACCAAATCACCATTGAAACAAAGAATGTGTCACTAATCTTGCTTTGTAGTCAAATTTGAGTTCTGATAATAGGAAATTTTATACTCGGCTGAATGTTTACTTGTAAATGAGAATTGTAATGTAAATTTGTAACGGTCACTTATTTAGAAGAAGTTGAATTTATCTTTGCTAATTGCTTAATCATTTTAACCTCTATATAAATGATTTAGGTTAAGCATAGATCCATTTCTTACATCCGGTGGTGGGGCCCACATGGAGATCACGTTGGACGATCCAACTGCATTGTGTTGTCCACACCATGTTGATAATCATCACCAAAACTCAATCAATTCTGACATTATAAACCTCTTGAAGTTGGAATGTAATGGTTAAGTTGGATGGTCCAGATTTTTTTTAATTCAATTTAAATTTTCTCAGTTCAAGAATGTTGGAGTGGATAGATGTTTTTTTTAGGGCAATTTTGTACTACCCCCCTTTGAAATCATCGATATTTGTAATACTCCCCGGTGGTTTCACTTTGTTGCGTTTCCACCTTTGACTGCAACTTTTCTTGGTTGACCTTAAACAGTCTGTCTAATTTTTGCTCTCAGGACCAAACTGCCATTTTTTTTTTAAATTACAAAAAAACTTGTTGCTTGCTTTTTCAAAATTACCTGACCTGCATTAATGTGGGCGTACTTGTATTTTAACCCCTTATCATCGATAGACGGTTCATATTTTCTTACAGAAAAAAAATTTCCATCAAGTGACCTACAAAATTTTGCCACATGTAGAATGGTAGAACTTGTCTTTTTTGTGGTTTTCTAACCATTGGATTTGAGTTGTTTTCATGAAAACCCATGTACGTGGCACACTCTTGGATACCACTTACCGTACAGATGTTCGGCCCATCCCCAAGTGGACCCACATACCAAAAGTAAGTATGATTAGTGATTTTTAAGCATTGGATTCCAATCATATTCATGGGTTGATTTTTAACCGTGCACCTCTAGCATTATTTGAGGTACAATGATCCAAAAGTTAGAAATCACTAATCCGGCAGATTTTGGGTATGTAGGCCCACCTAGGGGTGGGCCAAACATCCATAAGGTCAATGGTCTCTAGATGTCTGCCACGGGGTTTCATATCGAAGGTGGGAACATCGATCACCATGGCGACATGATCTACTCATTGATTTCTTCTTCGGCGTACCCATTGGTTTAAAGGAGATGGGGAAGATCATAATGGCCAAAAAATACATGATCTACTCTCAAACGATTAGCAATGACAGATGTCCTTCATCAACGTTGATGAGGGGCCACCGTATGAGCCACGTGGAGAGTAAAATTTGCTATGACCACTGACGGTCAGGGAGGCCCTTAATATGAGCCATGTGGTACACTCTTAGAGGATGCTGACCATATGGATGTTTGGCCATTTCCTAAGTGGACCTACAAACCAAAAATCAGCCTGATTAGTGATTTCTAACCTTTGGATCTTTTTGCCCCAATAATGGTACATAATGCTCAAATTAATATGGTTAAAATCAACCCATGAAAACGACTTCATCTAATGCTTAAAAATCACTGATCATGTTGATTTTGGGTTTATTGGTCCACCTAGGGATTGGCCAAACATCTATATCGTCAGTGTCCGCTAAGAAATTGCCACGTGGCGGGCAATAAAAATTTACCTTTTTTCTCCGAGCTAAATCTGAAGCATCCATCAATTATAGGGACAAATCTAGCCTGCAAAGTATGCAAACATTGTATCCACCATTAAATACTCATTGAAAATGTGTTTTTAATTTATAAAATATTTAATTTTAAAAACATTGAAATAACATATTTTTCAAGGGACATCCAACAGTTTTAACAATGTTTGCATATTTTAAGTCCGCACACAATTGCAGACTAGAATTGTCCCAATTATAGCTAGTCAACTACGTGGCAATACGGAGTGTTTTAAATTGAAGAGATGGGGTAGGATATAATAATGATGGGACTGTAAGTACGGTTGGCATTTTCGTAATTGTGAAAGAGAAATGACATTTTGGTCTTGAAAGTAAAAGTTAGACAGACTGTTTAAGGTCAACCAAGAAAGTTGCACTTAAAGGGGGAAACGCAACAAAGTGAAAACACCGGGGGGTAATACAAAATTGCCATTTTTTATAAGTGAATGGACAAATTTTTTATGGGTCGCACTACGGGCGCCCACCTCTTTAATCTGGGCACCCACATCTTAGATAAAAAAAAGCACCCTTCAGTTTGGGCACCCCACCCCTTCTCTCTCTCTCTCTCTTGTTGCAAGGTTGAAGACAAGGGCTTTTCCATCCTTTAATAAAAAGATGGTGGTCAACTCAAGTCAACACTGGTCAATTAACAGTGGATCAAGTCATAGGGGGTATGTCAAAAATTCCCTTACAGTTTTCACCTATAGAATTAGAAAAGTCTTCTCCAATGAATAGACTTGGAACCCCCATTGGTGGCTATACACACTAAAAATCAGCAAAAAATGCTTAAATCCAATGGTTGGAATCTATCCTAAAAAGTGCTAAAATCTAGGGTTAGAGATAATCAATCAGCCTGATTTTTTATATGTATATCCACCAAGGGGTGGGCTAAAGCCGATAAACATCCATGCTGTTAGTGGGCCCAGAAAAATGTGCTACGTAGGGCCACGAGAATCCTTTGCATCCACAGTCCCGTCCACTAAGTTTTTTCCTTATTTTGAGTACTCAGATCCTACGGCAAGAAATCACCAATTAGGTTATTTTTGGCCTGTGACGGCCAAACGATGATTGGTCCCTAGAGTATGCCACGTTTTCAGGTTTGTCCTGGACGCCCGCACCTAAACGCGAGGAACAAATATGAAGCCCAGTGTAGGCCCATCCTGTCATCTAATATTGGGCAGTGCTTAAGCCCATTGTACTCCAACTCGGCCTATTAAACCCTAAACCCGGCTCCACTGGTTCTCCTCCTCTACCTTCCGCTCTATCGATTTACCAGCTCCATTCAGCCACTGGTAAGTTCTCTCTTCTTCATTCTTTCTCTCTTCTTCAACTTCTCTCTCAACAAGTTAGGGTTTGCAAGTCGAATTGTAGCTCAAATTTTAAAGGGATAAGTTGCAGAGATGCTCATGTTATTTGGCCATGGCCTCACCCTCCCAATTCTCCCTTGCAAACCCAGCTTATTGTTTCTCCTCTTCTTGGTGCCTGAGAAAATGCATTCCGAATGTTCGATGAAACCCTTAAACTGATATCCATCTCTTCTAATCCATGCTTTAAGTCAATTTTTTCACTGTGTAAAAAAAAATTCTCAATTTGTAGTTCACTATGGTGAAAATTCGGATTCGTATTTTTCATAAAGAAAAATATCTGATCAACGATCGAACAAGAGCCATTTTGCATCTCCTTGCGAACCCTTTTCGGCTCTCTGTCCCCATCTCAACTAGCTCCAATGTATCGCGGAATATTGTCCATATTTACATGAGTCATGTAATACAACAGTTGTTGGCTAATTCGTGTTCGACCAAATGTGCTGTTATTACTATCATGTGTGCATGTTAGTTGCATACTCTGTATGAAATTTACAAATCTAACTCATCCTATTAGATTTTGTTGAACATAGTCTCATGAAGAGAAAGATTTCTTTTTCCAGTTTTCTGACTTGAGCTTGTATATTATGTAAATAAATAATGAAAGAGAGGAAGAACTTCTCTAGTCTATCTTTCTTCAAGTGAGATCTAGGATCGTAGAACCATCGCCCAAAGGTGCTTTTACTAAAGCCGGTCACCGGTGGCTAAGAACTAGTCCTTACTCTTTAAGCCTGAAACAAAGACTTAGATTAGATCCATCTGTGCCAATTTCATGCTAATTGGTCCAGTATAGTTGAGCCCGCAAAGGTGTGCTTACTTTTCACTTAGAGGGCATTATTTAAATCTTAGCTCACACCTATTATCTAAGACTAAGACTTGTGTCTATAGCTTTGATTTTATTCAAATCTTAGAAATCTTTTGAGAAATGTAAGAAGTGAATATTTAAAAGAAGTTTTCTGGTTGTTGATAACGAAAGACTACAAATTAGGCCAAGATAGGATATCTATGCTGAAACGTTCAAATGATCTATGATACCCGGATACTCGTACATGGCCACCGTATCCGTGTTGACACGACACGACACCGGACACTCTATCGACACGTATCTCCACGTATCTTTCATAAAAAGTTGAAAATTTTAGAAAAAAATGAAAATTTTGAACTACAAAATAGGATACTCATATCCGTGTATCCATGTCCGTGTCCTTGATTTTGAAAAATGTCGAGTCGTATCCTCGCTTCCCAGTGTCAATACCCGTATCCGGGCTTCATAGCAGATGATTGGATGATTGTAACAAACCATTCTGTAGTATTCTTTTCTGAATTGTTTATTGTATATTTTGAAAATAAGCATTTTCTTATATTAGAATGTGATTAACCACTCCTTTTTTCTTTCTTCTTTTTATTCCCTCTACAAAAAAAACTAATTCTAGGATATAGTATAACCAAATAGCATAATGACTTAATCTAGGTCAGGATACAATGTCAAACAAACAACATTTACACTAACATAGGCAGAGTGCAGTGTTACACAAACAACATTCAGACTAACTCAGTTCAGGGTTTACCTTACCAGAAAAGGGGATAACCTTTTCCAGGACAAGTGAAGAGATCCCTGGTGTGGCCAAACAGACCCAAACTCAGCTTATGCGAGTTCCTTTTATATTCTCTTATGTTTCTTTCCATTCCCACTCAACACCTGGTAAGATTAGATTTTTCTTCTTTGCACAATCACTCGTTTCAGTGGAAATTTATATCTTTTAGTTTAGTCACAATGCTGGCTTTTAGGTTTCCTTGTTTGCATCTGAGTTCTCATCTGTCATTCTGCAATTAAAGTAGGGATTAAAGTAAGCCATGAAAACTGCTATAAAAGCTGTGGAGTTTCTCATTTTCTTAGGTCTGTTGTAGTTTTTAGTTCAAATCAGGGATTGAATTGAAATCGCTAAGCAAGTTTGGTATATAGGCCTTGTTTTGTTGCCCCTATAAAAATATTTGAGAATCGTTTCCTTCCCATAAATGTCCTTAAAAGTTTTCTGGATCATAACTTTTTGACTTACGAATGATTATCTCGAAACCTTTTCTTTATTCGCCATACGTAGTAGAAATTTTTAGTTCTGATAGCAACATTTGTAGATAAAAGGTTGTTCTGGTTTTTCGTCATTTGAGAAGAAAAATCTGAAGATGTCAGTATGATCAATGATTTAAAAATTGATCCGTTTCAATCAGATGGTTGAAATCATCGGATCGAAATAATTATTTGGCTAATAAATCTCTTTTTGTGGGACAGTCATTGTCAACAGGATGGTACAGATTGCCCTGTATGTGAATTCATGCTTAGTTAGAGATCCTTTCATATCCTGCTTTGCTGTATCCATTTCTTCTGCTCATTCATTAGTTGTAAAATACTGCTAAGTGCTAACATGTACTATTAATATGTGTCTAGTAGGATGAGAAGAAGCGGGTTTTGCCAGCATTGCTGAATTGAGATGGGGGAGCCATCAATTTTTGATAGAATGATCAGTCAGCTCCGTGCCACAAGCAAGTACTTTCATTCCAAACCCTTTCTCTTTTACAGTTTCTTTCCTTGTAGATAATGGAGTGGCAATGCCATCAGGCATCACATACGATAAGGTGACCTCGTGTCAATTTTTCATGAGTCCGTCTAGAGCTACACCCATTTCTTACATCTAGTTCTTACCCTAGTGGTCAGGCCCACATGGAGATCATATTGAACAATCCAACCATACATTGAGTTGTCCTTGCCATAATCCATTTCAACATTGCTGACTATATGAAAATTTGACCTAAAGTAACTGTTTAATTGGATGGCTGGATCTTTCAAATTCAAGTCAAATTTTCATGAGGTTAGAAATTCTCATTATACCTAAATATTGTAGGTATTACACTGGTTATCCAAAGGATCTTGGGCCTTCACGGGTTATTCACTTCACCTCAGAGCGTGAGTTTGTCCAGCTCTTGCATGAAGGTCACCCTATGGTTGTTGCATTTACTATCAGGTAGTTAGACTTGTCCACTCTTCTATCTCCATTTACATCAAACTGACTCCTTTATTTGTGGATGTCCTTAACAAAGCTCATCTCGAGTACATGATCTATCCAATGGGTGTTTTTTTGCAGATGTGCTTACACAAAACATCTTGATAAAGTACTAGAGGAAGCTGCAGCCGAGTTTTATCCACACATAAAAGTTATGCGTGTAAGATATCACTACCAAATGAGTTTTGCCACAAAAGTTTATCTTCATGCTTTTGGAAGGTCATGTTTCAGTCTCTTCAGGAAGCTGTTGTATGGGTCTTTTTCTTTTTCGGATAACCTGCTTTCTAGTAATCTTTTATTCAAGTTTTTCTTCCTAAACGCCACTCCATGCTCTAAAATATTGACGTGTCAGAATTATTCATCTCCCCACCAACACACATAGTAAGACAAAGTCTTTGTGTATGTTTATTATCCTTATTGACCACCAATATATATGTCGATATAATTATAAGTCGTAGATTCTTTTACTGACAGTGAGCCATATGGGGAAGTGACTCCTGTTTCAAACTCATACTTTTCAATTGTACATGCACAACAAGACCACTCAACTCACTGCACTTTATGTTCTTGGGCCCATGATTTTGGAGAACCTATACCCAATTGAAAACAAATAAATCAAGTTGAATTTGCAGTGACAGGAATTCTGAATTTGATTTGTGGTCATATAGTTTAATTGCGTCTGATGTAGGACAAAGCAACACAAAAGTTCTGAATGTAGATTTGATAACGGTCCAGTGGGGTATTTTTCTCTTATGCGAATCATAGGACTTCTATAATGAGAATTTGGGGGTAGGGAACAACAATTCGGAGTTGATGTCTGAAAAATAGGACAGGGTTTAGATGGGTTTCGAAGTCCTAAAAATATGCAACTAGACCTCAAATAAGGTGCTGGTCGAAATTCAAGGCAACAGGGTTTATGTTGGGTCAAATGGGTTTAGGGATTTAAATAATGGAAAAGAAATTTTTTGGATTGATCTCAAAGGACTGATTTCAGTTCAGCATTCAATCTAGGGATAAAGAAAGGCTGGAAATTGTGGTTTGTCAGGGAATGAAATTAACAAATTAAAGAAAGAGAGAAAAGGGAATAGAAGATAAGGTAAATCACTTATCTCCAAAGAGGCCCAAGAATTGGAATCAACACCAATCTTAGTACACCACCCAGGGTTGAAATCTGCACCACCCAAGCAAGGAATACCTTTTCACAGAGCAGTTTTTACAGCAACCAAAATGAACTTCAGAACATATCATTTCACTCCTACATGGGTATTTATAAATTGCTGGGCAACTACCTTGTTCTTTCCTAATTCTATATAAACCATAAATTAGAAACTTTCCTAAAAGACCGAGCACTTGACTCTTAAGATTTTCCCTATTCTAATTACATTCTCTTTTTAAATAAGAATCCTAACTTACAATAAACACTTTCCAGTACAATTACTAAAACTCCTTGAACTAGTACTTATCAAAAAAAAAACTCCAACTATCTTTTAAAACCTCTTGCATTTATCCAATGGTAAAACGTGATTAACTAAAAGTAGCAAGTCATAATTTACAAAATAGTAAAAACATGGCTTACCATTTATAGTAAATATCTTAAAGTTCTTTCACGACGATGGATGTGAATTGTGATCTAATGCTCTTTATGTGCGCCATGAGATGGTGCTCCTTTCCGTATGGCTGCATCAATGTCCAACAATTCAACTAGCTATGATCCTAATGCTGATATTTGTGGATTCTTGATGCAAACCGGGATCTCAATTCCTTCCTTTTTAGTGGCTAGCCTGTAGAGTAAAGGTTCTTGTACTGACGCTAAAATGAACATATACTTAAATCACCTCGTCCGTATTATTCTATGTAGTTGAGCTGTTCTCATATTCTCTTGGTATAGCTGAGCTTTGATCCCTTACCATTTAATTCATTTTGACAGTTGTATCCTTGTTTCTGCAATATAAATGAGAATATTGTATGGTTTGGAACAAACTTGGCCATTTCGTGATCAAATTAAAATTTTGTACCATGATTTTCATCTTTAATATTATTAGAAGCAATTCATGATAGCCTTCTAAGTATACATGATCTTTTTTATTTTTTTAATTCTGCATCAGCATCCTTTGGCTTCCCCCACTAACGTTTGGTTATTCCTGTGATGTTATCCAGGTTGAATGTCCGAAATATCCTGGATTTTGTATAACGCGGCAGAGGAAAGACTATCCTTTCGTTGAAATATTTCACAGTCCAGAACAAGTAAGTTTTTATTTTTTTTCCCTTGGTTAAAGATATGTATGAGGGAATAAAAACTAGTGTTAAAACAATTGGTAGTGAGACAAGTGAGTTTTCAATCATAGTGGGATTATACCAAAGATCAGCCCTAAGTCCATATCTATTTGCTTTAGTTATAAATGAAATAACTACTCATATCCAATGAGGTTCTCTGGTGTATGTTATTTGCAGATGACATTATTAATTGACGAGACTAGGGATAAGGTAAATGGATGCAAAACTAGAACTCTAGAGGAATGCTTTGAAATGTCAAACCAAGACAAAGTATATAAAATGCAATTTTAATAAGGATGTACATAGAGATGATTTGCCAATTAAAATTGACAACCAGGAGATACCTTGAAGTGATCAATTTTGTTACCTTGGTTTTATTATTCATAAAGAATGAGAGATTGAGGAGGATGTTGCCCATAGAATTTGAACATGGTGGCTAAACTAATGTGCTTTTTCGAGTGCTATGTGATCGACATGTGCCAATCAGTCTAAAAGAAAATTCTATCAGATGATAATAAGACCGGCGATGCTTTATGGAGCAGAATGTTGGGCAATCAAGAAACATGTTCATAAAATGAGTATAGCCAATATGACGATGTTGAGATAGATGTGTGATAAGACAATGAAAGACAAATTTAGAAATGAACACATTCGTAAAAATATAGAAGTGGCTCCAATCAGTGACAAAATGAGGGAAAATCGATCTAGAAGGTTTGGTCATGTACAAGGAAGAAGACCAATGACAACACCGGTGAGGAGGAATGTGCAAGTTGAAGGGCTTCAAAGGGCAAGGGGAATGCCAAAATGGACGTGAAGTGAGGGTCAGAGAGATCTCAAGAAACTTGACTTAACGGAAGAGAGATGGCTTTAGACAGGATTGAATGGAGGATTCATGCAACCGACCCCATACCATTGGGAAAAACATTACGATGATGATGATGATGTTTGTATGTGTTTAACATCTTTAGCTTCTTATATGCTGCGGGTAACTTTTTTCTTTTGGTAATGTTACAAATCCTAACACATATTTCTGTTAAGAGTCTAGTCTTGTTCGGTTTTGTTTTTTTTGACATCAAGTGATACAAATCATTATTTCTAGGTAAGTAGTGCTTTAATGTACCTTTAAGCTCTCTTACAAGAAAAGTTTTCTTGGTACAGGCAGCTAACCAAGGAAGGGTTGCCGATCCTAATATAACAAAGTACTCGGTTAAGGTCTTGCCTGTAAGTTCTGAAATTTGTTTGACAATTAATTATGTCATTAACTTTCAATGGGTACTTGGTTTTGCTTTCCATTTGAAACCTAAGATAGTATACCATAATATGTTCCATTACTTGCTGTCCTTTGGTTGATCATAGTTCAAGGTGTATTTTGTTGTCTGAATTGTTCTTTTTTATTCATTTCCAGTTCAATTACGACCTCAGTGCATATGGTCTCAGGGAGTTTTTCAAGCGGCATGGAATACACTCATCAGATAAAAAATAAAGACTTCATTAATCGTGCAGTTTATTTAATCTGTGTGCCTTTCTTGTCTTATGCTGGCGATTAAGGAAATACAATCTAGAAGAATTGGCAACCTGTTTGAGCTTGAACGGCGTGTGCTGCATGCCAAACACACCAAAGCTGTTTGATTCTATTTCCGAATAGTTTACTTGCAGAAAGTAATAATTTCTTCTCACAAAGCCAAGTTAGCTTTGTACAGATATTTGTTATAGTAAACACATGACTTGTGCATTCTATGAAACACTTCAAATTCTTGAAGGCAGTGTGTTCCATGGGACTATACTCCTAAGATGTATTCGGGACTGTAATATTTTGATTGGAAAAAGGATTATTATAATGCAGGATAACTTTGATGTGATTTCATCGCTGTTACATACTCTCAACCCGGGGCCTGGCTTTTCGTGTGCATGTGGACATGATTTTGTTTGCAGTTTGATTGCACGCCTAAGAATTAACTATATCAATTATTAGGGTCGGCACTGTACACGACACAGGATACCTCAGTTGGCTTTTTGCTCGTGCAGTTTGATCTGTGGTCCTCGGGGATCTCACCAAAGATCCAAACCAATTGTGTGGAGCTAAGGACTACGGTTGACCTCCGGTACTATGCTAACACAGCTCTAATTATACAGAACCAAAAAACTAAGGGTCGGGCTCAGGAGCCGGAGCCGCCCTTTTTCTGACCCCTTTCATGGCGACGTGAATTTTGAGAATCCAATGGTGGTTTATAGTGCTGAGCTGGCATTCACTTAATGAAAAAGTGTGCCAGCTTGGATTCTCAGAATCCACGGTGCTCCCGAGGGGGTCAGAAAAATGGGTAGGGAGGGCCGCCATCTCTTTTCCAAGTTGGGCAATGTTACCATCATCCATGGTAGCAGCTATCCCTATAGACAGTCAGTCTATAGGACTAGAGTGCTGATGGTCCTCGGGATTCACACCAACAGTAGGAACCTAGGAATAACGATACTAGTCACTTGAGACAACGCCAATGACGTATCTTAGTATGTGACTTGGTTGAGAGTGGCATGCATCTTTTACCACATTTCTTGACCCATAGGGTGTCACGTTTGGAGGCACCACATTAAAATTTTGGGAATTTTTGACATACCCCCCCATGTTATCTTTGAAATTTGACATGCCCCCCACATTTTGAAAAAACTGACATACCCCCATGACATGGTCCACCATCAATGACCGGCGTTGACTCAACTTGACTAACAATAAATTTTTAAGAAGACAATATTGCCCTTTTCTTCAACCTTCGAAACAAGAAATCCAAACCCTAAATCAGTCAGCTATGGTGCACGGCTGAGCACGAGAATCGGGTGGGTTGGCTGCCCATCACTGGTGACCAACCTACCGGAGTCTCACGGCCAGCCAACCAACACTCTGGCCATCCATTGCTTTTTCTTTTTCAATTTTTACTTGTGTCAGCTTGCTTGGTATTGTTATTTGATAAAAAAAGAAAAAGACAAAAAGCTTGGTTGGTATTACTTATCCGAAAACAAAGTAGGAATCGTTTTGTTACATAGATCATGAACAAAGCGAGTTTTAATTTTTGAATTGAGATTAAATTGAAACAAAACTCTGATTAGAACCATAGAGAATCCCTGTAGAAAACCGTAAACCCTAAATTAGAGCATTGGGAGTAACAAAGTAACTTTATGTAATGGAAAACATAATTCTCACTCTTACTTTAAAAGATTTATTTATCTTGCTTCCTAATTCCACTAATTTATTTTCATGCAAAGAAGGAAGCTTATACAACAGGATTTGATTTTTTTTATTTTTATTTTTGGTCTAGCTTGGCTTTGAAAATTCGTTTGAACTTTCTTCATTTCCATTTTTTATTGCCGTCATTCATGGACGTTTTCTGCATTTGTTATGTGATTGTGGTTGTTAAATTAAAAGTATTGGGTTTCTGTAATTTTTGTACAAAGACATATAAAGAAACCTCCGATTTTCCCAAAATATGAGAATGGGGAGTACGAGGACCACCTATTTGACCCCAAAGCAGATTTTTTACAAGCGAAGAACTCAGAATGGAATGACTTCAAAATTATTTGTTAGTGTAGTGGTTAGCCAGCCACGATATTCCGGTAGGTTGGTTGCCAGGATGGGCAGCCAACCCACCCGAATCTTGTTGCCAGCCATACACCATAGCCGGCTGATTTGGGGGTTTGGTTTCTTGGTCCAAAGGTTGAAGAAAAGGGCAAATTTTCAAAGCCATACCCTTTTCTTCAACCTTTGATTTGGGAGGTATGTCAAATTTCAAAGATAACATGGGGGTATATCAAAAATTCCCTAATTTTTTTTGCTGCAAAGTCTACTTCAGTGGAAACTAGAGCCTTTTTTGTATTCGGAGCAATGCAAAACCCTGAAGCACTTGGATGGAAAATGCTACAATTTTAGCGATTTGGAACGAACTTGTCAGATCATTCATTACTTGTGCATCTAAACAAGGCTCGAGTCATAAGTTGTTTTGGATACCAACATAAATCGGCGTAATTTAAAATAGTTCGCTAGGTTCTCGAAAGATAAATAAAGGAGAATAGGGTTTGAACCTAACTGTCTGTGGTCTACAAAAGGTCACTCTATAGAGGATAAGCTCCGGATGCCCCAACTCCGTGTCCCTGCATCATTTCCTTAACTGCCTAAAGCTTAATGGTCACCACTTCCCACATTTTAGACCCACAATGATTGCTAAGGTTGGTTCTTAAATTTACAAACAAGACAAAATTCAGTTTAAAGAGCAGCAACCTAAACTAATTTCCAATGCATATACAGCGGGACAATCTTCTATTAAAGCTGTCTGCAGGCCACCTCTAAATCTCAGTTACAGCTTCGCCAGTATTCATTTCTTCAGTCTCTTTCTCATCACCGGCCAAATCATCTTTGTCGTCTTCCATCAATTCCTTCTGGTACAGTTCATCCCTCAGCCTTTTGAGCTCAGAATCCTTCTCTTCTAGACTTTGTTGTAAAACAAGCACCTGAAATTTGTTACATAAATCTCATTCCAATTCCAGAGTAGAAAGTGCCAAAGAAAATTATAAGGGCCAGTATGGGTATCCATTTTTGCACCAGGAAATTTTTTTTTTTTTCGTTTCTTTTTGCATGAAAAACTTACAAAAATATAATTTCCTGGTTCAGAAATGACAATCCAAACAGGCCAGAAGTCTATTGTGGGACGTAAAAGAACTGGTATTATCAATGCTTAGCATTACTTGTCAAGAAAAAAAGAAAAAAATTGTTTGGCCTTGCATAAAATTTATAGTTCCCCATCTACTGTCAAATTGGTGGCAACATATCATGGATCTAATCAAGGAGCCATCTCTTAGATCGCACATTAGCCCCAAAAACACACTGATAGTAGGATAGTACCATCCACTAAATACCACTATTCCATAAGGTCAAAATGAAGTAAAAAGGCTACAGAAATATTAGAGTTTGCCCAATGCATGGAAAGTCTGTTCAAAATGGCACAGCCGTTTGGATCTTCACAACGCTGTGCATTATGAATAACTACTACCTCTACTTTTCGGGGAAAATGTTTCAGTGTGGCATAATAATAATGCTGCATCTGTCACCAATGACTGTTGAAATATGCAATATCACGCACCCCACAGCAGTGTCAAAGAACAGTAATTTTTGTGCATTCATCTGAAAGCAGTGATGATAGGATTCATCCAAAATTAATCAAAAGAACTGCAAGAAGCTGTGGTGGTAGGCATAGTCACAAAGTAGGGATTCGGCAATAAATCGGGAATGGGTCAAGTCGGGAAAATTCGGTAAAAATGGGCAGAAATCGACAAAAATAAAAAATATATCATGGCATTTTTCAAGTTAGAATGTTGTTTTTAACAAAACACATTCATATGATGAAAAGCACATCTATAATTCCATAGTAATAAGTCAACTCACAAGCATGATATATCATTCATAATTCCAAAATTGGCAAAATCGAAATCAAAAGGGGAAAAAATGGGTCTCGGCAGATTAATCGGCAAAATCGCTGATTAATCGTCGACTTTTTTGATTAATCGGAGATTTTACCGATCTTGAGTTCAAAAAATCGGAGATTTTTGTGACTAGGGTGGTAGGGGGTTACCATTTCATTTGATCTCTCCACATCATTTGTCAGTCCCTTCATGTGTTTACATAGTCCTGTATGAACCAATGCATATAGTGTCAAATAAAACGGACTGACAAGATAAAACCATGGATGAAAATATCGAGTAAATATATAACATACAGACAGCTAAATTCCAATTGATCAGAGATAAAGACGTGTCAGTCCCTCCATTAATAAAAATGGGATAAATCAATAACATTGGATATTCGGGAACAAATAAAGTCAGATTAGTCCTTATCTTTCTTCATTTTCATCGCCAATTGTGTCTTTCAAGTGTTTGACTGAATTTTTTTCTTTTCTTTTCCCTTATTTGAACTTATCTGAAGGAAATTTGCTGGAAGGGTTTTCCAGTGACATGAAATGACATAAAAATGGTTTTCGGTCAATTTCCTTTAGACAACAAAAGGAAAGAAGAAAGAATAGAATTGGGAAGTGTAATTGTCAAGATCTTGGAAAAGCAATTCAATACATTCAGCTCGTGCCAGGAAACTGTAATGATTTTTAAGGCCAAATTGGATTATGGAACGTGCCAATTACAGTCAACCTGATGGTTCTCTTGTTTTTACAGAATATTAGCATTAAGAAAAAAGGTAGAAGTGACATAAAAGCTTTATTGAATCAAGTAAAAGATGAAGATGCAATTGATATAATTCTGACCTTCAAATTGACTTCTGAGTTCTGCATTTTGAGATTTTTGCAAAGCGAGTTTCATTGCTAACTCATGGATCTGCAAATTCAACAATGTAATCACTCAGCAGCAAGTATAAATCAGAAACTTGTAGTATTTATTCAACATTGTTCCAGGATGTAAAGAATGTAGTAGTCCTACAGAGAGATAATAAGCCCAAGAAAATCTCTTTGGAGAATTTGTGATCTAAAATATCTCACAAGAAATCCAGGGTCCTTTAAAAGAGTGAGTTTTCCTATTTCTCAGAAAACCCACAAAAAGATGTCCGATTTTTCACTATATTTTGATGTCTACAGTTTGATGAGTAATTTTTAATTTGCAGGATACATTATTTTTCATTACCGGCCATTAAATGAAAGAAACGGTATTCAAGGGCAGGATTTGAATACACAAGGAACATGTGTGGATCTAAATACCTTTCCTTCGGAAGCCAATGTTCCAATCTCCTCATTTTCCTCTTGCAAGGTCCTACATTTGGCCATTAGCATCTTCCCCATCTTGCTTTGTGGGGTAAAATTGACAGCAGCAACATTATCCTGCAGCTCTTTCACTTTCTTCTCCTTCTCCTCAACCAAATTCTGGTATAATAGAAGGCGAACATGAAAAACACTTATCCAAAGTCAAATGGCAAATCTTTGAGTTTGAGTGTCTTTGTGAGGACTTCAGAAAAAAAAAACATTTGCAGTAAAATTTTCCAATAAAAGATGAATTAGAGATGTCCCATAGGGTGAAAATTTCTCCCACTGGACAAAAAGGGAGACAACAATAAGTAGTAAGCTACTTTATCAAAGTGATCTCTGAGATTCAACACCAAAAATCCACAATCCACGGTGTTTGAATCATATGTAAGCAAGCAAAACCAGGACTGCTTACATGATCATGATCTAGACACCTTGTATTGTTGGATCCACTGTATTGTGATCTGCAGACTATTTCATTATATATATATATATATATATATATATATAATAGCGGTTACCAACTTTCACAGAATTTAACCTGCAGTTGGGAGTATCAGGTAAGCACCTTTAAACGTGTGAACTCCTCATGTATAGCTGGATCAAGAAATAACCTCCTTGCCTGACATTGTTGACCACAGATTTAGCAACCTTTTGAGATAATTAAAAGGATCATGCAATGGGAATGTAATGTTGTACAACTAGCACTAATTATTTAAATGAATCTGATAAAAAGGATTTATAGTGGCCATGAGAGAATTCAGATTACTAGGGACCTAAAGCATTCTTAAATAATGAAAACACAATGGAAGAGAAACAAATTGAAGATTATGGAAACCAATCAGGAGGTAACAATGACATAAAAACAAGCATGGTTATCTTAACCATGGAAAAGGGGGTGGGGGGGCAAGAGAAGCAAATAAAGTTGATGAAGGACATCTAACCAACTCCCAAAAGCCGCGACTGATGGGAGCGTGAGATTAAATTCCTTTATCTCATAGCCCAGATCCGTCAGTCGAACCCTCCTTCGTAGGTCTCATTTCACACGAGCAATCCCACCCTGAGTGTGCCCCATTTACGCAGGCTACCCCACTCAAGTCCGGTGTGAAAATGCCCCTGCATTAATCACCCCCGGTGAGGAGTCTCGAACACGAGGCCTCCCGCTCTGATACCACTTTGATGTAGGACATTTAACCAATACTCCCAAAAGCTGCGACTAATGGGGGCGTGAGATTAATTCATTTTTCTCATAGCTCGGATCCAGGCCCTCAGTCGAACCCTCCTCCGTGGGTCCCATTTCACATGAGCCATCCCACCCCGAGTGTGCCCCATTTACGCAGGCTACTCCACTCAAATCCGGTGTGAAAATGCCCCTGCATTAAAAGTTCTATTCAAATGTGTCCAATCAAAACCGTGAAAGAAGATCAGACTGTTACAATGGGTGATGAAACTTGAACAATCCACAAACAATAAAACATCGGTACAATCCATGCCGACCAGGTCAATAGTGATGCTGAGGGCATTTCCGTTTCCATAAAGCACTGGACTAAAATACCCCAGAATCGACATCATTTCTATGGAACAACAAAAAACAACAATTTCCTTGTGACAGAAATGAAGTTTAGAATTCTTTCCAACTCTTTTGAGCCACCGAATGAAACAACACAGAAAGTCCAAATATCTCAATACCTATTGTTAAGCATAAAGCAATATCATCTGTTAGAAAGCACCTGCTAAAATAATATCAAAGAATGTAATTATGAATTTATATTTAGTAAAACATAAATCTTATGATATTTTGTAATTAAATCCTCTATAAACCAAAATTATCTAGATTCAAAAATGACAAATGCTACAGATGTTACACAACTGATTATGGGAAATTTGGTGGAATCATGGTAGAGTAAGTTGGTAGGAGGATATGAAGTGACGTGTAAGTGTGGAAGAAAGATTCCATCATTCTAGATCACAAGATTCCTACAACTAAGACACAGACAAAGTTAAGGTTCAAATAAAACCTTTTGTCCAATTGTAAGCAATCACATTAGTAAGTTAAAATGATTGAATGAATGAAAAAAGATTAGAAACATAAATACTATTAGCAAATTTTTTAAGTACATGTTACAGTACTTACACAACCTAAATTCTTCTGCAAGTCCACGGATGCCATTCTCTTTAGACCTGTCGAGTGAGTTGCCATCTGCAAATAGATCTTACTCAAAAGAGCCAGTCTAATATCTTTCCTCCTATTCCTAATAACTCACCAAAACCAAGTTTCTATTAGAGGCACTGTAGAAAGATATTTTGAAGGGTACTTTTGGGAGGTCAATTACATCTCTCACAATATTTATTTATTTCTTGGAAGAGAAATTTCTCATAAAATTTATCATTCCAAACACCATTCTCAGTCAATGACCTTCAATCTTGCAATAAGCCTTGAAGCCCATATGAGCTTGGTTAGGAATCTTCTCCAAAATGTTTGCATTCGCATTTTTGTATACTTTATTTACAAGGAGTAGGATAGTTATATATTGCTTCTATACACCACCAACTGGCATTGAATGCAATAAAGTGATTCTTAAGGTAACTTCGATGTGAAGGCATTCCTTCATTCAGGTCTCCCAATTGAAAATTGAAAATTGATAAGCCATACTACCTGAGCTGCGTCAACATAACCATGCATTACCTCTTCTTAGAGTGGAATAGCTGATCGAAGGCCACACATTGCACTAGCTCAAATGCCCAGTGCATAAGAAGGGACAGTTGAAATCCTTCAGTGTCAAAATCTTTGTGGAGACTAACATATCACCTTCGCGCACCGAGAATTTTCAATTTTCTCTTTTTACAGTTTAAATAATTTTATTAGTAGAAAAACTGACCAAAGAGAAATGATCATGCATAGAACCAACACAACTTACAAATTTGACACAAACAATCAGGTTTCAGAGACTGGGATTTGCACCACAAATTACCTAGCCAGCCAAGTGACAGCTAAGATGCCCCGATACAGATATGGACACTAGAATGGAACTGGGATATGACTCTTCATTTCCTGAGATACAGTATCCCATCGAATACGTTGAAAAACATTCTTTAAATATTTGGTTTTTTAAGCCTAGTATCTTTTTTTAATATTAACATCATCTAAAATCTAATTACACTTCTAAATTTATAGTATTGCAAAGCTTTTTACAGTACGATTTGTTAAAACATACAATTTAACATTTATATTTTTGTTGACAAAACAACTGAAAGAAACTATTAGAAATTAAAGTAAAATACGAAATGAGTAAATTATAGTATCTATCCATGCAGTATATGGTTCTAGTATCGATATCAAATCACATCCACACAGGTACGCTTGGCATGCTGAAGTATCCAGGTATCTGGTGCAGGGCATGATGAAACCAGATTTTTTTGTGTGGCATAAAATCTGGAGTTTCGTGTATTTGTATCTATTTAGGAGTCTTATCAGAAGTATCCAGATAAACTTGTTATTCTTATTTGTGATTTGTTTAGAGGTTTTGATAAGGATAGTATTCTTAGCTTTGGTTGTAAGACTTTCTTTATTGAGCAGAAGTATGGCTCAAAATCTCGTTTTGTCTCGGCCGAGACATTTCGTTCCGGTAGTGTATCGAGATGATACACAGGTGAATGTATAATCTGGTGCCAAAAGCTTAATTTAAGAGCTAAAAGTTTAAAACTGGTTTTAAAGCTTATTTTCACGGTATATATGTTTTTTTTATTGATATGGTATATATATTTTTTATAACCCATAATGCTAAAATACAAATTTGTAGCTTAGTTTCTTATTGAGACATATAACGTTTTTTCCATTGTCTTGTTCCGTCTTGTTTCGTCCTGGTTGAGATATCTTGTTCCATCAGCTTATTGAGACAACGACACAAAATGATATTTTACACCTTAAGTAGAAGTAGGTGTTGGCATTGGAATATAGGAGTTTTATGTTAAGACAATTATAAATGTAAGTTACATCCAGCACACCAGTAAGATTTTTGGCAATTACTTTCTCTTATAGCTATTCTCTGCGTGGGTTGCTGAAACTCTGTTAAAAAGTACTGAGTGTTTCAAGGGTAACTGGTCCCCTGTTTTATTCTCTCCTCATTGGGAACTGACCTTTTTGTGCCATTCCAATATCAAAGTCTGAGAATAATACTGTGTCCCAGCCCCCTGTTTTAATCTCTCTCTTCACTGAGAACTGTGCTTTCGTGTCAAGGGGCAGTAGTATCCTGGCAAAATCACCTGATAGTATTTCTGGGGTCATGCTCAGTGCACAATGTTACCTTAGAGATCTTAGGAAAGAGTTTGATCTTGGCACACTAAAATGTGGAATGGCAATTGGCCTGGTCAAATAACAATCTGACACCATTATACATCCATTGCCTGAGAGCAAGCCATGCTGCCTAGTGAGTGGTGGTTATACTATGGTAGTTCAAGATCAACGTTAAAATGATAAGCAAGGTAGCATAACAATGCACAAGAGTTCAATGAGCAAATAAGCATTAAAATAATGGCTTCCATTTCTAAAGCTACATTAAAACACCAGTTCAAACTTTGGCACATATCAAAATAGTGAATTTCTAACAGGACACTAGGTTCACTTCAAGCAGCACTATAAATAATACATGTCCACATAAAATGGAAATCAATTTTACAGTACCTGTACTGATGGTGGCTTCAACTGTGCCTTGAGATCACGAACTGCAGACTGTAAATTTATGTGTAAATTTTGATGTTGGACAGACATAATATCACAAGATTTCTTCAAGTAAGCAATCAAACATAGTTAAACATCACAGACTGGATAACGGTTTACTCAAAAATCAGATAAGAGATGGTTCAATAAACTATAAGAAAATAATAGGGTCGGGCTTGGGGGACCAACTTTTTTGCACCAATAAATGCACGTACGTTCTCAGGCGTCAATTCTGAGAATCCATCGGTGGTTGTGCAAAAAGTCAATCCAGTGAATGCCAGCTCAGCACTTACAACCACCGTTGGATTCTCAGAATCAACGCCTGAGAACGTACGTGCATTTATTGATGCAAAAAAGTTGGTCCCCTGAGCCTGACCCAAGAGAAAATTGTGAGGAATATTTTGTCAAATACCTACAGGAGTAAAATTTCGCTTTTTCATAGGGCTAAAAATACTATACAAACTTCATGAAGTGCAAAAAGGCAGAGAAGGAGCTCCCTTTTTGACAGGATAATGGTTTAAAAATTATATATATATATATATAGGGTTAGGATCAGGGGACAACATTTTTGACAACAATTTTGGCGTACCCACATAGAAGATGAATCAATAGCTGATTTTTGGTGAGGATGATCTTCTCACAATATAGATCACCCCTACAAAAAATCAGCACATTCTAAAATTTCTAACCCCATCAAATGTGGTTTTCAAGTTAACGATAAAAATAGACGGTCCATAATTCTTCAACTTGTCTACGAACATCGGAATGATCTGAATTTTTGTGAGGATGATCTCCTCACCATAGAGACCATCCTCCCCAAAAATCATCCCACTCCAAAACTTCTAATTTATATATTGGCCACACCAAGTTTTTGTTGTCAAAAATGTTGTCCCCATATATATATATATATATATATATATATGGGTCGGGCTCCGTTGACGGGTGAAAAAATGACAGGATTCTGTACAGGGACACAATATAAGCCACGTGGCATACTCTTAGAGGAATCTGACCGTATCGATGTTTTTCCAATCCCATGGTGGACCTACAAACCAAAAATCAGCCTGATTAGTGATTTATTGGCTTTGGTTTGGACTTATTTTCATGGGCTGATCTCAACTGTGGGAATTTGAGCAGTATTTGAGGTACAAAGATCCAACGCCTATAAATCACTAATCAGGCTGATTTTTGGTTTGTAAGTCCTCCATGGGATTGGACAAACATCCATACGATCAGATTCCTCTAAGAGTGTGCCACGTGGCTTATATTGTGTCCCTGTACAGAATCCTGTCATTTTTTCACCTGTCAAGGGAGCCCGACCCTATATATATATAGGATAACGGTTTTCTTAAAAAATTAGGCTATGTAACAATGACACTCTATTTTCAACAAATATTTTTTTTGGCTATTATTTACATATTGTTTATATGATTATAATGTATATTAGATATTAGCATATCTAAGCACATTCTTTCTATATTTGCATATTTAAGATGACAGTATTTTAGAAAATATGTATCTCACTATATCGAATAAACTGTACGGATATGTTGGTGTACTAGTTTCCGGCACCAATACACATGTCCATGTCTATTTTATTAATTATTTAAACAAAAACAAACAAATTAGTTTATTTGGAAACACCTCCTCATGGAGATAGGCGAGTGTAAGTTAACTCTCATATAAATATGGTTGGAATATATATGATTATAACGAACGGGCATATAGAAAATGCTCTTACCTTCAGTTCTGCTATCTCCTGCTCCCGTTTTGCAAAAGTAACAATGAATGCAGCTTCCTTTTTCTTTGCTTTCTCAAGCTGATAATAAACAAACACCAGAAATGAAATCCTGTAATGAAATTATGGTTTTCCCTAATGCGGCTTATAGAAGTAACATGCAAGCAGCCAACCTGTTCTTTCAACGATTCCTCAGAGGATTTCAAGGTCTGGAGATAGCTAAGCACTAATCCAGGTTCTACACATAGAGAAAGGGTCAATCAATGGCTCTGGAAAACAAGAACACGAGAAAGGATATAGGAAAATGCGAAGAGCATCCATAATCATGATATTTGTTAGTTATTTTTTTTATCGAAGTGGTCCTATGGAACACTTCAAAATGAAAGGCTGAAAATAAAACAAAATATGATAAAGTAAGAGAACTGGCTAACCTGGAGATGTGCCTGCTTGTATAGCAGGCTCATTCTGAAACGCAGAATGCCACTTCTGAATCTCTGACTTCGCTATTTCACGCTCCACCTGAAAAAATTGCAGATCATCATCCAATAGCAGGTTCTCCATTCAAGAATTTGAGATAAAGAGGGAAGAAAGCATGCCAAAAATAGAATCTGATCAATATGCAAGCTCAAGAATTATAAGACAATGTGCAAACATATTGACTTACAAAACATTCTTGTTAAGATGTTATTGAAATCATGGTTTGCCTCATTATTGAAAATAACATCTACACTACATAACGAGGACACTCCATTTTCGAAGAATTTGTCGTTCATGATATGGTTACGTACTCATGTGTCAGACACGTGCTGACACACTTTACCAAAGAAACCTTTAATTAATTCAAATATTTTGTTTTCAGTTATTATCCCATGTTACCTTGATACTTCAAATGGGTGTCGTATCCATAAAAGATACTTTGATTTTAAGTAGATGCTGTATCCACGCTGTATCAATTCCGTGTCCTTACCGTATTTGGGTAACATAGCTACTATTTTATCTTGTTTACATGATTTTTACGCATTTCAGCTTATCTAAATACATTTTTCCTATAGTGTATACTTAATATGAACTAAATTATTGTGAGAAATATGATTGTCAACATATAGAATAAACTGTATGGAAGTGTCGGTTATCAGGTTTGTAGGGTATGTGTAACACTTTGTATCAGTGTCCGATATCACACACGTGTTTGTGCCTTTGTTACATAGCATCTATGCAAGAATGTTTCAATGGGTGATGTGGGAATTTTCAACACAACAAAATGGAAAAAGCTTTTCTGGAGCTATACTCCGGAAATCTTCACTAGTGCAGTGTTTTCTTGTCAGGTGGGGGCCTTACGTGGCCCATCCAGACCTTCCATCTGATAGACAACCCTCTAGATGACATGGATATTACCACGTCATGGCTATACCCTCAGTGGATTGTACTTTTCCTCTGTGAATTGCAACCAATGAATTAAAAAACAAAACTATAGGAAAAATGGTAAAGACAACATGCTACTTTTGCCACATGCTGGAGTGCTATTGGGCTGAAACTTGCCATGTGGGGACTGGGGAGATGCTGAGGTGGCAAATGGTGTGGATCCCTTTGAGACCACCACCTCAGCTGCCACATGTAAATAAACCCAGCCACTCCTGAGAAGAGTTCTGCGCTATAACTCCAGAACTTAGTCGCACGAAATTTGAGTGAGTGTGGGAGTGAGGAAGCGGGTGTTATAAGGAAGCCCTAGGGTTTGGAACTCCTGGGATATATAAGGTTGGGATAAGGTGACACATGGTTTTGTGACACACGGTTGGAGGCCCACATGGAGATGAGTCAAGGGCTGATTTTTTATGAGGATAATTTCATCACCATGGAGATCATCCCCACCAAATATCAGCCCATTCCGATATTTAAATTCTTATGAAAGGTGGCATGCAAATTGAAAAATTCTGGATCATCCATTTTCACCATTACTTTGACGTCCACATTTGTTAGGTTTAGAGTTCCAGAAAGGGTTGACTTCTTGTGAGGATGATCTCTATGGTCGGGACTCAAGAGACCATCCTCACCAAAAATCAACCCTTAGCTCATCTCCATGTGGCCCCCATGACCGTGCATCATTATGTGTCGAATAATATGAGTCAACCCATCCCAACCTTATATATATACAAATTATTTTAAAGAAATATGCACACATATTATTTGTCATAGGTCCAAATAATTTGATAAATTAATAAATTCTATTTGAATTTTATAATGTTATTTTGTGCTAGAATACATCGTTTTATAACTTAAGTTTTTCAAGACATAGGAGAATCATTGAGCTTTGTTTCCAAAATTTCTTGTCAAATGCTTCTTTTTAGAGAATCAAGAGTTCGTCTCATACAAGTTCGGATTTCCATTAACTTAGAAGTGCAAGTCCAAAGAGCTCCCAAAGTTAAAAGCATGGATGCGCAGTTATAGAGAGGGAGCATCACCCTACATACGAGTTTCCTACAACTAAGCTCTGGAAACCCATCCCCAAAGATAAGTTCCACGATGATAACATTAAATGAGCAAATCACATATGGCATCTAAAATGCCTAGTTAGGTTTGAACATTGAACTGGTCAGCATTTCTACTGTATGATCTGTACACTACCACTACTATCACAAGGCATAACAATTGGATATCCAGATCCCAAAAACATCTAAATAAATTGTGACCTAAACCAATCAATCCACAGTAAATTTGACCTAAATGATCTAGAAAATTTTCTAAAGTTTTAAACATGGGGAAATTACAGATGCTACACGCTGTCACAGCATGTGTTCTCATGAAAAAGACTTGGATAACACGGCAATTTGTATTTAAACAAATCTAAAGATTCTAAATGGCCAAACATGATGCATAAAGTTCATCTCACAAACGTGAAAAATTGAAAACAATGAAGAGAGAAATAGTTGATATTTAGCAAAGTAACACATACCTGACATGTTGAAAGGTCATCCTTACAAGTTTGAAGACTGTATGAGTACAAATACAAAACGAAGTAAGGCATGTAGAGATTGATTGATAGTTTCCAAAACTGATTACGTAGGAAATATTAAATTATAGTACATTTGTCAATATCTAACAATACCTTTCGCGAAGAGACAAAATCATTCCTGTCGCCACACCAGGTGCAGTTTCTTCCACTTTTGAGTTTCCCTTCATTGTGAAGAAAATAATTAGTTTTCCCAAAATTTACAAAGACCAACAACCCAAAGTTATAGTCATTCAACACAACAAAAGCAGATCTTTATGTTGCTCTCCTTTGCATAGACAATAAGCAATAGGTATGATTAGCAAACAATTACATAGAATCCCACGAATATAAGGACATCTAGCTACAAATGTGAAGTTTTGAGAAACTAAAACAAAATAAACTGAAATAATAACCATCAAAGTAAAGTACACATGACTAAATTTCATGTTAAATAAAAACTAAAATCCGGAATGAAAGCTTGCATTGGTCTCAAGGTCTTTGCATCTTGCAATGATCAATGGGCAGTTACTTGACTCCGGCCTCCATTATCATTTGCAGTGTAACAACCTTGAGCAACTAATAGATTGAAAATAAGTATTGGCCAAATGAAAAAAGATGAAAAAGAAACATCAACTCTATCTCCAATCTCAATGAAAATCATTTTGATCCATGTATCAACAAGGAAAAGAGGAAGCTCATGTCAACTACTTCCAGAAATCAAAGGAACTCTTCAGACAGTTTATGAATGCTGTCACCATGAATCTCCTACATGAGCTATTTTTTAGATACGGCACAAAACTAGTCGTTGTTAAACTTTATAATCTTTCCTTTAGCAACATTTGACATTGGAAACCTCAGTAAACAGATATCAATAAGCCCTTCTTTTTCTCCGAGTCACAAATTTTTGGTGTATAATGTTTATCGTCCGAATATGGGAGAAAACAATGATTCCATCATTTCGATAAGGATCTTATAACATATTCACGGCAAAAACCAGAAGAAAGGATGAAACTTAACACAATAAGATATGAATTGACAATGTACAAATGTAAAATAATTAGAAGCTTAATGATTTGTAACCATGGTACAAAATATCGTTCCGTCTTGGTTGAGATGTCTCATTCCGATAATGTACCGAGACGATACATAGGCGAACGTATCGTCCCGTGCCAAAACCCTAATTTAAGTACTAAAACTGGTTTAAAAGCTCATTTTCATGGCATATATGTCTTTTATAATACATATAAATGTTAAAAACAAATGTCTAGCCTAATTTAAACAATGGTTTAATCTTATTGAGACATATATTGTTTTTTCCATTGTCTCACTCCATCTCATTTCGTCTTAGTTGAGAGGTCTCTTTCCGTTAGCTTACAGAGACGATGAAACGGAACGATATTTTAAACCTTGTTTTGTAATCAATGGTTTGCCTCTCTTTGATTTTGGATGAAAATAAGTCTTTGATGTGATCCATTCAGAGGGGAGAAAACTGCTTCAAACAATTGAAAGCAAGATTTTTTGCTTCTCTAAAATTGGGAATTTTTGTTGTACTCAAAATCCCCATAAGGAGGGGATTTTGTTCAAGTAGGTAGGAAGAGAGGCCTCACTAAACGATCAACTGGAATTACAAGTAACACCCCACCCTCAAGGAGCCTAGACGGGCAGGGCATAGACTCTTGACCTCTTCCCAGTCAGTTGAGCAACCAGGTGATCTCACTTGACTTAGATGGTTCCTATGCACAAAATCCCACAACAAGTAAGCCAAGGAAACCTATATAAGTAACCACTAATGAGACCCTTAGCTCTTAAGACAAATATTGTTATCAGATACGTAGGAATACGTATTTATCTTGTATAGGGGTAGTTCTGTAAATACCTCTTATGAGGGGTATACTTGTCTTTTTTATATAACCCTTTCTATAAATAAGATTTATGGGGTCATTGTGAATTAATCACAATAGACATCCTTTTGTCTCTCTCTCTTCTCCACTCTCTATTCTCTCTTCTCCAAACCTGACCCTAACCCTAATTCTTCAAATCCAACTTATCAGAGCCATCCGCCGCCGAGGCTTGCTAGAGCATTCTTGAAGACAAACCAGGAGCAATCTGACGCCTGCTGACCGTACGGCTAACGTCATCAGTCATATGGACACGAAAATCGAGGTCGGCTGAAACTTCTCCACTTGGTAGAGATCTTTTTTTCCTGTTTTTTAGGGAATTTTTGGATCTATTTGGGGTGTTTTCTGGCCATTATTCTCGGATTTTTCACAAAAACCAATTTGTAACCAGCTCATTTTTCAGTCCCTAAATGAACTTTTTCGGGGGTTTATGGCTTCGATCAAGTACCCCCCTATCTAACCGACATGTGGATACCTTATTTACAAGGATCCATCAAGATTTGAGATCTGTGGGAAGTTTTTTTCCCAAGGTAGTTACTGCCGGTGGCTATTTTGCCCCAAATGACCATCGGTTTGATCAAATAGCCCTCCCAATTGACTCTAAACACTGTTAGTTTGTGTTTTCTGATTCTAGGATGCTTTCTTGCATCTCTCTACCTATTCTCCTCGTATACCGGCCACTTATACCCTTTGTTGAGGTTTGTATGGGTGCATATTGAGTCCCATTCTCTATCTGGTTATTCTCTTGATTACTTGAGGGTTTTTTTGGGTCCTATATACCCTACTTTTATGTTCCTATGGTCTGTGGTGGGGCTCCTTAGCCATGTTCTAGCCCTCGATTGATTATCTGTGACTTTCCGGTGCTCGTACATAGTTGTTCTTGGCCGTAGTTCTTCATGGTAGATCCTCCACCTCCCGTGGTTACTCCACCCTCGGCTTCTCCTTCAGGGTCAGAAGTGGGCACCGACACTCTCTCCACTGGTATTGGAGGCCCAATGGTGCATCACTTGGCTTATGAGAACCCAAGTTTACAGATCACCTCCGTGATGTTAGATGCCAAGAACTACTTGCGCTGGGCTCAGGCAGCACGGTTGTTTATTGGCGGCCGTGGGAAGTTCGGTCACACTACGGGGGATACGGTTGAGCCTCCCAAGACCGATCCCTCTTATCGACAGTGGCAGACAGATGATCTTACTGTCATGTCATGGCTCCTCAACTTTATGGAGCCTGATATCAGTGAGTTTCTTATTCGTGCGCACAACGCAAGAGATTTGGGAGATCACTGAGAAGACCTATTCGCAGCAGCAGAACGATGGACGAGCATTTCAGTTGAAACAGACTATCTCCCACTTCTGGCAAGGGGAGAAGTCTCTTTCTCAGTACTATACTGCTCTTCGTACCTTGTGGCAGGAGCTTGATCATTATTACTCCTATCAGCTTCTTAATCCCACAGAGATTCCCCCTTTCGTCGATATATAGAAAAGGGTCGGATCTTTGATTTTCTTGCTGGCCTCAATCCTTCTTATGAGTTGGCTCGTGTTTAGATCTTGAGTAGCAGGGTGAATCTTCTCTCTCTCAGTGAGGTGTACGACTATCTTCAGAGTGAAGAGAGTAGGCGGATCCCTCTTCAGAGTGAGCATCTCCTTCCAGAGTGATCAGCGCTAGCTGCCTCTCCTGCATATCAACCTCAGCAATCACAGCAGCCTCAGAGAGGCTCATCTTATCAGACTCTTGTCTCAGCTCCATTCTTTGCTCCTACTGGACCTTCTTCTGGGAAGTCTTTGACTAGAGAGAGGCCCAAGTGCGATTTCTGTGGCAAGTTAGGGCATGTGCGTACCAAATGTTGGAAGTTACATGGTTGCCCTAGCCAGCCACGGTCTTCTGGTGCTCATACTGCTAGTGTGGATACTTCGGGTTTAGCTCCTCTTGGACAGTCTCTGACTATCTCTCCGACTAGTGGTATCTCAGCCACAGAGCTTGCAGGCCTTCGACGATTGCTTCAACAGCTGGATGGTCATTCTGCCACATCGTCCACCTCCTTTGCCCAGTCAGGTAACCCTAGACCTGCTCATCATGTGTCTCTTCCATCGTCCAGTCCCACTTGGATAATTGATTCTGAGGCTTCATAACACATGACGGGCATGTTTTCTTTATTTTCCAGTTATACTATCTATTCTGGCTATGATAAGGTGAAGACAGCTGATGGCACCTTATCTTCTGTGTCTGGGAAAGGGAATATCCTTCCCTCTCCCCAATTGCTTCTTTCATCTGTTTTGCATGTTCCCAGATTTACTTCTAACCTACTTTCTGTTAGTGCTTTGACTAAAACCCTAAACTGCAGTGTCACTTTTTCCCCTACTTCTTGTGTCTTTCAGGACCTAGAGACGAGGATGACGATTGGCATTGGATATGAAGCTAATGGCCTCTACCTTCTGGATGGACACCTTCCTGAGCCCACAGCACTACAGTCTTCTGCTAGTAGTAGTTGTAGTAGGATACATGTTTTGAACTGGCATGCTCGTTTGGGGCATGTCTCTTTTCAGTATTTGAAACTTTTATTTCCTAGTTTGTTTACTTCTGTTTCTTTTTCTGCTTTACACTGTGAGACATGTGAGCTCTCCAAGCATTGTAGATCCAATTATCCCTCCAGAAGATATAGTTATCCTACTTGTTTTGACATTGTGCATTCTGATGTATGGGGACCTTTCCTAACTACTTCTATCTTTGGCTTCCGCTACTTCATTTCCTTTGTTGATGATCATATTAGGTGTACATGGGTTTATCTCATGAAAACCAAGGATGAAGCTCATTCCATCTTTCAGGGTTTTCATAAAATGATCCAAACCTAGTATGGTATATCCATCAAGGTTCTTCGTACTGACCAGGGTGGAGAATATATGTTTGGGGGCCTTCAACACTACCTTCTTGACCATAGGATTTGTCATCAAAATTCTTGTAGCTACACCCCTCAACAGAATGGTGTAGCTGAGAGAAAAATGCGACATTTGACTGAGATAGTTAGATCTCTTTTGATTGGCTCTCATGTCCCCAAGACCTATTGGTCAGATGTAGGGGTGTCAACGGTTCGGTTCCTTAACGGTTCCGGTTCTCAAAGTGATGGATCCGGAACCGGAACCGGAACCGATTATGTATTTATGTCGGTTTCAGTTTCGGTTCCGGGTATATTGGGCCAAATCTTGAGAATATTAGAATATTTACACTATATTTATTTATTGGTACCGGTTCTTATCGGTTTCGGTTCCATATTAGGCTACCCAGAACCGAACCGTTATTGTCGGTTCGGTTCCGGTTCCGGTTACTTTTTAATCGGTTTCCAAAAAAATGGAACGGAACCGGTGCTTTCGGTTCCGATTCCGATTCGGTTCAGGATAAACGGGTAAAATTGACACCCCTAGTCAGATGCTGTGTTGACGGCTGCCTACTTGAGTAACAGAATACCCTCTCGTGTTTTCAATTTTAAATCTCCTCTTCAGGTTCTTTCGCCTGATTCTCCTCTTTTTTCTGTTCCTCCTCGCATCTTTGGATGTGTATGTTATGTACATATCCTTGGTCTTCATCGCACCAAACTAGATCCCAAAGCACTCAAGTGCGTCTTTCTCGATTACTCCTCTACCCATAAAGGGTACAAGTGTTACCATCCATCCTTTAGGAAGAAGTTTGTATGCATGGATGTCACCTTCTGTGAGGAGCTTTCTTTTTTCTCTCCTACCTCTCTTCAGGGGGAGAGTAGTAATGAAGAGAGGTGGAATGTTCCTCTTCCTGCTATATCCCTATCTCCTCCTCTAGAGTTCGAAAGGCCTCCACCCACTCATATTACTACTGTGATAGATAGTGCTCCTGGAGCTCAGAAGGAGCTCAAAGTCTATAGCAGAAGGGCGACAGTCACAGCTGATCCAGGACCAGTAGTTCCTTCCTCGGATCCAGGTAATCCTCCATCTCTCCCTATACCTGTCATTCCCTTGTCTACTGATGATTCTGATCTTCCTATTGTTATTAGAAAAGGCATCAGAAGTTGTACTCAACATCTTTTGAGCAACTTCGTCTCCTATGATGCCTTGTCACCTTCATACAGAGCCTTTATCACATCAGTTTCCACCATTCCCACTCCCTCTTTCGTGGCAGAAGGGTTAGCACACCCTAGATGGAAAGCTGCTATGGTAGAAGAAATGAAGACACTGGATAAGAACAAAACTTGGGAGCTTGTTGACTTGTCAAGAGGCAAGAAGCCGGTTAGATGCAGTCATGCAGATGGGTGTTCACAGTGAAGTACAAGGCCGATGGGTCAGTAGAGAAAGTACAAGACCAAACTGGTTGTCAAAGGGTACACTCAGATCTACAGGATTGACTATGTGGAGACCTTTGCACCTGTGGCAAAGATGAACTCCATCAGGGTTTTGTTGTTTGTAGCAGCAAACCAAGCATGGCCTTTGCATCAGCTGGATGTGAAGAATGCGTTCCTTTTTGGTGATCTGCATGAAGAGGTCTATATGGTACCTCCTCCAGGGTTCAATCCCCCAGGGGACAGCAGCAAGGTGTGTCGTCTGAGGAAAGCCCTCTATGGGCTTAAGCAATCCCCCAAAGCTTGGTTTGAGAGGTTCACTCTAGCAGTGAAGAAGCTGGGATATACTCAAAGCCAAGCCGATCACACCCTATTTGTGAAGCACCTAGGGAAGAGCACTACGCCCCTCATCGTCTATGTTGACGATATCATTCTGACAGGGAATGATGCAGAGGAGGTGATCAAGCTAAAGGATCATTTAGCAGGCGAGTTTGAGACCAAAGATCTAGGACTCCTTAAGTACTTTCTTGGCATAGAAGTTCCAAGATCCAGCCAAGGGATCTTCATCTCACAAAGGAAATACGTCCTAGATCTATTGAAGGACTCTGGCAACCTGGGAGCTAAGTCAGTGGAGACCCCCATAGAGCAGAATCACCAGCTGGCCGACTCGAGTAGTATACCTTTACAGGATGTGGGGAGCTTTCAGAGATTGGTTGGAAGGTTGATCTACGTCTCCTTGACTTGTCCAGACATTGCCTATGCAGTCAGTGTTATCAGTTAGTACATGCATTCTCCTAGGGAAATTCACTTAGAGGCAGCTCATAGGATATTGAGATACCTCAAGTCTGCTCCTGGCCGAGGCCTCTTTTTTCAGAAAAATGGCCACATGAGAGTAGAGTCATAAACTGATGCAGACTGGGCTGGTGCCAAGGATGACAGGAGACCTCAGGCAATTGCACCTTTGTGGGAGGCAATCTGGTTACCTGAAGGAGCTAGAAGCAACCAGTAGTTGCTAGATCCAGTGCAGAGACAATTTAGGGCAATGGGCCATGGCTTGTGTGAGATACTTTGGCTGAAGATGTTAGTGGTTAAACTTGGCTTTCCAGTCTTGGGACCCATGAGCTTGTACTGTGACAACAAAGCGGCTATCAACATTGCTCACAATCCGGTGCAACATGATCGGGCCAAGCACATTGAAGTGGATCACCACTTCATTCGAGAGAAGATTGTATCTGGTGAGGTTTGTACCCCATTTGTGAAGACAGATGAGCAAGTAGTGGATGTCTTCACCAAAGGAGTTCCAGTTGGCAACTTCATAGATGTTTATGCAAGTTGGGCATGAAAAATATCTATGCACCAACTTGAGGGGGAGTGTTATCAGATACGTAGGAATACATATTTATCTTGTATAGGGGTAGTTCTGTAAATACCTCTTATGAGGGGTATACTTGTCTTTTTTATGTAACACTTTCTATAACTAAGATTTATGGGGTCATTGTGAATTAATCACAATAGACATCCTTTTGTCTCTCTCTCTTCTCCACTCTCTATTCTCTCTTCTCCAAACCTAACCCTAACCATAATTCTTCAAATTCAACTAATGTCTCTTCTATTAGAAGTGAAATATTAAGAAGAGAAATTGATATCCCCAATCAAATCTCCACAAGAATATATTTTACCTATTTATGTTCTCTATCTTCAGCCGAACTTGAAGGTTTCAATGGAATTCTGTCAATATGGCAAATGATAAGAATTTTCAAACATCAACAAAAGTTGGCATATCTTTTCATATTTGGCTTTAAGCAGGGTTCACAGTATTATTCACTCTCCGCATGTCTCAGCCAAGACATCTTGCCTAGGGTGTGACCAGAATGATACATTGGGATTTGTGTTGGCTTTGTCTTGGTTTGTCACAGTTTGTCTTGCCATTGTCTCAAATTGTTGTCTCATATCTAAACTGTTAAGTAGTAGATCCGTGGTTTACAAAAAACATTTAGAATGTTGTTATAACATTACACTGCAACCCCGTTACGTTATTTGATATTTAACATTAAAAATGTTATAAAGTATTTGCCATCATTTTGAAATAACGGCCGTTATGTCGTTATCCATTATGTAACCATTATTTATGTTCAGTTGAAAAATGAGCTAAAAAAATAATAAAATAACAAAACTTATGAGTGTTTTTTTTAATTAAAAAAACTGTTCTTTGATCCATTATAACAGTCATAATGGTGACGTTGTCTACCCGTTATGATGTAATAACAGTCCCTGTTAAAAGTTGTAATAGTTGCCAATTTTTTTGAAAATTATGCTTCTACCTAGTTGTTCTACCCCTCCATAACAACAAACAGGACTTAAAACGTTCTACTCAAGACGCAAGTCCTGCTCTCTGAGGGAAGGTCCTACTTACACCTTATGAAGTCTACAATTTCCTAAATAGTCCCAAAACCAACAAAAAACCCACATACTTCAATATTAAAGACCTTGATAGCACACCAGCGATGAACTCGATTAAGATGAATGGACATTCATAAATTCCACTTGGTTTTAATTTTCTCGCTAAAATGTAAAATCACTAATTCAAAGCTGAGTTGGAAATGGAATATAAGTTATAACGAAGGCTCACCACGACCAATGAAATATAGAGAATGATTCCCACGAAAAAACTGAACTGAAAATGCTAGACAGGTTCTTCCTACATTAGACCCCAGGAAACACAATATATAGAAATCTATGTTACCTGGACATTTCAAAGTGGATGTCGTACCCATGTCTGATACTTCATTTTTTTTTTTAAAGTGTAATTGGCTTGTCCATCATGTACCCTGGCCATGTCTGCCATATTCAGATAAACATAGATAAAAATCCTCAGTTGCAGGGTATTATCATACAAATCAACATTTGCTCCTAACACTTACTACTAACCACATCAATTATCATTCTTCATCCATCTAAAATCTCCTGTAGTGCCAGATGACAAAAGCGACACTTTTATCCATGCTTATGCTTTGTTTATCTAGACCCTTTCTCTTGGAAACAACATGTGACACAATTAAGAAAAAATTACAATGCTTTTCAAAAGCAGGTTAAAAATTTTAAAGTAAATAAACCAAATCACTCCATCTTTACATGGATCACAGAGCACTGGGTTTCCAAGTCCGTGCAGTGTTAATAAAAGTACAAATTATAAGTAAAAGTAATCACTATAACCAGTTACGGTTTACACAAGTCATTTGCTAAATCTATCCACATAACTAACTGGACATAAGGGAAAATGTCATTTTTTGAATAACATGGACAATGCATTACCTTCTTTGAGCCAAAGAAATCATCTTCGTCATCGTCGAGATCTCCAAAGCTTCTTTTGTTACCTGAAATTCCAAAGCAAAAATGGATTATAAGTAGAACCAGAAATCAAGTATTCATAATTCAATAGAACTGCTCAATCGATTCAAATGCAGATCAAAGATAATAACAGAAGAAGAAGAAAACCTGAGCGTCTGGTATGATGATTTCCAGGATAATCGCCACCGAAATCATCCTCCTAAATTTCAACAAAAAAAAAAAAAAACAGAAAACAATGAAACCCGAGCTTCCTCATTGGAGGAGAGAAATGTGAAGATGTTACAAAGACATTGAAGAACTAGAGAGACACGAAGCTCTTACATCGTCGAGCTGAGGATGAGAATCCATGAAATCTCAAAACCCTGCAAAATATATTTGCTGTTTTGCTTTGGGTCGATTCGGAGAAATGCGAAATACTTGCAGAATGAGTACGAACACAGCTTCTCAAACCCTAGTGCGAAATAGCGCCAATTTCTTTCCTACGAGAGGGATCAACTGATGGGTCCCTTAACTGATCGAGGTCTCATGCGATAGCTGGCTGTAGAACAGAAGAATTTTTTTTTTTCCAAAGATGGAGAGTGCAGAGAATAACGAGAAAAGATTAAGCAGAACAATTTAAATCGAATCCGCGTTCGAAAAATCAGATATATCCGAAAATTTTGGATCTCGGATTCGAATTTGGATTTAAATTCTTCTTTACCAAATTACCCCTACATTCAGGACTTTTTGGTCTTTTCTCCCATCATTCTTCTTTGGTTTCCCGTTTCTTCGCCTCACCAAGCCCTAATCGTAACGGTACTTAACAAGTCGCCACCTCCTATCTGTTTGGTACGTGAGAAAAAGAGTTCCGAATATTTAGCCAGGCGAATATTATCTTGGCTAAATATTAGCTCATATCAATATTTAACAATGTTTGGTACGTGTATGTAGGGGTGTCAATTTTACCCGATTTAACCGGAACCGAATAGGAACCGGAACCGAAAACACCGGTTCCAGTACCACATTTTTGGGAACCGATTAAAAAGAACCGGAACCGGAACCGAACCGGAAACTAATGGTTACGGTTCCGGTACTCTAATATGGAACCGAAACTGATAAGAACCGGAACCGAACCGATAAGAACCGGAACCGATGTATAAATATAGTGTAAAAATTTTCATATTACCAAGATTGGACCCGTTATACCCGAAACTGGAACCGGAACCGACAAAAACTACATAATCGGTTCCGGTTCTGGTACCATCACTTTGAGAACCGGAACCGATAAGTACCCGAACCGATAAGAACCGGAACCGTTTGTTCCGGTTCTGGTCACCTTAGGAACCGAACCGGAACCGACCCGTTGACACCCCTACGTGTATGAGCTAGCTCACTTCAGCTCACTTCATTTTCTTTGAATTTGAGTGGGTCCCACATATCAAAGTAAGTCAAAAATAGGTTGGACGAGTGCAGGAACACATATTATGTCAAAGGATAAAAAAAAAATTTATTTTTATCTTTTTTATATATTAAAAAACTAATTTTTATTGAAAATAGTGATTTTCTGGCAAGAAAATAAAATTTTCTCACCAAAGCATAATCGGCGTGAAAATATTTACACAGGGGTGGGGGGGGAGGTGATCAAATGTTTTCCCGCCGCGGAAGGCAAATATGTGGGCCCCGCTATATATTCGCCGAGGGCGAGTGGCTGCCAAACACACCCGGGTGAATATTAGCGCGGCTAAATATTTTATTTTCTTGCCGCGGTGCGTTACCAAACAGGCCCTCAATGAAGAACAAAAACCCTAACCCTATTTCATCCCAAGAAACCTAGCCACCAAGGCAGTTTTGAATGATCAAGTTCCCATGTAGCCTCCACCTCCTGATTTCGTATCAGACCTCGCTGAAAGTAGTGCTGATGCCAGCCCTGTTTCTTCTACTATAGGTAGTGCATCGAAGGGCAGAGGAGGTAGCAATATAGAAAGTTAAGAGAGGGAGAGAAAAAAGATGACCGAAAAGACATAGGGAAGACAAAGGCGCCGACTGATCATCATACCATCGGCTCTTCCATGTTTTTTTTACAAAACGGAAGAGAACGTTAAAATTCAAGCTTAGATTTCTCTGATTTATGATTTTTTTTTCTTGTTAATTTGCTTTAAAAAACGGAAGAGACCCAGTAAAAATAAAGCTTAGATTTCTCTCTAATTTTGATTTTTTTGTTCTTGTTAATTTTATTTCAAGTTCATTTTTTTTTTGTTTATGGGATTCTTCGTTTCCGGCCTTTTTGGATCTGAATTTGGTCGAGATGACAGTACAGTTTGTCGTCCAGAAGAAAGAAGAGTTGTTGATAGTTGAATTCAATTTGCTTGTCGGACTAATTGGATAATATTGGATATTCGATAAAGCAATTCGAATTCAAATATTGGTTTTGAATACCCGTGGGATTTCGGATTCGAATTCGAATACTAGTTATTTTTTCGAATTCAAACTCGATTCGACTACTATCCGTTGACAGCCCTAATTACATTGACCATAATAAGGGTTTATATAAAAGCTAACAAGACCTATAGGTAGAAACTAATCTTAATCAATCTAATCTAAGGCTGTGTTTGATTGCACAGAAAATTTTTCCGAGAAAATACATCTGGGATATGCCTTAAATGGCTGCTGATTGATTGTAACTGAGAAAACATATTTCAGTCATGTGAGAAAATAAAGGTGCATTTTCAGGTGGAAATGAATTCCGGGCTCAGTAGGAAAAATTATCCAGATTTAAATGGCTTGTTATGAAAAATTATACAGATTTATATTGGCTACCTAACGATGGACAGTTGTGTTTTCCTAAGGAAAATACAATTTTCCCACTTGGTAATCAAACACGGCCTAATATTATAAATTAATAATCTTAACCTAATTGATCTTATATATCCTAACTGGACAACCGTGAGAATCTGTGCTTAAATACACCAATAATGATATGGTGCATCTCATACAACTTATTATAATGTTATTCTCTAAAACTAAAGCAGTCAAGAAGGTAAATCATCTCAAGCAGGTTAATTTCCCACTAGAGAAAGAAAGGATTGGGAAGAAGAGGCTAGTTCCGGAGAGAGAGAGAGAGTCAAGAAGGCAATCAAATCATCTCAAGCATGTTAATTTCCCACAGAGAAAGAAGGGATGGGGAAGAAGAGGCTAGTTCCAGAGAGAGAGAGACCCTTTTGAAGGAGAGGAGAAAGGTCCATTGATTCTTTTTGGGACAGTTCTTCTAGTGAATTTCCTTGGGATTTAGGTCTTAGGAGACATCTCTTGAATGGAAAAAGATCAGCTTGGAATTTTGATGGAATATTTGAAACATTACACTATCAGTAACATGGAGGAGGATTCTTTTTCTTGGATCCACTCCAAATCTGGGGTTTTCATGGTAAGCTCATTTTACGAGAAAATTATATTTTTTTGCTTGGGTCGCGTCCCTAAACAAGTTGCTAACTATTGAGAATTTGATTAGAAGAAAGTGGATAATGGTGAATTACTTACTGTGTCATGTGTAAAGCTGTATTAGAGAGAATACATATCATCTTTTGTTGCATTGTGACAGATTTGGTCATATTTTCTGGTACAAACAGGTCTTTCTTAGGTTTTGCGGGGGTCAATATAGGAGCTCTATTGGGAGGTTGGCCTCGAGTGGAGACATCAGCCAGGTCCCTCTACGAAACTCTTATTAACATTTGGTGATTTCGTATTTAGGTTCGAAGAAGTTATGGCGTGAGAGGGTGTTCAGTTGTATTTTCTTTGGTGTTTCTTTTGAGATCGTCTCGATCTCCCTCTTTTAATGCATCTTTTTGGACTTATCAAAAAAAAAAAAAAAAAAATTTACAAAGAGGAAAGAGCGATGCAAAAGAAGACGACGGTGATAAAGATCTGACATCTGCCATTCCAAGCGAGGAAAATGCAGGTGAGCAGATTGTAGTTTAGAAGGGGAAAAGTTACAAAAAGAAGAACGGTGGGGAAGCGACGGCGTCCACTTCGACAGAAACATTGGCAAAGTTGGTGGAACTAAGCAAACACGATCATGCCTCTTGCAAGCCTGAACTATAGGAGGAAGGGAGGAGCCCGGGTATCACAGGATCCGGCTCTAGAAACTGGTGCTTGTGAAATGATTACTGAGGACTGGGGGCAGAAAATGTCTCGTACGTGGCCAGCAGAGGCACTGGAGATGCCGACAGTATCTTGGCCAGAGAAGCTTTCGCCAAAGGAATTGAATAGTAGGATACGTGGATAACGTTGTAGGCGACCACATCAACCTCTAAAGTCTAAAGACGTTAGAAAGAGAACCACGATGGCTAGCATTTGCTAGAGAAGAAAATTTTAAAAGCAAAAGGATTGGAAGGGGCCACGTAGGAGGAGCAAGTGGTCAACAAGAGCATTCCCAATTAAGGTGGACCAATGGAAAGAACACATTTAGTCTGTAGAGCCCATAAAACATTTGTCACCTGGCATACTCATTTTGGGCCCACTTACCTATGGTCCACCACTTGATGAAACTACATATACCAACAATCAGCATGATTGGTCAGCTCTAGACGTTGAATTTGAAAGTTTCCCTAGAGTGATTTCCAGGAGTTTGATTTGAACATTTTTTTGGGATACACAAATCGAATGGCTAGAGATCATCAAACATTTGGTTAGTAGGTCCGGTGGGCCAACCATTCATCAGTCTGTGGGCCTGAAAGAGTGTAACAGGTAGCACTTTTATTCGCTCCACAGCTTCACGGGAAAAAGAAATGGCTCCCCGGACAAAAAATCTCCTGTTTAAAGGCCTTTATAGCTCCATTAAAGAGACCACTTTAGTCACCCATCTCAATCACAATTGTTTTACAAAACAGTCCTGTTAGGGTTGTCGAGGGTACTTGTCAAGTGTACAGGTGGAACTGACTGAGATGGGTCACTAACTTAAGTTACCAAAAATTTCTTCCAATTAAAAGAGCAGAAGAGACGTTTGGTGTTTTAAGACAGTCACTATATACCAAGTGGTGGTAGTTGTTTTTGTATTAGGGGAGGTCGGTAGGTTTATCTATGTAGGTCTGGCAATGGATCAGGTTCAAGTCGGATTGGTACTAATTTGGTACCGATTCGATTAGAAATCTAGTCGACCCGGATCCGATTCAGACCCAATCGGATCAGTCAAAATTAGTTTTGGAACCGATCTAGTATGTCTATAAAAAAATAACAAATAATTAATTAACCAATCTGAATTGAATACAAAATTATAAATAATTATTTTTACGCTTAATTACACCATAATTTTAGGAGATAAAAGCTTAATAGTGAAATTGAAATCTTAGTTTGCATTTTAATTATTAATTCTTTTATATATATATATATATATATATAGGATCGGGGGACAACATTTTTGACAACAAAAACTTGTTGTGGCCAATATATAAATTAGAAGTTTGGCAAAGATGGTCTCTATGGTGAGGAGATCATCCTCACAAAAATTCAAATCATTCTGATAATCGTAGACCACAAGTTGAAGAATTATGGACCGTCTATTTTTATCGTTAACTTGAAAATCACATTTGATGGGGTTAGAAATTTCAGAATGTGCTAATTTTTTTGTAGGGGTGATCTATATGGTAAGGAGATCATCCTCACCAAAAATCACCTATCGATTCATCTTCCATGTGGGTACCCAAAATTATTGTTGTAAAAAATGTTGTATGAAAATGTTGTCCCCCGATCCTGACCCTATATTGTATATATACGAGTAAATGTCCCGTGCCCACGGCACTCTACGACAAAAGCGTTCGTAAAAATTGGGTGCCTTCGGCACTCAAATGGTATAACGGACTGGGGTGTTACCGTTTTTTCCATTATAATGGCTGTTATAACGGATTGTAACGCACAGAGGGAGAAATGGGAAAATAACAGAAATAACAAAAAATAATGGTGTTGAAATTCAAATTTTGAATAAATTGAGGCGGATTGAGTGGCTGAAATCTAACCGTCCACATTAGATCGATGGATTTGATCTCAACCACTCTTTATCTAACCGTCCACATTAGATGGATAGAGAAGAGAATACAACTGAGTTGTCTTGTTATATGCGTGGGTGGCCGTGCCCGTGGCACTTTCCGGCAAAGTGTTTGTCAAAATCGGGTGGGAGTTAATCTCAGCCATCGATATGAATCATAGTGGATCTCAGCCACTCATTATTGAAGCCATATAAGATAAGAGGGGGTGTAAGAAAACCAATCATTTGTTATATTGATAGCGGGTGGCCTGTGACCTCCGCACTCCCCGTACGTCAAAGCATTTGCCAAAATCAGGTGTGAGTGGTTGAGATCCACCGTCCATTTGGGGGATAAGATCTCAGCATTCTTTGTTGAAACAGATAAGAGGGGGTATAAGTGGGGAGATAACTTCCCTGTTTTGTTATATAGACTAGTGGGTGCCTCGTGCCATCGGCACTCCTTGACAAAAAATTTGCCAAAATCAGGTGAGTGGCGGAGATCCACCGTCCATTTGGGGGAGGATTAGATCTCGGCCCTTCTTTGTTGATGCTTATAAGAGGATGTATAAGTAGGGAGACAACCAATGTGTTTTGTTATATAGAATAGTAAATGGTCCATGCCCACGGCACTCTCCGATAAAAGCGTCTGCAAAAATTGAGTGCCTTCGGCACTCAGACAGTATAACAGACTGGGGCATTACCTTTTTTTCCATTATAATGGCTGTTATAACAGATTGTAACGCATAGAGGGAGAAGTGGAAAAATAATAAAAATAACAAAAAATAATGGTGTTAAATTTAAATTTATAATAAATTGAGGTCAAATGAGGCGGATTGAGTGGCTGAAATCTATCCGTCCACATTAGATCGATGGGTTTGATCTCAACCACTCTATCTAACCGTCCACATTAGATGGATGGATAAGATAAGAGAATACAACTGAGTTGTCATGATATACGCGTGGGTGGCCCATGCCCGCGGCACTTTTTGACAAAGTGTTTGTCAAAATCGGGTGGGAGTTAATCTCAGCCATCGATATGAAGCATAATGAGCCACTCATTATTGAAGTCATATAAGATAAGAGAGGTATAAGAAAACCATTAAATTTTCGTTAATTTTTTTTTAATTTTCAAATTTCAAATTTCAAAATTTGAATTTCAGCACCACTTTTTTCCGTTAAAATCATTGAAATCCATTGAAATCCATTAAAATCCATTTTTTTCATTTTTGCCCTTGGCCGTTTCAATCCGTTTTAACGGTAACACCCCTCTCAAGGCATAAAAAGCATAAAAAGTGGGGCTCCTGAGCCTGACCGTTGGGCTATATGTAAATCCAACCCGTTTCATTCCTTATATGTAGGTAAATAGTAGGTGACCCATGCCCACGTCACTCATTGACAAAGTGTTTGTCAAAATTGAGTGTGAGTGGCTGAGATCCACCGTCCATTTGGTGTGATAAGATCTCAGCCATCCTTTATGAAGCCGGATAAGATGGGGAGACAACCATCCTGTTTTGTTATATAGATAGTAGGTGGCCGGTGCTCTAGCACTCCCCGACAAAGCATTTGCCAAAATCAGGTGTGAGTGGCTGAGATCCACCATCCATTTGGGGGATAAGATCTCGGCCTTTCTTTGTTGAAACAGATAAAAGGGGTATAAGTGGGGAGACAACTTCCCTGTTTTGTTATATAGATATATATATATCGGGTCAGTATCGGATTGGAATACGATCTATCCGGTACCAATCTAATAAGAGATCGGATCAACAATATGTGATCCAGTATCGGATCTCCGGGTCGATCCGATCCATAGCCAGCCCTATTTCTATGCATTCCACCTTCGTGGGCATTAAACATGACGTCAACTATATCGGTTGGGCCTGTTCTTGTTGCAATCCCAAACCCCACTTGGGTCTTGGCTACATCTCCAATCAGCGTCCACGAGCATGGAGGTGGTTGTATAAAATGTCTTTTTCACCCCCCCTTTATAACGCGAGTGTTATGCATAAACCCCTCCCAACTAACCTTTCCCTTTCCTGGGTCCTATACAGGGCTGTCTCGATATAAGTTGAGGCCTAAGGCGAAAACTCTATATAAGGTTTTTTGTATATTTAATATATTAATTATGGAAAAAATTTAGATGCAGAGGATGTTGTTGTTGACGCAGAGAACTCTTGTGGCCCTATATAGATCAATTTTTGGGCCCAATGACTAGGTGGATGTTCAGCCACCTATTGGTGGATAAACAAACTAAATATCAGCTTGATTCATGATTTCTAGCCATTGGATTTACTACGCAAAAAACATGCTTGAATCCAATGGGGCTAAAATCATGTTCTAAACCGTACTAAAATCATTGGCTAGATATAATTAAGCAGGTTGATTTTTGGTTTGTATATCCAATAAGGGGTGGGCTAAAAATCCATGTGGTTAGTGGGACCTGGGCTGGGGCCCTTCTTTCACCATGGGGCCTTAGGCGACCGCCTTAATGGCTTTTAGGTAGAGACGGCCCTGCCCAGTTTTACCCACCCGATGGTGGGGTTCTTGGTCATCATGCGCATGGAATTGAGCAAAATCCTTTTTTTTTTTTTGTGAGTAGAGGGTTCTTACATCCAATTCTTATACCTAGTGGTGGGTCCACGCAGAGATCATGTTGGACAATCCAACCATGCATTGAGTTGTCATTGCAATGATGATCATCATCGCCAAAATTTAATCTACGTTGACGTTGCTAATCATATAAAAATTCGACCTAAAATAGCCGTTTAGTTGGATTGTCGATTCAAATTAAAGTCAATATTTCATGAGATTAGGAATGCTAAAATGGACTATCATTTGTAAGGATGGTCACCAAAGTACGGGAACTCACAGTGGAGTTGGAGTGCCCATCACCGGGTCTAAAAATAAGGATAGTTATAGCGTCCAATGGCGTTTGACTCAAACGAATGCTATATGGTCCACATGAGGTAGTGATGCTCCTCGGAACACTATCAATCAAAGAATATCCCTTCCGTTCTATTAGGGAATGAAATGGGTTGTCGAATTCCAGTATATCCGTACCCGGATCTTTCCTTACATTTCTGACCGAAATCGAACTGGATCTGACATGGATCCATATCACATGATACACACCAACCTGTCCCCAACCCCCGTGAGCAAATATAGAGGTCAAATCCACATACATACCATAAAAAGACACTTTTTAGTAAAGGGTTCAATTGGATCTAGAGCCCAGACCCGGATTAAAACCTAACCCTCCAAACCCGCTAAAAACAGGGTCCTGTACCCTGTACGCATGTGTTCAGTTCGGATCTCGGGTGTAGGGGTGTCAACGGGTTGGTTCCGGTTCAAATATCAAACTACCCAGAACCAGAACCAGTATTATAGGTTCATATCGGTTCCAGTTCTCAAAATGATGGATCTGGAACCAGAACTGATTGGTTGCTTCTGGTTCCAGGTATATCGGTTCCAATCTTGATAATATGACAATTTTAACACTATATTTATATATTGCTTCCGGTTCTTATCGGTTCAGTTCCAATATCAAACTACCTAGAACCAGAACTGTTATTACAGGTTCGGTTCCGGTTCTTTTTTAGTTGGTTCCCAAAAATGTGAAACTGGAACCGGTGATTTCGGTTTCAGTTAAACGGATACAAATTGACACCCCTACTCGGGTGTAGCCCCTACTACTAGAAAGGCAGCTCGATCACGAGATCACGGTAAACCTTGCTTCGTCGTGTCGCGTCGAACACCAGGTGTGAAACTAACTGATTGTATAGCAGCATTAAAGTTCTAAACACCCAATTACCCTAGTTTAGGCCCTTTATTAGGATCAAAGATCTAGGGCAAACACTCATCATTATACCTTTGAAATAATTTAGTGGTTAAACCCTAATTACCCAACAAAATTAATGGTTTAGATTTGGCCAAGTCATATATTTCTCTATATCTGATTCCCCATGCAGATTGCAGACACATATACATCTACCCACCCCCACTAATTCCATGTCAGCTTTCCACTCTCCCTCCTTTAACATAAACAATATTCCAGATCACATGTTTGAAGAATTTCTTCTGTGTTTTAATGTCCTTGTCGGTAAGGAGGAGGTATGTTCTTGTCTTCAATCAAATCTCAAGCTACATGGGAATTCCACAACCAAAATTTGTGTTCATTCTCCACTTTGATCTTTGATCTTACATTTTTAAAACCCCCTCGTGTTTTTTTCTTTAGATTTGTTGCATGGATATGAAGACAAACAACCTTTTCTCCAAATCTTACTGTTCATGGGGCCAAACCAGAGAAAAAAATGGCATTATAAACTACATTATTCTCTAATATTCGTTTAATATTGATTATTTTATTATTAGGGTTTTATCTGGGTACAATAAAGGAAGAAAGTGGGCTTTCTTTTTGTTGGTTTTTTCTTCTCTCTCTTTTTTTTTCTCCACCTATGGACAGTAAAAGGTGGGGTTTGATATGATTTTACTGAGGAATTTTAGGGTTTGTCGGCAATGGCTTTTTTAACTTTGTTGAATGCATCAATTCAGGTAAGAAAATTTCATTGATAGAGGGGGCACGATTGCACCACTTGGGCCCTAGGGTTTTTATTTTATTTTTTATGATCTTGGCCCTACTAGGGTTTTAGGGTTGTGTTGTTTTACATCACTGTCTTCTTTTTTTTTTGCTTTTATTGGGTTGTTGGCAAATTAAGAGAAAAACTCTTAGTTAGGTGACTTTTGGTCATGTTTAGGCTGTTGGAAATTTTTTTTTTTTTTTTGTGTGTTTGTGTGTGTGCGCGCGCGTGTGTGTGTTTGTTTTTTTTGGTGGGGTTGTTGGCAAATTAAGAAGGGTTGTTATAGGGTTATGTGTCGTGGGACACTTAATGAACATAGCGCGTAGGAAATCTATCCTTGTTTTTTTGAAAAACAAAACATGCATGCAAAAGATAGGGAGAAAACCAGTTGGCATGGTCTTCCAGTTTCTTTAGGTACACGTGTCACAACTTAATTGGTATTGGATACTACAATTATCCAATTAAGAAAGTTTACGTCAAGGAGGCGAAAAATAAAAGAAAAAAGAAGAGGGTGGGATTTGAAAATTGATACACCCTCTCATTGACAAGGTAAACTTTGAGGAAGGAATTTTGTGGGATTTGAAAATTTATACACCTCCTCATTGACAATTGGTCGCGTATATAGCCTTGGATGCTTGATATCCGCATCGCGAAAATCAGCCGCGTAGAGTCGTCCCCTCTTGGGTGGCTTCGTCGAGCCATTTCTAAGGATGGCCATCGGTACCCCTTAGAGGGATAGTCTGCATTTTTTGGTTCTTTTATGTATTGCTTAGAAGAAGAAAAAAAAAAAAATACCACAAAAGACACTCAAGAAGATGCCCTTACATTTTACTCCTAGGCTCTGAATGGTGATCAACAAAAAGTTTTATAGAATAAAAAGGATTTGTATGTCAGCAACATAGAGAGCCCACCTAATTTAGAATTTTCGCCGACAAAAAAAGAAGAAAAAAACCGTAATTACTTCGACCGCACGTAAAACCACCCGTGTGCACGGGCATCCACGTGCACAACCAAGTTCTCTGACAAAAATCAATAATCAAAATTATCATTTTCAAAAACCCTAATCAGAATTAACTTTTTTTTTTTTCCCCATCTTTAGCTTAAATCATGGCAAATTTAGCTTTGTTTCTCAACACCCACTTATGATTACAAAGATAACTTTCTTTGTGTGGGGGCCATGCATGAATGAAGATAACATGTGATAGTAATAGGGAAATGCTTCTTAACCGTTTGGCAAGATAATGAGTTATGTGTAGTAAGAAGGAGACAAATGGGTCCCATTTTCATTACAGATTCAGACCTCCATGGTTGATCAGTCAACCTCATTGCCCTCTTTAGTCCGTCAAACCTCCAACACTAACGAGAAAGACTAGAATACAAAGAAACGTGAGAAGCACGGTCGCACTATCTACCTCATGCACTCACAACAAAAGTAAATCTTGTCGGGCAATATTTCTTCCTGAGATTTCCAATTTCGAATTTCCAATTTTCCAATTTTCGAATTTCTCGTATATGGGTTTTTATATTAAAATGTGCACGTGTGAGAGATCCTCCTCCACACCCATAAGAAAAGATGTGGTACCCATGACTCATTATAATATAATATCCCTCCAAGATGATCTTAACCATCCACTCTCTTGACTTATCTTCGATAATTTAAAATTTTCGGATCGATCGATGAGATCATGTGTTGGTTGGATAATTATTCTATTTACAATGCGTATCACGCTTCGTGGATATTTAATAAAAATATCGAAAATGATTGACAAAAGTCCACTTTGCCGACCTCTCAGATGGTCATAGATTAGAAAATTAACATTGAAGAAATATTTTAAATCGTCGGATGATGAATGGAGACAACAACCTTTGACCGAACAATTGGAGACATCTGATTGGTGCGATGTGCGATATGCAATTGACCGTCCAAGCATTGGCTCATATTCCAGATTAATGGGTATGTCGTTTATACAATATCATCCTTATGATCTACAAAGATCTGAGATTTTTATTTCTCATGAGATGATATCCTAGCTAGAAAGTTGCTGATAATCATGGATTGTAAGAACCAACAAATCAAATCCCAAAAAAAAAAAAGTAGAAAAGAAAAATGTGAGAGCCAAATAAGGAAGAACAATAATAAAGAAAGAGAGAAAAGATGGTTGAACATTTACTATGTATCCTTATATATATTCATTCAGTCCCTAATACATAGAGGTGGCTCTTGCCTTAGATCTTGTTTTGGTGTCTAAGGTTCAAGGTTGTGCACTCCATGAAGGAAACACTAAGGTATTTAGCAGGTGTTGCAGGTCCAAGTGGTTTTGGATCAAACTCCACTGCTGAGCAAGTTACAGAAGATTGTTCTTGTTTTATTCCTTCTCATCTAACAGCTATAATCACTGGTTAGTCCCAAGTTTTCTGTTCTCAAATAAAATAAACCATTCTTGATAGTAATTGCAGGGTTTTTCTCTTCATTTTAATGGACTTTTGTAGGTGGGTTTTGTTGATTTAATACTAGTTGGATATTGATTTTGAGCTGATTTTTGGATTTTCTTTTTTGCTTAATGTGTTCTTGGAGTTGATCAAGTGGTTTTTGGAGTTGGGTTTTGCTTTTTCTTGAATTTTTTTTTGGGATTTATAGAGGAAATGACAGACTCAATTTTCTTTTGCTTCACTGATACAGAAGTTACCATATTTTGTATATTTTCAACTTCTTCATGGTAAATTTTGAGGAAAATTACCCTTAAATGTTCTTCTTCTTCTTCTTCTTCTTCTTTTATTATTTTTATTTTTTATTTTTTTTATAATCTATCTTAAATTTAATGGGTATGGATACAAATTTTATTTAATTAATATACTGGGCTTTACTTTTAAAGAAATCTTTATAGTTTAGATACATAGTTTTTTTTTCTTAATTTTAATCTCTTCTTCTAAGTTGTATGTGCATCTTTTCCTGGTTCTTTTTAGTTTTTGCAAGACATGTTTTGTCTTTTTGAACAGTTTCCACTCATTGGTTCAAACCGTATCACTGTTTTGTTTGGACATCTCTGCTAATCATGTCCTTCTTATTTAAGGGTTTCTGGGTTATATTAAACTAATCTATTTCATGAATGGGTAAATTTATAATATGTATTTCTCTCTTTTTTTTTCTTTTTTTTTCAAATAAACTATTCTTGTCATCTGTTGGGTCCCCTTTTTAGCTGAGTTTCATAAAACTTGGCATTCTTTTCATTTTGATTTGTTTCCATTATCCATGCTGCTCATATTTAACAACAGTTTCATGGCCAGGGTATTGCTCTACCACACATTTCAAGAAATTTGCTTCTTTCCTTTTCCCAAAAAGAAAACAGTTCAGGTGTTATTAAATGCAAATCTTTGAGAAAAACAAGCTTTTAAGTGGTGGTACAATGCTTTTTTTTTCTCAGGGATGTTTCTATTCAGCATATTTTAGTATTTTTTTTTTCATTCTTTTTCTTTTTCTGATTATTGCATCTTTTTTCATTTTTTTTAAGATTTAAAAAAAAAAATGGTTTTTTGGTATTAAAATTATAATTGCTTGATGGGTATGCCACCTCTCTCTCCCCTTTGAAAAAAAGACAGTTCTTGGTATTGTAGGGTGCAAATTAATGGTGAAAAGTGATCCATAGATGTAATTGTAGAACATTTTCTAATAAATTTTAATCATGTTTTTGTTTTATTTTTTCAAAAAAAAAAAAAAAACTTGTAGTATGTGGTGAATAACTCATTTTTCTTGATGGAAATCTGATTTTTTTTTCTCTGTTGGTATTTTGGTTTTGTGGAAAAAGGGGCGACATCTGGTATCGGAGCTGAAACTGCGAGAGTATTAGCAAAGAGAGGGGTGAGGCTTGTAATTCCAGCAAGGGATCAAAAGAAAGGAGCTGAATTGAAGGAGAGGATCCAGAAGGAGAGTCCACAGGCTGAGATTATATTATTGGAGCTTGATCTTAGCTCAATTTGTTCAATTAAGAGATTCTGCTCTGAATTTCTATCTCTAGGATTACCACTTAATATTCTCATGTAAGTTATTTTCCTCTGTGTTTCCATCAGTAGTTAAATTGAAGAGAGAGAGAGAGAGAGAGATGTTTTGTTATTTTTCCAATATTGATGGTGTTAGAACAAAATGATTTTGCAGAAACAACGCTGGGAAGTTCTGTAAAAATTTGGAGTTCTCTGAAGACAAAATTGAGATGACTTTTGCTACAAATTACTTGGGTAATTTCCCATCTTCCCATCTTTTCTCTTTTTTTTTTTTTTTTTTATTTTTTTTTTATAATTTTAAGCATGAAATTGAGTGAATATCTACAGAGGATGCTCTAGCAACAGGAGTTGGTGTAGGTCGATGCCAATGGGTACCCGATCCTAGTGGCCCACCCCAATTAATTATCGGGTCGGGTTAGGTTACCACTTGTATGCATGTTTATATGTTCACCACACTGACCCCATAGATCAATTTGATTTTGGTCAGACTCGGGCTCGTCTTTCAAATTTGACTAACAGTCTGGTCGGGTCTAGATATACTGGTACCCAACCCGTTGAAACCAAGGTTTAAAAGAGGCCGTTATAATGGTATAACGGACTGGGGCGTTTCTGTTTTTCTGTTAAAATGGCCGTTAAAATGAATTTAGTGGACGAACAGAAATGGAAAATAATAGAAAAACAGAAAATAACGGAATTAACAGAAAAAAGGCGCTGAAATTCAAATTTTAAAAAATGAAAATAACGGATAAAGGCCGTTATTTTCTAAGCGTCAAAATGGTTCATAACGTAATGGGCTTTGGGCGTTACCGTTTTAACGGCCGTTAAAATGGTGTTACTTTAAACCATGGTTGAAAGTTGAAACTACTAGGGAGATCTTGTGGGTGGGATGGATCAGTGTTGCTTGCAGATGTGCCACGCCAGTAAGAATGAATATGGGCCGGGATGGCACTTAAGGAACACCTAGGCCCAGCCCCACTCAGGGTTGTGCTTGGGCCTGAATTATAAGGCCTAATACATTGGCTCAAGGGTCGTCCATGTCAGTTATATTCCATGTCAGTTATATAGACTTTGAGGGTCTAGTTTTGTAGGCCCTAGGACAGGCTCTATCTGACACTAGCCTGCCCAGGCCCAGCCCATGTGAACACCTACATGCAAGATGTCGATCATGATCAAGAATGCATGGAAAAACCCATAAGCCCTCATGCTTCAGAGAACACATTATTTTGCAACATCCCTGCTTGGTGGTGTAGCAATCAGCAAATATTTGTGAACAAATCTCATATTTGCAGCCAAAAAGTGACTGCAAACATTAGCAAAATGGCTATCCGCGATAATTTGATGTCTAGTGGGAACATAAAAACGATGGAAATTACGTAAAATTTAGCCGTAATATTCAATTTTTTTTTTTTTTTTTGGTTTTTTTGCAGGGCATTATGTATTAACAGAAATGTTAATGGAGAAAATGGTAGAAACAGCAGCACAAACAGGAATTGAAGGAAGAATAATCAACGTTACGTCCGTAATTCACAGTTGGGTGAAAAGAGATGGATTCTACTTCAACCATATGCTCAACCCCAAGAAGTAAACAAACCTTTACTTTCTTAATTTCTTTCAGGCTCCGAGGACCGCCTTTTTCTGACCCCTCTCCGTGTTCGAGCGCTCGGCCGTGGATTTCACGAATCCAACGGGTTGCCAGCGCCCATCCACCGTTGGATTCTTGAAGTCCACGGCCGAGCACACGAACGTGAAGAGGGGTCAGAAAAACGGGGGTCCCCTGAGCCCGACCCTTTCTTCCATTCCTATTTGAACTTTCTTATCCAAGATTTAAGAAAAATGATCTACTGCATTGCGGATACATGGATTTGTCTGCACCCTTTGGAAATTCAATTCGTTAATGATAATTTGATAGTAGGAACATCATGACTCTACAACATTGATGATCATAAGATAACCACCTGATCAACCACATTGTTTTAGAATGGCCCCACAAATGGTTTTTGCTAAAGATCTCAAGGCCCCTCCAACTCTCCCCATGAACAGAAACCTAGGACCATCCAATTTGCTATGCATCAGATCACTACCAAAAAATAAATGGTATTTTAGTAATACCCCCTTATACATTCAAACTTTAGGATTACCCCCCTTGACCTAATTTAACCATCATTTGACTAACATTAAAATTTGACATGCATTGTGCGCCTGTTAATGCACCTACGAAAGGACCATAATATTGCAATTACAATGCCAACGACATGTGATTCAAGTCAGTTTTAACTCAAGTCAACCACTGTTAAACGAGGTCAAGGGGGTAATCCTAATATTTGAAAGTTATAAGGGGTATTACAAATTACTTTCAAATTTCAGGGGGGGGGTGTTACAAAAATACCTAAAAAATAAAATATGGATAATATTTGACATATTTGTTTATTACTTTGTCGCAGTTACAATGCCACGCATGCGTACGCTCAATCGAAAATGGCGAATATATTGCATGCAAAGGAAATGGCCAGGCAGCTCAAGGTACAGATTGATTCATTTATTTTATTTTCCAAGTCCACATTTACAAAAAAAAATAAAATCAATAGTCTATTTTGTCTCATGGAAAGAATTCATGGCATCTCTTACAGGCAAGGAATGCAAGAGTAACCATCAATGCAGTCCACCCCGGAATTGTGAAGACAGGAATTATCAGGGATCATAAGGGCTTGATCACAGGCATGAATTATTTCTACCTTTGTCTTTCATTTTACATGATTGAAATATAGAATTTTGTTTAAATTTAAGAAAAACAAACAATTTGAATTCTATTGAGTTTTGGTTATTTTTTTTCATATTTTGACTGGGGGGCGTTACCGTTTTTTCCATTATAATGGATTGTAACGCACGGGCAAAAATGAAAAAAAATGTAAATAGCTGAAAATAAAATTCAAATTTTCAATCTGTTGCGTTCATGGGTCAAATGAGTGGGAGTGACCGAATAAATGAGGGGGATTGAGTGGCTGAAATCTAACCGTCTAATGGAATTGATCTCAACCACTCTTTATCTTATGAAGCGGGATAAGATAAAGAGATAAAGACAACTTCCCTATTTTGTAAACCCAAGTCCAATTAGAAGAAAAGATATAAAAGTTCTTACTATTCTTTGTGCAGATTCGGTCTTTTTTCTCGCATCAAAATTGCTAAAATCAACATCTCAGGTTTGTTCCCTCAATCGCGCAGTTTTGCATCAATACGGCTGTTTTTTTTTTTTTCTTTTAATTTGATTCCTAAAACCCATGATCCAGGGAACTTTGATACAATTGAAACTTGGTTATTCCCATGCAGGGTGCATCAACCACATGCTACGTTGCTCTGAGCCCACAAACAAATGGAGTGAGTGGTAAATATTTCGCAGACTGTAACGAGAGTTACTGTTCAAGTCTAGCAAACAATGAATTTGAAGCACGGAAGCTTTGGAAGCAAAGCTGTGCATTGATGCAGAGACAATTATGTCAATCCACAAGTTAAAGATGCAGCTTCTGGTAGACCTGTAGTTATGTACCTACACTGTGCTTAATCAAAATTATCTGCTAGGTCATAAACAAACTAATCAAAATTTAACAATACCCAGATGATCAAACACCTTGGCAATTCGTCCAACAACACAAAAAAAAAAAAAAAAAAATTCTGCAGACCAGATTGTTACAGTGTATCTTAAATGTATCTATGATTCTTCGGGATAATAAAAAAAATTAATGGCAGATAATCTGAAAGAGTCAGCACCACTACTACATGGTTACAATATTGAACTAGATCACTTACACGGAACCAGGTCTCTTCGCTTTGCATCAGCCAAGATCACTCAATACAGTAGACCTATGTAACGAGGACACTGCACTTTTAGTGTTTTCTGCCGGACACGCTTGTCATCTCTGATCAAGAACTCTGCATCACTCAACCTCTTGAAATTGATGCTTTGTTTTACTAATGTTTCGAGGAGCGCTTGGGATTTTATGCAGTCCAAGAAACCAGAGCAACCTGTGGGTGAAGAGTAAGGATGGTCTACTAATTAAGGGCATAATGTTACATGCAGCACTCAAGGAGGTGCACCATGTGGTTGGTCTTCTGCATTTCTTATGACCGTACAAACTTACAAAGTTGAAAGCTGCATAAAGGAATCAAAGGATGGCCTGAGTTGGAGTAGATTGGTAGACAAATATTTGAGCCAAGGTTTAAAAGGGGCTGTTATAAGGGTGTAACGTACTGGGGGCGTTACCGTTTTTTCCGTTGTAACAAAAATAACAGGTGCAAAAACGGAAACAATGGTGTCTTTGAATTCCGGATTTTCAAAAAACGGAAAATAACGTAGAATAACGGAAATAACGGCCAATTTTTACCTAAAATTTTTCCGGTTATTTTCTGGGCATTTTAATGGTAACGTATCGTAACGGGCGAGGTCCGAATCCATTATAATGGCTGTTATTTTCGTAATAACGGGTAGTTTTTAAACCATGATTTGAGCAATTAGGATTTCTATTTCAATTTAGGACCTCTTTAGACTTTTTATCCACTTCTATTGGTTTACCGTTCTGGTTAGTTTGTAGCCACTATTGGGGGAAAATGAAAAAGAAAAATTAAACAGAAGCTCTCAATTCATCACCATGCCATGTCCCAATGATACAGGGTGGGCTGCACGAATCCTGTTTAAACGGAATTTCTCAATTGGATTACTTAAAACGAGGGGACCAACGAAGAAATGCTGCTGATCTGTGGATGAACAGATAAATGAAATGGGAAACTAGTTAGAGAACATGGATGTAAACCTTTTCATCAATCTATATGTATCAGATGGTAACTCCCATCTATAAATATAATCATGGAGGTACTGGATTCTCAATTGGGTTCTTTGTACTATCCTTTATATTTAGGGCATGTTTGGTAGGCCACCGTGGCGTGAAATAAAATATTTGGGCGCGTTACTATTCGCCCGGGCGTGTTTGGTTGGCATTTGCCTCCGCCGAATATTTAGCCCGGCCCGCAAATTTGCCCGCCGCAGCTTGAGTAAATATTTTCACACCAAATAAGCTTGGTGGGAAAATATTATTTTCTCAAGGGAAAATCTCCATTTTCAATAAAATTGAGTTTTTAATATATAAAAATGAGTTTTTTTTTTGTATCCTGTGATCTAATATGTGGGACTCACACAAATTGAAAGAAAATGAAGTAAGCTAGCTAATACACGTACCAAATGTTGTTAATATTGATACGAACAAATATTTAGCCAAGATAATATTCGTCTGGCTAAATATTTACTATTGGAACTCTTTTTCTCACGTACCAAACAGGCCCTTAGAGATTATTCAAAAATTTTGAGCTTTTAGGGTTTTGCATTCTTGTTTCCGTTTGTTTGTCCCACATCTTTGTTCTTCTTGAATTAATTTTCCCACTTGCCCTAAGGGCATGTTTGATTGCACGGAAAATTTTCTCGAGAAAATGCATTTGCGAGAGTGCCATAAATGGCTGTTTGATTGCACATGAGAAGGCATTTTTCAATTATGTGAGAAAATAAAGACCTATTTTCATGTGGAAATGAATTCTTACCTATGTGGCCCAGAAATGAATTCTAGGCTTGGATGCATAAAAGCAACAGAAAAGACGGCAAGAGATGTTTGCAAATGTAATGGCTATATAACATTGATAACTTGTGTTTTCTCAAGAAAAATGCAATTTTCTCACTTGGCAATCAAACACACCATAAGCATTAACCTACAACATGAATGCCCCATCTCCTGGTCGGGTTCGAATTATTGGGTATTCAAGTATTGGGTGGGTATTGAACAGGAAAATTCGTACTAGGGTACATGAACTCATAACCCGTGGCAGAGCCAGAAAGGAGCCAGTGGGGTTGCCTATCCACTCTTGAAGAATAACAGCTCTAACCACCCTCAACCTATTAGTCGATTTGTGTTACTAATAAAAAATTAGCAAGTGGGCACTTAACCTAACGTTATATAAGGAACACCTGATGGAATCATCATCACTGACCACACTTCAAGAAAATCCTGTCCCACCACTATAATTACTAATACGATGCGTGTGCAATAGGGTGTAAGCCGATGGCCAGGAGGCCCAAGACTCCACTCCAAAAAGTGAGAGGTTCTGAGTTCAACTCTCCTTGGGGCCAACCCGTGGAAGAGTAACAAGAAATAGTTCAGTCCACATCAAACTCTCCCAAAACACTTGGCACGTGTTGAGGGGTGACTAGCATGTCCCTGGGGAACTAGTCGGGTGTTCTAAAAGGCCCGCATCGGTTTTAAAAAAAAAGAAAAAAGAAAAGAAAAGCAAGACCAAAGAACGGATGATCATCAGACCAAAGAAAATCTATACTATTATAAAGCAACAACTAGGGTTGCCACCCATGTGACACACTTAAAGGTCTCTCTACTTTCAAAGGTAGAACTTTCCCTCATCAAACCTTCCTTCGCAGTTCAGGTTGTCTGGTGATAAGGGCCCATAGTATAAGCCATGTGGTACAGTCTTAGAGACCACAGATCTTATGGATGTTTGTCCTATTCTTAAGTAGACCTATATACCAAATATCACGATTAGTGATTTCAAACCTTTGGATCTGAGTACCGCAAATAATGCTTGAAATCTATGGCTAAAAATCAATCCAATCAAATCCTTAAAAACCACTAATCAGACTGATTTTTTTGCATATAGGCCCACCTCGGTGATCTCTAAGAGTGTGGCACGTGTAAGGTTCTTCCATGTGTAAGGTGCACGTGCATCGCACGTGGTGTTCCCCTAGTAAAGAAAAAAACAAAAGGAAGTAGCAAGTAGCCATATTATATACATGGATCAACAAAAGCAAGTATAGTGGTTATTAAAAATCCCATAATACATGTTAAAAGACTCCTTTTAATAGGGAAAGAGTAAAGCTAAAGTAGGCCAAAAACCTTGAAACAAGGAAAGAACATCTCATGAAGAAAGTGATCTCTATGGGAAAATATTTGTTTGACTACTCCATGCTCCCATTTGAAAGCAAAAGCGCTAAGCCTACAAAGAAAATCCAAATAAATATTAAGAGATAAAGAAAGCCAAATTGTGGGGCAAAGAATCATTTTGATTTGGTGTTCAAAATACATGACATTATTAATATATTGTATAGATATTATAATCCATATCTACCGTCCGATTACTTGTTTATCTGTTCGTTGCCGCCAAATAAAATGATTCGTTGACCGGTCAAATGCCCTACTTGTCACAAATGATCATATGATTAGGATTATTCAATTGGTATGATTTTTCTACAATAATTGGACATTGTGTGGATAGATTATGTACTTAAACTACTAAATATAAGGATTATTTAAATCTCGATGATTCTTTTTCTTGATTAAGTTTGAAATTTTGGACTTAATCATAGCCACTGATTAAAGAAATTTTAGGTTCAATCTAGATATTCAACAACAATTTGTACATGCCATCCACAAGCGTGCCTCTCCTAAATCATTGAATTTTTTAAGAAATCTGAGTTTACTGGGAAATTTTTCTTTACCAATTCTTTAATGGGTAAGCTAGAATGGTTTGTTAAACAACCATTTACCCCAATAATTCGATATGACAATACGTGCACAGGAACACACCATCAGCTAACACACCCCCTTAGTAGGAATACATTCCACTAGAGACTTGAACCTGCGACTTCCTAGGCTTTAAGGCTCTGACACCATATTAAACAATCATTCACCCGAAAAGATCGATTTGTTGGGGAAGGGCGAAACAACTATGTATACCAGCGGATCATCGGGCCAACACAACATGTGCGTGGGAACACACCATCCGCTAACATGGTTGCAGTGCGGAACGTCAAGCAATTTAGTTGCTAGCTCAACCCTATAACTTGAGTTAAAGAATAGCTTAGTAGATTTTGGGACATTCTAAACCAAAATTTATTTGTGAAAATTTTATTAAATGCTTAAACATATCATACATATTTACCATATTTTGGCTGTCACTATAGGGCGTTGGCGTCGCTAAAAGTCTACATTTTTGTCCATTTTGTCGTGTCAAATTTTATGGATCCTTCAGCCACGGCCAGTCGCTAAAACCCTCCTATAGTGACGGGTTTTACTAGCCTTTGCTAAAAGTCTATCACTATAGATCGTTTTCTTGCAGTGTACCAGTCATGAGGTCTACCAAAGCATTTATTGGAAAAAAAAGGTCTTTCCATTATTCAAAATGCTTTCATATTTATAAAAAAAGATAATAGTCGAGATGTTTATAAAATGAGTATAGCTGAGATAAAGATGTTAAGATCAATGTATGATAAGACAAAGAAAGAAAAAATTAGAAAATAAATGCATTCGTGAAAATATATAGTAATTCAAATAAATGACAAAACGAGAAAAAGTTGATTAAGATGATTTGGTGTACAATGAAGACTAATGAAATTACACGTAACAAGGAATCTGCAAGTCAAAGGGCCTAAAAAGGCGAAGTAAAAGCCAAATCGAACTTGGAGTAAAGTTCTGAAAGGAAATTTCAAGAAATTTGATCTAACGAAAGATATAGTTTTAACCAGGATTACACGGAATAAAATTCGTCTCGACCCATAGCATTGGAAAAAGACTTATGACGATGATGATGACTTATGGGAAAAGTTAAAGTACCAAGTTGCTCAAGAACAACACAAAACAAGTTGCAGATGTCGGTATTTAATTACTCTTCCTTAGTAAGAGGCCGTGGGTTCATTACCACCGCTGGGCAGGGTTCATTATAACTGCCTTTAAAAGGGGCTGTTATAACGATATAATGAACTGGGGGCTTCCATTTTTCCGTTATAACAGATTGTAAGGCATAGGGGAAAACACAGAAAAAATGGATCTAAAATTCAAAATGGAAAATAACAGGTTTTTTTTAACGGCCGTTAATTAAAAAAATAGCCGTAATAACCAAATAACAGCCCGTTATTTTTGTAACAACAGCCGTTTCTTAAACCATGGCCTAAACCTCCATATTTAAATGACCAAAAAACCCAAAAGTAAAATTTTCAATTTTGATTTTTGTTTTCTATTTATATCTTGATTTTTCTTTCAGCATGACCTAATAATCTAGTAATAATATAAAAAAAAAAGAAAAAAAAAGAAAGAGGATGATGCGAGAGGGTTTTACGGCAAAAAAAGGCTTAATGTCGACGTCTACGGGGTGGGGGGGACTCCTCTATATTTTTGATTGGGCTTGTCTCTTCCTTTTGCCATGGACGAAAGTTTCAGAGAAAAAAAGCTGTCCGACACCCCACGGACGGTTTGGACCATTAAATAAATCATTTTCTTCATCCCATCTTCCTCTTACTCTCCATTATCACTCCATCTCCACTCTTTAACTTATTCTGTCTCACTTCCATGTGCCGACTCCCTCCCCTCGTGCCTAGATTCCTGTTCACACACACACACACTCTCTCCCTCTAAAAAGTTTTAATTATATAATAAGTTAAAGTTAAATAATAAGTGCACACCCTAGTCACGAGGCATCCGATATATTCACCATATATATCGTGAGCACAACTGTATGATTAGTTATTGGTATTTTTAGTAACACCCCCTTGAAATTTGAAGGTAATTGGTAATACCCCTTATATACTTTCAAACTTTTGGAATACACCCCTTGACCTACTTTAACCCATGGTTTAAAAGGGGCAGTTATAAAAGTATAACGTTGTACCTGGGGGCTCCACCGTTTTTTTCCGTTATAATGGCCTCTTTAACGAATTGTAACGATCAGGGGTAAGAAACGAAAAATAACAGGAATAACGGAAAACTGGCGCTGAAATTCAAGTTTAGAGATTTGAAATTCGAATTCCAGAAAATAACAGTCGTTCTTTTTGTTAAAACGGAAAAATAACGATCATTATTTTTTAAGCGTTTTAACAGTACACAATGTAATGGGGGAGGTCTGAATCTGTTATAACAGCCCTTATTTTCGTTATAGCTGCCATTTTTTAAACCATGCTTTGACCATCATTTGAATGAGGAAAAAGATGTAACAAGGTATGCCTGAAACTTTTCCAAATGTGGAAGCACAATTTTTGTTACTCACCACTGTCACCTGGGCTCAATGACTGCATGGATGTTTATCCCACCCCTTGGTATACACACCAAAAATCACCTTGATTGGTAATCAATAACAATTATATTTTAGCACTTTTTAAGGCGTTCTTATAGCCGTTGAGTACTATGGGGGCGTTTGGCAACACAAAAATAAGCAACTTATTGACTTTTATAAGTCAAAAAGTTAAAAAGTTAGTTTGGATGTGTTTCATATTTTAACTTTTGAAAAGTTAAAAATTAACTTAAAACTGAAGCTAAAATTTTTAGCTTTTGACTTCTAAGAGAAATAGCTTCTCAAAAATTAGAATCCCTCCTGACATTTGAATTTCTATGACTTTTTGGAGGTAAAAAATCAACTTATAACTTTTACTACAAGTAGAAGTGCTTTTACTTCTCGTTCCCAAACGCCCCCTAAAACTAAGGGCTAAAAATCATCAAACAAGCTGATTTTGGGTCTGAATGTCTACTAAGGGCCGGGTGGGCTAAACATCCATGTGGTCAGTGGGCCCAGATGGCAATGGTAACTACCAAAAATGCTGCTTCCGCATTTGAAAATATATCAGGTACATCTTGTTACATCACGACCCTTTGAATAATGTTAAAATGTGACATACATCATGCGCATGTGAATGCACCTATGAAAAGCACTATAATATTGCAAGTGCAATGCTAACAATGTGTGATTCAAGGCCGTTTTTTAACTTAAGTCAACCACACTGTTAAACTAGGTCAAGAGGGGGTAATCCTAAAGTTTGAAATTATAAGGGGGTATTACTAATTACTTACAAATTTCAAGGGAGTGTTACTAAAATACCCTTAGTTAATTTGAGTTGCCACTTGGCATCACGATCATTGTGATATTTCTAATTAATAAATTTTGTTTAAAAAATTTAGTGCTTTTTAGTGCTCTTCAATGTCAATAAGCATAGGTTTATGCACACACTTAATGGTTTTCAGAATGAGTCCATCTTAAGCTCCACCCATTTTTTACATCCAATTCTTTCATTTGGTGGTGGGGCTCACATGAAAATCATATTGGACAATCCAACCATACATTGAGTTTTCCTTACCACAATGATCATCATCACCAAAAATCAGTCCATTTCAATGTTGCAAACAATAATAAAATATTAATCTAGTGGGTCTGGAACTAGGGAAGCCGAGGATTGTCTCCATAGTATGGATAACTCATAGTGCGGTTGGATTGTCTAATGACACAATCTCTATGTATACATGTACATAATGCGTTTTCGGAACGAGTCCATCTAGATCGAGCTCCACCCATTTCTTACATCTTGTGGTGGGGCTCACACACGGATCATGCTGGACAATCCAACCATACATTGAGTTTTCCTTGCCACAATGATCATCATCACCAAAAATCATTCTGAACCATATTAAAAATTAACCTAAAGTAATGGTTTAGTTGGATGATCTAGATCTCTTAAATTCAAGTCAATTTTTCACGATGTTAGGAATGTCGGAATGGAATGATTTTTTGTGAGGATCATCTCTACAGTATAGCACAGTCTCTGTGTGGGCCCAACTAAGAAATGGGTTCAGTTCTAGTGGACTCTTTCCCTGTACACAGGGAAATCCTAGTCTGGCACAGGGTTGGGTCGAAGGTGGGTTATGGCAGGTTTAGGAATTTATGTCGTGCAAAGGAGTGTTACAGGAACGCTGTGACAGAAGTTTGACTCTATCCTTTGAATCGACCAGCTGAGAGCAAAAAAGTCCACACTTGTTATCAATTTCTTATCACCGGCGATGGTTGATTAGATATGTGGTTGCACTTTCTTATCACCGCCAGATGAAGATACGATATAGATACTGATTTGTGTGTAGACAATATCCAATGGTCTCTGTCTGTCTGTCTGTCTGTAGGAGATATTTAAAACATGGTTTAAAAATGGCCGTTATAACGAAAAGAATGGCCGATATAACGGATTCGGACCTCCCCCATTATTTTATAATGAAGTTATTTTCTGGATTTTTTTCCTATTATTTCTGTTTTTGAAAATTTGAAATTTGAAATATTTGAATTCCAGCACCATTTTTCCATTACTTTTACCATTATTTTCCTCGAGCGTTACAATTCGCTATAACGGAAAAATGGTAACGTCCCCAGTCAGTTATACCGTTATAACAGCTCCTTTTAAACCTTGATTTAAAACACTAGGATGATGTTTGGTTGCAGCCATAAGTATAATCAGGTTGAATTAGAGGTGTGTTTGTCCGGAGAACCCAATTGCACCACAAAATGAGCAAAAATGTCACTTTCGCACTATGTTTGCTTTTACATAATTCTATATGGATCGCGCAGCAGTCTATTGACATTCTGAAGTGAGATCATCTTTCAAGCAAATTCATAGTTTTTGCATGACACAAGCTTTCAAGTATTGGTAGAAGAAGGATAAAGAACACGAAGAAGCAATCACACATAACACAGATTGTCTAGACAGAAGGACGATCTGTAGACCTAAAATGGAAGCAGGCCCGGCTTGACCATTAGGCAGATGAGGCGGTTGCCTAAGGCCCCCGATAGGTAAGGCGCTCAAATTTTAAAAATTTTGAAGTATTTTTAATTTTTTTTTTTTTTCAAAAGGCCCCCACCTGCCCATTTGCTTCAGGCCCCTCCAATCACACAAGACTATGCTACAGCGGGACAAATCTAGTCTGCAATTGTTTGCAGATTTAAAAGTATGCAAACATCATATCCACCATTGAATTCTCCTTGAAAAACATGTTCTTAGATTATATTGAAAACATTGAAATAACGAATTTTTCAAGGGACATTTAGAATTTTCGCCTAAGGCCTCAACTTGTATTAAGACGGCCCTGAATGGAAGGACCATACTAATGGGAACACTATAACCACCCAAACAAGAGTTCGTCTAGAGCTACACCCATTTCTTACATCCAATTCTTACACCCGGTGGTGGGGCCCAAATAAAAATCATGTTGGACAATCCGACCATACGTGGAGTTTTTCATACTGTGGTTAGCTTCTTCACAAAAAAAAAAAAAAAAAAAAATGACATTGCTAACCTCATAAAAAATTGACTTTAATTTGAAAAATACAGATTATCCAATTAAATCATCATTTTGGATCAATATTTTATAAAATATTTTAATAACACCCCCTGAAATTTGAAAGTAATTAGTAAGATACCCCTTATACTTTCAAACTTTAGGATTACCCCCTTTGACCTAGTTTAACAATGATTGACTTAAGTTAAAACAGACTTGAATCACACGGTGTTAGCATTGTACTTGCAATATTATTGGTCCTTTCATAGATGCGTGCATTAACAGGCGCATGATGCATGTCACGTTTTAACATTAGTCAAATGATGGTTAAACTAGGTCGATGGATAATTTCCAAATGAGTAAAACTTTGATGACAGGGTGCAATAGAGCCACGTGGCATACTCTTAGAGAGCTCTGACCGTATGGTATTTGGCCCATCCCTAGCTGGACCTACAAGCCAAAAATCAGACCGATTAGGGATTTCTATCCGGTAGATTGGAATTATTTCATGGGTATCTTAAGCGTGGGAATTTGAGCATTATTTGAGGTACAAAGATCCAAAGGCTTGAAATCACTAATCGGGCTGATTTTTGGCTTGTAGGTCCAGCTAGGGATGGGACAAATATCCATACGGTCAGAGCCCTCTAAGAGTATACCACGTGGCTCTATTGCACCTGTCATCGGCCTTGATGACAGGGCCTGTCATCAAAGTTTTACTCTTCCAAATGGACTGATGATTTTTGGTGATGATGATCATCATGTCAAGAACAACTTAATGTATGGTTGAATCGTCCAACATCATCTCCATGTGTTGTTTCCCACAACAGGATGTAAGAAATGGGTTTAGCACTAGACAGACGCGCTCCAAACAATCCATGGTGTTAATTTAATCTGAACCCACAAGACCATTTAATTTGCTAGCTCGCGAGGTACTAAATCAGCCCTCCACACTTGAAAGCTTAGAAATTATATAAAAATGCAGACAAAGACAGTTACCCATCTCCCTCCCCCTTTCGTTAAAAAAACCACCTCCCCTCCCCCACCTCTCCTCCCTCATAAAGAAATCAAAAAAACACCATCAAAATTCCATCTCTCTCTCTCTCTCTCTCTCTCTCTCTCTGCACAAACAGCATGACCTAGCTGTTCTTGGATCCGCAGATTCTGCGTCTTTCAACTCCTATTTAAAATAAACCCTTCAAGACATGCATGCTTTGATTTCTCTCCTCTCGTCTCCAAACCCAAATCCTCCTTTCTCTTTCTCTTTCTCTCTCTCTCACTGAGTAGTTAAGGTGTAGTAATGCCCGTAAATCCATGGAACCTTTTTTCCTTTCTTCTCTTCTTCCTCTCTATGCCTTTCATGGCTTTTGCTGTCAACGAACAAGGCGAAGCCCTTCTATCATGGAAGAGGAGCTTGAACGGGTCGGTTCAGGTCTTGAACAACTGGGACCCGAATGATGAATACCCATGTGCTTGGTTCGGGATCTTATGCAATTATAACAAGGAAGTAGTGGAACTGAACATGAGGTACGTCGATCTACAAGGCCATGTTCCCTCTAACTTTACTTCATTGAAGTCACTGAACAAGCTGGTTCTATCAGGAACGAACCTCACCGGTTTGATCCCTAAAGAGCTAGCCAGTCTCAGCCAACTTGTTCACTTAGATTTGAGCGATAACGCACTCACCGGCGAAATCCCTACCGAAATCGGGAACATTTCGAGCTTGAGATGGTTGATTTTGTATGATAATCACCTTAGTGATGAAATCCCAAGTACGATAGGGAGTCTGAAGGAACTTGAAGTTTTTAGAGCTGGTGGTAACAAGAATCTCGAAGGTCCTCTGCCTCAAGAGATTGGGAATTGTAGCAATTTGGTCATGTTAGGTCTTGCAGAGACTAGCATCTCAGGGTTTCTTCCTCCTAGTCTGGGTCTTCTCAAGAGGCTTCAAACCTTGGCGATCTACACGGCGCTGCTTTCTGGCCAAATCCCTCCAGAGATCGGAGAATGTAGCGAGTTACAGAGTATATACTTGTACGAGAACGCACTCACCGGCGAAATCCCAGTCCGATTGGGAAATCTCCGCAATCTCCAGACTTTACTCCTCTGGCAAAACAACTTAGTCGGAGTCATTCCTTCAGAGCTTGGGAACTGCAAGGAATTAATGGTGATCGATATATCGATGAATATGATTACTGGTAGTATTCCACAGACATTTGGGAATTTGAGCTCGTTACAAGAATTACAGTTGAGTGTCAATCAAATCTCAGGTTCGATTCCATCGGAACTCGCGAACTGTCGAGGTCTTACTCATATTGAGCTCGATAACAATCAAATCACAGGTATGATTCCTTCGGAATTCGGACTGCTTGGGAATCTAACATTGTTGTTCTTATGGCAAAACAAGCTTGAAGGGAATATACCGTCGTCAATTTCACTGTGTCGGAATCTCGGAGCTATTGATTTATCTCAAAACAGTCTAATCGGAACGATTCCGAAGGGAATCTTTGAACTAGCGAATCTCAACAAGCTGCTACTTCTATCGAACAATCTATCAGGTGAAATCCCACGGGAGATCGGGAAATGCGAGTCACTGATCCGATTTAGAGCAAGCGACAACAAGATCACTGGAGCTATTCCGTCAGAGATCCAGAATCTGAGGAATTTGAGCTTCTTAGATCTTGGAGCAAACCGGTTGACTGGGATCATACCACCGGAGATATCCGGTTGCCGGAATCTGACATTCCTCGACTTACATTCCAACGCAATCGCCGGACCACTGCCCGAAAATTTTAACCAGCTTGTTTCCCTCCAATTCGTCGACGTCTCCGACAATTTGATCGGGGGGACATTGAGTCCGAGTCTGGGATCGTTGAGTTCACTCACAAAACTCGTCCTGAGTAAAAACCGATTTTCTGGTTCGATACCATCCCAACTCGGCTTGTGCACAAAGCTTCAGTTACTGGACCTGAGCGGGAACGAACTGACCGGTGATATTCCGGCGAGCGTTGGCAAGATTCCGTCGCTTGAGATTGCTTTGAATCTCAGCTCGAACAGGCTTTCCGGGGAGATCCCAGCCGAGTTTTCAAGCTTAGATAAGCTCGGAATCCTCGATCTCTCTCACAACCAGCTCTCCGGCGACCTCAAATACCTCGCCGAGCTTCAAAATCTGGTGGTCCTCAATGTCTCATACAACAGTTTCTCGGGGAGACTACCGGACAACTCTTTCTTCACTAAGCTTCCACTAAGCGACCTTGCCGGGAACCCCTCTCTCTGCTTCTCAGGTAACCGCTGCGCCACCGATACTCGCGGCGATGCCGCCAGACACGCCGCGACGAAGGCCAGGGTCGCAATGGTGGTGCTATTGTGCGCCGCGTGCGCACTACTCCTGGCGGCTCTCTATATCACCCTACAAGGGAAAAAGCGGCGCAATAGCTTCGGTGGGGATCACGGATGTGATATCGACGGTGATGACGACGTGGAGTTGGGACCACCGTGGGAAGTGACGCTGTACCAGAAGCTCGACATGTGCATTGCTGATGTGGCGAGGTGCCTGACAGCTGGTAACGTTGTAGGGAAGGGACGGTCGGGGGTCGTTTACAGGGCGAATATTCCGTCGGGATTAACAATCGCCGTTAAAAGATTCCGGTCCTCAGAGAAATTCTCGGCGTCAGCCTTCTTGTCAGAAATTGCCACGTTGGCACGTATAAGGCACAGGAATATCGTGCGCCTGTTGGGATGGGGCGCCAATCGGAGAACGAAGCTACTATTCTACGATTATTTGCCGAACGGTACACTGGGGTCATTGTTGCACGACGGTAGCGCAGGATTAGTAGAGTGGGAGACGCGGTTCAAAATAGCACTGGGGGTCGCGGAGGGACTCGCTTACTTACACCACGACTGCGTTCCGGCCATCCTGCACCGTGATGTGAAAGTGCACAACATCCTCTTGGGGGAGCGGTACGAGGCTTGCTTAGCGGACTTTGGGCTGGCTAGGTTCGTCGAAGATGAGAATGGCTCGTTTTCCGCGAACCCGCAGTTTGCTGGTTCGTATGGTTACATTGCACCCGGTGAGTCTCGTTCTTCCTTGCCTTTTTGTCCTTTTGCTGTTTTAAGACTTTTAACGAGCATGGCTAAAATGGAGTGCGCTTTGAGTAAGTGACGTAACAAGTAACAACATAACTTAACGGTAAATTTGGGGATATGGTGAAATGACTGTTTTCTTCTTATCATCATTATATTCCTTTTCAGTAATTAATAGTTGATTTTGGTTAAAATTTGCAGAGTACGCTTGCATGTTAAAAGTAACGGAGAAAAGCGACGTCTATAGCTACGGCGTGGTCCTCCTCGAAATCATAACTGGAAAAAAACCAGTAGATCCTTCATTCCCCGAAGGCCAAAACATAGTTCAATGGGTTCGTGATCAACTAAAGTGGAAGAAGGACCCAAGTGAGATCATTGATCCCAAGCTTCAAGGCCGTCCTGTCTCCCAAATACAAGAGATGCTCCAAGCTCTAGGGATCTCCCTACTCTGTGCAAGTTTCCGTGCAGAAGACCGACCGACAATGAAAGACGTTGCGGCACTACTAAGGGAGATCGGACATGATCAACTCCCGGCAGGAATCGAAGCCCAAAAGCCCACCAGTAACTCTTGGAAGAAGTCGGAAGTGCCCTCGTACACGTCATCACTATCTGCTGCTCAACTGCTGCTTCTTCAAGGATCTTCCAATTCCTCACTAGTCTACTCATCTTCCTTTGCTGGTTTGTCGGAGAACTAATAATATGTGCTGAAGAAAAAATGTAGTGAAATGAATAAAAATCGTAATTTTAATTAGTAGGGGTGTTTCGGTCATTGTAAAGATTTAACAGGGTGTTTTTGGTTGCCTGATAGAAGATGAGCAAATGTATATATGGCAAATTGTCGGTATTTCTAGTGAAGGGTATTGTGTCACAAAATAAAGACCCAGCTTGACTGCTCGAGAGAGAGAGAGAGGTGTCTGTGATATAATGTTGACTCCGAGGGGACTTTGGTGGGCCCACTTCTTTCAGCTCTCTACATCAGTTGCTTCATTGTGACGTCATCTTCCATCATTTGTGCAAAAAGGCTATAAGGATGTGTTGATGGGATGGGGAGGATGATTTGCGGGTGCGAGACAGTGGGAGCAGGGGAGATGGATCTCTGTCATCAACGTTGATGACGGATCACAGAGTGAGCAACGTAGTACACGCATAGAGACTAGTGATTTCTCATTATCCTAGAACCTCACGGTTAAAATTGACTTCAATCCAACAGTGACAAATCACTGATCAGAATGATTTTTAGTCTGCAGGTCTACCTTCGGATGGGCCAAACATCCATACGGTCAGTGGTCTCTAAGATTGTTCCACGTAGCTCATACTGTGGACCATCGTCAACGTTGATGATGAACGACCTTCACGATCTAAGATTTCCTCGGATATGTGGCTGTGAGGAATCGTGGGTATTCAGTAATGATTGGCCGTTTTACTAAACCCCTGAGTAGAACTTTGCTGACCGCCAACAAAATGACCCACCTGGTATGTTCTTAGAGATTTTTTTTACCGAATGGATGTTTGGCCCAACCCTAGATGGACTTACAGACCAAAACTTAGGCTGATCAGTGATTTCCAACGGTTGGAATTGGAGTTGTTTTCATGGGTTGATTTTTAATCTTGGAATTTGATCATTATTGACCATGATTTGGTACAAAGATCCAAATGTTTGAAATCACTAATCAGGCTATTTTTTTTGTGGGTCCACCTATGTATCGGCCTGCCAAACATCCATACGGTGCGTCCTCCTATGTCACGTGGGTCATATTGTGGGCGGTCAGCAAAGTTCTACTCCTCCTAAACCATTCTCCCAAATGGGAAATGGCTCGTACTATGGACCAAAATATCCATGCATCAATCGAATCTTGGGTTCATAGTTTCATGGGCATTTCAGTCAATGTTGTAAAACTTTCCAAAGTAAAATCTTGCAAGTATCTTGTGGGCCACCACGTGACTAGAGATTTATATTTATTGGGTATTTTAGTGACACCCCCTAGAATTTAAAAGTAATTAGTAATACCCCCTTATACTTCAACCTATAGGATTACCCCTTGACCTAGTTTAACGGACATTGTACTTGCAATATTATGGTCTTTTCGTAAGTGCATTAACATGCGCATAGACGCATGCCACGTTTTAACGTTAGTTCAATGATAGTTAAATTAGGTCAATGGAGTAATCTTTAAAATTTAAAAGTATAAGGGGGGTATTACTAATTACTTGATAGTTAAACTAGGTCAATGGGGCAATCTTTAAAATTTGAAAGAGTAAGGGTGGTATTACTAATTACTTTCAAATTTCAAGGGGTGTTATTAAAATATCCAAATTCCTAATCTATGATGAAGGGTAGCAATCAACCCCTTATTAGAGTTGCACAATGGATGAAAGTCTCAAGATCGGAGGCGAGATCGGCCCGATCCAATTTGATATCGGGCTGTCTCACTCAAGATGATGTAATGGCTTGTCTCGAGAAAACCCGAGACCATCCAAATTGATGGGTATCCATCTGATGGGGATTATCCGAAACTTTGAACCATGAGATGCACCGATGAGCCCACAAAAGATAAGGAAACTACTAAAAAAATCACACATTTGACTAAAGAGTACCCGGGTTTTAAATATTCTCTTACAATTTTGTAACGGACGTTTAACATTTTTTAATGTTACAGTTATGTCCATTACAACAGCCGTTATAATGAGTCACATCAATCACATCAGAGTGAAGAAAATTAGAATTTTTTTTTTTTCAAAATAACCTCAATAACAGTAAAATAACAACTGTTATAACGGCCTCTGATTTTTTTCTTTTCTGCGATTTTGGAAATAATGTAACGGGGTTTGGATGTTAATGCGCATGGGGGTAAAAAAGTTTTTTTTTTTTTTTCAAACCAGCAAGAGTACATCTAAGATTCCTCATCTAGATCCAAAGTATTATTTACTGTTTTTTGTACCCCTGTCAGTCGGACACGTGATGGGGTTGATCCTGTGAGATCCGTTATTATTGAAACATGGTTACCCTTATAATATGTGCAACACCGTGTTATTAAGACCCTGCTTGGTTCAATGCAAATCAGATGCAATGCAGCCATTTGCCGGTTTTGGAATTACAAATGATTGGTTCGGGACAAGCAAAATAGCTGACGTGCAAGTGGTTGCCAAGCCCTTGCAAACTCTTTAAGAAAATAGATACAATCATGTGCAGTCCAAAAACCCAAAAACTGTGGTAACTGGTAAGTGACTGCAATGCAACTAATTGCATTTGCACCAGAGTGTAAAATGCATCCTAGAGCAATGAACCAAGCAGGGCCCAAGAAAAAAAGTAAAACTTTGATGACAGTGCGCAATATGAGCTATGTGGTGCACTCCTAGAGGACTCTGACCGTATGGATGTTTGCCCAATCCTTAGGTAGACCCCCAAAACCAAAAATCAGCCCGATTAGTGATTTTTAGGCGTTGGATTGGAATTATTTTCATGGGTTGATTTTAACTGTGAGAATTTGAGCATTATTGACCATTATTTGAGGTAGAAATTAAGATTCAAAGGTTTTAAATCACTAATCAAGCTGATTTTTAGTTCGTAGGGATTGGCCAACCGTCCATATGGTCAGCGTCCTCTAAGAGTGTGCCACGTGTCTCATATTACGCAATGACAGCGCCCTATCATCAAAGTATTATTTCATGAAAAAGACTCCAATCCATCAGTAAAAAATCACTTGTAGGTCCACTTAGGGATGGGCCAAACACCCACACGGTCAGTGATCTATAAAAGTGCCACGACGCTCATCTATGCACCTTATATTTCAATGTTAAAGTCAAAAAATAGGGTTGTCACACGACGTTTACATCACATGAAGCTCACCACCTATAGGCACCTATTATTTTTGTATTCACACGACGTTCACCTAGTTTAAGAAAAAGACACCATCTTTGCAATCATTAATAAAGCCCTATGCCAATTATTTGGGATTTGATTGCAAGAATCTTGTCATGTACTCTCTATATTATGCTTTTTCAAATATTTTCTCATCAACTCAATTCATTCATTCCCCTTGTCCTCTTACACCCTTCAATTTGCATTGATTCAAAGGCAAAAATATTCTTTTCAAATCTCACCAAAATCAGCCTGATTAGTAATTTCAAATGTTTCGATCTTGTACCCCAAATAATGGTCAATAATGCTCAAATTCCCATGGTTAAAACCAAGGTTTAAAGGGCGGCGTTATAATGGTACAACGGACCGGGGCCGTTACCGTTTTTTCCATTATAACGAAAAAAATGCTCAGTTGCAAAAATGGAAAATAACGGAAAAATTGCGCTGAAATTCAAATTTAAAAAAATAAAAAAATAAAGGAAAAAAAATGGCCGTTTTTTCACAAATTTTTTTCGAAAATAATGGTTGTTATTTTTGTTATAACGGAAAATAACGGCCGTTATTTTCATTATAATGGCCGTTTTTTAAACCTTGATTAAAACAATCCATGAAACTGGCTCCAATCCAATGCTTCGAAATCACTTATCAAGTTGATTTTTGGTGTGTAGATCCACCTAGGGATTGGCCAAATATCCATATGGTCAGTGTCCTCTAAAAATGTACCACGTGGCTCATATTGTGGGTTGTTAAGTTGAAGCACCTATGAATTAGTTCCAAGAAAGCCACCATTCACATCAGGAATAGAGGTTGTTGATGTAGTTGCTTGTAGTTTTCTTTTTTTCATAGATTGGGTTCACAGAGATTGGGTTGGTGTTCAATGTACCGTACTGTATCGAAAAGACAGTCAACGGAGTCTTACTAAAATGTTGGTTATGTTGATATGTCGGCAAGCCAATATTTTTTCTCCTATCCTATCATCTATTTTTTTAATAAACGACTTTATAACGGATGTTTGATGTGCATTAGACGTTTTGGTGTTACGTGAAGGTGACAGGGATGTCTCCATCTAATGTTTGGATAAATATATGGAATGAGGGATTATCCTCAATTGTGGAAGTTGTGTGGTCTATTAGGAACTACGGTGAGTCACCAAGTAAAGTTGCTAAAGATTTAGGATCTAGGGCTGCGTTTAGATAAGCTTAAAAATCGCAATAAGTTAGCTTTAGCAGTTTTTAAGTATTTATTGCAAGTACTATAATGGCGTCTGGTAAATTAAGTTATCAGATCTAAAAGCTTGAAGTGCTTAAGGTTTGATAGATTAATGACTTATGATTGAATTGGATTGTTTATAAAAGGTCTCAAGTACTAAAATTAAATCAAAGGCATTGTGGGTATTTTGAAATGTTTATTAGGACACTTTCGTAAATTTAAAAAAAAAAAAGCTATAAGAAAATGGAATTGATTAAAAGAGAATCTAAAAATCTTTTGAAAAGATGCTTTCACTTACCACAATAAATGAAGGGAGGGTGACTTTTTTACTTTTCACTTAATTTCAATACTTTTGGTGATAAGTACTGAAATTAAGTTGTTTTCACAAACATAAAATATGTAACTTATTAACTTTTGGGTCGGGCTCAGGTGACAAATCTAAAATGACAAGTATCTGTACAGGGACACAATATAAGCCACGTGGCAGACTCTTGCAGGACTTTGACCGTGTGGATGTTTGTCCTATCCCATGCTGGACCTACAAACCCAAAAGTAGCCTGATTAGTGATTTATAGGCTTTGGATTGGACTTATTTTCATGGGCTGATCTCAACCGTGGGAATTTGAGCAGTATTTGAGGTACAAAGATCCAACACTTGTAAATCACTAATTAGGCTGATTTTGGTTTGTAGGTCCACCGTGGGATATGACAAACATCCATATGGTCAGAGTCCTATAAGAGTGTGCCACTTGATTTATATTGTGTCTTTGTACAGATACCTGTCATTTTAGACCTGTCAACGGAGCTCGACCCTTAACTTTTCTAAGTCAAAAAGTTAGTTTGGATGTATTTCATATTTTGACTTTTGAGAAGTTAAAATCTAGCTTAATACTAAAGCTAAACTTTTTTGCTTTAAACTTCTAAGAGAAATTACTTCACTTTTTTAGAGGTAAAAAATCAACTAGTAAAATCTACTACAAGTAGAAGTGCTTATACTTCTCGTTCCCAAATGCTTAATTCCAGTTCATTCAGACTTAAGGTTTGAGAAAAAGTTTTACCAAACGTTACCTATGTTGCGTAAAACTTAAAAAGCACTTTTATTGCAAGTTTGACAATAAGCAAAAATCGTTTTTGATAAGAGTACCAAGGGCCACCTTTTCCCGAAAATAGTGATGATCCAATTCAATATACTTGGTGCACCCATGGATTGAGCACGAGGTTGCCTGTCATGTATAGGGAACTGATGTTATCACAAGGAAGAGTAGGAGGCCATGTTTATGTTGTGGAGGCCATGTTTATGTATTCAACCCTCAGCATTGGAACGAACCATTGTACTCCGTTTCTGAGCACTCCAAGAAATACAAGGAATGTGTAGAAGCTTGTGGTTGATCTCCTTGTTAGAGGACGTACACCCAATCCAATCGACATCAAAGAAAGCATAAAGGTCCAGTGTACTGTGATCTAGAGACACATGCCAAGGTCGAGAGTTCCACTAACATAACATAAAAAGTAATGCAGTAGCAAAAATGGAAAATAAGGGCGCTAAAAGTCAAATTTTGAATTTCAAAATTTTAATAAAATTTATAACGGAAAAACAGAAAATAACGGCCGTTATTTTCTAAGCATTAAAATGGTACATAACGTAATACGTAACGGGGAGGTCCAAATCCGTTATAATGGCCATTATTTCATTATAATTAACGACCGTTTTTTAAACCATGCTTGTGACCCTACGACTTGCGGACCGTTCGGTCAAGGTCCCAAGAGGAATTGTTGAGGATGTCCTTATCCAAGTTGATAAGTTCTAGTTTCCAATAAACTTTTAAGTGCCCAAAATGCCTTGATCAACTATAGAAATGGTGTAACGAAAGTATCCTTGGCCAACACGGGTTTGTGGACCTACATACCAAAAATCAAGCTGAATTGTGATTTCTAGCCGTTATGAGTGCTTTCTCATCGTGGGCTTCATTAATAGCCCTGTGGATGGGTTCCAAGCCCATAATAAAAATATAAAAGCTCAGTTTACTTTACACGGCTAGAAACCACCAACCAGGCTGATTTTGAAAAATCCTAGTATTCCAAGTTCCGTATACAAAAATTCGTGGAACTCACCCAAAATGCCACGTAGCACACACACTCTTTCGAGCTCGATGACTATGAATGTTTGCCCCTTCTTTTGGTGGGCCTCGTGAACATGACCATGAATGAGTTCCAAGCCCATAATGAGGAATTGCTGAAACCAATGGCTATAAACCACCTATCAGGTTGATTTTTCATGTATAGGTCCACCAAGGGATGACCAAACATTCATAAGGTTAGTGGGTGAAATTTTTTGGTGTGTAAATCCACAAAGTGGTGGACCAAAACATTCATGGGTCATTGGGCCCGAAATAGTGATACAGTGGCAATTTGGATAAAATATTTGAAGCATGCCTTTTAAAATGCAGGCGTGAGGCAAACCCAGTATGCCACGTGGCACACTCTTAGAGATTAATGACAGAATGGATGTTTGGCCATCTCTAGGTAGAGCTACGGACCATAAATCGTGCGGATTTCTAACTGTTGGATCTTAATATACGAAATAATGATTAAATCAAACGGTTGAAAATAAACAGAGGAAAAAGATTCAAATCTAAATATTGGATACCACCAATCAGGCTGATTTTTGGAATATAGGTCAACCTAGAGACGGGCTAAACATTCGTACGGTCATTGATGTCTTATGGCCCGTTTGAGAGTCGAAAAGTGCCGCTAGCGTAGGTCCGGTCAGTTTTGTTACCTGTCTAATTGCGTGGGTCCGACTATTTAGGGCCGCGCATTTCCTGATTTGCGCCCAAAAATCAAACCAATACGAGCCACGTGGCACACTATTAGAGGACAATAACCGTATGGATGTTTGGCCAGTCCCTCAGTGGACCTGCAATCCAAAGATCAGCCTGATCAGTAATTGCTAAGCGTCGGATTGAAGTTATTTTCATGGGTTGATTTTTGCCGTAGGAAATTGAGCATAATTGAGCGTTATTTGGGTGCAAAGATCCAAAGGTTGTAAATCACTAATCATCTGATTTCTGGTTTGCAGGTCCACCGAGGAACTGGCCAGACATCCATACGTTCAGCGCTCTCTAATAGTGTGCTACGTGGCTCATATCCTCATATTGTGGGTTGTGACACAAGTTTTACTCTTCAGCAACTTGTTACAGCAGTTCCACTCCAAACCCTACCCTCAAACTCAGACCGAGGACTGGTTCACCAATACGACAACCTAAACCATCTCCGCCACCATTTCGATCGGGACCAACCTCCTCGAATCCACCTTCTCTTACCTACTGGGGAAGAAAGGAAAATGGCACAGCTCGGCAGGACCAAGAGTGTGGTGAAGCGTTCAAAGAAACACTTGGAAGAAGCTTTGTATATGAGACTGTTCAGAGAAGGAAGCTCAGAGACAAATGTTCGAACAGAGTTAAATCAGTTTCTCAAGAGTCATAAAAGAGTGTACAAATGGGAGGTTGGTATGTCCATCAGGAAGCTTCGTCAGCGCAAACGATTCTACCCTGCTTTGAAGGTATCTATAAGCCCTAGTTTTTACAGATCTTTCTTTAACATTTTGGAAACCTAGATTGCTTTTATTTGAACATTATGTTTCAATTTTAATTGTTGAATTATTCTAGTGTAATTTTTTTTCCTTATTTTCTTTGAATGAGTTTTATAGGTTTTTAATTTTTAGTTAAGAAAATAGTGAAATATTTCCAGATTTTTGAACTATACAATTGGATATTTGTTCTCATTTTCTTGTTTGTTTTGCAATTACCTTGTAGATTCTGAAATTGTATTTCGCATTCTGTTTTTAGTTACATTAGTTTCCTTGAATTTCTAATAAGTACGAGTAGGTGCAAAATTGTATTTTGAATTTCTCGTTTAATTATGGCCTTTTAGCTCCACGGGATTTGGAGATCAGAAATATATGTGAAACGCTGCATCAAGAACCAATTGGAGTTAAATTTTGTGTAATTTAGTATAAAGAGACTCATGTATGCAGCTTCCTTTGCTTAAGGTGGCAGTGAGTTCATTCTGCTCTTTAGCTTTTTGCTTTGTTCCTTGTTTTTTTTATCAATGGAGTGACAAAATGACCATTTTTTATTTTTATTTTTTTACAAGTGAAAAAATAGCTTCGCAATAATTGTGCACCTCAATAATGGCTGAGTGATGCCATTGTTCATCTCAATAATTTCTCAAGGGCATGATTAGTTTCATCAACATGGACGATGATTCAATAAAAGTTTCAAATATCCTTGTCTCATTAATAGAGTTCATTTTGATGTGTTGAATCAACATCAGCTAGGGTACTTTGAATCTCTGCAGCATAATGCTAATTAGAGTTCAAGAAATAATGGAATCCATGGGGTGTAAATGGAGTACCCATCTTGCATTGGACTTCCCCTAGAAGCAGAATGTATTACACGTAGAGGTTGGAGGAGAGATATCTATCACCATCAGAGATAATCACTCTCATTAAAGCAACTCTTTGCACAAGCTTTTGCCCTCATTGTTATTCTCTTTGTTGTAAATAAGTGTAGGGTATTGGATCACTTAAGACCTGTGTAACAAGGACACTCTGTGTTCTAAGAATTTACCTTGTCAAACTCCTTGCCGTATTCACACGTCGGACACATGCCGATACATTTTCATACAAATCTCAATTTATTCAACTTTTTTCAATTATTATTTGTACACGGTTTATGTGATTTTAATGCGAATCAGCTTAATCGACATACATTCTTTCTATATTGCATACTTAACATGAACTAAAGTATGTAAAAAGATATATATTTCAGCATAAAGAATGAACTTTACAGACATGTCGATATATTGGGTTTGTGGCAGGTCAGCATGTCTGACACTCAGTATCCACGTCAAACACCAACACATGTATCCGTGTCCTTGTTACATAGCTTAATACTTGTAGAATGCTTTCCAACATGGAGAGCTTGAAGAAGATTTGTGTGCCTCACCATCTTAAAGTTTTGATCCAGGGGATGAAGGACATATATGCAGCAAGAAGGAGACTATCTATGTGCTTGATCAATCACATACTTGGTTCAAGAGGTTTAGTCATGTAGTGCTGGAGGTAGAATTATAAAATTAGTGTCACAGGTGTCTTTGTATTCATCATGAGATGGAGAAAACCGGTACCACTTATTTGTTGAGTCTTTTCAGAAAATGTAGTTCAAGTAAACTTTTCTCTCACTTAAACCTCATATGTAGTCAGCCTACCAATTTCTTAGGGTTGCACCAATGGGGCTTATGCTCCAGTGGAGGTATTATTCTAAAAACTATGAATATTGATCAAAGAGTTAAATATAGGGTGGTTTTAAAAGGAGGATGTAACAAGGGAAATCTCAACTAGAACTTAAATAAGTAACCAAGTTCCGTTTAACTTCCGGAAAAACTGCGAAAGTTTGTTTAAGTAGATAAAACTCGACAGTTTTTCTCAAGAATTTTAAAATACTGTAATAAGTATAATTTGACCTTTGCATCAAGTAGTTTGAGTCAAATACCTAGAATTTTGTGTATCTCTACTGATTTATAACATATTTCCAATGGGTGAAAAAGGATGAAAGTGTGTACAAGGATTGTGTTCCTTGAACTATGTACTTTTGCCTTTTTCTCTGTTTGTGGATGCAATAGTGAATCCTGGGAAGTAGTCAGAGTGCAAAAATAAGAGTTGTCAAGATGGAGTGTTGCTAGAGAGAAAAGATGTTATGAATTTCTGATACCTTTCTAAGGCAAATGTGATGTGTTAGGTGTGGTAATGGAGTTTCTAAGTACTCACTAAATGGCAAATACTGTCTAAGAATGTTCCAGATTACCTTCTTTGTTCGCATACTTGAGATTGATCATCATCACAAACCTTATCCCAACTACATGGGATTGGCTAAACGAATCATGTCCCTCTATTCAATTCTGAATGAAACAATGACTCAGGATTCATGATTAGATATGACAAAATTTTACTCTGGTTGCCAACTTGACGTAACCTTCCTCCTCCATCTGGGCTTCGGACTGGCAATGCAGTGCTTTTTGCACTGCATCGACATAGTTCTCATACTTGAGATTGATATGATTAATTTTTTTCCACAAGATGCTGAATCTGCACAAGTGAGTCTAAACATTGGGGAACATGGGGGATATGGAATGATGAAGTCAATAGATTCAGCATTAAGTAGAAAATTCAAATTTGGGTGGTTACCTACTTTGGTAGCTTCCAGTAGCATTTTTTTTTCTTTTTCTTTAATTATTACTATTATTATTAAGGGAATGCTTTTCCTACTCCCCTTTTGCTTTATCCACTCCTCAAATATATTTCACATGACAAAAAATACCCTTCCTACTTGTAAAAAAGGGTAGTTTAGACATTGCAAACAAAAACTAAAATCCATTTTTTTCAACTGAGAAGGGTATTTTGTCCAATGAAATTTTAAAAACAGAGTCCTAGCTGTACCAAAAAGAGGGGTGGAAAAAATTATAAAAATAAGAGTGGAAAAAGCACTCCCCTACTGCAAAAACCTTAATTTTCTTTTAAGGACAAGGCTAAACGTTGTTTACGTACCATGAGTAGTAATGTAGTATCATCTCCAATAATCTTCCTCATAAACAGTTTAAACCCCACCTTAGAACGCGAAGTTTTGCCAGAATAGTATCGGCTTCCCGAAGAGGCACTGTGATGCACAAATACACATATTGGGTGTCCCATCCAATATGTGAATGGTGTTAGTTTTTTAAGCTTCTTATCATGTTTTAGGTTTTTAAGCTTCTTATCATGTTTTAGGTTTTATGTCATGCAAATTCGAATGAAACTTGTAGTACTTGCAATGTCTTTATATTTAGATTCTTTGTCATATTCTCTTAATATATTTTGGGTGACAAAATAAGAAAAATTTGATAAGTTGTATACAATAAGTAATCTTAGAATAGGAAATCAGAAAATTTTATTATTTAAGTATCTATTAAATATCTGGTACCAGTATTGTTATCCTACTGTATCGATCCAGTTATAATATGCATGTGGAAATATTTAAGTCTTATAGAAGGGGGTACCAAGAAGGTTTAAACTATTGGTTCATTTTATTGTCTCAATAAGCTGATGGAATGAGATGTCTCGACTCAGACGAATCAGGACAATGGAAAAAACAACATTTGTCTCGATAAACAATTATTAATGCTTAATTAGGCTAAAGCTGTATTTTTTAGCATTTATGTGTTATAATAGACATATATACGATGAAAATAAGCTTTTAAACCAGCTTTAGTACATAACTTGGGCTTCTTTGCACAAGACGATACATTCTTATACGTATTGTCTTGGTACACTGCTGGAATGAGACGCGGCGGGGATGGGTGTTGTTTAGTTGTGTGGCCAGCACAGAGGTGGACTGTTAGACATGTGGACCCTTTGATATACATTGTTGCGCCTCCCTCTAACAGCTTAAGCTTTTAGAGTAAAGTGGAATTCAACAGTCTCAGCTGAGACAGAATGAGATTTTGAACTATGGGTAACAACCATAAGAAAACGTGTCTTTGTCATGGTAAGGTGCTTTTGGCCCTACTCTAGTTGGTCAAGTACTAAATATGGATCCCATTTTCTTGAATGATACAAATCAATATGAAAAGCTCATGGACTGTATTATGGTCTTATTTTCAAACCCTAAGTATTAGTCTTGCAACTTTTCACTGTATTTGGAAGTCTTACCTGTTCAAATTATATTAATATGTTGAGTGATGAGTCTACATATTCCCTATTGCCATCCTGTTTATATGGGCTGTGATGTATTCGGACATGTCTTCCTAGAGACCTGAAGTGTGGACTAAGCTTGGAAATCAGGCTTCTAATTTTCTAGTTCTTGTCCAAGTCAGTAACTTACTAGTCAGTGTCGTAACAAAGTTGAAGTTATTGTCCCTGTAGTTGGAGCCCAGTAAATTCTTGTTTTCTGGTGTGAAAGAATTATGGGTCTATTACCTGCCTAGTTAATTCTTCATGGATGTCTTTATACCTCCTTTCATCTTATAGCCCTCTCCTTCTTCCTTTTCTTTTCCTAGCTACACCTGCCTTGTTAATTGTTCACCCTCTTTATGTTATTGCTTTCTCCTTCTGTATCTTTTCACAGGTTGCTATTTTGAAATCCTTGTTGCAAATTATGGATTATGAACTTTATTGTTGTGCAGCTTTCTGAAACTATGGCCAAAAGGGGCATGAACATGACAGTCAGCGATCAAGCTATCCATCTTGATCTCATAGCCAAAACTCGAGGCATCTCTGCTGCAGAAAGTTACTTCATGAATCTCCCTGAAGCATCAAAGAATCACCTATGCTATGGTGCCCTTCTCAACTGTTATTGCAAGGAACTAGTGAACGAGAAGGCAGAAGCCCTCATGGAGAAGATGAAAGAACTGAGGTTCGCTTCAAGCTCCATGGCTTACAACAGCATGATGACCCTCTACACTAAAACAGGCCAGCCTGAAACGATCCCAGCCGTCATACAAGAAATGAAGGCCAGTGACATTATGCCAGATTCTTACACATACAATGTCTGGATGAGGGCTCTCGCCGCTGCCGATGACATCACTGGGGTTGAGAGGGTGATCGAGGAGATGAAGAGGGATGGCCGAGTTGCTGGAGATTGGACAACATACAGCAATCTAGCATCAATTTACGTTGACGCTGGCTTGCTTGAGAAGGCGGAAAAGGCACTCAAGGAATTGGAGAAAAGAAATGCCTGTCAAAATCTTGCTGCATTTCAGTTCCTGATCACATTGTACGGCCGGACTGGGAATCTGCTTGAAGTGTATCGAGTATGGCGATCTTTGAGGCTGGCTTTTCCGAAAACTGCAAACATGAGCTATCTGAACATGATTCAGGTGTTGGTAAACTTGAAAGACTTGCCAGGTGCTGAGAAATGTTTCCGGGAATGGGAATCTGGATGCCCAACCTATGACATCCGAGTGGCAAATGCTCTAATTGGAGCTTATATTAAAGACGGTATGCTAGAGAAGGCTGAAATGCTCAAGGAGCGGGCCCGGAGGAGTGGAGCGAAGCCTAATGTCAAGACGTGGGAGATATTTATGGAATATTATTTGAAGAATGGGGAGATGAAATTGGCTGTTGATTGCATCGCCAATGCAGTTTCAACTGGGAGAGGGGATGGTGGGAAGTGGGTCCCACCACCAGAGGTCGTTCAGACTCTGATTGCACATTTTGAGCAGGAGAGGGATGTGGAGGGTGCAGAAGGTTTTGTGGAGATTCTGAAAAAGGTTGAGGATGTCGTCGGAGTGGAAGTGTTTGAATCATTGATACGGACGTATGCAGCTGCCGGAAAGACAAGTCCATCTCTGCGCCGCCGGTTGAAGATGGAGAATGTGGAGGTGAGTCAGGCAGCCAAGAAGTTGCTTGAGGCAGTGTGTGTGGAGTGAATTTTGCAGAAAACGGAGAGGGGATCCCCTATTTTTTTCTACTTTGGATTTTGAAGTTATAAAAAGCTCGGTTCTTAAATTTACTTAGTGGGTGTCCCGGCTGGTTTTTGTTTTTTAAATAAAGTGTATCATTGTACTTCTTCTCCCATGATTTATGAGATCTAAGGATTGTAAGGGTTGTTCCGACGTGCAGATTTTTTCTGCGAAAATTGTGGTTTCAGACCCTGTGGGCTCACTTTTCCTGATTTGAAGTGCCGGAAAATGGGACAGCCTTATCAATCTCAGCAGGTGAAAATCTCTAGGGTCCGAGGACCATTGGTTGAACTCTGGAATCGTGTTTTGTCAATCCGAAGACCATCTTAAGGTCTTGAACCTAGGATTTGATTGTTTGCATTCTGTAGAGAGGTGCAGTCTCTTCTCTGCAAGTGTGGGGATCTTCTATGCTTCTGTCATAAACCTAGAGTGAGGTTTAAATTGGGACACTAACGTTTTAACGGACAATTAACACTAACGGTATGTTATCAAAACATAGTAAAATGACGGTCAAAATGTTTTTATTTATTATTTTCTAAATAACATGGTCAAGTGTAAAATAATGAATAATGGACATTATAATGGCAATTATTATTCATTATAACATTTTTTTTTTTTGTAATCATTATTCATTATAACATTAAATCCGTTATAATGGTTTTTAGCTTTTATTTTTAAAGCAAATAACATAATGTTCTTGGAGTGTTACCGGGTATCTATCTATTATCTATACTAAAGCTCGAGCCTGCTGAGGTGGCGCTCTCTCTAGCTTTTCAATATTTTTTAAAAATAACTTCCATAATCCTACAACCTCTCAAACTCCATAACTTTTCATGTAAAATATTTTTCATTTAATTAATTATAACTATTCCTGCCTTTCTCCATTCTCTGCAACTCTTAAAATTACTCCTAATTTATTTCCTATAACCTCTCTCTACAACTCCAATTGGAATATTCTTTATTTAAGTATTGCCTCTTCTAAACGTATTTTTTAATTAGATATTCCCTCTTCAAAAATCTCATACTTTTTTTTCAAATCTCTCCCTCACATTCTCTCTAATTTCAATTAGTTTCTAAATATAATTATTTCTCTCACGTTTCCTCTCTCTCTTAAAATGTATATTTCTATTGATTATTATCAAGAATCTATACTAAAGCTCGAGCATGCAGAGGTTGCGCTCTCTCCAGCTTTTCTATATTTTTCAAAAATACCCCTCCATTATCCTACAACCTTTCAAACTCCCCAACTTTTCATGTAAAATATTTTTCATTTAATTAATTATAACTATTCTTGCCTTTCTCCCTTCTCCGCAACTCTTAAAATTATTCATCATTTATTCCCCACAATCTCTCTCTACAACTCCAATTGGAATCTTCTTTATTTAAACATATCCTCTTCCGAAACGTCTTTTTTAATTAAACATTCATTCTTCCAAAATCACCTACTTATTTCTTAAATCTCTTCATCTTTCATTCTCTCTAATATTTATTAGTTTCTAAAGATAACTATTTCTCTCAACGTCTCCTCTCTCTCATAAAATATATCTCATTTGATTTTTATCAGGAATTTTATTTAAACATTTTAGTTATTGAAAGTTCTTTTTTTGTAACTAATCCAAGTTTATTTTTTTGTTTTTTAATTATATTTTACTTTGTGATCAAACGATAGTTTGCCAGATCGTTGTAACTATATCAACTATTCACAAGTTCATTTCCATGGTTGAAGATGATTTTTTATGCATGGCTTTAGGTTTCTACTCATCTGCTCAAATCAGAATCAATTCAATGATTAAACGGGTTCCAAGTTCATCTCTATGGTTGAAAATGATTTTTTCATGGTTCTAAATTTCTACTCATCTACTCAAATCGGAATCGATTGAATGATCATACAGGTTTGCTACCAATTACGGGGATAACCTGTAATGACGTGCTTCATATGAGAAAATGAGGGGATGCATACTATGGGGTCTTAGACATTAATTTATACCACAACTCATCAATCTTAACCGTCTATTCTGTTAATCACTTTTGAACTGAAAAAACATGACATATATTTCAGTCAATGTCAATTCTAATATTTTAAATTAGGTATATTTTTTCCATTCATGCCATTTTTTCTTATTAGGTTTATTTTTTTTTTTTTCCACACATTTTTTTTTCATTTTTTTTAGCCCAACAATCACCATATTTATATTTTTTTTTGTTATTTGTTTGGATTTTTTTTCTTTAGGCATGTAAAACTATGTTGCTTGGTTAATTTTTGTATTCATTTTTTTTATTTCATTAATAAATTTCCATGATCAGCGGATTAATTACACTTTTTTAAATTTATCCAGTAGTATGGGGTATTTTATGATTGTTTGGAAAGATATCCTAACTTCTAACTAGGCTCATATCTAATGGCTAAAAATTACTCTTTTATTTGATGCACGTGGAAAATAAAATTATGTGTCAGTAATTATTTGGAAGAAAATTAGGCTATCATAATGTGAATGATTATTCAGGAAATTAGATTACTATAATGGGAATAATTATTCGGTATCCAATGCTAATAATTTATATTTTCAAAAATGATTATCCATGCAATATATTTTATTTTTTTGTTCTTCATCGACAAAGTTGTTTCTTCAATATTTTTAAAATCTCTATAAATATCTTCATTTATTTCTATTTTTTTTACATTTATTTCCTTTTATAAACTAGCCATAAAAAAGAATATATTTTTTGATAAGCACTATTTACTTGGATGGAGGATGACTTATTTTATTTGAATGAGTTTTTAAGTTGAACATAAATAGTTTAACTCAATTTAAATTTTGGAAGATTGGTTGAACACGTTACTTGATATTCTATGTATATTGAAAGGAGTCCATATAGCTTGATTTGCAAAAGATATCATGGGTTATGGTTCTGATATCATGGATTATGGTTCTGATTATTCACAATGGACGACCATGTTGATGATTTAAACAAGGACGGTAAATTTGATGGATGACACTAAGTAAGATATATTGGAATTTTGACCAATAATCTGTTTCCTCTTTTAAGCATAAAAGATTGAATATTCCGTTATGCAGTTGTGTTTTTTCTTTCTACAGTTTGGACGCGGCATTAAAGAACTTACTCTCTTCTAAAAAAAATGATTTATTTATTAATGAGAATCTCTTAATATTCAAGAATATAAAAGTTTTCTTTTAGATTACCAAAAAACACTAACTTTCTTTTAAGGGTCATTTCTTTTAATGTTAAAAGAGACTTTTATTCATTTAATATTTTTTTAATTGTGCCCGTGCTAAGCACGGACTATTGATTCCTAGTATGTATATATATATATATCTGTCAGGATCGAGGGACAACAATTTTTGACAACCATTTGACGTACCCACATAGAAGATGAATCAAAGGCTGGTTTTTTGTGAGGATGATCTCTATGGTGAGGAGATCATCCTCACAAAAATTCAAATCATTCCGATATTCGTAGACTGGTTTAGAAATTGAAGAATTATGGACCGTCTATTTTTATCATGTAACTTGAAAATCAAATTTGATGGAGTTAGAAATTGCAGAATGGGCTAATTTTTTGTTGGGGTGATCTATATGGTGAGGAGATCATCCCCACCAAAAATCAGCCATTGATTCCATCTTCTATGTGCGTACGCCAACGCCAAAATGGGTGTAAAAAAAATGCTGTCCCCCGATCCTCACCCATAATGTAATAAGATGGGGGCCTCACCGTTATGACAAGATTATTTTGGACAGTCCAAAAGAATGGAGTAAATCGGATGGCTGAGATATGAATCACATCGTTAAAAAATGGTTATCTTATAAAATAAATTCAATCAGACGATGACAACAATATTGACTTTTTCTACAGCCAAGATGTGTAGGGGAGGAATCCCATAATCCCATGGCGCATCAAGACACTAGTTAAAGTGACTACTGCGCAGCCCAAGGTGTCCAACACCAATCAAAATGTGCCAGCTGGTGGGAACCACATGCACCCCGGACCATGTGATCACCACTCCACTTTTATAGCACTTCCACAGCTCCACGTTCCTATTTCTTTGGATAAGGGGAAATGCAGTGATATTGTTAGGCTGAAATATCTCAAATGCCTCTAAATCCATTTAACGTTGGATTTGGATTTGAAGTAAAAAAAAACCAAAAACTGCTTGAATCTAACGGCTAGAAATCACCCCCATAAAACACCGGTCAATCTGAACTTCTTTATATACAAGTCCACTAAGGAATGGGCCAAACATTATCGAGTCAATGGGCCCACTAAGAGGCTCATTTTCTACAGTTGTCTCGTCAAAGTGCTCCCTTTTTTACAATATGGATCAACATATAGAATGCACGCCGTACATATGAACATTGAGCCAGTTGTCACATAAATAGAATAACACGTGGTGATTCTACAGGAGACCACGTGGCAAATAAAAAAACCACTTGGTTTCAGCAGTAGGTAGGGGTCATTAAGAGCGAAGAGCATGAAGAATAAAATGAGGTAGCCAAGTCGTCGACCACTCCAACGTCTCTTTGCTTGTGGTTCAAGTAAGATACATTAGTTGACTACGTACGTTAACAGCAACACCAACTTGCCGTCCACGTCATCCTCTCTCTCTCTCTCTCATGATTATACTCCAACTACACTAAAGCTGTATACTTCTACGTTATTTCCTTTTTTAGTAGAAGATGTATTTTATAAGTATACGTTAGAGAGAGAGAGAGAGAGAGAGAGAGAAGGTGGGGTATCGTGGACTTTAATGAAAGGACAGCTAACTTAAGACAGTGCCAAGGTCGTCCAAGCAAAACCTAAGGGCTTGTTTGCCTCGTCATTTACATGAAATCTGTTTTCAACTCAAAAATGACTTTTTTTAATAAAAAAATTTCTAGCTTCATTAACATAACAAACAAAGAAACCCCACCCTACTCCAACCTCTCCACATCTATCACTCTCATCAATCATACTAGTGGAGCCCCTAATTAAGAGAAGATAAAGACATTTTGCATTATCTGAAAGACCTTTTTAAGAAAATCCATTTTTTTTTAAAATAAAATACTTTTTGAAAAATGGGGATTCAAATTGGCCCTAATTTTTGGGTATTTAATTAGTTTTTTTAAACAAATCCATGTGGGAATGGATAGAAAAAAAAATTTAATTTGACGTGTTTAATGGGGAGCGGGTTCGAAGTGAGGTACAATTTTTTATCATTTTTTTAAAGGCTAGGGTTTTAACTTAGGATATATTATTTCATGTATGTGCTTATTTGCTCCCCCACATGCTTCCCATATATAAAGGAGGTATGGCTAATAAAGCTATATTTAACAATTTTCTTCATTCCTTGCTAGGGAAAGTCCTTGTGGACTTCTTTTAGGGTTTCCTTGAAGACATCAATTTATGTAGATTTAATGCATCCATTAAGAAAGTAGGTGAGGGTATTTTGGCCATTTTTTAGTACCCTAACTCGTGGTTTAAAATAACGCCGCCCCATGCCCGTTACGAAAAAAAATGACCGTTATTTCCATTATATTCCCTTATTTTCCCTTTTCAAAAATTTGAATTTCAGCACCATTTTTTTTTTCTGTTTTTTCCCATTAAATTCCTTTTTTTTTTTTTTTTTTTCATTTATTGGCCTTGTCTGTTACAGTTCGTTTTAACAGTAACGCCCCCAGTCCGTTATACCGTTAAAAGGGCCTCTTAAAAACCTTGCCCTAACTCTTTCTTTATAAACATTCAAGAGGGATAAAAAATAAGAAAATAGAAATCACAAACCATAGTATATTCACTATTTCTTTTTCCAAATTTACATATAGGTCCCTAAAGGTGCTGTAATTAATGGATCACCTGTTAGAAAAAAAAAAGGAAAAAATGGATTAGAAAAAAAAAAAAAAAAGAAAACAAATCTAAGAATAACCCAAACCCGATTGCCCGATCTCGAGAGAAAACCCAAATCACCAAAAAAAAAAAAAGAAAGAGAGAAAAAAAAAATGAAAATCTCTCCACCCCTATACCATTTTCCTTTTAGGGACATTTCATGTTCCGTCCAGGACCTCCATAATAAAAATAATTTCCCCAAACACTATTAATTCCTCCTTGAATGTCATAGCAATTTGGATGATCCGCTAACACTCGAAGATTCGATAAAGGAACCAAGCTATTATCCCAATCAACAACTTGCAAATTTCGGAAATAAGACGCTTTTCCGAACCCTTCTCCCGCAAAATGACCACTACCCATCTGGGTCGACGTGTGGAACCCCGATGGGTGAGTGTTAACGATTTCTCCTCCGAATTGTACCATGCTTGCATGATTCCTTAAGTGACTAAACAAGAATGATGGCCAGTATCCAACAAGTAGTCCGGAACCGAATTCGAGCCACCAATTTCCATGATTTGGATCCTATACAGAATAAAAACAGAATTTATGCGCCATTTTCTTTTCGAATCATTCAAGAATCTATAGCTCGTAATCTGCAAATTAGCCGACATTAAATTATATTTTTTCAATAATTTTAATCATATCATCATCGTCTACGCCTTATCGCAAATGTTTGAGTTCGGCAATATTTTAATTATTTTATTATTTAGCACTAAATTCTTTAATTCATATAGCTGGTCAAAGTCAACATAAAACAAAAACAAAAACAAAAAAATGAAAAAGGCCGAAGAATCAGGCAGCTCTCTATGTGTAAAAGAAGAGAATAACGCAAGAAGAAAAAGATAAGGGTATTCCGGTCATTTACACTTAAATTCGAAAACTTTCTAAGATGCGCCCTTAGTGCAACTAGAATAACGGTCTTAACTCACTAATCCCACACGTGTAACACTATCTAATCCAACTGCAGCGCACGTTAGCTGTCTAGGCGACATTCTTTTTCTAATGTTTCTCAAAGCTTTTTTGTTACTGGTCAAAAGATGCAAAACTACCAGCTTTATTTAAAAAAATTAACAAAAACCACCCCATAGTTTTCAAAATTGCAGAAATGTCCTTAAGCTATTTTTGAATTTTACATACAATCTTATTACCATAAATAATTGTAATAGTATGGGGTTTATCTTATTAAAACTATTTATTCTTTTTAAGTAATTTAATCTTGATAATAAAATTACCTTCCAAACCAATAAACTTATATCGAATTGTCCGCCATTGTATGACGATGTTGGGGAGATTGCCGCCCCGATCGCGATCTTGTTGTTAGTCTGAACAAAGCCCGAGCAAAGCAGATTATAGCACCCCGTGGCTTGATAAGCATCCGTCTGTAAATTTCGAAGATTAGCATGTTGGTTTTCATTATTATTATTTTTTTTTAAAATTCTATTCCAAATAAGGGGACTAAATTTAAAAATAAAAAATAAAAAAGTAAGAGAATTTTTTTATTTTATTTGGTAATTGAGAGGGATTAAACTGCAATTTTGTACTTACTGTCCAATAAGTGAAGAACCTAGGATAGTTGTCCCCATATAGCTCTGGGCTCACCTGAAGAAAAAAAAAATGACATCATAAATACACAGCAGAAATTGTAGTTGAATGTAATAATTGCTTTAAATAAGGAAAATAAATATTTTAAATTTTAATAATCGAATCGAACTTCTCTATGTCGTATAAAAGAAATTAAATTTAAAATCCCCGTTTAATAAAAATGGTAAAAATAGTAAGCATATCGATAAAACAGAGTATGCACCAAATGGCGACAATAGTAGAGTTTTACGAGTTAGTAAAAATAAATTATAATTAAAAAAATAATAATTAAACAAATTTTTTTTTAGAACACTCAGAGAAATGGGAATTGGAAATTAGAGTCAAATTATGAGATAAAATAATTTTTTGTATAGAAATTAAATAGTTTACGTGCCTGCCAACCGGCTTCGATGGTGTTAAGATCATCGCCGAATGAACCAGAGATCACCCACATCTGTGACAAGCTGAACTCATACTGATTAACTACGCGGGGAGCCCACACATTCAAGCTGGCTTTTGCTCCATAATATTGTTCTCCCATTACATACCCAACTGCATGCTGTAATCCATAATTAAATAAATTAACATGATTAACAATCATTAAAGGAATTCAACAGTACCCATCTACCAAAATTCCTTGGTTTTTTTTTTTTTTTCTCCAAATGTCAAGGATTAAGGTAAAATTCTACAGAAAAAGAAGTATGAAAACCTTAGTTGAAGTTTCTAAAGGTAACAATGTTGAAATTTATGAACTTACAGAGTGTCCATTAATGAAAATTCTTAGTTTTTGGAAAGAAGTGAGACTTCAGACAAAAACCATGAAAGTTTGGAATTAGCATAAACAGTAATGAAATCAATGTTTCATAAATGAAGTAAAGAAGACCCATCTACCAAAACTTCTTATTTTGTTCGAAAGGTAAATGATCAGACTCTGTGTTCTTGTTTTTGTATTTTATGTGATTTTGCTTCTTTTTTCATGAAAATGGATAATTGTAGGGGTGGGGAAAGAAGATTTGTCAGGAGAGATTTTGTTTTTCTCATTAAAAGATGGAGTTTTTTTTCTGTTGACCTCATATGAATTGATCAAATATGCAGTTTCAAACCAAAAAAGAAGAAAGAAATTTGTGGGATTTGCTCAGACATCAAAGGAAGACTGAAAATCACAGTTTCAACATAAAATAAAATAAAACCCAGATCATTTTTAAGATCAAAATGCCATTGCTTTTCACCATTTTCTTTTTAAGTTCATGGAGAAAATTTTCAGTTGCTTTCTCTGTTCTATCTTCTTTTATACTAACCTCATGGCCACTGCTCGAAGAATCACGTCTCACTCCTCTTTTTATTTTTCTTCCAAATCTCTTAATAGAGCTAGCTCTTAAAATATCTTCTTCTTTCGTTCTTCTGACTGGAATTGTTCCTTCGGGACATGATTCGCCAGAAAATGTCCATAACTGAAAGCTTTCGGACACTGTACCCTTCGGGTTATGGCCTTTTGGTCTCTCCGGGGGATCCTATAAACAAAACAAAAAAGAGAAAATTCTGGGCTGTTAATCTCTTAAAACTCACTTTTTAAGCTACAAGATCAAGAATTTCAGAGACCCGGAAGAAAAAATTTAAGTAAAATTCAATTACCAATGGTTTCTGTCCTTGTAATTGAGGATGATCAAAGGCAGGTTGTTGATGAGATGGAACACAATCTATCAGATCACCGTCAGGACTCTACAAGAACAAAAAACAAACAAGAACCCAATTGATTAAACCAAAAACAGAACAGGAAATTTGAAATCTTGACACAAAAAAGCATCATCAAAGATAAAAGAAAATGCCTGAATTGTCTTGACAGCAGGTTTGTTGATCTTCCTGAGATGAGCTCTTATCCTCTTCAGCCTCTGCAACTCTTCACCGGGTCGGAAAGTCTGATTTACTCGAAGCCGCTCTTCGTCGGCTTCCGATCCAATCGACAACGAGAAAACAACAGGACTAAGAGAAGAAACAACAAGAAGAAAACCAACAAAAATGGGAATGATTGGAGAGATTTTGCAACAACTAGAAGCCATGTTTGATGAATTTTTATGTGTTGTTTCTTCTGCTAAGACTCTTTGTATTTGTGTACATTGGTGTTGTCTTCTTCTGTGATCAACACAACACCATATATTCCTAGTTTTTGTCCATGGAAACAACAAATCCATCCAAACAGAATAACCATTCACAGCAAATCCAATTCACTCTCTCATTCTCTCTCTCTCTCTCTCTGAGCTTCAAATGCCTTGGTTTTGTGTCCTGACACAAATGGGTGGGTTTTTTTTTAGAGTTTCTCCCATGTGGGTACCAAGAAATAAATAATGGGTTGTGATCTAAAGTTCTAAACTTCTAAAGATCCTGAATTTTTTACAAAAAAAAAAAATTGAGTTTTTTTTTTTATGTTTTGATTTTTATTTTGGTGGGAAGAAAGAGAGGGTGTGTCATGGATGTCTCCAGTCTCCTATACAGAGACTGAAGCTTTAGCTTTTGTGCCAATTTTATAGGGCCAAATAGTTCTGATTTTCTGTTATTCTTTGCTTTGGTACTGAAGACACTGAGAGGGAGAATTATACTTGATTCTGGGTTTCTCCAAAGTTCTTTTCTTTGACACTTCTCTTTCTCACTTCCCTAGATGTTCCCTTCTGTCAGCTAACCTACTGCTGTAATTTTGGTTTAAATTACAAAATAAAGTTTGCCCACTTTGATTTTTCTTTTTTTTTTTCCTTCTATATTTATTTCTGTTTTTTAGTTTTTTTAATTTCAATATTAGTATAAAGTGGTGCCAGAACTATAAAGCTTAAGTTATGAAAGGCAACATTTACCTTAAAAATTGTTATGATTAGATGATCCTGCTTTCTGATTATGGATTTTTTTTGGCGATGCATCGAATCAATGGTCTGGATTAATGAGTTGATGGGCTATTGTGCTATGGACCGCCACCCTGTATTTCTTACTTAGTATATTTTATATTGAAAAATAAAAGCTTTTTCTATGAATACGCGCCATTTGCTCGCTGCCTATGTGGCGGCCCACGCACTTTCTTATATGCATACAGGTGCATGTGTATCGGCATGATGGGGCTTGTGGGTTTGTGTGTTTCGAGGTCGAGACCTTTTTTTTCCCTTTCAATTTTTTTTTTAAATTGGGATTAGTAAATGAAATAAACTCACCCATACTGAATTTTGGAAAATCTCATAAATATTCCATCCTTTCTTTTTTCTTATTAATTTTTTGTATATTTATGTTATGGACCACGTGATGATGTCATGGTCAACCAAACCAAGCGTCTCGATTCCCATTGTAGATTAATTGCCATAACCTCAGGACATGTCATCATTCTGCAATTTATTTATCAAAATTACAAGTTTATTTATAAATAAGCAATTACACTATAATCTAAAATTTAAAAAAAAAAAAAAAAAAAAGTTAGCCTATTGTACTAATAAGTACGCCCTGCGTGATTGAGTTACCGGCATTAGATCGAAACGTCGATACATAATTTTTGGTTCCGACTAAACCAAAACTAAATAATAATAATAATTAATATTATTATTACTATTATTGTAATATAATTGGTGGATAATTCTTACATATATTTTATAAAATAAAATAAAATATTTAATTAATTATTTTCTAGTTTGTGGGAGCAGCAAGGATGGGGACCTTTTTCCCTTATTTCTCTTTTTAGGGTTCTGGCAATGATGCACGCCACTTCAATAGCAATCCCTTTATTTTTACTTATTTATTTCCTTCTTACAAAACCCACTCACCAGGATAAATCTATGATACAGACTTCTGTATCAAAACTTTGATGCAGCATTCCCTCAATTTGCCACGTAGTAGATTCTTTCGGGCCCACTGCCCCCCTTGAATGTTTGGCCCACATCTTGGTGGATCCACACCAAAAATCAGTGTGATTAGTGATTCCTAGCCATTGGATTTGAGCACTTTTTCATCATGGGCTTGGAACCAACTCATACCCTGTTCATAGAGCCCATGATGAAAATGTTCTCATATCCTACTGCTAGAAATCACCAATCACGCTGATTTTTGGTGTATATGTCTACCATAGTGTGGGTCAGAGATTCAAGGGGCAAGTGGGCCTGAACGAGTCGACTACGTTACAATTTGAGGGAATTCTGCATCAACATCAAAGAACAGCGCCACTCACCGGCTGTGCAACAAATAAAAAGAATATTTGGCCCACAAGTAGTCGCTCTCATTTCAAACAAGAGACTACCCTAAGATATCTTAGTGGGTGGGGAATAGATTCTAACCCCACGATCAAGGAAAATAAATAAAATATAAATACCTCCTTAATATTATATTGTATTTGTAGCTAGGTATCTTTTTAATACTTGTTTGTAAATATAATAATTCTTTTTGTATGTCTAAGAGAATGTGAATTTGTGAAGTATGGGATTTAATAAAACATACCCAAATTCCTCTGATAAAGGCTGCCATGCCTCGCTTGCTTTTTGAAGGGGGACAAACATATCAAGATTTTAAAAGAAAAAGGTGGGTTGATATTTACAGGACCGAATGATTAATTTGTAAAAAAAGAAAAAAAAAAAAAAAAACTAGCCATCGATTGATCAGTCTCTACGCATGCGGTCGAGCGTGCATGTGTGTGCGTGCGTGCGCGTATACGTATTTGTAGGTGTGCATGGAATCTTTAGAGAAGGAAGATTATGTGGGGATTAAGTTTTTGTCATGGGTGATTGCCGATACTCTTCATTAGGAAAAATCCGACTCAATTGGTGACTCGCTGACTCGGACCATCGTGCGATCGCCTACATGTCAGCATGCACATACATGTTCCATATAGAGAAATCTCTGATTCATTAATCAGAAAAATATCTAATTATCGGAAATTTATGACAAATTCTTGCACGAATACGCGACAAATGCGCACGTGACAATATTTATTGGTACATTATATAAAAAAAAATAGTGTTTTGAAGTGAAAAGAAGGAAAAAAAATGAGCAAGATCTCACTATATCTTAATGGCTGTGGGGAAGATGGTGATGGGTCATGGGTCATAAGATTTGGATGAAAAAAGTCATGTGATGTTATTTTATGATATAAGAAAGATTACCCTTTTCTGTATCTTCGGAGAAAAGGAGAAGTTAAAGGTTAAGATTCTCTAAATGTATGTGAAGAAAACGGGTCGGGTCTAGATCTAGGGGATCTGGATTCTGACCCATGTTGGATGTAATTCGGGTTTGGTATGTGTTTAGATGGTCGGACCTGGATCGAAACCGGTTTGGACATTGGATCCGATTGGATCTTTATAAGGCCATATGGGGGATTTGTTAGCGAAACGTATGTGGGCCTGACCCATTTAACTATTCATATACTGGGTTAGTAAGGGTATCAAATGGTTGGCTCCAGTTCTTAACGATTCTGGTTCCCAAAATGATGGATCCAGAACCAGAACCAATTATTTGGTTCTGAAACCAGGTACATTGATTCCAATCTTGATATTATTACAATTTTAACACTATTTATATACCAGTTTCGGTTCCTATCAGTTTCAGGTCCATATGAAACTATTTCCGTTTGGTTCCGATTCCGGCTCTTTTTTAATCGGTTCCCAACAATGTGGAACCGGAATTGGTGTCTTTGGTTCTGTTTCCAATTTGGTTTCGGTTAAACGGGTAAAATTGACCCATATGGGTTGTGTCATACAATGGCGAAAAGTGGATTACCAAAGAGCAAAAGTAAAAAAGACACTGTGTAACTTCGCTAATATACCAAATTCTTGATCGGATGAGGGGATCGCCACTTAATTGCTTACCTGATAGCCGTTCAATTTTAATGGCTGTGAGAACATCCTACCTTTTACTATGTTGGGGGGGAATTTTACTTTTTAAAGTGACGATGACCATCTATGAGGAGAATATCAAGACACGTGTAGCACAAGATGTGGGTTGTGACATTCCATTCAATTTATTCCAATTTGGAGATCTCGTAGGTCAAAAGTCAATCTTGTTGGATGATTGCAACCATCCATTTGTCATTCCTTAGATGCTTTCCGCTCAACCCAAACCAAAGCAGTAAATTGGATGGATGTGATTATAGATGGTTATCACTGTCCATTAGATGTACAGAGAGATTTTATCCAAGATAGTCCACATAGAACTGGATTTGCAGAAAATGGTCGGGCCCATTTGAAAGCACCACAAAACACAGTTGGTGCTTATACGTCCGTCATGACGGCATACCATGACGTTATATGATGTCATAAATATATTTATTTAAAACAAAAAATAAAAAGGGATTACCTTGAGAAAGAGAAATTTTAATTTTTTATTTAAAATAAAACAGCTAGAAAATAATAAAATTCAAGGGTTGACTTTGACTGTTTTTCTCAGTAGAGCGGTTAGTCAGACCCCTTAAGGAGGGAAGGTCACAGGTTCAATGACTAAATCCTGTGTGATAGCCCATTATATATATAACCCCAAGATGAAATTAGAGTTTCCGTGTCTCTACGTAAAAGTACGAAAACACTCTCAAGAGAAATAGACCTCCCAAAGAGAATTTAGCGTCCCCATGTAATCCGCCAGCCAGCTCAGTGCAAAATTAGGCCACGGAGTCGTGCTTTCATGAATGTACCCTAGCACCATCAGTCTCCACATAACATAATAAGTTTTTTCCATAATTTATTTTTAACCATGGATTTCGAACATTATTTGGGGTACTCAGATCCAAAAGTTACATACATCACTAATCAGGCTGATTTTTAGTATGTAGGTCTACCTAGGGATCAGTAGTCTCTAAGAATGTGCCATGTGGCTCACACTGTCGTCTGTCATCAATGTTATGTTCTATTATGTGTAGTTGGGCATCGTGTGAACGCCGTGTCAAGAGCCGCAAGACCATATGGTTCATTTGCTGCCAAACCCGGTTGGTTCAGCTAACCCCGGGTTAATCTACAGAATGTATATACTATACACTGGAAATATAGTCAAGAAACAAATCAGCATCATGGCCATAAACGTGCCAGCTAGAACATTCTTGTCCACAATTAATGTCAACCATCCATTGCATCATCCCAATAAGTAAATTTTCAGCCTAATGTGATCTCTTTTCTTTCTCAAAAGGCAACTCAGGCTAGGACCACATAACCAGCTGGCAAAGCAAAGAAGAGCTATGCGGGCTATACCCACTGGATAAACCAGGAACCTATAGACCTCCCCAAAGGGGAGGATACCCATCTACCATTGGCCAGGCCGGTGGTGTGTCCTACAACAATCTATAAAATTAAGAACCAATAAGTGCAAATTAATTTATTTTTTTTCCCTTTTGGTATGCAACCTTGATTACAGTGCTTTATGCTACTTTAATATAAGGAAAAGAAATCATAGTTGTCCCCCCCATGACACGATAATGTTTACACACACAAAAAAGGCATGTTTGGCTGCAGGGATAGGAAAGAAATTTCCATGGACGAGAAAGAAAGATTTATCCAATTGACCCAAGAGTCGTGTCTGTCTCATGATTCAGATCCCCACAAGAAGAGCCAAGGGTTAGCTTTTTGGTACTCTCCTTGAAATCCTGAAAAAAAAAAAAAGAAAGTCACACCACATGAAGGTCTTAGAATTGATTTGATTGAATTTTTTTTTAAATCTATAGTTTTATAATTACCTTGGAAATTCATTTAAATTAGAAAAAAAATAAAAAAAAAATATTGGTCAGCCTTCTAGAGGGATTGAATTCAAAGTCTAAAAGACGAGCTGAACTTAATTTAAGTATAAAATTTAAGTGATGATCCGACTTAAAGAGAATGGAAAGAATTTGTTTTGTTAAATGGAGAAGCTTTTTACAATAAAGTGGAAAGAAAAAAAAGGTGAATTCAACAACCTATTCTCTTCTAAGAATAACATCAAAAGCATCTACCTTTCGGAAAAACTAGTATGCAAATGGTTACATACTTTTAAAGTACGCAAATGTGGCCAGAAGGTGACACGTAACAATCGAATCCCCTTAACCCCATTGGTTAAGTGCTGATGACCAGGACTCCGCTCCAGAAAACGAGAGGTTCTATGATACCGATGAGTGATTCTTGGGGAGACCTCCTAGAAGAGTAACAATAAGTGGCTCAGTATATCCGAGAACACTCGTGTGGAGGGGTGACTAGCGGGGGACTAGTCAGGTGCTCTAATAGGCCTGGATTAAGGTCTAAAAGGGGCCGTTATAACAGTATAACAGATGGGGTGTTATCGTTTTTTCCGTTACAACAGATTGTAATGTAGAAGGGTAAAATTGGAAAAAAGGAAAATAATGGGAAAAAGGGTGATAAAATTCCAAATTTTCAATAAAATTTATAACGGAAAAAATAGAAAATAACATTAAAAAATAATAGAAATAACGGGCTTTTTTAACAATTTTGTCAGAAAATAACGTTCGTTACTTTTGTTATAACAGAAGAATAACAAACATTATAACGAAAATAACGGCCATATTTTGTAAGCGTTAAAACGGTACATAACATAACGAGGGGAGTCTGAATCTGTTATAAGGACCGTTTTTTAAACCATGCACGGCCTGGATTCCCTCGGTTTCAAAGAAAAAAACCATTAACCCAATGTTTCTGCAACGTCTCTTCTTAACTAGGGTTAATCAGGGGTATGGTTATTACGTGTCGGTTTCCAGTCCTATTCGCATAATCTAAAAGTATGGAACCATTTGCATACTAATTTTTCCCTCTACCTTTGACACCCATATGGTTGTACAAATGGAATAATAGGGAAGGGAATTCCACTTAGACCCACATGAAAAGAAGAGAATAGAATCATGAAGGAATAGTGGTATCTATACAACTTGGATGATGGACTCCACAGACAATGTAGGGTAAAGGCCCCACCAGCTCTCTCCCTCTCTCTCTCTCCCTGCTTATCCAATTTTGTAGATTAGACTATTAGAGGACTACCCACTTTTGAAAATGTCCCTACATGAAGGATTATTGGTTCCATTTGAAAAAGAAATGGATTGTTTGCTCTCTCTCTCTCTTTCTCTCTCCTGTACGTACTAGTGAAAGGGTTTTAAAAGGCTTAAGGCATGGGAATGGAGATGTTAAGCAATGATTGTGTCTAAGGGCTAAGGCCAGCTTTCAAAGGCAAATGAGAGTTAGGTGAATACCAAAAGAGTTTGCAAAGAGACATGAACATAGAAAGATGTCGCTGACCATCTCTCTTCCTATGGAGGAGAGAAGACTTGCCCCTACCCATGTTGGAAAAGATCATGTTTCTCTACTTATCTTTCTCTATTTTTGTGGCATGCTTAGGCCATTATCATCTTCACACTCCATCGTTCATCCATCATCATGATGTTTTGCTCATCAAATTGTAGGCAATGTGAACGGATTTCTCTCTACATTGCTAGCTCTGCGGTGGACACATGATCATAGATTTGTATATGTCCCCACAAACATCGGTCCATTGATGATGACGAGGAATTCGAAGCTAGATCTCCCTCTCATTGACCATAACTATAGTCTACAAATAAAATAACTTTACGTATGAGGTTTAGGTAGAAATCTTGTGACATGGAAGAGTAAGAAGCAAGAAGGTTGTCGCATGATCAAGTGCAGAAGTAGAATATAGAGCAATGGCTCACACTGCTTGTGAGCTTGGAGTTGAGATGTCTGATCATCTGCGAAGCAACTCGTGTTGCCTCTAATCCGGTTTCCATGTGTCATATGATCGGAAGAGTGGGATGCACCATTAGACATGCCATGAAAAAATTTCCAACACTCAAAATCAACTCTATTAGAATCGATTGTGACCCTTTGATATATAACTTTTTCCTGCCATGGCTTGCAGGAAAATGTGAGGCATCGAACGGTTGTAATCATTTGATCAGATCAATTTTTTTATTGATGTTGGGAACTTGGGATAAAGATTTGAGGATTGATTGATTGATTTTTAGGGCGTGTTTGATTGCACAGAAAATTTTCCTGAGAAAAATTTCTTTCTCATGGAAACTTTTCTTGAGGAAAATACAATAAAAAAGACTTTGATTGCATCTGAGAAAATATGCAATTTTCATTTATGTGAGAAAATAAGGATGGATTTTCATGGAAACGAATTCTCACTATGAAAATAAATTCCAAACTTAGGTGGGAAAATCTCATTTTCTCAGGAAAATTTTTCAAATTTAAAATGTCTATCAAAGAAGGGAAAATTATGTTTTCTCGAGAAAATGGGAAAATTGACAATCAAACAGGCCCTTAATGTATTCATAGGTGGAAAACAATGTGTACAGTTTCGGCCACTTAATAGGCAATATTTGTGACATAAAAGATCTCTCTCTACCTTAGATTTTTCCCTTTGTTAACAAAAAAAAAAAAAAAAAAATTCCAATGTGCAATTTGAGTTGGATCACACCCAAAGATGTCATCCTGTGTCTTCCACCCAAATATTTCAAGGGGGCTCATCATCGTCATCATCTACGTGTCATTCCAAGTGTCTGGGGTCAGCAAACACTTCAAGGGGGCTACAAGTGGTTTCTTGCACCTGACAACTGCCTGATCAACGTCCAACGATTTCAAGTTGACCGGATGTAACAAATTTGTTCGTCAACGCTTACTCGAGCACATCATTGGTGGAGACATCTTCCTTAGTGGTTAGACAACTTAGACTGAAAGGACGGTTTCTAGTAGCTTCCAATAAAGTTGAGTAAATCTTCGATGACGGGCCCGTTCTTTGATGACGGGCCACAGTAATAACCAGGTGTCACATTATTAGAAACCACTGACCGTATGAGTAAACCTTTACTCACAGCCCACAGTACGAGCCACCTGGCACACTCTTAGGCCAATCACTAGATGGACCTGGGAAACCAAAAATCAGCCTGATGAGTGATTTACAACCTATGGCTCTTTGCACCCAAATAACGATCAAATTCCTACGGTTAAAATCAACCCATGAAAATAACTTCAATCCAATGCTTAGAAATCACTGATCAGGCTGATTTTTGGTTTGTAGGTCCACCTAGTGGTTGGCCAAACATCCATATGGTCAGCGTCCACTAAAAAAGAAACCCATGAAAAGGACTACAATCCAATGGTTAGAAATCACTAACCAGGCTGAACTTTTTTATCTATAGGTCCAACTAGGATGGGGCAAACATCCATACGGTCAGTGGTCTCTTAAGAGTATGCCACGTGACTAATAGGTGAGAGAAGGCCCCCTGCCCACTAGCCACATGGGATATTTAGTATACGTTTTTCGGGCCCAATAACCACATGGATGTTTAGCCCAACCCTTGTTGGATATACAAACCAAAAAATCAACCTGATTGGTTATCTCTAGCCATAGATTTTAGTACTTTTTCCAATTGATTCTAGCCGTTGGATTCAAGCATGTTTTAGGGTAGTAAATCTGATGGCTAGAAATCATCAATAAAGCTGATTTTTAGTGCATTTATCCACCAGTAGGTGGGCTGAATGCAGTCATTGGGCCTAAAAAATGATCTATGTAGGGCACGAAAGTAATGCTTGAATCCCACACCTAAAAACTATCAGTCATGCTACTTTTGGTCTGTAGATCCGCCTATGGATGGGCCAAACGTCCATACGGCCACGTGGCCCATACAGCAACCTTCTTTATGCGAAAATGGACTGTGAGCCTACATGACTTGTAAAGATAACACTTCAATAAAAAGTGTTAAGTCTCAAGCATTGCTTGAAGCAAAATCGAAATTTCTTACTGCTAAGGAACTCAAATGCAAACCCCCCAAAAACATGCCACGTGCAACGTTGGATTTGTTGAATTAAACTTTTTTAATTTTTTTTCATAAAAAGTTTACACCACTCCTGGCCCTACATCGCTCATTTTTTGGGGCCCACTAACCGCATTGATGTTTACCCCACCCCTCGGTGGATATGCGTGGATCAGCTTGCTTGATAATTTCTAGCCATCGGATTAAGTGCCCAAAAATATATAAAAAAACATGCTTGAATCCAACGGGTAGACTCAATCCTAAAAATGTGCTTTGATCTATGGCTAGAGAAAATTAATGACACTGATTTTTCGTATACATATCCACCAAGGGATGAGCTCAACATCCATGCAGTTTGTGGGCCCCAGAAATGAGCTATGTAGGGCCACGAGACCCCTCTGCATCGACTGCATCCAAAATCCTCTGCATCTAAAATTTTTCCAAAATTCTCTATTTGATACTTTTCAATCTACCAAAAATCTTATTTTGACATTTGATGTTTCATAAATAATCGACACGCACTGATGGGTGCTGCTATTGCGTTGACATTCATTTTCAACTAGTGGATGGATACGTGCGACACACGTCATGCTTAAGTAAACATGTGCTGTAAGTCTGGACGGTGGGATCCACCAATTGCTTGCACTAAGTAGGAAAGCTTTCATACCAAATGGAAAAATCTATGATACCTACTTCTGTATCAAAATTTTGGCCCCTCAAATTGCAACGCAGTAGACTTGTTCGGGCCCACTTACTTCTTGAATGTCTGGCCCACACTATGATAGACCTACACACCAAAAATCAGCGTGATTGCTGATTTCCAACCATAGGATTTGATCACTTTTTCATCATGGGCTTGAAACCAACTCATAATGACTGTTATTTTATGAAAAAATTTATTAAAAAAAGCCATTATTTCTGTTATATTCCGTTATAAATTTTACTGAGAATTTTAGATCCGTTATTTTTCGTTTTTGGTCTTGTGCGTTACAATCCGTTATAACGGAAAAAATGCTAACACCCAGATCCACTCTCTCTCTCTCTCTTTCTCTCTCTCTCTTCCATTGGGTTGAAAACCGAAATAAGAAACATGGGATGGTATGTGTAATCTATATATCTATATTATAGCAGAGAAGCAAGCAGCGTCGTTCTTTCTCCTCCATATCAAGTTGACGTGGCACTCTCCTCATGCCTCTGCCATGTCAACAACCTAAAATTCTCTTTCTTCTCTCATCTACTTGACTCTACCCTATCTTTTGTGTCTTTTCTAAAAACACCCCTTAACAATTTAAGTAGTGCACTTCAAACATTAAGGACTTTTTAGACTTTCTAACCAACTTAATTTATTTTTCTTTAAAATCTCAATTATTTATTCATTAATTCTCTTTTTAATTCTTAAATTATTTATTTCTTCATTCTTAAATTTGTCTTTCTCAACGTCTCTTAACACCCTTTTATTTTCTAAAACATAACATTCACAACCTTCTATTTATATTTCAATCAAAATGTTTATTCCATTACCACCACTTCCATTATGGTTTTTCATCTCCTTCCTTTAATTTTCACAACATTCTATTTTTGTTTCAATTAAAACGTTTTTTCCATTAACATCACTTCCATTATTGACATCTAATATCTCTCTATATTTCGTTAATAAATAAATATCCATTTAATTAGCCATTAATTCGATCATATATAAATATTAGGGTTTAGGCAAGGTTCTCACACTTTCTCTCATTGACTGAGCTTCTTCGAATGACGAAGACACAAAAGCATGAGAAAAGCTAATATGGTTCGATATCTTTACTATCTCTTCTAAAACTTTTTTTTCCTTCAATGAGTCGTCTCTGCTGAATACTTGATTTGGACCTTTAAAAGAATTGTTATTCAATTATTTACATTCATGTTTATGTTTAGACTCTAGAATGATTGTTTGTTAATTTGTAGGGTTTCAATTTTTTAGGATTGTATAAATCTTTGAAGGTAAAAACGAAGATTATCATTTTTTTTTTATTTTCTTCCATTGTTAGTCCTTTTTTTTTATTTTCTTATCATGTTTTACAGGCTAAGGGGATGTTGTTGAAGATAACAAAGAGAGATTGTGAATAAAAATAATATGAAGATGGGGAGAACTGATGAAAGGGTCGTCACTATTATGGACATAGTGGATGTGCTATTTTGCTATGCTTGAATGTAAAAATGAATATTATAAAAACTTATTTTTTATTTTCTTTTGGTGTTAGCAATTTTTTTTATGTTCTTATCATGTTTAGAGAGGATGAAGGGAAAGGGAATAGTTAAGTAATTTTTCTGTATTATTTCCTACTACAATTAGATGTAGATATAAAAATTAATGTTGTTAGTTTGTATTTTCTATTTCCACCCGTGCTTTAGTACGGACTTTCATTACTAGTAGTTTATTGTTTTGGGTTAATGGGCAAAGATCATGATAGGCTTCTCTGAGAGCTTAGCATGTGCCTACCATGTAGGTGGAGCTCATCTAGAACGGGCCGAGTCCACAGAGAAGAAAATAGACTTTGCTCTAGAGGCCCATAAAGCCTATAGGATCCACTAGTTCAAATGTCATAAAGCCCTATAGCGGCTCTCATTGAAGCCCATCAATCTGAGCCTAGAAATTCTGTTCCTAATCAATTCCGTTTGAGACAGAGGCCCCATATAGTGAAGTACCAAAATCCATTAGAGAAAGAGACTAGTGGATATGGGCTTTATTACTCCATCTTGTAATCTATTTTATAGACTTACTTGGGCTTTATTAGTCATTTTTTATAATGAAACATAAATATTATTAAGCGAAAAAGGGATGACAAAAACCACGAAGAGAGGTTGAGACGACTTCTCGAGGCGCAAGAACACGTGCATTAAAAAAATAAAAATAAAAATAAAAAACAAAAGATAAAAGAGAAGAGCTTATAGATTAGTATCCTCTATACATCATGGCCTCTCACCTATACACAAAATCTTCAAAAAATAAACTCCGACAATCCTTGAACAATTTGACTGATGGTACATCACGACGTCACCACGATGACAATCATCTTCTTCGTTATGGATTACTCTGAGATTCCTTTCTTTCCAAAAGGACCACACCATAGCAAACAAGGTTCAAAATCTCGGGATCGGTCCTCGGATTGGCTTAATCCCGAGTTGATAGTGCAAAAGGGACTAATTTCAACTAAATTAGATTATGCGACAGCTAATTATACGTTATGAACTCAAAAGAAACAAGTGACTGTCTAAGTGAGTGTGGTAGATGATTACCCATGTGGATCTTTTATTCATTAAAAAAACAAAAAGAAATCGTCGCAGGACTGCTTGTGAAAATTGATTTTATAAAATCAAATTATTAATCTTTATTAGAGATTCGGCGTCGTGATACAAGCATGTTTTGAGGTTAGAATTGAGTCTAGGGTTGGTTGAATCCAAGGAATAGTGATCATTTATAATTTGTACTAAAGACAAAGCGGTCATCCAAGGAACACCTTTATCAGCTTGATCGGTGACTTCTAAAAGTTTCTTAATTTATAAGAGTGCTTTGGTCATTCAACTTTTTCACATTTCAACCCTATGTGACACCTAACTCTTCGTTAATGCGGCGAGTAAAACTTCGATCACAGTGCACTATGGCCGAAGCCAGTCACAGTCCACAATACGAGCCATGTGGCACACTCTTAGTGGACGCTGACCATATGGACGTTTGGCCAATCACTAGGTGGACCTATAAGGCTATAAACCTAAAATAAACCTGATCAGTGATTTCTAAGTGTTGGATTGAATTTTTTTTCATGCGTTGATTTTAACCGTAGGAATTTGAGCATTATTGAGCGTTATTTGGGTGCAAAGATCCAAAATTATCAAACAGTCCGAAGTATAGTCTATTTTTTTGGATAATAGTTTGCAAAAAAAAAAATTTGAACCATTCGATCGTTGCATTGGACCCATTGATTTTTGACAATTGACGATCTTTTATTGACTTTTCAAATGAAGGCTTCCCAAATTGACGGTTTTGATGGTCTGCAGCAAATGAGTCCATGTCATGAGACACATCTTAACACACACCGACAGTCAGCAACACCAGACGCCTAGAGACGACGGACGTCCACAGGACGATAGCAGACGTAGAAGTACGCTTTAGACTCTAGACTAAATCCTCAGAAGTCACAATTGTTCAAAAAATTGAAGAGAAGTTGACAGTTATGGCTTTCCGTCTCTCTTACCCTCTTCACCGCTCCTTCTTATCTCCCGTCCACAACAATAAATCCATTCGAGTCTGCAAATTCTCCGCTCAGAATCAGATCTTAGACCCGATCCAATCCCAGAAGGTATTTGGAGTTCTTGAATCTGAGTGAACTAGTGTTTCTAAATTCTGTATAATCTTCTAAATTTCTGGCTTTTTAGAGATTCCAATGTTCAATGCAGTACTTGGAGGGTTTCTGAATTTGCGTAAAAGTTATGTTTTCAGTAATCTTTTGTGTAATGTCATGGTTTATGTTTGCGATTTAGTTGAAATTCGTTGTTTTTCAGTGTTTTGGGAGTTATGGATTCTTAATTCGGTAGTTTTTAGGTTATTGGATGTGTAATTAGCTCTGTTGTTACGTATTTTTACTGTTTATGTTGTAATTCTGCTTTTTTCGATGAAAATAAGGGTTGGATTCAGTATTCTGGATGTGATTAAGTTCTCATTTCAGTAATTTTAGGGTTTTCGAGTGATTTTAGCGTTTCCAGATGATGCTACTAGCAGAGAGTATGATTTAGTGTTCAAACAATCAAGAGCATCGCCCCCCCCTAGTTGGCTGTACAATTTGGAGAATCTAAAGAAGCATGTTCACAAGGTTTCATTACTTTAAATTCTATTTCATTTGACTTCTAGGACCCCCAAAATTAAAAAATTAAGGAGATATAAAATGCCAATCTTGGGTCTATTCCAACGCCATACAAGTAAATCTGGTGCAATGTTCAACTGCTATATGTATCCCTCTTTATACGAAAATGCATGACATTGGACTTGAAGCACACAGTTTTACAATTATTTTAGTCGGTTTTCTGTTGATCATTTCCGGAGCCCTCTATCTTGACAGATCACTCTTCATCAAGTTCTCTAATTTTCTTGGCCTTCCCCACAGCCTTGCTAATATTGGATGGCTGAGAAACCCTATTCTAGATCAATGTTATTAAACACGGAGGCATGGGGCGAGGTGCTTCAAGGACCTGAAGCATGAGGTGTAGGGCATGGAGCATAAGCCTCATGGATATGCCTTTGTAATGAATACTAAAAAAAATGAAAATAACGAGTAATAGGATAATTCAATAAAAATGATAAATTTAGGTAAATTTGTGAAAATAATAATGTTAATCTATTTCATATGGGGAAAAAGATGTATTTATTGCTTTTATTTAACCTAGAATAACTAATTATTATCTAACTATGATTTAGGGGAAGAAGCAAAAAAAAAGAGAGTATAAATTGAATTTTTTAAGGTATAGTTTTTCTGTTATCGATTTTAAGGTACAGTTGCCCCCACCAGCATATGCATGTGAGGCCATACGTCTAACTCGAGGCATTAAAAAGGTGTAAAAAGCGTGAGGTGTAGGCCTTTTTAAAGCCCTTTAATAAGCCTCAAGGTGGTTTTGGAAAGCCTCAAGGCATAAGCTTTAGACGCCTTGTAAAACACTGTTCTAGATATGAGGTTTTTTAGCTAATATATTACATCATCACAAGTTTTAGGTTGCATTTGACCACCATGAACAACTCTGCGTTCCTAAAAGTCTAAAAATGCATCTTTACAAGTATGAAGCAATAAACTATGATTTGATGAACAATCTAGCAACTAGTAAATTTTTTATTCATTAATTCTTTTGGGGAAAGTTCAGGGTATGGCAGACCCCCATCTTTAAAAAGATAGGAATATTCTACTCTAGCACATTTACACCCTTTAGTGTCTTCCTCAATGACTTGGGAATCTATGGGGTGTAATAATCTAATAACATTTCATGTACCGAACTACAAAATTTAGACTAAAAAATAGGTGGCCCAATTGGTTTTCATGGTAATTAAAATGGAATGAAATGACGTCGAATCAATCCTTCAAGACATCAATGGTTGTCAAACACAATCTTGCTTGCCAAGGCCAAACCACCTTATGATTAAGACAGTTCCACCGCAAATAATGAATCAGGAACGATTTTTCGCTTTGACAATATTATCCTCTAGAGATCAGGTCTCTTTTTACCTCGTAATTATATTGTTAATGAATTGCTTACTTTGTTCATTTCATTGTTAGAAAAGAAAAGAGGTCTATGTAGATTCATGAGAAGGTTTCCATCAAAATTGTATTCATATCTCATTTTCTTGTTTCTGCATATTTTGTGGTGTTATCAATTGGATTTACATAAACTGTTCATGGGTCCTTAGTTGCTTTTTTTAAACTCACAGATGGTAATGGAAGTGAAGGAGAAGCTTGAGAGGGATCATCACAGTCTCCCTCTAGGCAGAAATGGAAGAGATGATGAAGGCATGATCCTCTGGTACCTTAAGGACCGGAAGTTTGACGTTGAAGCTGCTGCAACAAAATTGACTAAAGCTATTGTATCCATGACCAACATTCATGCTTTCTGGACAGCAGACTGAAGTTTATTCTGGTTTCTTAAAATATATTTATAGAATTGTGCTTTACATGCCCTGATTCAGGTATCTCTTATTAATTTTGGTTATAGAAAAATGGAAGCTTTTGCACAAGATGGACTCCACAAGTTCCTGAATTATTCTTTTGAGGAAGAACATCTTTTCTTTCTAGACTTTTAAGAAAGAAATAAAATAACTTGATATTCGGCTTCTTTCTCACGTAATTTTTCATTTTCTGCCACTTTTTCAACTCTTAAAGTATGCACTAATTATTGCTTATGAAAGATGAAGTGTCTTCTTGTACATTTATGTGCTTAAGGTTTTCCTTCAATCCTTCTACTATTTAAAAAAAATGAAAACTCAAGGATTGTCTCAGCATTTATCCATTTTTTTAGCTTTCTTTTTATCCATATTAGAAATGGCGTGAAGAATTTGGTGTGTCAGAATTGTCAGAAGAGTCGGTGGAAAGCATAGCTGAAACTGGAAAGGCCTATGTGCATGACTTTCTTGATGTCAATGACAGACCGGTACTTGTAGTAGTGGGATCCAAACATTTTCCAGCGGTAAGTTTGAAAGCTGAATTTCCTGGAAATATTTGTTTGTGCAAATCTGTTGTTACACTTAAGTTATAAGAAACTGATTGAATGCTCCCTTAGATTTTTTTTTATTTAATATGTTGCCCAAAGCATTGAGATTAGTTTGCAACCCTTGCTATCTAATTTTATATTCCCAGAATATAAATTATGATGAGATAAAAAACAATTAAAATTAAAAGGAAACAGAACCAAACTAGACCTTGGTGGGCACTGTTCAAATTCCATTCTGGGTTGCCCTTTAGACAAAATTGGCACGTAAGAAGAAGAAGAAGAAGCTTAAGCTTTTTGGCTACACCAATAGAATCTAGGAAAGGAGGATCCTTCTCATTTCTGTCCAAGAGAGCTAGGAAATATCTCCAATTGGGAGTGAAAGTGGAAATATTTCATTTCATCCTGTCATAGATAGGTTGATATTACTCGGTGCATTTGGCAACACAAAAATAAGTAACTTATTGACTTTTATAAGCCAAAAAGTTAAAAAGTTAGTTTGGATGTGTTTCGTATTTTAACTTTTGGAAAGTTAAAAACTAACTTAAAACTGAAGCTAAATTTTTTAGCTATTAACTTCTAAGAGAAATTACTTCTTAAAAATTAGAAAGCCTCCCGACGCTTTTAATTTCTCTGATTTTTTTGGAGGTAAAAAATCAACTAGTAACTTCTACTACAAGTAGAAGTGCTTTTACTTCTCGTTCCCAAACGCCCCCTCAGGCAACTGGAGAGTCTGTGGGCGAAGGTGAATGAAGAAGGATCCTTCTCATTTCTGTCCAAGAGAGCTATTCTCTAGAAGGGCTTTTTAAGCTTGGCACCAAAAGAGTACCTGAGGATATGTGTTTATGTGACAATCTAGATATATCCTGTTATGTGCTACTTGGCTTAAGTTGGCACCATTAACCCTATCCTTGCAAATTGTGCTTTTAGTTTCAAACTATAAAAACCTCCCAAGTATTCCCCAAGATAAATGAATTTTCTTTAAAGCACTGAAGTTCTTCTTAGGGTGGTCATGTTTAAGATCACGAAAGATTCATCAATCTACCTGCCTCTTTTGAGTTTAATAAACTCTTATGTTCCTTCTTGTAGCACAGCTTTTGGTAACATGACTATAATGATGTGGCTGCAGAAGCAGGATCCTGTTGAGAATGAGAAGCTTTGTGTGTTTCTGATTGAGAAGGCATTGAGTAGACTCCCAGCTGGACAAGACGAAATACTTGGAATATTCGATCTCAGGGGTTTCAGTACAGAGAATGCAGATTTAGAGTTTTTAAAGTTTTTGGTAATTTCGACTGATGAGCTGTGGATTTTCTCTTACTGTGATATTTTTTATTACTCTCCCCCTTTTTTTATTTTCCTTTTTTTTTTTGGTGAAATACTAATTGAAATTGGAATTCAACTTCAAGGGAACCTCTTTGTAGAATTCCTCAGTTTATTGGGGGAGAAAGACCAATACACCGTTACCATTTCTGACAATGTCAGGTTTACCCAGCCACTTTTTGAATGGCATTACCCTGGAACTGAATGTTTGAAAGACTTAACACACACCGACTCACACATATACAGACACACATACACTTGCACACATGTAAAAATTCCGAAGAAGGTTTTTTGGAGTTCAATTGAATTTGGGAACATACTATGATGGAACTATGCTTAGATTGATTGTCTTATGTACTGTGTTGAAGGTGTGTGACACGTTATTGTCTGATTCTGAACTACAGCCTTTTGATCTTATCGTACCTTGCTAATATCAATTGGACCATTGCGCCCATTTTTTGCTGATGCACATTTTCCTTGAGTATTCTCCTAGTGCTTACTTATTGTTCACTTGTCCATTCCCAGTTTGCCTACTCAAAATAATTGAAAAATCTTGCATCATAGCAAAGATAAATAGTTGGAAGTGACCATTTATGGAGTGTTAAAAACCATCACTTTTTTTTTTTGATTGGTACCATCACTTTTTATCAAGGTTGTTATCTTAAATTATATCTCAAGTTCAATTGAATTTTTTGCTTTTCAAAATTCTTTGGGGATTTGAAGAGTGTAGTAGTAATTGCTAATCAATTGCATTATTTAATTTATGTGGTTGATTTCTTGTTCTATTTTTGGCAGGTTGATGTGTTCTATTATTACTATCCAAAACGGTTGGGGCAGGTCCTCTTTGTGGACTCTCCCTTGTGTTCATGACACTTTGGCAGCTAATCAGGCCTTTGTTAAAATCGTATGCTTCTGTGGTAAGCTTCATCTATACTTCTCCACATATTTATATTTGGTTTATCCTGCACCCATATTATTCACATTCCCACTAATTTAGTAATCCAGGATGTCCAAGTGGCAGGATGCCTCTTGGATGGACTGTAGTTAGAAGTCATACCGATAGGATGATCCTGACCAATGTAGCTGTTGACCTAACACTGCCCTATTCATATCACTCAGACTCCTTATACATGCTCTTCCTATATTCTTGGCCTATAAATTACATCTCAGTCTTTCATATGATACCTTTTGATCCAATTATTTTGGTTCCAGAGGTAGATGTTTGAATCTTTAAGCTTATTGGCCGCAGAAGAGAGATACTGTAACTTGGGGAAGCGAGAAAGTGCTTTCTTGGATGATCAATAACATTGTAGACAAATTTTTTCCAAGCATCAAAGAGATGTGGTTTCTATATGGAGATCATCCAGTTTTGGGGCTATGGCAATCCCAAGAGGTGACCTATTGTTTGGATAGTCTAGGTGTGTGGGACTCACCTATCCCAACTACACAGATAGGGACGGTTTAGAGACACATTTGCTGTGAATGAGACTTGCTCAAAAGTTCATATCTCATCATCATTTGGAGGTGGTATTTCATAATTCCGCTCTGTATGAAGATCCACGTATCTTCACATATTTTTCAGATTCTCTTTAACGAAATCTACATTTTTTAGATTCTCTTCAATGGATTCTACATTGCCTGGATATTTAAATGTTGCTTATAGGTTCAAATCTGTTTATCTACAGGTTCCATGTATGTTATTTTCAGTCCTAGGTTTAAACAGTGATTAGTATCTTTCTGGTATTGATGAAAGAGTAGAAAGCATTAATACATCAATTACAATTTGTTCTGGTGTCGGAACTAGAAATAAATGAATTCCAGACTGTGATAATTGCTATCGTCGTCCTTATTCTATCTATTAATGTGCAGCCTTTTGATATTATAACTGTTTTCTCTTTTGAAGGTGAGATTCTGCTCTGCAGACACCGTGCGGGAGGAATATTTTACGGAAACAACAGTCCCAGCGGACTTCAGAGGCTGAGAATCCTTTCTTAAACATCCACTACAATCTGGTATGCTATTGTAGGTTATGTAATCGGAATATCTATCCCGTCTATTGAATTAATAGGAGAAAAAGATCCAAGATTAACAAAATCTGATTTCCTTATAAATGATTGAAGTATGTCGTTCACGGTACATAAAATATTCAGCCAGAGCCACTCCTGTATAAGGAGCGAGGTAATCTTAGTATCAGCTTATCATCAGGACAAAAGCAAATAATGAAACTGGTAGCACTGCTATATACTAGGCTATGCTTACAAACAGTAAAACGCCCCTTAAACATAGTAATTGTGGATCCCCAAACTGAAGAAAATGTGACAGTGCAGAGTGAAATGTGTATCAGATTGGCTGTAACCCTAAAAATGTCTTCAATTTGCCCATCTTTCAGAAATTATACAACTAGAATGATTTTTGCAGTAAATTGCATTATCTTGGGTGGTAAAAAGAGAAGTTTATTACAGCCATCCAAAAAAAAAAATTGTTCGTCAGATGGTTGGGATCATCCAATCTTGTTAGTAATATCCATTAAAAGTGGTACCCCATGAATTGGAATATTGGTCAGCAAATGGGGTGAAGTTAAATTCCTCCAGACTTGGCCAACATTTTTATGAAAGGAAAAAAAATGAAGTTGAAGGAGAACAGAGAAAATAAAAAACAGTCAAGATGAATAAAGGGCAGTGTTAGCATTGACCCTATTGGCTGTCATCCTTATGGCCAAATCCTTTGTTTGAACATTCCATAAACAAACGGGCTCAGGAGTGCATAAGAGAAATCTAAGGTGTTGGCTTAGGGGACAAAATACTTTTTGGTCAAATGTGAAATCACTTCATATGAGAATCTCTCTCTGCTTCATCACCACGTCCATTACCATAGTTGCAGGTGCTCCGTCTTGCCCCCGCCACTAAGGCAGGAAATGGGGTGGGAGATTTGAATGGAATTGAACCCATATTAGTGAGTTTGGGTCATTGATATACGATCCAAACAAAAACAAGTCGTATGTGGATCGATGCAAATTAGTTTGATTCAATTTCAGGTCGAAATCTGATCCTGTTGTTAGGTATTTGGATCAGGTCAAATCCTAGGTTGGGAGTTGGACCGTTACTAAAACTTGTCATTTTTGTGGTGGATCTTACCTGAATTCGACCCATATTCCACATATGGATTGGATCAGATATTCTCATAGGGAAATTCTATTTGCACCCCACAAATTCCATAAGCACCCCATTTGGGTGCTTTTTGGCCAAAAATGCCCTTAAGACCAAAAAAAAAAAAATCCCAGCACCCCTCCTCATCCCTCCCTCTCCACTTCTCTCTCTCACCCTAAAAAAAAAAACCCAAACTAGAAGAAAAAAAAAAAAAAGAAGAAGAAAAAGGAGGACGTCGTCACCGCCACTTCCACCACAAATAAGTCTCTCTCTCTCTCTCTCTCATAGGCCCTACAGCTGGGCTGGCCGTGGGGACTGTAGTAGCCACGGATTGGCTACTACAATCCCCATGGTCAGCCCAGCCGTGGGAAATTTAGAGAGAGATGTGGAGAGGGAGAGAGGGAGGGACGAAGAGGTGTGCTTGGGTTTAAGGGCAGTTTCGTCCAAAAAGCACCCAAATGGGGTGCTTATGGAATTTGTGGAGTGCAAATAAAATTTTCCATTCTCATATGGGATTATAATCATGCGTGGATTCAAGTTGGATCTGAATTCGGATATGGATCATGTTATTAAAAGTCGATGCTGGATTAAACCCATATCTGAATTTGGATGTAAATCATGATATTAAAATCAAATTTGGATCCAAATCTACATAAATTTTACCTGAATCTGCAATCAGACATGGATCAAGAGATTAAAAGTTGAATTTGGTTCAGGATCTATCTATATCGGATCCGTATCTGGATATGAATCATGATATTAAAAGTGAAGTTCGAGAGATATTTGGTAAATTTCTTTCTAGAAATGTTTAAGCAAGAAGAGTTTTAGGTAGAATTGATTTTGGACTGAAAATCTATTTTTCGATAATTGTCGGGAAACAAGTCCAAATTAATATAAAAAAGTGAAATAAACCAAGGTTTAAAAAGAGCCGTTATAACGGTATAACGGACTGGGGGCGTTATAACGGACTGGGGGCGTTACCGTTTTTTCATTATAACGAATTGTAAAACTCATGGGCAAAAATAGAAAATAATGGAAATAACGGAAGAAAGCAGAAAAAATAGCCCTGAAATTCAAATTTTGAAATTTGAATTTCAAAATTTCAAAAAACGGAAAAATAACGGCTGTTATTTTTTCAGCATTTTAATGGTTCATAACGTAATGTGGTAGGTCCAAATCCATTATAACGGACGCTTTTTAAACCATGAAATAAACTACTATAATAAAAAAAAAATTAAAAAAAAAAAAAAAAAACCTCGTGGTGTAGAGATTGGATTGAAACATAACATATGGAGAAGGGGATGAGGTGGTTCAAGTTCAACAACCAAAAACACCATTAACTACATGGTCCTCATTATAAGAAGAGTTCAAAAAATAATCCGAATTTATCAGTGTGGCGGTGGCCTTCGAAGAAAATAACTGAATTGAATGAGAAAAGGAAAGAATTCACCAGATAATTTGGACCTTTGGGAGTCCACACGTTGTGTGCAAACTCTTAACTTGTGCCCTCTTTAGAAATCGAATAGGGTCACTTGGCTAGTGAGAACACATGATTATTAGACCAAATAACATGTTCATAGGCTGATCATTGATCTATGTGGGGCCCACCAAATGCGTAACACATGGCATATGTATCAGGAATGCAACCCAACACGCTAACAATATATTAGAAAAGCCATTTGACACGTTTGTGTTTGAAATTGCTAATCCCCAACTTTCATTGTGTATGAAATTGCTAATCTCTAACATTGTTAACGTGTTGGGTCACATTCCTGATACATTGTTGGCATATTGGGTAGTTGGTATAGGGTGTCATCAACGTGTTAAGGAATGTCTGTAGAACGACATTATCTTTTTTTTCTTTTTTGGTAAATAAGCATGTTTTTAAAGAGATTAGTAACTAGGTGAAGGTGTCAGCTTGCTCAATTGGTAAAGTTTGTGGGTGATGATACCATTGACTTAGGTTCAAGACCCGCCTTAACTGAGTCACTGATCTCTTTAAAAAATAGGCTTACCTATCAAGAAATTTACCTCGTAAAAAAAAAAAAAAAACAAAAACAAAAAAAGTTGGCACCTTCAATAGCACGACAGTGTCCAAAGATAATGATTATCTCTTTTTTGGTATGAATATTTACCGATAGGTAGGCTAAACTTCTATGGGTCAATAGGCTCACATGGCAGCGATGAGTAATAAAAATTGTTATACCTGATGCCTTTTGTGTAAGGTCTACTTTGTTAGATCACGACCCTCCAAATAATCTAGAGTAGAACTTTGTTGACAGATGTCCGTGGATGAGGGACCACAAGATGATTCATGTGGCACACTTTTAGAGATTGTTGATCGTAAGGATGTTTGGCCCAGCCATAGATGGACCTACTGTTGGCCTTAGTGATCTCTAAGCGTTGGATCGGAGTCGTTTTCATGGGTTGATTTTTAAGGGTGGAATTTGAGCATTATTTGGGGTACAAAGATCGTAAGGTTTGAAACTACTAATCAGGCTAGGGAAGGGCCAAACATCGATACGGTCACTGGTCTCTAAAAGTGTGCCACGTGGCTCTCCGTCATCAACGTTGCTAACGGACGTCCTTTAGCAAAGTTCTAGTTCTTCTCAATAATCCAAAACCTGGTTTCGGACGATCTGTTCTCGGAGAAAAACGAGAGGGAAACTATGCAGTCGATGCGCAGATTACTTGCCGTGGGGCACCAAAACCCTAATCTGTGGATTGGAATTAGAAGCTTATCAACATCCGACTCCGCTTCTCTGAGAAAGAACGTCGCATCTCTTCTCGATTCGCTCTCTCTCAAACCAGGTATCCAAGACCCCCGTCCTAATTTCTACAGTTTCACTTCACGGAAAGTTCGATTAATTTCGCTTTAGCCCTAACCCTTATAACGAGTTTTTGGATTCAATCCACCTGTTTCCGTTAAAATCCGGTGTTCTGGCAGATATTTCTACTGATGTGCTTGGTTTTAGTTGTTTTTCTCGTATATTTTTATTTTTTATTTTTCTGTTTTTTTTGTTTTTTCTGTTCGATCTGGTGAAATGCTAATTAGGTGTTTTCAGGATCCGTTTCTATCGAGTTCGTATTTTCTGTTGGATTTTTTTATCCACAATCCAGTAGCAATGTGGCATTTTGGGGCTCACTTAACATTAATTTTGAGGTGAATTCTATGTATTTTTAGTATTTCTCTTACCGATTTTAACTGTTTCTGGTTGTTACTTGTTTGTGGGGATTCGGCTGGCAAAAATGTCAAAGTGTAGGAGGGACGCTAGTACAGAACTGTGGAGACAGTGATGTTGGAAAACTTGTAATTGAATTGGCAAAAGAGCGGAAGTTTCAGACAATAAGCATAATCGAGGACAAGCCTGGAAATCCCGAAAAGATTGAAGAGCTTAAGGCCCTTGGTGGAGATATAATCGTGCCGGAAAGCTACACAAAGACATGGTACTTTCTCCATTTCAATTGTTTCGGTTGAGAAAGCTAAATTGGGTACTAGAAATTATATTAATGATGATACAGAGTCTCTACTATACACTTAATAACTTAGACATAAAATTAAGAGGGAGAGGGAGGGTTAGGGAACCCAGTCCAAGTGGGTTCCTAATGTCGGGGGAGCTTACTGAGGCCTCACTGATCGGATGGATAGAATCATCTTGTTGGGCTGTTTGGGGGGGGGGGGGGGAGATTTTAAGAAACTTGTCTTAACGGAAGAGATGGTTTTAGACAGGATTGAATGTGTTGGGAAGAAAGAATAATAAACAATCAAAAGAACAAAGATGCAAGGATTTAAATTTCGGTTTCGGTGGTTACCGAAATTTAGCTTTCTAGACCGAAATTTGAAAAATCGTCTGAAATTTCGGACGATTTATGTGGTTCACTCTAGATTGAGGTACGTCCACGGATCTCCACTGATTCCACTATGCTCTGAGGCAAAAAAGAAACACTCACAATACAATGAATTATCGTCTCCAATCAACCAAGGTATATATAACTTCAAGACGAAACTAGGGTTTCCCTGTCTCTATGTAAAAGGACGAAAATGCCCTTAAGGGAAAAGGACCTCCCAAAAAAAAAAATTCTGGGGCAATGCCCCCGAATCCCCTCTTCGGACAGGGGGCGCAACCCCTGTAACCCCCCAGCCAGCTCAGCGCAAAGCTGGGCCACGGTGTCGTGCCTTCATTTACTCTAGCACCGTTAGGCTCTCTACGTAACATAACATAATGGAGGCACAAGATTCGTCCAGCCGACCCCATAGAAAATGGGAAAGGCTTATGATGATGATGATGATGCCCTCCAGTGGAGCTTTGCGGTTGGGTGATCCATAGAATTTTGAAACTGTACAGAAAGACCACGTAGGGTAGAGGCACTTGTAGAATTCTAGTAATCCATCGGCTTTTCGACCCTTCATAAAATTTTATACTTGTCAAAAAAAAAATTTGTAGAATTCTAGTAACACTATGGTAGTTTTCCTTCCTTCCCCACAATTCGTATATATATGCTTTTTCATGTTATTTAAGGAACTTGAAATCTTGAACTGATCCCTTTGAAATAGTTTTTTTTCCCTTAATTTAGTATTGGAAGTCATTGTATTATTGTAAGGATGGCAAAAAATTACTGTGAATGCTTAGTTTATACGAGCAGTTACTGTGAACATTTCTCCTTAGGGGTAGGAGCCTGAGCATGTGGCCAACATAGTTAATATGATTGCAAGCTAAATGAATGCTCGATTTCTTATGTATGCCAAGTTTCTTTTGGTTTCCAATTTTCAACCGTTTGGATCACTGATTTTTGGCAAAATAGATTTTGGATCACCAAAAATAGGTGTTAAGACCTTTTTGTGCAAGAAATAAATAAATAAATAAGCGCAAAAAGTGATGATCCAAACAGGCTGCTCTTTAATAGTTAGTACTGTGATGGTCATTATTGTTTCAGTTTGTGATGGACCTAAAGAATGATGGTCGTTTGGCCATTGGGAACCCGGAATTTCCTTGTGCTGGTATGATGGATTGGGAACGGTTCACTTTCTTTGGTCATGCCATTTTCATTTCAGCTTGGTATATTTTACTTTATATGTCAAGATAAGAGTGAGAAAGGTTGTCATAATATATAGTATCTGGCTGTTTGCCTCGGTGCAGGTAGAGGATCCAAGTACAAATGACTTCCCTTTCAACAGTTTTGTTTAGGGTTTCTTATAAAAATCCATTAGTGGTCCCACAGGGGAAGTATCTAGATCACTCTCTATCATGATTGTATGAGGATGATACTTATAGAATAAGCTGAAAATGGTCTCTTGGTTTGCACCACCAAGTGCAAGTGCGTCTATAGCTACTTGATACAACAGATCGAGTAATGGTGCAGGAAAGGAGTAACAGCTGAACTTTGGCGTAACATTTCCTGCAATTGATGAAAAACATGCCCTTATTTTTTAATCCATTAAAGAAGTGGATATGTCGTCATTAGAAAAGTCAAGAAGTGGTTTCTCAAAAGGCGAAGATCTTTACTTCCAATTCTTGATCCCTTCGGTAGTTGACAGAGACTCTAAACATGACCATATTAGGTTTGCAAGGAGGGGAATCCACCTTCCACAAGTTTGCTTTGATGAGAAAATTAGCTTGGTAGGATGGATTTCAATTTTCGTGGTAATATCAAGTTAGTTGATACAATCAGTTTGGCAGGATGGTTTCCATTCCCACGGTAATTTCAACTTTGTGGTTGTACTTATGGCTATTTTTTCATTTCCTCATTTATGGATTTTGTCATTGTTGTCTATATGCATATCGTGATCATTAGAATAAAGTTTACCCTTCTATATTTCCATGTTCAGTTCGGAAGATTTGATTCTTGCATGTGGATTTCTGATGTGATTTGATATCTTGAGTCTGGACACTCTAGGCCTTTTGAACTTTAAGCATTGTTCAAAACTTCGCTTAGTTTATTCGGAAGTGCCCTAATCTGAGTACCAGGTTGCGAAAGTTGGCCGAGTTTTTAAAACTTGGCGACCTGGCCATTTTTAAGAGGTATTGCCAGATTGGCAAGCTAAAGGAGAGCATTTCCACTCGTCTTCAGCTTATCGCCACTATCCAAACTAAGTTTATATTATTTTGTTGATTCTACCATTATCAAAAGTACTGCTGAAGTCTTTATAATTTCGAAAGTAAGGGCATATATATAGGCCTTAGTTTGAGTACTAGGTTGCGAAAGCTGGCCGAGTGTTTGAAAACTTTGCAACCTGGCCATTTTTAAGAGGCATTGCCAAATTGGCAAGATAAAGAAGAGCATTTCCACTCGTCTTCAGCATACTGCTATTATCCAAACTGACCAAGTTTCCATTATTTTGTTTGATTCTACCATTAACAAAAGTACCCTACTAAACTCTTTATAACCTCAGAAGTAAGGGCATTTTCAGTGTGTGTTTGTATATATATACAGTAGTGGGCAAGTGCATTTGCATGCGATTAATGAACACCTTAAGTACTATATTGAAGGGCTTGCTTTGAAAAGTCTGGCAATCCAAGGGGTTGTTTTGGGGATCTAGTATGCTTTCAATGCAAAGCGGCTGTCAAACATGACCGTTGTTTGTCGAAGTTAAAAATGTTCGAATGTATATATTCCTTGTTGCTTGATCTCCTTTCTCTGACATTCCAGCTTGTGGGCAGGTACATGAAGCGCATAACAAGCGAACTAAGCCCTTCAGCAGGTTTGAATTTCAGTGACGGGTACCAAGCAACTGCCGTCTGCAAGGCAGTGGCTAGTGGGGGAACGTTTCTGACATACGGGAAGAAGCTACCCCAATATGTTGCATACGAGGGAGCAGCTCGTAAACCGGTTGAATGGAGTGCGTTCCTCAAGGAAAAGAAGCTAAAAGTGGTGAATATGTAAGTTGAAAGGGGTGAACATGACTTGTGGATTCACCTATTGCCATTTTCAATTCTGACAAGAGGTTTCTTGATTAAGCAAAAATAAAGAGGGATTTGTCTTTCTTCCTCATGTTTCCCTTTTCCCGGAATTGTTGTTGCCTTTGTTCTCCATGGAATTTGCTTCGTTGAATGCAAGGTTACTGTTACTAATGCTAGTGAAAAGGTTCGCCTGAGTGCACTGAAATGGTGGATCTCATCTGACCCTCCGTGGGTGCACTATGGAATCACAGAATGGTGAATTCCATGCCTTCAGCCATTGATGAGCTGCGTTAGAATTGACTGGAGGTCCACATCGGGGTTGTGGTATAGGTATACTGTTGGATCATTTAATCCGAGGGTTGTCACTTTGATTTTTGATCCAAAGGTGACAATCTAAGGTTCACCACGGACCTCAGATCTACCCGAACATTTTTCTAGTTACCTAATTCTGACATAAAATTGTTATTGATATCATTCAAATTGGTAGATTTTTGGTTCAAGGAGCCTTCTAAGGATTTTAGATTTGGGTCTAGATCGGGGGACAACCATTTTTTGACAATTATTTTGGCGGACCCACATAGAAGATGAATCAATGGCTGATTTTTGGTGAGGATGATCTCCTCACCATATAGATCACCCAACAAATATTCAGCCCATTCTGAAATTTCTAACCCAATCAAAAGTGGTTTTCAAGTTACTCGCTAAAAATATACGGTCCATAATTCTTCAACTTCTAAACCAGTCTACGAATATCAGAATGATTTGAATTTTTGTGAGGATGATCTCCTCACCATAGAGATCAACCTCACCAAAAATCAGCCATTGATTCATCTTCTAAGTGGGTCCGCCAAATGGTTGTCCCTCTATCCCGACCCTTGAGATTTTTATTTGTTTCTTGAAATCTCCTCCTCTGAGAGCCTCACACGTCCATTTTGGCCTTCCTCTAGCCTTTGTTTAGCTACACAACTACACAAGTTTTGTTTTTCTCTTCGATAGACCCAGGGCTGTATATGGATCGGGTTGCTCCATCGGATTTGAACGTGCAATGTGAACCCGCCAGGTTATGTCTTGAATCTCTAAATTGGATTTTTAGAATCCTGTTATGCACGGGTCAGATCCGGGTTGACTTAACCACATGAGATCGACCCACTTCTATTGTCTATGTAAGTCAGTTGAATAGGGTGTAGACCTATCACTCGTTGAGTCATACTGGGCATGGTTTAAAAGACGGACCTTACTTTATGAATCGTTTTAACGCAGAAAATAACGGCTATAACGGCCATTTTAAAATAATGACCGTAATAACAAAATTAACGATCATTATTTTATGAAAAAAAGGACCGTTATTTTCATTTTTTTTTCCTTTTTGATCTGTGCGTTAAATTTCGTTTTAACGGAAAAAGGGTAACGCGCCCCGTCTGTTATACTGTTATAACCGCCCCTTTTAAACCTTGATACTGGGTACACATTTTAGATCCGTATTGTTGGGTATGAAACCGATTATTAATCGGATCCCCTACACTATATCTTGATTTGATTATTACCCACTAATTCAAGATCTGTCCCACCAGTAGAAATGATTCTCATAACCACTATAATCTACGGCCCCCATTACCCACTAATTCAAAGATAAGTTAATTTAATAGATCGCAAAGCATATGAGCCGTTGATAACAATGCCATTTGTTTTCTTCTGACCTATATAACCATTTTGGCCCCTTTTTTTTAATTCTTTGGTCTCCTTCTAGAAGAAAATGTAGCAACAGTTGGATTAACTTGCTCATCTGAGAAAAATTACCATGGATGTCATCACATCTCTTGCTCAGATGACCCGTCCATGCATCAATCTAGATTGTTCATCAGGTGGGCCACCTACTGATGGGCCAAAAGCCCCAGAATCATATTGATTGGAGGATTTTAACTCTATGGACCGTAGACACCATAGAATTTCTCATTAAACTGCACTTATTAAGAGAAGAACCACTTGTCCTTGATTAATGGAAATGGGATCTGAATCTGAACTCAAATTCTCTTGTCTGCCTCTATCTAATTAACTATTTAGAAGGAAAGTGAAGTATCATTGACCTTCGCCTACTTTAAGCCCAATATTTTGAGCCCAAGCCCATCTTAGTAAACTTCAAGATCAAGGCCTTTTTTAGAAGACCAAAGTTGTATTGTTGTTCATTAATACATGTAGCTTGCTAGTGTACCAACTTCTATGAAACTATGGAAGTCCCACCAAAGCGTAAGCAAGATCTTAAGCCCAAGCCCACCCTTTGTAGATTTCTCTTCTTTTTTTAATTTATTTGAAGTTGAAGTTGCCCCTCCCAAGTGCCATGTGTAACACTCTTTTGGGCTCACTGACCATATAATTCGGACTCTCTTTGGTGGACCTACACACCAAAAATCAGCTTGATTGGTTATATATAGTTGTTAGATTTAGCATCCAATGACTGTAAAGGCCTTGCCTTTGAGGATATGGTTTTTAGATGGGAGTCTATTATGAGCAGGAGAAGTTAGATTTCCTACTTTGTTTCGTGTTTTTGGAGGTTTCCTCGACCTCGAGGTTGTATGTTCCCCTTCTTCATCAATAAAGCTTTACCTTATCAAAAAAAAAATTAGCATCCAAAATAAAGCTCAAATCGGACGGCTAGAAAATTGCCCCATTAAAATGCTCAAATCAAACGTTTAGAAATTACCAATCCAGCTGATTTTGGTATGTAGGTACACCAAGAGGCGCACCGAACATTCATGCGTTAGTGAACCCGAAAAGTGTGCTACACTATCACTGCCAAGTGGCATTTGGAAGGGGGGGTTGGGGGAACAGTATACTTGCACTCTACGTATACACGCACTCGTATAGAAATAAATATAGCCATTTTCTTTGAGAACAAAAGGAGAGGATTATTAATGAGTCGTGCTACCCCACAGGTGCGGTTGAAGGCATTGATCGTGGATTTAAAATCCACGATCTACGAGGCAACAACTATTTTATCCTTTGCAGGTGTTGTCTGATGGACCGTGGATCTCTTGAATCCAATTGTCAATGACCTCAACTGCATCATTAATACATGTCCGTTGTTAATGTAATTAGTTAAATTTTGATCGTCAAGTAGCTATTTTTTGGGGGGTTGGGCTCAGGAACCCACCTTTTTCTGACCCCTCTTGGGAGTTGGGCTCTGGGCCGTGGATTTCGAGAATCAAGGCCCAGAGTCCAACTCCCAAGAGGGGTCAGAAAAGGAGGGCCTCGGAGCCTTGAACCATTTTTTTAGGCTCAGGCTCCGAGGACCTCCTTTTGACTCCAAAATTTTCACCCCACATTTTAAAGAATATAGAATGGGCCTTTCCCTCGAATGTGTTTCTTTTAAAATTTAATCCATGGGCCTTCGAGTTCAGAAGCTTCAGCCCAAGATTAGTTGGGCCTCACAGCACACAGAATGATAAAGGCCTAATCAAGTCTGTGATGATTATAATTTATAATTTAAAGAACCTCCCTAGTCCCAAATCAATGAGTCATCCCATAATGAGAGTGGTGTTTTCGTAACAATCCACAACAACAGGGACCTAACAGTAATTTGGGACACTTTCTCCGTTTATTTAAGCAAGAACTGATGAAGATGCTCGTACTTGACAAGGAAACTGAAAATGGAGAAGCTGAAGTCCTCACTCTTCTCCCTCTGGTTCTTCTGCGTTCTCGTCTTCTGCAATGGAATTGAATCACCCCAATTCACAGTTCTTCACTCTGAATCTGATTTCGAAGTCAGACTCTACAGAGAATCTTCGTGGATGTCGGCTCCCGTTCGAGAAATTTCGTTCGAAAAGGCCACGAAAGAAGGCTTTCACAGGTAATTTTAAATGCTTATCAATATTTTTCTTTGATGGATTGTTTAGAATCCAAATGAAGAACTATGGTAATTTCCTTAAGCTATAATTGGCGGGAATTTGCTCGGATTATTGGCGTCGCCACGATCCGAAGCGGGTAATAATTGCTTCTTAGGAAATTGGAGAATAAGTTGAAGTTCTTTTTTCTTTCTTAGGGTCCCACTTGTGGAATTCGAATATATGGAGTTTTGTTCAGTTTGGAGAATCAAAATGAGGGTTTCCGGAGTTTTTACCCATTTTATGTCTATTATATTGGACTTTAAGCAATTGTATGAGATAGTTTTGAGCTTAGTGATGAAACCAAATGTTAAATTAAGTTTATGCGTTTGATACCGATTCATTGAAGAATAAAAATTCAAATTCAAGCTTATTTGGAGTTTTTTTTTTTTAATTTTATTTTTTGGGGAAAATTATGAAGGTTTTGCTTGGTTCTAAGAATTAACCCAATATTTGATGTGTTTGATTACATATTTTCTGCCCTTTTTTATTGGTTTTGAAGAAGTATGTAAGTTCACTTTTGAGCTAAATGGACCCACCTGTGGAAATCTGGTCTATGAAGAGTTTAATTACTACACCAAATGTGAAAATTGGAAATATGTGTTTTTCTTGGATTCGGAGAACTAATAATGCAAATTGTTTTTGGGTCTAATTAGGGACTAACCCATTAAAATATAAAATCTGCTTTCTATCAGATTCTGGTAGGAATCCACTGCATTTTGTGTGGTTTGAAGAACAAAATTGAGGTTTCTTTTGCAGAATGCCTTTTGTTTTTACTGGAAGTTGAAACATTGACGCTCTTGCACAGCACATCTGTTTATAAATTTTTGTTAGTTCATTTATTTATCTATTTAATAATGATACGTTTTAATTACATGGCAGAGACAGGAATTCCTGGCAAGATAAGCAGGCAATCTTTGAATCTCCAATGTTCATTAGGAAGCAAATGATTTAGTGTTGGATATTTTATGTTAATAACATGGCATTGCATATTTATAATAAGGCTCCATTACAAAGAATTTGTACCCTCAATATGTTCAATTGAATTCATCAGAATATCATGGAGCCAGCTAAGTTTAGAGCGCACCATTTTAATCCTCTAGAGTGAGATTGTGAGAGGCCATATTCATCATGGGGTTATAGTGCTAAGCAAGGCCATAAAAGAGGGAAGGGATTGCACTTAAGCTTGAAGTTGAGAAGGCATATGATAGGATGAGTGGTCGTTTTTTTATACAGATATTTGTTGGTATTGATTTGAGCTTCAAGTAGAAAATGTCCTATCTCAGATTTGATTAATGGACTTTTTCATGATGACTTATCACTGTTGTTTGGGTGATCCACTGACTATATATATAATGTCACGCCTCTGTGGGGCCCACACGGAGATATGTTAAGGGCTGATTTGATCTCCTCACCATGGAGATCATCCTCACAAACAATCAGCGCATGCTGACATTTCTAACCCCATGAAAAATGGGTTGATATATTTACTTTATTAGTCTTGTTGTTAAGGTGCTTTAGTTAGTTGGTCCAAAACTAAGTTCAGCTACTTACAATATTTATGGCAGCGTCATCTTTATTGAATTTATTTTTTTCAGGACTTGATGGTAAGGTTTCTTATGGATATGTTTGAGCTGTGATGGGGGTCAAGGGACAGTGGCACTGTTCTGCTCAAAAACTTGCTTCATGGCTTTACACCAACAACTCCTTTGAGGTGGTGATTGTTGGTGGTCTGTTGTATCACATGGCGATTAGTTATCCTGGTCTACTTTACTGGGTAGGAAGATTGAATGACATGATGTTTATCCAATATAGAGGTTTAAGATTAGATCAGCCGCGTGGAAAGATTTTAAACAATTAAGGAATGTTGAACGGCTCATCTGGTCAGTTGGAATGAGGGACAGACAAGTAGGGGTTTGTTTGGATGAGGAGTTTGGTTCTGGCCACTCAGACCCACCCCATGAAAACCTTAATTTCATGCTTGGTTGAGGATGGGATTGAAAACATGGACCCCACTCATTTGGCCTTTCTGACCTTTTGCACTAACACTTTGGTGCAGCTTGCAATTCGGAAAAAGAGGGATTACCCTCCATGTGGGCACTTACACATTTGACCTTTCTAGATAAGTGTTGAAACTTATCTGCAGCGTTCTTAACCTCCAACCCTCTATATCCAATCAGGTCCTTAGGTTTTTTCAGCGAACACTTCTAGAGAGATGGTGATGAAAGGAAGACACTAAGGAGGGTGGTGGAGTAGGGGAACGATGTTTTCCAGTTCCACTGCATACTTTTAAGGGGATGCTGGTCAAGGCTGACTCAAATACTCTGTCTTTTTGTTGAAGGGGCAAATATTGTAGACGGGAGCAGAATATTGGGCTAGAGAGAGAAAGAGGGAGGGCTTTGATCATTGGATGGATTGGAGATAAGTCTTTGATTTGGTGGTTGAGATGAAATTTTTTTGTGGGGTGACGGTCAATCTGTTTTGTTTTGGATTGTCCTGTGGAATGCACTGTTGGGTGGGACTTTTCCATGTTTGGTAGGTGCTGGGGTGATTGCAAATATAGGATTTAATGCTTTTAGAAGACGTGACTGGAGGAGTTAGATCTCTAGATGTTGCAAGGTCTTGCCATGTTATGATTGTGAGTGTTTACCATGGTGAAAATATGTTGAATGGGGTCTACGCTCCAGTCGATGAATTTGGATGTGATTTGTTTTGGTTATGATTCTGAGCCATACTTGATGAGGTCTTTCTATAGGATTTTGGTAGGTTTTCACTTTCATCCCTCTTAGTGATGTTTGGAAAAGAGGTGTTTTGGGAATAGATGCCAATTACATGGGATGCTGAGTTACCGAACCCCTTAACTCTATATTCCCATGTGCCATGTGCCATATATCTCCTCTCCAAAGAAGAATGAAAAAGATGCCGTTATCATGTAAAACTTTACCAAGTGCTCTTGTGCATGAATCCCAGCAATGACAAAAAACAACAATAATACAATCCTTTTGGGGGTATTAATGTGCACAAGAATCTCATACAAATCTCTCTTAACATCTAAATTGCACTCTTATTGGACTTGCTAGAAATACAAATGCTCTTGCTTTCCTTGCCACTTTATTGCAATGTTGTACTACTCGTGTATGTGCTAGTCAATCTGTTTAAAGATGCTTCTTTTTTATTCAATTATTTGTGATTTTCAATTTCTTTGAAATGATGAAAGTTCTATTGCAATCCTTAAAACACATATGTAGACTCTCAGGTTGTCCTTGGTGATACTTACTCTTGGTATTGCTCTCCTCAGGATATATCAATACATTCATGGTGCTAATTTAAATTCTTCTCAAATTATGATGACTGCTCCTATCTTAACAAGCATCATCCCAGAGGGACACGAGTCAGAGAATAACGTGAGGTTCTATATGTCCACAAAATTCCAGGGGGGCCCTCCCCGTCCCCTTCCTGAGCTGAATTTGCAGTTTAGCAAGTGGGGAAGTCATTGTGTAGCAGTTAGGAATTTTTCCGGGTTTGCCATGGACAACACTATTACTAAAGAAGTAGAAGCTCTAGCTACCAGCTTAGGTATGCAGACAGGAAGTTCTAAAGCCGTAGAGAATAAATACGCCTACACAGTTGCTCAGTATGATGCCCCATCTCACGTTTCTGGACGCTTAAATGAAGTGTGGATGAGTGTTTCAGGGTTCACAAGAGAGGGATGTCGGTCCAATCAGGGAATATATTGACATAGCCATTATATGATGCTTGTTTGTATTTAAGCAGTGTTGGAGGTTGTGGGTTCTGTCCTTGTGCATAGGTATGCAGACAGGAAATTATACAGCCTTAGAGAATAAATATGCCTACACAGTTGCTCAGTATGATGCCCCATCTCACCTTGCCGGACGCTTAAATGAAGTGTGGATGAGTGTTTCAGGGTTCACAAGAGAGGGATGTCGGTTCAATCAGGGAACATATTGGCATGGCCATTATTTGATACTTGTTTGTATTAAGCAAAGTGTTGGGGGTTGTGGGTTATGTCCTTGTGCATAGATGTGTCCCATTGTCAATTTCAAATGTTTGAAACAACTGGGAAGGTTTTTAGGGTCATTTTGCAGTCTTGTTATCCATCAGTAAACAGGTTGTTGTTTTTGGGTGTTCGATGTGTGGTCTTGACATACATATCAGAATACTGTAAAGAAAAGTATATGTTAGAATATTTAACTTAGAGGAGGACACATGGACCCCCACCAAAATACTGATGAAGAGGGTTAATCCGATGGTGGAGATGTCAACATCATTTCCCAGTCTGTGTGTTTTTTGACTCTTCAGTCGTTGTTGCTTCCTTTTGACCTTTACAGAGTGGTTCTCATATTTGGCTTTTCTTGAAAGGGGGAAGATGCAAATCAAAGTGGAATAAAGGCACCCCCTCATTTTATTTTACTTCCAAAACAAGTACCTGCCATGGACTTGTTTAGTGTCCTCCCTACGAATTAAGGTAAACCTTTTCTGGTGAAATCATCAAACTTCCACTGTACCCTTCTTTCCCCAACATTATCACAGACATTACCAACTTAGTTCAGATACTTGGAATTTTGATCAATTTATACTTGGGGTGGTGTTTGGGTTTGGGAGCAGGGAAGCAGACATCTTAAAAAATCTCAAGTACTGACACTAGTATGGATCTACATAGTCATATAAATATGCATATATTATCTTCGAAGGTAAATAAACTATCTTTTTTTAGTGTTTACGTTCGTGGAACATTAGGCTAGAATATCTAAGTCTATGAAGTACACAAGCTACAAATACCATTGAATTGATTTAGGTTGGTCATGATGGAATGCGATTTAGTAGGCAAAGGTTCCCACACCATATTGGATGAGTGCAGGAAATAAGATTCGTCTTGCCACTTGGGATGTTGAGATTTTAACAAGTAAGAGCTTAGAGTTAGTGACACAATGAAAAGAAGGAGAGTTAACATATTCTGTTTACAAAAGACAAAGTGGCAAGGGACAAAAGCTAAGAAAATAGATAGTTACAAACTTTGCTACACTGGCGAAAATAAAAATAGAAATGGGTTAGGAATATTTGTAGATAAAGCTATGAAAGATAAAGTTATGGGAATAACAAGAATAGGCGATAGGCTATTGTAATAAAATAGTGATAGGTGAAGAGATTATTAACATAATTAGTGCTCATGCACCTTAAGTTAGATTAACCGAAAGCATTAAGAGACAATTTCGGGAACATATGGATGGATTGATGTAAGGAATTCTTGATTTAAGAGGATATTTATAGGAGGGGATTTAAATGGGCTTGTATAGAAGGAAAGTAGAGGATATAAAAGGGTGCATAGAGGATATGGGTTTGGAGAAAGAATGAAATGAGAAGTGTAATCTTTGAATTTGAGATGGCATATGATCTTGCAATAGAAAACACATACTTTAAAAAGAGAGATGAACGTTTAATTATGTTAAATTTAGAACAAATTGGAGTCAAAGAGACTTTTTTCTACTTAACAGAAATGAATTATCAATGTATAAAGATTGTAAGGTTATTCTAGGATAGAACCTGACCATACAACATAGGATAGTGGTTTTAGATGTTCGCATCAAGAAATAGAAAGGAATGAAAATAAAAGTTGCCCAAGAATAAGATGATGGAATTTAAAAAGGGAAAAAGTGATGCCTTTCATTGATAAATTGGTAAAAGAAGAAATGTGAAACGTAGAAGCAGTGACTACGGTGATGTGGGATGTAATGGCTAAATGTATTAAAAAAGTAGCAAAAGAGATCATTGGGAAATTTAAGGGAAAAGTCATATACACGAGGAAACTTGGTAGTGGAATGATGAGGTTCAAAAGGGCATTAGAGAAAAGAGGATTTATTACAAGATTTAGCAACTAGCTAAGATAATGAGAACTTAGAAAGATAGAAAAATGTTAAAAGGAAAGTGGTAGTGAGGTCAAATATAAATCATATGATAGTCTATATAATAAATTAGGGACAAGAGAAGGTGAGAAAAATGTATACAAGCTTGCACAAATAAAAAAGAGAAATGCTAGAGATATAGATCGCGTTGAATGTATTGACAGTGATGACCAAAAAGTCTTAATGAAAGATGAAGAAATTAAGGCAGTGAAAGACTCATTTTCATAAATTATCAAATGAGGATAACATACATACTTTTGTAGAATTAGGGTATAAGATGATGTGAAAGCAGCTTTAGCTAAGATGAAGTCAAGTAGGGCATTAGGACCAAATGATATCCCAATGGAGGTGTGGAAATGCATGAGAGGAATTGGATTATCCTATTAAGTTATTTAACAATATCTTAAAGACAAGAAAATTGATATATGAATGGAGAAGTACTGTAGTTCCTATATATAAGAACAAAGGAGACGTATAGAGCTACACAAACTACCTTGACATCAAACTTATAAACTACACTATGAAACTATGGGAAAGAGTGATGGAGCGAAGATTAAGGCAAAAGGCAAGAATATCTGAAAACCAATTTGGATTTATGCCAGGAAGGTCGACCATTGAGACAATCTTCTTACTTGGACAAATGATGGAAAAGTTCAAACAAAATAGGAAGAATCTCCACATGGTCTTTATTGAGTTAGAAATAGCATATGATAGAGCCCTTAGAGAATTAATTTGGTGGGCATTGAGAAAGAAAGGAGCCTCAAATGGAGATATTGACATCATTAAAAATATGTATAAGGGAGATAATACAAGTGTTAGAATAATTGGTGATGAGACAAGTGAGTTTCCAATCACAGTGGGATTACAACAAGGATCAACCCTAAGTCCATACATAGTTGGTTTAGTTATCAATGAAGTAATTGGTTTGGTTTGGAGACTCATCCCCTTTGCCATCTGTTGGGAGGTTTGAAAAGAGAGAAATCTTCGTATTTTCAAAGATAAAGGGGTGGATGTGGAGAAGCTCATTCTGAAGATTAAAGTTGCTGCTTATTTCCGGGGATCAGTCATTCCTGAACTTCAAAATTTCAAATTTGAAGACTTCATGTGCCGGTGGGGTCGTCTGATTTTCTAATTGCTTTTTGCTTGTTGATTTTAAGAAGCCTGTTGTTTGCCTTGTCGCGCCTTGTTTTGTTAAGGAAGTCGTTGTATAGTTTTTTGGGGGCCTTTTCAGCCCCTCTTTAATTCTATTTTACTGATTGAAAAAACAAGTAATTGCTCATATCAAAGATTTAAGTCCTTTGGTGTATGTTATTTGCAAATGACATAGTATTAGTTGACGAGACTAGGGATAAGGTAAATGCAAAACTAGAACTCCGAATGAATGCTTTGGAATCTAAAGGCTTTAAAATAATCAAACCAAGACAGAGTATATGGAATGCAATTGTAGTAAGGATGCACATAGATATGATCCGCCAATTAAAATTGACAACCAGGAGATACCTCGAAGTGACCAATTTTGTTACCTAGGTTTTGTTATTCGTAAGGAGAGATTGAGGAAGATGTTGCCCATAGAATTAGAGCGAGATGGCTAAAGTGGAGATGTGCTTTTGGAGTGTCATGTGATCGACAAACTAAAAGGAAAATTCTATAAGACGATAATAAAACCGGCGATGTTTTATAGAGCAAAATGTTGGGCAATCAGGAAACACATGTTCACAAAATGAGTATAGCCAAGATGAGGATGTTGAGATGGATGTGTGGTAAGACAAGGAAAGACAAAATTAGAAATGAACGCATTCGTGAAATATAGGAGTAGCCCCAATAAGTGACAAAGTGAGGGAAAGTATCGATTGAGATGGTTTGGTCATATAAAACGAAGACCAATGACAACACCAATGAAGAGGAATGTGCAAGTCGAAGGGCCTAAAAGGGCGAGGGGAAGGCCAAACCAAACGTGGAGTGAGGTTTTGAGAGGAGATTTCAATAAACTTGACTTAACAGAAAAGATGGCTTTAGACAGGATTGAATGGAGGAACAAGATTCGTGCAGTCGATCCCATACCATTAAGAAAAGACTTATGATGATGATGATTAAATGAGCATAACATAATGAACATAAGACTATATGAAAATACTAGGGAGAATAAGAACATACATAGTTTTGTAGAATTAGGGTATCATAGGCGAAAGCAACCTTAGCTAAGATGAAGATAAGTAGAGCTTTAGGACCAAATGGTATCCCAATAGAGGTGTGGAAATGCATGAAGGGAATTGAAACAAGTGACTTCCAATCATAGTGGGATTACACCAAGGATCAGCCCTAAGTCCATAGCTATTTGCTTTAGTTATGAATGAAGTAACTGCTCATATCCAAGATGAGGTCCCCTGATGTATGTTATTTGCAGGTGAATAGTATTAGACAAGACTAAGGATAAGGTAAATGCAAAACTAGAACCATAGAAGAATGGTTTGGAATGTAAAGGTTTTAAAATAAGCCAAACCAAGACAGAGTATATGAAATGCAATTTTAGTAAGGATGTACATATTAGAGTGGGGTGGTTAAAGTGGAGATGTGCTTCCGGAGTGCTATGTGATCAACGTGTGCCAATCAAACTAAAAGAAAATTCTATAAGACGACAATAAGACCGACAATGCTTTATAGAACAGAATGTTGTGCAATCAAGAAACAACATATTCATAAAATGAGTATAGCCGAGATGAGGATGTTGAGATGGATGTATGGTAGACAAAATTAGAAATGAAGGCATTTGTAAAAATATAGTAGCCCCAATAAGTGACAAAATGATGGAAAGTCGGTTGAGATGGTTTGGTCATGTACAATCAAGACCAATGACGGCACCAGTGGGGAATGTGCAAGTCGAAGGGCCTAAAAGGGCGATGGGAAGGCAAAAATGGACATGGAGTGAGGTTCGGAGAAGAGATTTTAAGAAGCTTGTCGTAACATAAGAGATGGCTTCAGACAAGATTGATTGGAGGAATGGGATTCGTGCAGCCAACTCCAAACCATTGGGAAAAGGCTTATGATGATGATGATGGAATATGGTGGTTGTAGTTGGTGCCACGTGTAAGAGGTCGGGAAGCAAAGTAAGAACATGATTGAGAATGCAGAGCAGCACTAGCACTTTTTTGTGGTTATTTGCATATATGTATTTTTGTTTCCAAGTATTTATATACATGTTAGTTGTATTTTTAGTGCTGCTTCTGTTTTTCTAAACTTGTATCGTTTTTTCCACACTTCCAACTGTAATAATCCATGCCCCGTGCAAAATGCCCTCCATGAACAACTGCTTTGGCTAATCTTGTAAGCGTCCACGTACAAAATTTAGGGCCCTCTATATATTTTTTTACTTTGCCGAATATCAGGAAACATAGGGTATGGTTAAACACATGAGAACCACCTTGAATGCACTTAAGGTGTTCAAGATTTAGTCTAGAACCTTGAATGGACATTTAAGTCTTCTGAACAAATTCCTTTCGGCCAACTCTGGAGCAGGCGGATGGTATGTGACCCTAGTGATCTAGATTCAATTTGGATTCCCAGATGCAGGACAGAGTGAAGGGGTTGATTAGCAGAGATGGCAGCAGCTCCGAAATTAGAAGTGTGATCCTATCTGTTTCTAGCCTTCCTAGGAGAATCCAAGTGATGGAACTGGAATTTATGCATAATTCCGTCATAACCATGTATTTTAGCAGTAATCACAAGAGTGGAAATCCCTTTCTGGATATTGTTGAAGACATGGCTTCTTTCACCTACAAGAATCATCTCAATATGCTGAGTCTTTTCTATTGTTCACCTCACAGGTTGTTCCAGTACATCCAAGGTGCCAATTTGAACAACTCTCGGCTCTCAATGACAGCTCCTGTCTTGACAAGCATCGTCCCAGGAGCTGGCCCCCTCCACTCGTCAGCCTACTTTGTTCGATTCTACTTGCCCGTGAAGTTCCAAGGGACACCACCCCTTCCCCTCCCTGAACTGAACTTGCTACCCGACGCATGGGCAAGTCACTGCATTGCAGTCAGGAAGTTCTCTGGGTTTGCGAGGGATGGAAACATTGTTGACGAAGCAGAGAAACTTTCTATCAGCTTGAGCAGGTCTCCATGGGCAAACTCTACTTCTTCAGAAGGTAAGTATGCTTACTCGATTGCGCAGTATAATTCCCCATTTCGGTTTATCGGGCGTGTCAATGAAGTCTGGGTGGACATTGACGGATCTAAAACTGAGGGTTGCCAATCTAGTGGTGTAGCTGCATACTAAAAGATTGAACTAATGCATCTCACTGTGTGGTCATCTCTGTTTGTACGCATAGAACATTACTGTATATTTCATTAAGAACTTCCTTTTTATCTCCTAAAAAATTTATCTCTGTATCCGATATGCTCATGGGATGCGAATGTGGACACAGTCTTTTCAGATTATACCTTGCTTTTTCTTTTTTAGTGGTCTTAAAAAAAATTATGTCGGCGGTCCCGACTCTTTTTATTTATTTAACTAATACTAGCAAAATGTGTTATGGGTAAAATGTGGTCAAGCTTGAAAATTAGGACCTATGATATAATTGAAAGCAGAAAGTCAAAGTCAAATCTGGTCAAAGAACATGTGATAAAGTAGTGACAAAGGGGGGCAAAAAAAGGGTTCTCAGTCAAGACTCAGTGAAGGGGTACAGGGTATGAGTCGTATGACAGTTGATTCATCCAATTTTATAAGTTAAAAGTCAACCCAGACTGCATATATTTCAAGAAAATAACAAAATAGTCAAAAGTCAGGGTTTTGAAGATTTTATGGACGGGTCGCTGTACGGGCGCCCATGTCTTTCAGGTGGGCACCCACAATGGACAAAAATGCCCCCTCCATTGTGGGCAATATCGTGATAGATATATTAGACATGGGTCGGGCTCCCCCTTGACAAATCTAGATCTGTACAGGGACACAATATAAGCCACGTGGCACACTCTTGCAGGACTCTGACCGTATGGATGTTTGTCCTATCCCATGGTGGACCTACAAACCAAAAATCTGCCTGATTAGTGATTTATAGGCTTTGGATTGGACTTATTTTCATGGGCTGATCTCAACTGTGGGAATTTGAGCAGTATTTGAGGTACAAAGATCCAACACTTATAAATCACTAATCAGGCTGATTTTTGGTTTGTAGGTCCACCATGGGATAGGACAAACATCCATACGGTCAGAGTCCTGTATGAGTGTGCCACGTGGCTTATATTGTGTCCCTGTACAGATATAGATCTGTCAACGGAGCCCGACCCATTAGATAATAGACATTATCAGAAAAGTATAACAAATGCAATTTAACTATCAATATGTACTTTTTTTTTTCTCTTAGATTAAAAATACGCAAGTCTTAAAACTTTTCAAAATAGGTGGGTCTTCAAGACCATGGTTGTGTAGCTTCAACAACCTCATCTTCACTATATTCTACTTATGTTGGCTCTTCCTGAATTGGAGGATTGCTCTCTTGCTATGTTGCATGGCGTGAGCAACCTGCTCGGGTAGTGCAGAGTCTATATCTTGATTCGTACACGAGGTTCAAATTCAATCTTTAAACAAATCTTTTCCATTTAAAATGGCATCAATGTGTGTGCATTCATAAAAAACAAACGCAGCCTAAAGTCCCTAAATCATGCACTAGTATTCTACAAGTATCTAATTATGTCAATAGGAGGAGAAATTTTTTGATCCTCAGCTCTTTTTTTTTCACCTGGGCGTCTCAAGACCCACCTAAAAAAGAAAAAAATGCTACGTAGCTTATTCTTAGAGATCAATGACCGTGTGAATATTTGAACCATCACTAGATATACTTACGGACCAAAAATCAGCCTGATTGATGGTTTTTAATTGTTTGATTTGAATCTTTTTCATTGGTGGATTTTCAACCATGCGATTCAAGCATTGTTTTAGGGTGCTCAGATCCAACGCCTAGAAACCACCAATCAGAGTGATTTTTGGTCCGCATGTTGACCTAGAGATGGTTCAGAACCATACGGTCATTAATCTCTAGAGTGTTCGCCGTGGCGTTGGCCCGGACGCCAGGATAAAAATAACGCCAGATCAGGTTTTTTTCCTTCGATATGAGCTCTATTATTTATGAAAATCAGAAGATGGAACGGCTCGCTAAATGGATCGGGGATACTTTAGGTTGCTGTGTGAAGAATCTAATGGCCTATATTAGCAGAATCAACCGGAGATTTGTTGCGCACCATGAAACCAACACGTTTAGTAAGTGTGAGCTGGTTTCGCTTGGTATAACGGCGCACGTTAGTTCCACCCGCGCTTTTTATTTTTTTGGCTGAAAGAGGGAAGCGGCAAACCGAAATTCGTCGGAGTGGTGAAAAAATCGTACAACAGAGAAAGAAGATCATGGCTCCTTTTATCATCATCATCACCATTTGCATCATCACCACCAATCACTCGTACCAAAACCAGAAGGCCCACCACATCCAAACATCACAATCGTCGATAACCAGAAACCCCGTCAGCACCACACATCATCATCATCATCATCATCCACCATTTACCATCATCTTCAACCATCGACTCTTTCTTACGCAGAATCACTAATTTGCTTTTTCGTTCTTCTTCTCTGCTTCTCCTTGGAGCGAACAGAGCTTCTCCATTGCTATGAGCTCTCTCACTCTCGTTCCGTGAAGTATTTGATTCTGCGAATTTTTTTTTCTCTTCTCAACAGGTGAGTTGGTTTCGCTTTCTCTTCCTGATTTTCTTTACTTAGGGTTTCTGCTTTTGATTCTCTTTTAACTGTAATTGCTGTTTGCTATTCGTTTCTCTCTCTGTTTATCGGTAACTGTTTTGATTCGGTGTGCTTATTTTGCTATTTTTCTCGGATTTTTGAGTATTTTATCGTTCAAATCTACTTCTTAGATACAACACTTACTGTCTCGGTCTTGGATATCAGATGGATCTTGCTTTTAAGGATGGGGATTTGTTTGAATGGACTACCGTTTACAGTGAATTATTATCTCTGTTAGGGTTTCTCTCTTTGGCTCTGGTGATTTTGATCTACTTCTCCTGTGGTTCTCAATGGGCTTTTTAGGTCACAACCGTTTGTTTAATTTTGGTGAAAAAACACTCTTGTTTGTTTAGAACTTTTTTCTGTAAGTGCGTTTTTCATGGATAGAATTATCATAGTTAGCAGAAGATGACTCCGCTTTATGACTTCTGTTTTTTCTGTTAGTTTTGTAATTTCCACTTGTGCGTCTGCATAAAATTGTTTTTCAGGAGATTATTGTGATCTAATCGTGGTCATTTCAGGGTTAAACTTCCCCTATGGAAAGGTCAGAAAGTGTGGATTTTGATTCTGTAAGGGGTGCTAGGAAGCCCAGAACATTTGCGTCCAGGAAACCTCGAACTGGATCATCCCAGACATTTCTTCCTGATTTCAATCATGAGCTATTATCTCCATTGTCTTCTTCCCCTTCTGAAACCCGGGCCACTACTCATAATGGAAGCAGCTCTGAGAATTTGAGCAGATTTTCGAGTGAAGAAAATGATTATGATCGAGGGGTGATGAGGAAGAAGATTGAGAGGGAAGGAGGATCAACAGATTGTTATCGATGGGAGCCATCCCAAAATCGGGGGAATTGGATTCTCGATCAAGATTGTGAAAGGAGTGCATGTGACACTAGTGTCGCCGTGGAATATGATGGTGAAGGTGCAAATGATTTGAAAATAAGGGGAGGAAAGATAATTGTGGAGGATACATGCCAGCAGAAACGAGGGAGAGTTAGTGATGCATTGAAGCAGAACCTTGATGTTGATGATTTTGAGAATCAAAAGGGGGGAAATTCAAAAGGGGTGAATGTTAAAGGACAAATTAAGGCTAGTTCTAGTGTTAGATGCAGTGAAGGGGCCCTTGCTCCTGCCAAGACAAGTGGTTCTGATTGGAGAAATCGGTTGGATGTGCATCTCTTTGAGACTAATGCAGATAAGCCTCTTGTGAGAGCCAAAAGATCTCGTGTTGAGTATGAATTTCCTGAAGCTGACTCAGAACTGGTGCATCAAACAGGTGACCCTTTGTCTCAGGAAAACAGGCCCACTAAGGTAAAGCTTAAGGTAGGAGGTGTCACGCATACTATACATGCAAGTCATAATGGGAATTCCAATGCCACAAAGCATCAGGTTCCTGTTAGATCTTCTTCAAAGCCTCCTCAACCCTCTTCTGATGTTAGACGGCAACAAAGGCTAATATTCAAGGTCCCTCTCTCTCTTGTATAGATATTTATAATAATTGAATTTAGTATTTGTCGCTCATCATGTGCCAACTTTAGCCAGTTTGAAGACATTACTGAAGCTCACTCACTAGTTAAACTTTGTTGTTTTCAGGAGAACATGGATGAAGAACAGGAACAGCATCCGAGGATAGAAAAACAGGGGTTTACTTTATCTAAATCGAGGACCGACGGACGTAATTCCAGAGAGGGCTCAAGAAGCAAAAGCTCAGAAGAAAGTGCATACTCAAAGAGAACGGATAATGATGTTGCTGATCTTGCTTCCTCTCAGCCAGTTCGTAAGAGTTCACGTGTTCCAAAGAGGCGTGTGCTGGATGGGGAACGCAATGATGATGATAACGAAGATGAGGCTTTATGTCGCAAGAACCGGGCCTCGAAGAGAAAGACTGCTAACAGTTTCTGTGGTGAAGTTTACGAGGAAGAAGCCCCACAACGCAGAAGCGCACGTATTCCCAAAAGGAAGGTACTAGAAGGGGAGTATGATGATGAAGATGAGGATTACTATACCAGTCGACGTAGTGAGAAAGGAAAAAAGAAACAGGGGGAGGAAAAAGTTTTTGGTGATGTACTTTGTGACAATGAAGAAAGTGCTACATCAGGTAATGAAGATATCGGGAACTCAGATCTTGAATTAGACGTGAAAAAGAAAAAGAGTATAAAACGGGAACTTGTTAGTTCTTTGGATAATGATAAGAAGGAAGTTCCCCTCACTGCAAGGCAACGGGCCCTTCAGTCGGTCAAGGAAGCTGGCCCCAAAGCTGCTTCAAAACTTATTGAGCTTCATGTTGGGTTGCCCCAAACTGGGCAAAAGAGTAAGTTTTCAATAACTTTTGGATCTAGGACCAATGTTTTTCTTCTGGGAACTTTGCTTTTCCTTCTATTCCAAATTGTCCTCTCCGTTTCTTTCCTTTTGGATGTAGGACAGATTTTTATAACTTTGTTTTGAATATGTCCAAAGCAGATTGACCAACGTTTTTCAAGAACTTTTGTCAGACCTGGGTAATTGGAGGTTCATATTTAGTAGAAACAAGAAAACCCAGAAACATAGGATTATAGGATAGGAATGATAAAGACCCCCATTTACTGTAAATATGGCTTTATTTGTGCAATTTTTATTCTTCTTTCATAGCAGTTCTTCATGGCTTGGTGAATGGGCACAGGACATTGGAATTTAACTTAATTGTGCTCAGATTTACAGTTTGGTGATACTTAATAAAAAAAATGTTCGGTGGTAAGTTAAAAGCAAGACATTTTTGTATTTCAATAATTAAATAATCAATTAGGTATTCCTCTTCAAAAATAAATGAAGCAGGAATGAACTTGTAATGCATGGAAACTATTTGGAACTTCACAATGACCCAATAGCAAAGAAAATGATTGTTGTTACCCAGAGGCACAAATTTCCGCATCTCTCGAGATCAACTTGTGTTTTTCCCTCTTATCTCTTTTTCTCTTTCCAGCAGTCAACCAGTTTAAAATATTTTACTCTGATGAAACATCCATTTTTGTGTAGAACAAAAAGAGAAAATCCCTGACTTGGAAGAACAACTAAAGAAAGCCGAAGCTGCTCAGAGGCGCAGAATGCAAGTGGAGAAGGCAGCCAAAGAGATTCAGGTTTGTTTTACGGTCTTCCTCTCTTATCATGTAGTCCTTTCTGGAAAGTAGGAGCCTTATGAGAATCTCCTCCTACAGGCTGAAGCAATAAGGAAAATCTTGGGTCATGATTCAACTAGAGAATCACGAAGAGATAAGCTCCGCAAAAGGCATACTAAGGTAATTCTTTTATTTGTCCTTCCTCAACGATTAATCTTTCAATGTACTATATAATATATATTTTATGTTAAGATTTTCCTTTATTGTAATCTAGGAGAAAGCTGTTGTTTCCATGGGTCTCGGGTCTAATACTGTCCGGTGGGTAATTGGACCAACTGGTACCACTGTATCGTTCTCAGAAGACACAGGGCTTCCTAGCATATTCAATTCCACAACTTGCAGGTTAGTGATTTCACATTTCCTTTACAAATCCATGCGAATATGTTGATCATACAAGCACTTGGAGATATCTGTGCTGAGGACATTCCATTTCTTGCTGTATCAAACACGTCTATGTCCACTCTTGTTAAACACAATGTGACATTCTTATTAAGACTAACGATTAGTTTACCTGTTTTTTTCCTTGTTTTCAGCTACTATATATACTGTTAAATACATTTTTTGATTAATTGTGAGCATGTTTGAATGTGCACTTCAAAGGATATGAACCACACATGAGTGGCAAGGAAAGAGAAAGAAGGGGAGATAAGTAAATGAATCTGTAAATCAGTTCTGGATTCAGATTCCAGAAAATCCTTACATCATTTACTTCTAATCAACTCAATGTAACCTCAGCTCGTTTTGCCAGTTATGCCATCCAACTTTAGGTGTAGAAAGTGACGCAAGACAACGGCTCATTCTGCGATTTCTGGGACAATAGGAGAGGGTGATAAAGAGAGGGGAGATGAAAAGAGAGAGAGAGAGAGAGGATAAATAATGGTGGGAATCGCTCCCTTGGCCTCACGCTAAACCCGCAAAGGGAAAAATCATGTACAAAAGCATGTAAATCATCTTCAAGATTTTTTTATGATTCATTATTCCTTCCTAAAACCAAAGGATTACATCCTATTTATAAAACTCTCCAATTGGACTTTCTTAATTTTTAATGCAATTGAATTTTCCTAATTCTAATTAACTAAAATAAGGAGCTCCTAATATTGCAATCACTCATAAAAGCCTAATTGGAAACAGAATCTAACTTTAATTGGAAAAATCCTATTTAAACTAAAAGTAAAGAAAGCAAATCGTCATGGAGCCCACTTGCTTGACCAGGCACGGATTTGGTGTAGTGGTGGACCATCGTGGTTCAATGCTCCCACATCAAAGAGGCTAAAACTGAAAACTTGTATTTGTCTTTAAATTTTATGAACAGTGAATAGGGAAAGGCAGGTCCCCTAGTGGGTTTAAAAGCCCCTTAAAATGAGGAAACGGTTTCCTCACTTCACACATCTCTCTCTCCCTCCCCTCCCTTCCTATACAACCTTCCGAATTCCATCTCATCTCTCTCTTTCTCTCCTCCACCTCTTCTTCCTCACTCTACAATCGTCTTTCTCTTCACAACATACGGGATGACAATGTGACAATGCAAAATCATTCTTTATAAAATTGTGTTAGATGAACAATATCTGTGCTACCCCGGTTTAGGGTTTCCTGTTATAAGGTCAGGGGAAAGCCAACTCGTGATCAGAGGAGTGAGTTTCCATTTGAGATGATTCTGACATTTGCTTTGGATCAGATGTGGATGGGCACATGGACACACGTTTGCTCTTAGTTTCAAAGGATATGAATCACACATTGAAATTCCCTTCTAACCACAATGAATGTCCTAGAGGGGGTGGTGGGGGGGGTGAATAGGACAAAGTTCAAATACTTAAAAGTTATTTACGGATTATAATTAAAGTCCAGTTCAAATCCCAGTTCGTTGCAATCACACACGTTCACATCCACGAAAATAATATATCAAGAGACAACCACAATATATAGTAGAGATACAAGGATAAACAATGCAAACCACGACACAAGATTTATAGTGGTTCGATGTTCACACACCTACATCCACTGTTAAACGCTTAACACGAGCAAGTTTATTATTCAATCAAATATTACACTCTTAAACAATCGAATAACAACACGGTTAGAAATCTACTAACCTACACTTTCAAGAGAAGGTAATCTCTTGACACCAAGTTACGCTCTTGGCAAGTACCCACAACACCTAGACATGAACTAGGGTCAACAAGTCGAGTGGCTACTCAACTTTAAAGGGATTGATTCACTTTAACTACAAAAGATTCAACTTGATGTGATGTGATAGTAAACCAATGCCTCAAGGAGGCTATCTAAACAAAGTACTTACCTCTCTAGATGAAGAGAAGAAATGCGGTGAAGTTGTGGAGCAAGCTTCCCTAAAGGTGCAACTCAAATATTCCAAGCGATTTCGTTGACTCGTTCTTGAACAGCAACAGATGTAGAAATGCTCCAAACGTACTGACCAAATCTCCAAGATAGTTACTCACGTGGTAAGAAACGAGCAGAGATTTGGTCAACCACAAGTGACTTGTCAATACTAATAAAACTCACAGAAATAATCAGCTTTTTTAATCAGCATTTTTGTGCCTTGAAAGTCACAAGATGTCAATTGATAGACTGTGTCAACGGTCAAAAATCGCCCAGAATGGAAGGAGCACGGTCGATCGAAATAGGGTCGGTCGCCCGTGCTCAAATGGGCGGGGGAGACCGAGGCAACTTCGGTCGGCCTCAGTCAAGCTGCTCATTAACACTGGCAGAGAGCTTCATAACAGGGGCGACCGTAGAAGTGTCGGTCACCCAAGTCCTCTGACTGATCAATATGACAGAAAGGGTCAAAGAACGGGTGCCCGACATAGTTTCGGTCGCTCGAAGTCCTCGATCGACTGACTCTAGTTCGGTCACCTGACCCATTGAAATCTCTATGATTTTAATAATGCATATCAACTTATCTAAGTACGTTCTTTCTATTACGTGCACTAAAGTATTAAAGAAAATCTCTTAACATATGGTACAAACTACACGGACTGTTAGTGTGGGGGTTTGTGTGTTCAACACTTCATATAAGTGTCGAACACCTACACATGTCTATGTCTTTGTTACATAGCTTTTGAGATATGGTGAAGAATTCACTAACTTATAGAGAGTGGTAATTGAAAACCAGTATAGTAGTACAAATCGTGGTTGGGACAAAAATGCCGTAGTTGCTAGAGTTAGCGTGTGGAGAGAAATGCCAAAATTCATGAAGACTTTATCAAAGGCTTTAATTACAAGGTTGGCTAGGGGAGAAAGGAGAAGATTTTGAAGGTTATTTCGCGTGGTGAAACACCTCCTTTCCATAGTTTCCGGACCTCAATGCTTCAGTGAACTGAAAAGATGTTCTTGTTAAAGGGTCTTATGATATCGAATCGGGAAGAGTTGCATGAAATCTTAACTTTAGGAGAAATTTAAACGCTCGGGAGGTGGACATCCTTTTGGGCTTGTAGAACAACTCGAATAGACTCCTTTGGAGTTTCTACCTTGGGATTCATATTAATGCATATGTTGGGCATTCAAAACATGGCTTGGTCAGGATTAAGCCAATTGCTCAATTGGATGCTGTTTGGTGCTGCAAATATGCAGTTGCAGATTCAAGATCAGCTTACCTGTCAAAAAGGGACAAAGAAAGGCTCTCTCCCATTAGCTCCTTGCATTGTTGTTTTCTCTGTTGACTTCTCTTTTATTTAATCGTTCACTCTTTCATTTCTCTTTCCAATGTGGTTGGATTTTTGTTCTTTTCTTTTTCTTTACCCTGATCTTGTACATCAGATGAATTATATGTTGTAATATTATTTTTCATTTAGATAATGCATTTATGATTGCCATGTCACAATCTCTTATATTTTTGTTGATGCTCTCCCACCTTCTTGGAACATATATTGTTGTTCTTGCCCAAATCTAATTAAGTACAATCATTGAGATAATAGGTTTATGATCTTGAGCTCAACTCTGTATGGGATCAGGTATCCTCCACCACGGGAGAGATGTGCAGGGCCTTCTTGTACGAATACATACAAATATAGGGACTCCAAGTCCAACCTCCCTCTCTGCAGTCTTCAGTGCTATCGAGCCATTAACGATAAAATTCAACCCGTCACAACCTGCTAGTGTCTCAGTTTCCTCCTGCTTTCTCATCTGCAATGAGCACCATGTTAGTATTTGTAACTGTAGAAGGGTGAGTACTTCTGTTCTTTCCATTTAGTTCTACCGCATCAAACAGGAAAAAATCTTTTGTTCTCAATGTGAATCATATATTCATGTATATTTTGTAATTATCATCCACGTAGTGGAAATGAGGTAGGTAGTTTGGAATGCTAATTGTATTTCTTTCTTGTGTCATGTCCTGATGAAATTGTTGAAAAAGTGATAACGTGCCAAACATGTAAAACTGGCTCTTGCATCAACTAGTGAATAGGATTCCTCAATGATCACCCTTTCCTTTCAGATCCATAATCCTTCTCATTTATTTTATTTGTGCACTTATATGGCCTATAATATACCTACTGAATGATATATATGCATATGAAACATATAAGAAATTCTGCAACACAACATATAATTAACATGAGCCAAGTTTGATGTCTGCCATAATGTTGAACTGTGATCTAAGAGGTTTCCAAAAGTTATTTGGAACATCATGTACAAGGAAATAACTTTCACGGAAGATTTCCATTTTCTAGGTTACCGACAAGAAAGAATAGATATATAGAAAAATGTTAAATTTCACGAAATGTTTCCATACATGTCGAAATATTTTAGTATAAATATATATTATTTCGGTTGAAATGTTTCGACATGTATGAAAACATTATTGGTTGAAAGTAGAAAACATCCCAGTTGAGCTCAAAACCACCACAAATCCCATATTTGATCCATTTAACCCATTTCCATATATATATATATATTAAAAAAAGATCAATCCATTGTAGTAGCTTTTTTGGTTCGTGGATTGATCATGAGGACGAATCGAATCCCGTTTTGGAATTTTTTCACTGTTTGGGAGGTGGACACCGTGGCAACTTTGCTGAATCAGATTGAAGGGATCTAGCTAGCTGAAGGAGAAGAGGACAAGAGGTGATGGAATCATGATCCCAAGGGGAGATTGTCGGTTAAATCCTTCTATACTTCCCAACTTCCCTCCAAGGGCTGAGCCAATGTGCTTTTGTTGGAGTTTATGTTGTACACCCATGTGGGTGTCCATAAGTGGGCTGCGTCCCACTCCCCACGTGGGTTCCTTTATTCGCTTGTAAGCCACTTAACCCACGTTTAATGTTTGTAGGGGTTTTTCCTCATCATATATATATATACATGAGTGAGAGAGATTAAATTAATAATTCAACCTCTTCACTTTCCCACATCTTCTCTAACCCTAATCTCTCTCTTCACCTTCTTCTGCCTCCATAACTATTCTTCTTCTTCTTTTTGTAAATCTTCCTCTACTAGTTACGATCTAAATCACAACATGGTATCAAAGCAGGAGTTCCCAGTAGGTCGCAGATTCGAGTCTCGGCAAAGTGCTAAGGGGGCGTGTTATTGGAGTGTGTTGTGTGATTGTGTGGCCAGCACTCCACCTCCGTTAGACCCGTGGACCCTTTGATATACATAGTTACGCCTCCCTCTAACAGCTTAAGCTTTTAGAGTAAAGTGGTTGTCAACTGCGTTTCCTGCCAAGCGTTTGTGGAGTAGTCCCATTCCTTACAAGGCCACTTTCTTTACCTGGTGTGCTTTGCTCGATAAGATTCTCTCCATGGAGAAGCTTAGAAAATGTGGCTTTTAGCTCCCAAATAGATGCATCATGTGTCATCGAATCGAGGAGACCACAAACCACATGCTCATTCACTGCTGCGTGTATAAGGAGATTTGGGAGTGCTTCCTTCTTCTATTTGGGATCATGGGTTTTTCCTATTCGGTGTTTGACACTTTGTCGGATGGAGCTCTAAGGCTTTCTCAGCTAACGGTCGTATACTGTGGAGGATCATCCCGTTTGCCATTTGTTGGGAAATATGGAAGGAGAGGAACCGTAAAACATTTGAAGACAAGGAGGCCCACATCGAGGGGATCTGCATGAACATCAAAGCCATTCTTTACCACTGGGGTTTTGCCATTCCCGAGCTAAATCATTTCAGATTCGAATATTATGTTTTCCGGTGGGACTGTTTAGTTTCTTAATTGTATTTTCCCCCCTCGGGGTTGTCGGGTGTGGGGCTATTTTCGGTTTCTACTCTCTTCCTCTGCTCTTTGTTGTACAATTTTTGTTGGGCTCCCTTAGCCCTCCTTTAATATACATCCTTTTAGTGATAAAAAATAATTGAAATATATATGTATAAAATTTCTTGCTACAAATAGATAGATTAGGTGTAAATGCATCAAATCTATGAATCTATGATGCAGTTACACTAGATTTGTGCACGGATTGAAGATCATTTAGAGTGAAAATTTGAAATTTGGGAAAAACTCCAATTTCATAGTGCATAAATTGATTATAGGTTGCATAACTTAGCCGTTCTACAAGTTGGTTGAGTTAAACTTTCTTCCAAAAAAATATTTAGACATTCAAAAAATTAAGTAAATATTATAAGTTAATAGTAAATAGTTTTTCAAAAACTATACATAATATTAAGACATTAATGTAAGTGAATAAGGATTCACTAATACCTTGATTTATGATTTTTATAATTAGCAATTATAATGTATTATGGTTTGATAGCTATGAGTGTGTTTTTATGCTTCCTTTTTTTTTCATCATTTCCCGAACTTTCTATAAAAATTTCACAATATTTCCATCATTTCTGCATTATTTCTATCACATCCACGAAAAATGTATTATGTTTACACTGGTCGAAATATTTCCATTTCGAAATAAACCTTGAAACCTGAAATTTATTTCCTTGATCATGTGTATAAATGTTGGTACTAATGTCTCACGGATACAACATAAAAACACGAGTCTCTCTTAACTTTATCTTCTCTTCTGTTTTATATGTTTTATTTCTCTCCTTGTATATAATACATAACTGTTGTATTCTTGTGGCCCGGAAATAATCAATCACCCTTCAAGCCATCCTCTTCATAGCTTGTATACCTGTTGACTTCTCTACTTTATCTGCTGGTGAGAAAGATTTTTTCTCACCCAAGACCAAATTCTTGAGAATTTCTCCATCTGTAATTTCATACTTGCACTAGCTCGAGCCTTGGCTTGAGCTGGGGTCTCTTCTTCAACAGTCACTCGTGCTGCAATCCAGCCAACAGTAACAGAAAACCAAGTATGGGTCAGTAACCCGAAAAATGCTCGATTCACTTTCACTGGGATGAAATGGGAACCCGTCTATAAAGGGCATGGTTTTAGACATTGCAGAAGTGCATTCAGGTGGGACCAACCTTATGATGGGACTCATCTAGGACGATCGTCACTCATATATATTTGTCATGAATATTTATTACTATGTGAAAGACTAATTTATCAGATGGCTAGAATTATGCATTTGAGTTAGTCTTTGACCTAGCAGATCTCTGCGGTGGGATCTGTTAATACCCCTGATGTGGCATATTGTGTTATATGTTGTGTATATACTATCAATTATTTCGCCAGACTGATACTTCACATTTTCCCAGTATTTAATAAGTCTGAGTGGATCCACTGCCAACTGTTGTTAATCCTGTCTTTCCTCCTTGCTGCCACGCACAAAGAAGACTTGCAGTGAGTTGGATGGCCCCATTGATATTGACAGGTAGGTGAGAGTTATTACCGTTTTTTTGATGGTTGTGATGATCCTGCTGTTTCAGTTGCTTGTTGAAGAACTTGGCTGCCATGAAAACATTTGAGGGCCTTTCCCACCCTCCTCCAAACACGCCATACGCCTCTTTTGGTTGAGGGCGAATGAGGAATTCAAGCGCTGCCAACTCTTCCCTGTCCACCCAATGGATACAATTCACAGGACAAGATTCCACTGATACCTGTCAATCATAGTAACCCCCTTTCATCATTTTCCTTGTGTCGTTTATTGAGGAAATCTACGTAAAATTAGGTATATAAATGGCACAGCATGTACTCATGGCTCAAATGCAGGCGGAGTGATGTCCCATATGGGTAGCACCTAGGGGATCTCCCCCAGTTGACTTGACCAGGTGTTTGTAGCTGTCAGATCATCACATTCTTTTCAGATAATCGGAGAAAAGAATACTGGAATGCTAAGATCCTTCGATTGGTTTTGTTTTGGTAGCTGTAGATATTTGAGATATTGACATCTAATGGAGGATCCAAATCCTACGTGTACACCATCTAGGAATATACTTTTTATAGACTGTAAATGTAGCTCAAGTTTTACCTCAATATTTTTGTCATCATCTCCGAATTGTACTTTGACTCGTGCACATCCGAGAGAGTCATCCATCATGAATGTGTTACTCGCATGATGCACGCATTCTCTGCACCCTGCCACCAAGCCAAATGCAGACTTGTTACGAGAGAAATTGTATGCCTCAGGACAGTGCATGTCTAGTTTTTCAGGGAAAAAACTACTGTGGTACATTTTCCATCTACTTGAATCATTCAATTGATAGGCCTCATGCCCGATCATTTGAGAAATTTGTCCTAAGAGATCTCCCAAGTTCAAAATGGAATTAATCTGATCATTGAGAAAAACTTCCCAAAAAATAAAAAAGCAGCCAACACTGGCCCAGAAAATAGCCACAGGTCTGATCAGGTTGGATGAGATCTTCCTACATTGCACCTGGCGAGTTGGGTGTGTGCCATGGGTATGTATTGGTCAGGAGAATAACCTATGCATGCATTTTCATCAACAAAAAGAGCTTGGGATCTCAAGGGCCCTTTCCATGAACTGTAACCCAAGCCAGAGAAGTCCCTCCCAAAACCACCTCTCACTTTGCCAATCGAAGCATCATATTCTCTTCTCAAATTCTCTTTCATCAACACGCCATAGGCTTCATTCAGCATTAGAGTATACTCATGACCCTGAATCAAGGATGGCAGTACAAGCCAGAATATCAGGAAATACTTGTAAAAAATATAAGATACCACCCAAACTTAAAATACCATAAAGACGAGAAAATTAAGAAACGTTAAAGAAAGACTCGGCCGAGTCAACTCGGGGCAGCTTAACTACTTTCTGAACCATGTATTATGCTACTAAAGCAAAGATGGTGATAAGAAATTATGGATCATAACGTAAACAAGCAGAAGTCGCCAGCAGCTAAATCAAGGGACTGAGATCAAGTGGGCTTTTTTTTTAAGTTAATAATAAACGTTTATAATATAATTTTTTGGATATTTTAAGAAAGCCCAACCTCTGGGCCTGCAATATCTGGGTGATGTTTCTTCTGCAACTTCCTGTAAGCTTCCTTGATTTCTTGTGTATTTGAATCAGCAGGAACTCCAAGCAATTCATAGTAGTCCTCTCTTCTGACTCTCTTATCTGTCCTTTTACAACACCTGATTGCGGTAGATTTCGGCCTCCATCTACCGAACACAAAAAACAGAATTCTTAATGATGGATCTCAATTGGTATGAAGTTCTTGAATTTCTTCAGCACCCCATTAAACAGAAATACAGTTCAGAGAGCAACTTACCTTGAAACGAGCTTGCTTGCTCTGTTAGTGAGACTATATTGATCATTCGAGTTCAAATTACTAGAAATTCAAGCTAGAGATGTAATTACCTTGAAATGAGCTTGTTTGGATGGACATAGTGATGAACTCGGGTAGATTTTGATATTGAAAATGGCTGAACTGAGCTTGTAGAGATCGACATACTTTTTTTTCCTTCTCTGCTTTGGTGTGATAGTGGAAGAAGATGATCATTCAGAAGCTATATTGCAATTTTGGGAAGGAGTTCATTGTGTGTATGTACTAGTATAGTTTAACAAATTGTCCTAGCATCTTACACCGAAGTCTCCGTGAAATATGAATCTCGAGGTGGAGGCACCTGCAGAGCACAACAGGTTTGAAATGCTGGGATAAAGTAACCGAAACATGTTAGATTTCCCTGATTTTGATGTTTTTGTCTTGGGAGCTAGATATTTCTCCAAGATGGAGGGACGACTTTATCAAAAGCTTGGGAGGAGATATTTCCATTCTGAGAGGACCAAATTAATTGTTAAGGAAATGGGCGTTTTGTTGATATTTCTTGGATGAAGACTTCGATGGATGTGTAAACTAAAAAATCTGTGATGCAGAATTCTGTATTAGTAGACATCATGATTTAAATTTAATATAAGATTTGGGGCATCGAACGATGTTGTCCACATCTAGATCGCCAAATGTATCTGTTCTGCCAAATACTTCTCCACTCCGACCATGGATCTCATCCGCTATAACTCGATGCAAATCTCCAATGATCCCCTCTGCATCTCTCATCACCCGTCTAGTAGGAAATTTGAGAAGAGTAGGTGTTGACGCTAGACTGCATCATTGCCTACAAACAATACATTAAATGTTAGAAGATCGAAAGTGATTATTTTAAACATAAAAGATTATATTACCAAATGGATAGACAGAATGAGTAGGCATCTTCATCTCAAGAAAATGCACTGAAGCAGTGGAATAATTTAACAAAATCGTATGAACTCTTACTTGCCTAAATTGGCGATTTCTAGCAACACAAGTGCCACCATGCTTTTGTATATGGAAACACTACTAATTGCAATATCATCATGGCGAGTCGAATTATAGCATTGGAAATAACCTAATTTGGATAAAACCACTATCACACGATTCACATCAGCACCAATGAATCAAACATGGAAAATGACAAACTTTAACCTAAACCTAACAAGTGACCGTGGTTCTCTCCCCACTTATATTCCCCCTCTTATCTTATCTGGCTTTCATAAAGAGTGGCTGAGATCCATTATGCTTCATATAAATGGCTGAGATTAACTCCCACCCAATTTTGACAAATGCTTTTTCAGGGAATGCCGTGGGCACGGACCACCCACTAGTCTATATAACAAGTGACAGTGGTTGTCTCTCCACTTATAGCCCCTCTTATAGGCTTCAATAAAGAAGGGCTGAGGTCTTATCCCCAAACTGGACAGTGGATCTCAACCACTCACCCGATTTTGGCAAATGCTTTGTTGGGGATTGCCGTGGGCACGGGCCACCCAATAACGGAGCTAGGAAGGGGCCAGGGGGGCAGTTGCTGTAAAACCCTGAAAATTCCTTAAAGGGTAATTTTGTTATTTTGATATATTATAGTATTTTGGGTAATTTAGTAAAAATCCCCTGTTATTCAAAAGTATTTCGTGTTACTCCCCTATGCTTTTGAACTTTAGTAATACCCCCTTTGACACACCCAACCGTCGTGGACTTAGATGGAAAAGTTATAATTAGTATAAAAGATGATTTTGCCCCTTATCTATTTGTAGAGATGAGTTTTCAGAAATCTGTGGACGATTTCTGAAGATAGTACAAACTGCCTCTGATTCGAAATCAGAGGCGGGGAAATGAGTAAAACTTCGGTCACAGTGGGTCACAACGCACAATACGAGCCACGTGGCACACTCTTAGTGGATGCTGACCGTATGGACGTTTGGTCAATCACTAAGTTGACCTACAAACCAAAAATATATCCGATCAGTGATTTCTAAGCGTTGGATTGATGTTATTTCATGGTTGATCTTAATCGTAGGAATTTGAACATTATTGAGCGTTATCTGGGTGCAAAGATCCAAAGGTTGTAAATCACTAATCAAGATGATTTTGGTTCGTAGATAAAGCTGTTAAGAAAGATATAAAAAAACAAAACAAACCAATCTTTGGTTTTGAGTTGTTAAAGCTCTAGAATTCAAGGCTTGAAACTTGAAGAAATCTTTCTGGGTTCTACTGGATTTTAGTGTTTTATTGTGGATTTTGCTCTTTTGGGTGGCTCTCGAGAAGCTGCCCACTTACAATCGTATAAAGAAAGGTATATTGACAGGAGCAAAGGGTGATCAGGCCAGAGAAATTGAAATTTGGAATCTTGGATTTCAAGAGAAGATGAAATTATTAGAAGGGTAGAAATCAAACTCAGCAGCAAGAAGTGCTGCAATGGCCACATCCAGTGGAGGCTCATGTGCCTCGATCATGTCTTGATATCAAGGAGAGGAGGGAGTGATTGAGACGGAGCCGTCGGAGCAAGTAATGGTGAGACAGAGTTTGGAGCGGAAAGAAGAAGGAAAAAAAAAAAGAAGCGACGAAGAAAATAAGGGTAAAATCATCCTTTATATAAGATGTGACAGAGGGGGTGTTGTTGAAGTTCGAAAGTACAGGGAGTAACACAAAATATTTTTGAATAGTACGGGGGTTTCACTAAATTACCCTAGTATTTTTTATTTTATTTAACCATTAAAAGATTATATTTGACTTTATGGAAGTTTTGAAAAAAAAAAATTTTTTCAGGGTTTTCTTTTTGGTGATCTTCATATGGGGCCACATAGGCTTAGTGCGGCCCATGATTTGAATACTATTTTGAGACCCATATATGTGCATTATAATTTTTATGTTTATTTTATGATTATTTTATTAAAAATATTTACAAACTTATGACTTTAATTAATTGCTTACGTTTTAATGTATTATGAATAGTTCATGTTTATTTAAGTGCTTATGTAAGTTTCCAATAAATGGGTCGAGTTTTCAATAAATGAGCCGAGCCATTTAGAGCCGGTTGTATTTTGAAAAAGGGTTCAACTACATTAATTGCGAGTTGAAAATGCACTGAAGCAGGGACGACCCTTGTTAGCAATCATCCGATTAATTCGCGAATTTTATGTTTTTTTCAAGAAAAGTTTTATTCGTCTGAATATTTGAATATTGGTATGTAAGTCCAGCTAATTTTGAAGGAGATATTCTTAGAATCACATGAGTCATATCTATAATATTATAAAGCCAAAACTAGGGTTGCCATCTACCTAGCTTCACTTTCTACCTCATTAATACTAAGAACTAAAAAAGTTTATTAAATACCTTCTTACCCCCACTTACCCATTCTCAAGCAATTATTACATTTTCAAGCCCCTTGCAACCACTTAATTATTTTTCAATATACAACCTCATTGCCTCACACGTTTACACCATGCTCAACAACGTTATCACGTAGGAGGTCCACATGGCACACTCTTAGAGACTACTGACCGTGTGGATGTTTGACTCATCCCTAGGTAAACCTACATACCAAAAATCATCTTATTTAGTGATTTCTAACCTTTGGATCTGATTACCCCAAATAATGCTTCGCAACAATTAAAAATAAACCATAGAAAAAACTCTAATCCAATGCATAGAAGTTACTAATCAAGTTGAATATTGGTATGTAAGTCCAGCTAACAATGGGCCAAACATCCATACAGTCAGTGGTCTCTAAGAGTGTACCACGTGCCTCATAATATGGTCCGTCGTCAACCTTGATGAAGCCCCTATAATCATTCACATGCAGTGCACGTGTCCCTTAGTATACTTTCATTTTTTGGTCTTTTTCTTCTTGACTTTTTGGTTCCTTCGAGGTCTCCTAGATCTCCATCTTGACTTATAAAAAAAAAAAAGCAGTTTCTGACTTTTTGTTCCTCCGAAGTTTCCTCGATCTCTTTTATTAATGCCTCATCTTGCCTTATGAAAAAAAAAATGGAGTAAAACTTCTATCACAACAAATTGTAAATCACACAATCACAAGCCAATGAGTTCTCGGCACGTACACAAGTGCTTATGTAACGTAACTTTTGCTTTGAAGCGTACGTGCCGAGAACTCATTGGCTGTGATTGTGTGATTTGCAACTTTGTTGTGACAGAAGATTTACTCAAAAAAATGCAACTATGCAATAATTAAAGTTAGGTATGTACTATCTTAGTAATGAAAACTAAAATATTTGAACCGCGCGCAGTTTGGAAAATTTTGGACACTTTCGTGGACCCAACGGAGTCACGCAAATCAAAGGCCGTCATCAATTTATACGTTAGGAGCACGTGATTTGATAGGAGATTTTTTTTAATTAGCTTCAGTTCCATCCTGTTCTCCTTGCGGTCTATTGAAAATTCGTTGTGTGGCATACCCTATCGGGCCCACTGACCGATGATTGATTGCCCAATCCTTGATGGACCCACACCAAAAATCAGCCTGAATTGTGATCTTTAGCCGTTGGATTCAAGCATTTTTCTTGGGATAATTTCTGGCCGTTTGGCTTCATGCAGTTTTTGTACATATTCAGATTGAATGGTTAGTAATCACCCATCACTCTGATTTTTGTTGAGCAGCAAATATTTCAGCTATTTAAATCCACAGTAGGTCAGCTTCTACGTATTGTGGAACACTCTTAGAGACCAATAGCCGTATGGATGTTTGAACCATCCTTAGGTGGACCTAAAAACCAAAAATCAGCCTGCAGATTGGTGCTTTCAACCGTTAGATCTGAGTACCCAAACATAATGCTCGATTACACGGTTGATAATCAACCCATGAAAAAGACTGAAATCAAATGGTTAAAAACCGCCATTCAGACTGATTTTTGGTCCATAGGTCCACTTAGGATGTCCAAATTTCCATACTCCCCCCTGAATTTGAAAGTAATTAGTAGTACACCCTTATACTTTCAAACTTTAGGATTATTGGCATCATGGTTTTAAAAACGGCCGTTTAAACGGTAACGCCCCAAGCCCGTTTCCGTTAAAACCGTTTAAACATGTTTTATCAGTTTTGAATAAAACGGCCATTTTTTTGTTTTAACAGCCGTTAAAATTGTTTAAACGGCCATTAAATCTATTTAAACAGCCATTTAATTCTGAAAATTTTTGTGAAAAAAAACGGCCGTTAAATCCGTTAAATTCCTTTTTTTTTAATTTTTAAATTTCAAAATTTGAATTTTAGCACCATTTTTTCTGTTAAAATCGTTAAATTCCATTTTTTTTCCTTTTTTCCATTTTTGCCCCTGGCCTTTTCAATCGGTTTAAACGGTAACGCCCCCAGTCCATTTAACCGTTAAAACGGCCTCCTTTAAACCTTGATTGGCATAAATTTTTCATGAGTTGATTTTAACCGTTTGAATTTTGAGCATTATTGGCCATAGCGTCAGCGACCACACACCCAAGGCCAAGGGCATTTGACTCAAAAATGCCTAGCCACGATTGGAGAGGCTTGCTTACGTGGCAGAATCTCGAGAAGTAACGATTGGGGATGCTCTAATATATCTATACCCTCGTTTTGGCTTTAAATAGTAATAGTCTAATAGATGGATTCCTTGTTTTCACGAGGTAATTACTTGTGCAACTCCATTAAAGGGTTGCTTGCTAGCTAGTCCAAATCATAAACTGATCATCGCCATGGCTACATCGCAGGTTTCTTTACAACAAGAAGACAATGTGACCCAAGAGTGCAAGGACTTAATGTCGTCCCTGCCAAGTGAGAAAATGAGGCTCGGCACTCATTTATATCTATACCAAGGGTTTTGGTACGATCCCAGTATACTACAAAGTGTGTTAGCATGCCAACGACTCTTCCAAGCCCAAGATACTGATCTACTTCTTGTGACCAATCCCAAATCAGGCACCACTTGGTTGAAGGCACTCGCTTTTGCTATCGTGAACCGGGTGCGTTATACTTGTTCTCACCACCCTTTGGCCTTTGCTCACTAACAACCCACATGAACTCATCCCTTTCCTGGAGCTTTCACTCTACATGGATAACCAGGTTCCTGATCTCACCATATTTGAAACTCCGAGGCTCTTCTCCAGGCATCTCCCTTTGGTGTCACTGCCGGAATCTGTTAAGGACTCGGAGTGCAAACTTGTCTATCTCTGTAGGAACCCTAGAGATACCTTTATTTCACATTGGCACTTCATAAACAAGTCGAAACTCGAGTCTCAAGGAACCATTTCACTAATGGAGGCCTTAGAACAGTTCTGTGGGGGAGTTAAATTTTATGGGTCCTTTTGGGATCTTGGAAGGAAAGCTTGGAAAGGCCTCAAAATATATTTTTCTTGAAATTTGAGGAGATGAAGGGACAACCCAGTCTTCATTTGAAAAGGTTGACTGAGTTCTTAGGATACCCATTTTCCTTAGAGGAAGAGCGAGAAGGGGTGGTGGAGGAGATATTAAGGTCGTGTAGTTTTGAGAATTTAAGCAATTTGGAGGTGAATAAGATTGGAAAATCGGTACGCATTGAAAATAAATGCTTCTTCCGGCGTGGCGAGGTCGGAGATTCGGTGAATTATCTCACACCTGAGATGATAGAGCAATTGGATAAGATCACTGAACAGAAGTTTCAAGGTTCTGGTTTAACTTTTTAAGTCTCTTGTTGACGAGACTTGGTTATGGGTTACGTTTACGTACGTACGGGTTGTATTTTGTTTTTTATTGTATGCATGCATGCACTGGTTGGCTATGGTTGTTCATCTGTAGGCTTGGTGAATAATCCGTGCTCTTGTGTTTTACAGTGTAAGAAATTTGGAAGTTAATAATATTATGTTATTGAGAGGGAAAGAACGTTTCAACAGGTCGATTTGGGCACCAATGTAATATGTAACTAGAAGCGGAATCTATATATATTGTGTGTTAGCCATTGGATTCAGCCCATCGTTCCTCCTGGAACAAAGATGGGCTGAATTCACCTATCTCTTGGGAGAACAGTGAGTTCGAGGAGTACTGGGACTCCCTATTGAGCTCGGTCTCTGGGGCTCCGCGCCATCGTCTTCAAGGAAAAGAGGCAGCTGTGGTGCGAAAGATCAACCACCTGGGAAAATCCCCAGAGACCGGCCTCAATATATGGAGTCTGTGTACTCCTCTTGGTTGAGATACATCAACCCCCTATCATGTTGTGACATTTGAGGGGGAGGTCAACGGTACCTGGGAGAAAGTTTTGATTCAAGCTATTTTTTTGGACACTATCAAGAATGCCGCTCCCTAAGAGTGTGGTAGGGGTCCATAGGTGTGAAGTCGATTGCCGTTAGAGTTAAAGGCTCACGGGATCAAATCGCAGAATGAGCTTGTAGGTGCGAAGTCGATTGTCGTTTGAGATCACGGGATCGAATCATGGAACCCCCCAGGGTGTAATGTCGATCATAGTATAAAGGCTAAAGTTTGCCTTCTCCTGACAATATATCTTTTCAGGAGGAATTGCGGCTTGAGGCTTAGTAAAAGATTTTAACAAATGGTATCAGAGCTAAAGTCAATGGATCGAGTCACGAGAAGAGTATTTTTGAGGGAGGGATTATTGGGGGTCAATAATTCCACTCTCTAAGGGTGCGATAAGGGTCCGTAGGTGTGAGGTCGATTGCCGTTAGAGTTAAAGGCTCACGGGATAGGATCGCAGAATGGGCCTGCGGGTGCGAAGTCGATCGCCGTTGAAGATCACGGGATCGAATTGTGGAGCCCCGCAGGGTATGATGTCAATCGTAGTATAAATGCTATAGTTTGCATTTTCCTGACAAGATATCTTTTCGGGAGGAATGATGGCTTGCCGATCTCCTCCACATGTCACAACATGATAGGGGGTTGAGGCATCTCCTCAATCAAATGGGTGAGGCAAGCTGAATTGCTTAAGCATTGTGTGAGGCAAAATTTTCCGGCCATGATAGAGTTTCAGGTTTCTAACCATCCTTTCCTTCTAGACATTAGAAGGAAGCATATTGGCCAGATGTCGGTTAATCATCCAAGTCCTAGCTAGCAATCTATATAACAAAACAGGATGGTTGTCTCCCCCTCTTATCCGACTTCATAAAGGATGGCCGAGATCTTATCACACCTAATGGATGGTGGATCTTAGCCACTCACACCCAATTTTGACAAATGTTGTCCATGAGTGTCATGGGCACGGGTCACCTACTATTTACCTACATATAAGGAATGAAATGGGTTGGATTTACATATAGCCCAAGGGTCAGGCTCAAGAGCCCTACTTTTTATGCCTCGAGAGGGGTGTTATTGTTAAAATGGATTGAAAAGGTCAGGGGCAAAAATGAAAAAATAGATTTTAATGATTTTAACGAAAAAAAAGTGGTGCTGAAATTTAAATTTTGAAATTTGAAATTTAAAATTTAAAATTGAATTTAACAGAATTTTAATGATTTTCTTATACCCCTCTTATCTTATATGGCTTCAATAATGAGTGGCTGAAATCCACTATGCTTCATATCGATGATTGAGATTAACACCCACTCGATTTTGACAAACACTTTGTCGGAAAGTGCCGCGGGCACAGGCCACCCATGCATATATCACGGCAACTCAATTGTATTCTCTTATCTTATCCATCCATCTAATGTGGACGGTTAGATTTCAGCCACTCAATCTGCCTCATTTGACTTCATTTTATTCAAAAATTAAATTTCAACACCGTTATTTTTTGTTATTTCTGTTATTTTTCCATTTCTCCCTCTGTGCGTTAACGCCCCAGTCCGTTATACCGTTTGAGTGCCGAAGGCACCCAATTTTTGCGAACACTTTTGTCGGAGAGTGCCGTGAGCATGGGCCATCTACTATTCTGTGTAAAAAAAACACATTGGTTGTCTCCCTACTTGAACCTCCTCTTATAAGCATCAACAAAGAAGGGCCGAGATCTAATCCTCCCCTAAATGGACGGTGGATCTCCGCCACTTACCTGATTTTGGCAAATTCTTTGTCAAGGAGTGCCGATGGCACGGGGCACCCACTATGTATTAACATATCACAAAGATAGAATACAGTAAAAATACATACTTATAAAATGAAAAAAAAAATCAACGTGTAGTTTTTCAATGTATCAAATGTTTTCCCTTCTCAAATCTATAATTATCTATTAAAGCTATCGCATGAGAAAACTTTTCTCTCTCCTCCGCGTGGCGCTCTCTTTGATTTTTTTGTATTTTTTTCCAAAATACCACTCATCACAATTTTTATTCTCTTCATTGGCACCTTTCTATTTTCTAAACGTCTCTTTCTTATTGTGCATCTCACAATCGACGTACAGATCGCCACATCATTGGTTTTGTTTTTTCAATTTTATAGTCTAAGCAGTGCCTTTATCCAATAGGTACAAGTTACAACTCTAGCTCTTCAACGGTTACAACAATTTTCACCGGATGTCGCCACGTCATGTACCCTTTGCTTTCCTACAGATTTGTTTATAGTCAAAGAGGCGTAACCCTCTAAAGTCTAAGCACAATTTTAAACCCAAACAGTCTCATATGGTGTCCTTCTGGTTTTTTGTTTTGAAAAAGTTTCCAACATATACACCCTTCTCTCTCACCGTTTCTTCCCATCTCCTACACTATGATTTATACAAATCTATATATTTCGTTGAAGCACAAGGTTTACTACAAGGCAATCATATTTATTTTTTTATTTTGAAGAAGCAGCAGTCATCTTTATTTCTTTAAGTTCTCTTCCTTCAAATTGAATACTACTGCACCTTACCTTCAGGTATTTTTTTTTTTGTCTTTCCTAATTTTTTCAATCCGCTAATGTTTGAAATCACTAATCAAGCTGATTTTTGTTTTGTAAGTCCATATAGGTATTAGACAAACATCTATACGGTGAGAGTCCTCTAAGAGTATGCCACGTGGTGCATATTGAAGTTTGTCATCGACCATTATGTCCCAATGGAGTAAGACTTTGATGACAAGGCCCTGTCATCAAGGTCGATGACAGGGAGCAATAGGAGCCACGTGGAATACTCTTAGAGGACTCTGACCGTATGCATGTTTCTCCAATCCCTATATGGATCTACAAACAAAAAATCAGCTTGATTTATGATCTCGAACCTTTGGATATTTTTACCTCAAATTATGGTCACTAATGCTCAAATTTCCGACGGTTAAAATCAACCAATGAAAACAATTCCAATTCAACGCCTATAAATCACTAATAGGGTTGGTTTTTGAATTGTAAGTCCACCTAATGATTAGCCAGACATCCATACAGTCAAGTCCACTAATATTGTGGCGGCCTGTCATCGGCTTGATGACAAGTCCTGTCATCAAGGTCTTATTCTTCCCAACGTTGTGACAAAAGTTTTACTCCTCCCAACGGAGCAAGACTTGCCTGCTACCTGACCACCCACAATATAAGCCACGTGGAAATTTATTAGAGGACATTGACCGTATAGATGTTTGGCCAATCCCAAGGTGGACCTACAAACCCAAAGTCATTTTCGTTGGTTGATTTTAACCGTATGAATTTGAGCATTATTTAACATTATTTCCGTATAAAGATCCAACGGTTTGAGATCACTAATCATGCTGATTTTTGGTTTATAGGTCTACTTACAGATTAGTCAAAAAACTACACGGTTAGTGTCCTCTCATAAAGTGTCACGTGGCTTATATTGTGGGTGGTTTGGTAGGTACCTGACCACCCGCAAGTCTTGCTCCCCCCAACGCATCTCAAAAGTCACAACAAACACGACTCTGCATAAATTCATATCACTCCATTATCTTTTATACACTTTACCAAAAATAGTTTTAAAACTGTCTATGATATCTTCAATCAATTATTTCTTTTTCCGCACCCGTTCAACTTCTATTTAAGAACTAACCATTGAAACATATACTGAAAGCTTTTTCTCTGTTTGCGCTCTGGATCTTTTTTGGAAATACAAGTATGATTTTATTTTCCTTTTTTTTTATATATTTTGAATTTTTTTTGCTTATTTTCTAGCAAATTTAACATTATGTCCACTAAGGGATCGGCCAAACATCAATATGGTCGGCATTCTATAAAATTGTGATCGGTCATAACTTATATGACCTTTACGTATCATGTAATTTTTACTTCTAAAATCATTGTTATAAATTTAATTTAAAATTTGATATTACATTGTTTCATGAATTGTACAATTACAAATAAACACAAATAATATAATTTTTTAATTAAATTATTTTTAACTATTTTTTTTAATTTAAAATATTATCCCGTGCTTACAAACACTAGTTAAACTACCATGCGGCACAATCTTTCACACCCACGGACCCTATCAACGTTTGATACAACCTGTTGGATTTACACAAAAATCAACCTGAAAAAAAATCCTCAAATTCAACGTCTAGAAATCACCAATCAGCCTGATTTTTGGTGTACACATCTACCAAGGGATGGGCCAAACATCCATCCGGTCTGTGTCTCCTGAAAGAGCATGACAAGTGACATTTTGGGCATTTTTTTCTTGCTTTGCTACATTGCATTTGTGCAACGCATAACAATACAATCTTAACCTTCTGGTCTAGAGCAAAAATTTTGAACAATTTTAAAAATTAAGTTCAATGGTCAGGACTCAGGAGAAAAGCCCATGCATTGATGATTCCAGAACAATGAATCGGTGGGCCAGGGTTACTTTCATCGAAGATGATGGATCGTTGCGAAGTAATTCTCTTAAAGCTGTAATGTAAGGCAGCTTCCATAACATGAAAATCAGAGCATGTAAGTAAAGAACCCGGTACCAGAAATGGAGTAATTGTGTTGTACAATTACTGTTATTAGGTTTCAAAAAATACCTAGCTTTGTAGTTCTAGTGAACCAGCAAAGAAATGCCGCCCATATATATATTTAATATCCATCTTTCATTTTGCTGCTGATATTTTTATTTTTTTTCCTGTTTTATTTGTCTCATTTTTGACAATTCTTCACCTCGTCTAAAATTCCTACAATGAAAGCAGAATCACATCTGCGGTCTCGTCTGCACAACAAAGATCTTCCCGTCCCTTACCACACCTTCAATGTCTTGTGGGGATCCGTACAGCTCCTCAATCGCATGTCCTGCCCGTGCGATGCTTGAGAGGATTGAGTGTCGGAAATTGCCATCAATCATCAATGGATCAGTCGAGTAATCAACCACAACCTTATCTTCTTCGTCCATTGGCACGCTGTCATAAAAGAGAATCAATCAGGAGTCAGCACAACAGCATTCAAGATGCACGTGAAATAGATGGAAACTTATCCCGTACATGTACATGTGTGCATATCACATGGAGGTGTTATAAATGGTCACCACTTGTAGATGACATGTCGCAGAGGTGGTGATTCAGTCTAATAACCCAAAAATAATCACCACCATCCATGTCCTGCATTCTTTTGGTCTGCGTTAAATTTTCTGGGCAATACGCCTGATTAAAATACAGATTGGGCTCATTTCCTATAAATAAGGGATTTCTGGCAATTTCATAAAGAAAATAAGATAATTCAAGTAGGGAAAGATTAGGGGTATTTCAAAAATATATAGGTGATTGTTGAACCTAATTTGATTGTTTTCTGAAACTTCACAAGATACGTCAATTTGTGTGGAGTTCGATTTTCTGTTAAGTGTAAACAAAGAAGTTTCTTAAACTTACAGTATAAACAGAAAATGTGAACTTCATGCTTGCATGAGAGTGATGGATATGATATCATAAAAGAAAAAAAAATCCTGATGCTTCCTTGCAATTCCCAATGTTTGTGAAATAACAACCATTTGACCTTTTAGAGGGTTGTTATATGTGGTGGTCAGTGGTCACCACTTGAAAACATTCTAATGCGAGGCCCACCAACCTAGTTGATTGTGGTTCCCACATGTAACAACTATCTCATCAAGGAATCAATAGTCATAATAACCTTTTTATACAGAAAATAAGGTCTAAGGGTATACCCAGATGATTGCTCATCATACAATCTCATAAAGCAATGCCAATGAAGCATAAGAAATAGTAAAATGTATTTTTTCCCTTCTACATGTCTTCTTTGTCGATTAAGTTGGCATAATCAGTGTAAAACAAATCTGAAGAACTTACCTATCATAAAGGCCTGCTCCAGCATAACCTTCTAGATCTTCACCATTGGAATCAGACCGGAAGATAATTGATCGTCTTATAAAGAGGCCAATGGGCTTGCTCGGGTAACCCAATACCTGACAATGAACATTACACAGAACAGATGCAAAAATTAGTGATTAATAGATGACTCTTTATGATAGATTATACCAATTGCTGTGGTATGTGATCACCTTTGGAGAACTGAGATCATTTTTCTTACAGACAAAGCTCAAAGCACGACCTGGATAAGCTCCGACCAGAGTTTCTCCGAGTCCTTTCACCACCTAAGCAAGGAGAGAGACTTAAAGATAAATGTCCGATCTATACAACAAAACAGGATGGTTGTCTAATTCACTCTCTCTGGGATTTAGGGTATTGGAAGTGGCATGTAGGTTTCTAATTCATGATTTTGGTTCATTGATATTTTCTTTATTTCTTTGCTGTTTTAATTTCATGAAAAGTGGATTTAGGTTTTTTTTTTTTTTTTTATGATCGGTTGCTATGGGGCTTCTATTGTTTTCTTCTGTTGAGTTTGCACAAATCATTTGTCTTACTGTTCATCAGCTCATGGGGGTATAAAAATATATATATATTAAGAATTTAAATATATACCAATGGTTTTTTTTAACTGGTCCATCAATGCAAGATTTGGTCTTATTTTGGCAGTCCAGTTCAATCAAAGGGCTTGCATTTACTTATTTAGGGTATTGGAAGTGGCATGTCGGTTTCTAATTCATGATTTTGGTTCATTGATATTTTCTTTATTTCTTTGCTGTTTTAATTTCATGAAAAGTGGATTTAGGGTTTTTTTTTTGTTGATCGGTTGCTATGAATGCAATATCACCATTGACGTGCCCATCTACACCTATATTCTTATATTATTGCACTTTCCCCTGTATTAACTGTCTTTGCAAATTTTATATTAATCAGGCCCGTTTTTTGCTACATTGATGAAGCTTTAATTTAATTCTCATTAACTACTAGTAAAACTATTGCCTTTAGTGCAGTACAGTCAATAATGAGATTGTCCATTGCAATACAAAGATTTTCTCAAAAACAATCAAGTTGGTGTAAGGATGGGAATCAGTACTATTTGATTATTATCTCTCTTTTTCTTCTATCAAATAGGGCATCTGAGATCACAACTAATGTTTATTTTCATGCAAAACAAAAGAACCTGAAGTAGCTAACGATATTAATAACAGTCCTCCATCACCAGAAATCTAGCAAAGTTCAAAGTAGATTCCATTTTTATTTGCAATTTGTAATTAGGGAGTGAAGGTGGGATAACAATTAGGTGATTGATAGTTATCACTTTGGGTGTCTAACAGATTTAAAAAGGTTTATGCAGATTTCACTCAGGATATCATGCATAAGGTGAGGATTGGTGATGGGATAAGGCTTTTGTAAGATGAATAGCATGCACTTTCGTAAACTTTTTTAGATTTGTCCCTTAGAAGGTGCATTAGCGCAAGGGTGCTTTAAGAAGATAGGTGGCCGGGTTGTGGGGCCTAGGTTTAGGGGGAAGTTAAAAGGATTGGGAGTCTGAATTGGTTTGCTTTTTTGAAATGCAAAGAGTCAGTGTTCTCTATTTTTAATTCTGAGTTGGTTTATAAACTCTGAGTTTATACAATTCAGCTCAAAGCTCAAAGCTCAAAGCTCAAAGCTCTCTCTCTCTCTCTCTCTCTCTCTCTCTCTCTCTCTCTCTCTCTCTCTCTCTCTCTCTCTCTCTCTCATTCTGAGTTGGTTTATAAACTCTCGAGTTTATAAATTTACGCTCAAAGTTGTCTCTTTCTAAATCTGTCCGGATTCTGTTTATCAGTAGTCTCTAAGAATGTTCACACCCAGTTCACATTCAGATGTGCCCACATGTGACACCATTTGGACAGTCCCCTTTGCTGTCCATTTATCACATTCAGACTGAATGAGTGCACTCGACTGAATGTGGACACCATAAATGGGTGTGCCCATTTGCCCACCAAATGGATAGACATGAATGAGCCAGTAACACTAACATTGGAGTTGATGTTATTTCGTAACACTAACACTAATCAAAGTAAATGTTCACTATTGTATAAATATGTTCACTATATATGTACAGAAGTTTAAATCCTTTTCGTTTTTTGTTACTGGTGTGGTGTTTATGTTGAGTAGACTAGGATCTCTATGTCAACTAAATACAGAGAGGTGAAGTTGAGTAGAATAAGTTCGAGATTTGTGTGGTGTGGATCACAAGGACCACCAAAAAGATAGGGACGGATGAATGCCACTTGCTATGATATGGTGAGCCTTAGTCAGTAAGTGCTTCATTTTTAGCTCATTTATCTACTTCATATTTTGTTATGCCTACCCATTAACAGGTGGACTCATAAATGTTCTCTTCTTTTGGTTGGCAGAATTTCAATATGGTTCGAAAGTTATAAAGAATTTGTTTTATGTTGTAATTGCCTTTGTTGCCATTTTTCTGTTTGAGTCGATGTTTGTGACGCATCCTTTCATTGTATTGTTTGATCAATACCTAAAGAAATCACTTCACCTACTTTTTCAACATTGTGTTTGAGCACCCGTTTCACTTCATCCACTTTTTCAACACTGTGGGTTTGAGTGCCGAAGGCACCCGTTTATTTGCAAACGCTTTGTCGAGGAGTGCCGTTGGCACGGGTCATCCTCTAGTAACATAAAAGTGAAGACAAAAACAAAGTGGTGGCTCATCAAACTGGCACAAATGAAGCAAGGGAGAATACCTCGGCATATATCTCTGATGAGTCTCCAGATGATGGGTTAGTCGTGTGGATGACAAATGCATAATCAGCGTTTATTATTTCTTGAACCAGTACAGCCATGCAGAGATAATCGTGATCTAATTTCACTTTTCGTGTGCTGAAGTATGCTCTCTCATTCCACTTTGAAGCCCAAACCTGAAAATGATCGATGAAGTGCCTCAAGATGTGGGAATTCTTTCATGGGACCTAAGTGATAAATATAGAAATAAAAAACGTAGTGAAGAACGTGGTGGAAAGATTGTAAATTGCAGTTAATCGGCATGTCAGATATCATAATTAATCCTAGATTGAAAATCACCTAAAAAATTAAGCAATAATAACATTACATATTTATGTAAAAAAACAACTCATTCTCCATACCCCGCAGTTATTTGACCTTTTTCCAGCTTCTTTCCTGTTCTTGATACTATGTATCATTCGTTGTTTAACCATGTCTTGCATGCAAATGACTTAGCTGATCTTGCAGCTGGGGAGAGAGTAATCCATCAATCTTTTTTCACCATGATTACAATCTCTCCATTTAGTTTCTCACTTTCCAATAAAGTTTCATTAATTATATCAAAAGGATTCGCCGTCTTCATTTCAATATACCTCCACATATTCTTAAGTTGGGAGGATGCATCGTAGAGCTAGAACATTCTATAAGTAACGAGTCTTGGAGGATGGCCACAGAGCTGGAATCTTCAACAAGTAATGAGTCTTCAAGGTCCGTAGTGATGCCTTCATGAGGTATCCTACCATTTAATGGTCTTGGTAATCTTAGGTTTAGAGGATGCATGAACACGAGGGTTGAGGGTGCAATGGTTGGACAAGTAGGTGTTTCCTTCTCATTCATGTGGTCACGTGAAATAATTGAACTCCTGTAATTATGCAATAAGGCCAAAAAATAGAAAAGAACGGACAGTGAATTGGAATCTAACTTATACCTGGAAAGAGGATCATTTTGGACTAACAGGCGAAGGAAATGACAGTCATTCAAACAGTTGACTTGCCCATTCTTCATTGACCATATTAGAGTTTAGACAAGAAGCTTCATCCACTTATAACATGTCATGTCAATGTTGCTTGATTCCTTGATGCATTCGGGATAAGACAATCTTATGGTTTAACAACTCTGCAGAGTCGTAGTAGCTTCGGTGGCTTGGTCGAATCACACCAAACTTCATCAAATATAATAATGAATCAACAGAGCCGCACCAGACTTGCTAGACCCATACCAAAGAAGATCGATTGGCCTAGTTGAGCATTAAAACTGACAGTGAACCTTGGTTGGCCAACTTGATGAAGTGCTTGAGATAGTGCAAAGTTAAGGGCTTTTGAATATATACTTGGACATTCTATAAAGTAACTCACATGGTGTCTCCAGTACATGCCAACACACACCTTCAGGGTATCAGCAGCAACTAGGATTGTTAATGACATTGACTGTCCTTCAGTGAAATGGTCTTTAGGTTTGATGCCTTGTTGGTGAGATAGCTTATTCTTTATACTCTTTTTGTGTGCTCTTTTGTAGTTGGTCCTTCCGGCTTCCCCTGGCAGGTGCCGCCTTTTTCGTTGCTTCTGAGATCTCCTTTATCTCTTTTATTAATATTTTGACGTATCAAAAAACAATGACATTGACTGTCCTCAAAAAGGTATCCTGTGCACACCTAACTATGTCTCGATTTTTAGTGGAACCATATTCAGAAGCATAGGGATCATTGGGTTTATACTAAACTGACGTTCAGCAATCAGATCGTCAGACCATCACTTCTATTTTGATTTTGCACAAGTAGAAGGAAAACATAGTACTGGATTGTCAGTTTTTACAAGAGAATACTATTAGATGTTATTGGGACTCGAAAGCAAAGAACAAGAAACTATTGGAAGAACCTTTCACCTAGGCAAAAGGGGAAAGAAAGGGTAGAGATCACACCAAACAAAATAAGCATGACCAACATTCTGATGTTACATATATAATTTATAATATCTCTCTCTCTATCAGTTTATATGGATACATTGCTTAACATCTCACATGTTTACGAACCAATATTTATATGACTATTACCTTTCATTCTTTCAATATGATCAATTAGCCATATTAACAATATTCAAATAGCAACTATCTCAATGCTCAAACCAAATGCAAAAATATGGAAGCAGGAAGAATGGATATTTGTCAGTCTGGGTAACTATGGTCCTAACTCTAGACATAAGAGAATAAATGCACCTTCTCAACATCTATGAGAAATAAGAAAGGGATAAGTTGATATAGATAGGTTGATATAGATAGGAAGGCGTAGAACTCTCAAACCACATATCATTCTTCATACAGGACAAGGTAATTCTAATGTAATTCTTACCTTCTTAATTGCCATCCATGCTTGTTCCCATCTTTGCTGTCCTTCATCACCAGGCCAAGGCATCCCTGCAGTTTGCATCTTGTTCTTCAGCTCTTGCACCTGAAAACAGTTTTTTTCCCATCAGGTGCCACCTTATTTCAAATTAAACCATAATTATGAAAGAAGTATTCCTTTCAAGAGGCAAGCCCAACAATTTGGAATTACTTCTCCATCGAGAATATGTTTATCCTGTAGTCTTTGGTCCATGTTTACCAGGTCAAAAGAGAAATTCTAAATTCTAAAGATAACATCCATTTGAGATGTGAGATCTAGCTTATGTACATTGTTGTTTTCAAGCATCAAGAGATTAAGAAAAGAAGATATGTTACTTTGGTCTAATATCAATGTTTCTTTCTCTTTGGTCAAACAGCATTGAAACTGTAACCAACCAAAATAGCAGCTCTTTAAATCATTTCAACATTTGGGGTTTACGCAAAAAGAAAGTGCATTTGGTTTCATTTTCCTACAATTAGCATATTATCTTCACATTACATGGAATGGAATGACCAATTGAATTCCCAAACTTCTTGCATGGCATCATGCTAGACAATCTGTCAAAGCCTATCTGGGTGTTTTCCTTTGCTAGCTGTTGGTCAAGCTGAGGAGAGAAATATGTGTCTCTGCGTGACAATTTTCTGAAGTTTACGTGTATAGTGTACAAATACTAGCAGTAGAATGGATATACCAACTGAGGGGGTGCTGCAAGCTGCAAAACTGCCGTGCGGATCTCACGAAGTGCGCTGAACTCTCCTTCCGCTAACCTTTTCTTCAGGGACTGTAATGTGTCAACTACTGTCTGAGAATAAAGCGCAGAAGTTAGATGAGTTTCATAATTGAACCTGCATGATGAAACTTGTAAGTCAAGAAAAGTTATACCAACCAACAGATGAAGATTCTTATCTCCGTTGTGAACATAAAATTTCTGATATATGTTAAAACTGAGAGAGGATGTGGATTGAGGCAGTGAGAAAGGGTTTGAAGGCGTACGCAATAACGGAGGATATGGCCCTGGATAGAATGGAATTGTGGAACAGGATTCCTGTAGCCGACCCCAACAGTTCGGACGAGGTTTGGATGGTGACGACTATAATGATGATGGTATTAAAACAAAGAAGGTAACACCATGTCTAACCAGGGTTTACCTGACCAAGACAGAAGGACCTTTCCTCCTTTTTTAAATCTAAACTTACAGATTTAGATGTTGGCAGCAATCAGTTCTACATAATAGAGGTACATCTTTAACATAAATGTTTTCAGCGATCTTCGTTTAACTTTTTTGAAGAAGAATAATAGACATTTGTCACCACTTCTAAGAGGTGGTTCGCTTTTCTAGTTTTCCCATGCAGAAATTCAGTCCCAAATGAGGTTATCTTCCCTCTCTAATCCAGAACTTCAATGTTCTCACTAAGCGCAATCATTGCATAAGCACGTACTCATCAAATTAAACACCTTCCTGTCTTATGAAAGATAAGGTGGGCAACTTTAACACATTTGAGAGAATATCTGTTTTGAGAGTTAATATCCTATACTCCACTAATTTTGGAAGCATATGAAGGTCCCAAAGAAAGAATATGTGAAACTGCATTGCTGCACATAAAATAATGGATGCATCAAGACATAGGTTTCAAGAGATGAGACAAACCTGGTTGGAATCTTCTGAAAGAACCTTCTCAAAAACACCAAATGGCAGCGCAACTGATGTTGGAATTCCTACCCAGGACGGCACTTTTCCTTTTAGATATGAAATGTTACGTGATTTGGCTCCAACCTAGGACAATTAGAATCCCCATATGGGTTACACAGAATTAAAATGGGCAATGTGAACAGTTAAAATTTGGATATCCATTCTTATTTTCTTTTCTTGCAACCCCTACGCAGCCTCGCTACTGAAGAGCGTAAGTTAGAGAAAGAAGAACTCCCTAAATAAACAAGAAAGTCGATTTGTGAGCCTAACCATTTCACTGGTGAACTCCTCAGAAGATATAGCATATCTACCCAGAAACTTCTTTCTGACCAAAGTTATAGATGGAGAAGAACCATCTTCTTTCAAACTCATTGAACTTGCACCTGATAATTCACTGTCCTTTACCTCACTGGGATTAAAAAGGAGGAGAAGAACTAAGTTATCAACTTTTGTAGTTCCCACAACTCAAATGAAGAAAAAGCTTCTGTATTTGATAGATAATAAGAAGTTTGTATTGAGAAAAAGACAAATTAATTTATCATGCAAATCACAGATATAGTGCGTAAACATCCCTGAGACCTTTAAATTCAAGAAATAGGCTTACCTATAAACAACATCAGCGGAAGTAGGTTTTAGGCATAATAACTTCCCTTCTTTCGCTTGGAGGTCACTCAGAATATTGGGATCAAAGCATGTAGCAAAGCAGACCTGCCAAGGCAGAAAAAATTGAATTTGAACGTCACAACTCATTGTCATTTGTTTCAAAATGGATAATCATAGATCAACAAAAGAGAGAGAAGAGAAGCAGAGAAATTCCAAGACCAGCAATGTGAACAGCGATTACCTTGCTATTTCTTGCTCTCACAGAAACATGAGATAGAACATCTGGCATGTCAGGTGTCAGCACAGCAACTGTTCCATCTGGAATCTCTTCCTCTCCTTTTACACTTTTTGCAACTAAAATTGTCGGTTGCCCATAAGATTTATTCTGAACAGCAAGCAATTCATCCACAACTACAACATATCCAACAGCTTCAACTGGGCTGATAACCTGCCAACTGTTCTTGGCCAGCCAAGATTGCATTAGAATGTCACTGGTATATCACATAATTCAGGAATGTACACTATAATCCTATGTTTGAGTTTATCGGAAACCAATAAGTCAAATTTTTTGAAGGACCCAATAATCATATTCATTCTTAATTTTCTTGAATTAGCTTTTCTAAATTTTAGGGGTTTCAACTGGGTCAAATTAGGTAGACAATGATCTATGCAACCTACCTGCCCAGATTAGCTGTCTTCCGAAGAACAGGGTCGAGTCGATTAAGAAGTGAGGACAAGGACGCCGCCGATCCAGCACGAATAATTTCTTCAGTGAATATGTTTACCTGCATGAGGTGCTTATAAGTTCAAAATATGAGGCAGACATAAGCTACATGGTGCAAAATAGAACTTTCACGCTCAATACAATCAATAACATACAGCCGATTGATCAACTCCAAGCAGTGCTCCAAGGTACTCGGCGGACGGTTGCAGAACTTGCTGGTAATGCTCTGCCTTGCTTGCAAGAGCAAGTCGTGTCCTGTCAAGGACTGATTTTGCATATAAGGCCCAGTGATCATCTCTACTTTTAGACAAGTTTTGAGCATGATTCCATCCCTTCATAAACAATTACAGTGTTAGATATGAAGCGAAAAATGGAAAGACTCCATTCTCAGTTGAAACAAACAAACAATGCACAAAAGGATAAATAATATTTCAGTGATGCTCCATAAATATAATCTCTAGGAAGCAACTGCAGACTCAGAGAGCTTTATCATTAAAAACAATATAAATTATGTTTTCACACAAGTTCCCTAACGACCATTTTAATTTCTAATGAATGAATACATAATTAGAGTAACTTCACTTTGCCATTATTTACCTTTAAGCAGTAGATGAGATCCTCATTATTGTCTGATGAAAGTGCAAGATTTTCAAGAACTAGAGTGATGAAGTACATAATTTTCTGCAAGGGAAACAAGCAGATTGGATGAAGCTATATATATTTCTGGTATAAAACTCAAAGCACCTTAAACCAAATACGTATATGAGATACCAGTCAGAACAAAGAAAAAAAGGAAGGAAATGAGATGATATTATTAATTGAAAACACAAATGCAGACATACTAACAACAGGGCATACCTCTGGTCCGGCATTATTCAGCTCCTCATATCCCCTCTCAATGGCTGTTCTAACCATAGAATCAAGGGCAATGTCCAAAAATAAGAGATCCCTTAGACGGTCACTCGATTTAAGAAGTACCGGTCGAAGCTCCTCACGAGCCTCCAGCAAACCCTACATTTAAGAATTAAATACAAATAAAATTTCAAGGTTAGGAGTATAAAGAAAACCAGAAAAGAAAATTCCAATGTCACTATCTCACACACCTCAAGAAGAGGTTCTACGTTCTTATCTTCGACGTGATTTAGAACAAATCGCAGCAGTTCCTGTTCAAAGGATTCGTCAGCTATACACATGCAACTGTTTTTTCCCACTCTGGAAAAACTGGTAACTACCATGATGGATGAGTAAAGCTGAAACGTGTTACCGGAAATCCAGATGGCAAGCCTGATATAGGATTTATCTGCACCCCAACCATGAAGCCTTGACCCTGAAGGAAATTAAAAGTTCTATCAAAAACTAAGAACATGACATTGTTTTTTAAGGGTCTCCAGCCAATTACTGACATTACCTCCGACCTGTAGCCCATGCAATTTGCAACAGCAGAATCTAGATCTGCACCTGAATGAACTGCCTGCAGGAAAAATACCAGAAAACTGTAAATAGGATAATGTGATACTCCACGAGGCGTGGAATGGGAAGCAATAACTATCGACAAATAAACACTGAAGAGAACATGTGAACTATTACAGTTAGAATTCTTTTAAATATAATCTTAAATACAGGCATCATGTAGTGAAGCAGAAGCACGTCTAAGTTGATCATTAAGCACATATAGTTATTGGTTTTCATCTAAAACATGATTCTCGAAGTAAAAAATCTCAGAGTAAAGGCATTTAATGATGATGATGTATCATGCAATCAATGAAGCCCCTCTATTTTCTGTAAGCAAATGCATAAATTTATGTATACTCAAACTACTATGCGAAAAAACTTCCGAGTTCAAAAATTTTACATGAAAAATCTTCCAGATGTTTGACTTGAGACCAGTATGCAACCTTCATGTCAAACCGAAATATCTTGGAAAACTGTTTGATGGGATGAAGTTTTGACTAAAAAGGTTCTCGAGCTAACCTTTAAAGTTCTGAGGTAATGTCCAAGATCACGCAAAAGACCATCCTTCTGGTCTCTCCTAAAATTTGGTTCAGAATGAATGCCACGATCATAACTTAGAAGGCGTTCTTTTGTTATACCATTTGAATTCAGAGTTTTCCAGTAAACACTGATATCAAAGTCATTTTTAATATAATCAATAAGTGCCTGCAAGAAAAGCCGTCGTGAGATGACTTCCACAATGAAACTGATGAAGAAGCCCACCAAAATTTGCATGTCAAATACCTGACAGATTACAACATCATCAGGACTAGTGTTATTATGTAGCTTCTGATGCCATTCCTCCATCATTCCACCCTTGCACTCATTATTTCTCTGCAGATAGCCAATAATTCTTGATATAGTTCAAATGCACATACCCTTACCAAACAACATAGCTCCAATACCTACCTGGATAACCAAGATTTCATCCCGGATGCGCTGTCCCACATCCCCTTCACCTCCACGACCTATAGTAGACATTATCATCCGCAAAATTTCCCGGTGCTGAGGGTGACTTTTGTATATACTCTGAAGCAAGTCTGTAAGCCTATCCTGAGCTTTACTGATCTCACTGCAATGATAAGAGGATAAGAGTTTCTTTAGAACTTAAAAAGCAATGAGCATAGCTTTGCATGAGCTTGCTCATTTATATACAGAAGAAATGGAAACAACCCCAAAATCTGTATTTTGTAAAGTAATTAATGCTTGAGAACTGGTAACAGCTTCGCCAGTGCAACACGATCTCATTAGCAGTCAAGTGTGATTAGCTCTTTATGTCAGTGAGAGGTATGGCATCTAAGACTTTAAAAAGATTATATAAAATGAAAATGGCATCTCAGTTTCTTCAATCAAGTTACTCATAAAGATGTACCGTGGCTTCACATTGTAGTTCTTATTCCATATGAGCTGCCTTGTGGCCATAAACCTCATCCACACGAGAATCCCTGCAAGACCCAGTTCCCCAGCATTTTTGGCCCACTCTATCAAGTCTGCTGCAATGTTAAATCTGTGACAGAACAAATATGGATTACTATTTCAAGAACAATCGGCCAAATCAAACAGTCCTCCATCTTAAATATGAGCTGACAAATAAGACCCATAATAAAACCAAGAAACACGTGTAGAAATAGGAACTCATTTTTCATTATATGTCAGATGTTAGATCTTAAAACGAGTATTAAGAAAAAAAAAAAACTAACCAATGCTAATTTCCAACTTCCCCTCAAACAAAGATTAATTCAAAGCAAAATGGTTATGAATCCTGAAAATATTCCAAGTGATTAGGAAAGTAATAGACAATAGTGTGTTTTCAAGGAGAGGAGAGGCAATGATTGTTTTCAAGCAGCATAATTCGATGGCGCACTCATAGGTTAGATAGAGATGCTCTAACAACCTCTGAGAGCCTCAAGGGACCACTGCTGAGCTGCCTAATGTGTAAACAGTCTATTATAATGGAGACCATCTCCGCTGAAAAACATTTAAAAACTACAAATCATACATGATTTGAAGGCGTGCGCGTTAATGGAGGATATGCCCCTGGATGGGATGGAATATGGAAATTGATGCATGTAACCTGAACCCAAACAGTTGAGACAAGGAGTGGATGATGATTTTGCATGAAACTACATGCAACCAGTAGAGTAAATTTTTGAAGAACACTACATAAAAATCATTTCGTATCATATTCTGTCAATGTAGGGGATTAGGGAAATATTTCAAAGTAATACAATGTGGTGAACTGCTCATAACTTTTTGAGAGACATGACACTTCAATTAAGGAAAATAGAAGAATAACCAATAGATTGGATCAAGACCTGCAGTATAAGATTTTACTGAATTAGACTTCAAGTTGGATGAGTCAATGCAAATACATCTTAGCAATATGGTGCTTCAATTGAAACTAGCACCAGCCACCAGTAATCTAACAAAACATGATAAGCCCCCGAGCATGGCAATGTAAGGACAAAAGCGTGCATTATGGCTTAAAAAAAACAATATATGATGTGGCAATTAGGTCAAATGAAAATTAATAAGTTATTTATAAAACAATTATTTACTACTTAACTTGAATAAATTGTTGAATAAAGAATCCAGTGCATGGAATCAACCTGCTGATGTCCTTTCACTTCCAATCAAGTCGATGTACACTCACAAAACTGGTCATTTGTGGTTTCATTCATGTCATCAATGCATAACATGTGATTGTGGCAGCAAACCACATTGATACTTGAAAAAATGCAATGATTGAACTGTAAAGGACCTTTCATAATCATGTATAAGGAAGCTCTGAATCACTTAGCATCTATGTAAAACACTAAAATGCTTATATGGAGAAATAATTTTATGCATGACCTAAAAAGTCATAATTCTATCAATTCTAAGCCTCAAGTTTTGCTTCTCCATTGAAGTTGTGAATGTCACTGGAAAATCACCAGCACATGAAATTTATTTCGCGAGTGTACCATTTGGGGTACTAGAAGACCTCCTTAAAAATATCAAATAAACTCTAAAAGCATAGGACTTCTGTAAATGAAACAGAAAAGTTTCTTTATGTTAAGAAGCTCAATTGGTCAAGTGCCAAGAAATCAAGAAATTTCTGACCTATGCATAAAGGACTTCTGAGCCTCACTCTCCATTGCTGCTATCTTTTCCAACAAAGCCTTTGCAGTACCTTTGCCATCACCAGCATCCTTTTATGTAACGAGGTCTAGTCAGTAAAAACTGGAAAGGTGATGTAAGATGAAGTAAAGTAAAAAATATGAAGTAGATAAAATTCTATAAAATCCTATTTTGAAGATTAAACAGGAAGCAACCTTTTTGACCTTCTTAGGTCCAATGCTAAATTCAACATAAAAGTCAGAGCCACTATTCTTTATCCAGTTTCCACCAGAAAGAAGAACAAATGGCATCCCTACATAACCATCTTCTCCAATCTCAATTTCTAAGGATTGCACCTGAAAATTAAAATAAGAATGTGAAGACTGTTTGTGCACAAAAATTATAATCCCATTTATGTCCTTTATTAGATAAATCTGACAAACACATTGGTGCAGAATACCATTGAAGCAAACGGAAACAGAACAAAGTTCTCCAGGAGTACCTGGTAAGGAGGATCGCTAGAATAGCTCTCCACAAATTGTGTTTCACTAGCCTTGTCTAGCAAAACAGAGCCCTGGGGCAATACACTTGTAGGTGGTGCCTGCAAAATGTCCAGACATCTAATAGTTTTAAGCACAGAAAATGCAACCACAAGTGACAAAGAAAGAAAGCAATAATGACACATCCAAACATCTGCTATCCATCAAATAAGGTGTTTCCAATGATTAACTGATGCTACACCTTACCTGCCACTCTCCAGCTTTTTTTGACAGAGCCCAATGAAGGGTAAGTGGCCCATTGAGATCTGTAGCCAGATAAACTTTTGTCTTACCAGAAGGCTTGGTTACAAGTGCCTTGAAAATATGAAAAGAGAATTATGGGTTAGAAAAAGATTCCTGAATGTACTATTTTGAAGAAAAAGAGATCATAAGCACAGGATTATCTAACCAGAAGTTCCTTATCACCAAGCTGAAAGATTTTCTTATTTAGAACAGGACCACCATCCTGATCTTCCTTAGCCTTCGAAAAAATCTCAACTGCTGTTGGGGCTTTTGTTGTGAAAGAAAGTTTTTCTTCCACAGATTCAGCGGCATATTTATTTATAACCTGCATAAAGTCCCTTTTCTTGCGCTGAATTCTTTCAGTACTAAAATATCTTTTATGCTGCAATTGCTTGGAAACTTTAGTTTGGATCTCTCCTTTCGCGATCTTCTTCCGTATCTCTTCAAGAGAAGAACCCTTATCTAATTCAATCTGCAGCTCTTTCCTAGCTTCCTCAAACTCCCTCTGTTTATTAAACATTACCAAAGTCAAGACTCAATATAAGAAAATGAGCAAGGACCAATCTTGCAAATAATACGAGAACAATAGTTTCATATTTGCTCTAGCATTAATAATAAGAAAAAAAATATTGAAGAAATTATTAAGGCAGAAGGAACTCTACAAGTTGTTGATCAGGAGAATAATTGGGTTTCCCTGCTTTCTCCCATCGTATAAAAGCCTGTATTTGTACAAGATCGTCGGGTATCTTGCTCTTGCTTTCAGGAACACTGGCCTCCTGTGTTTTACTTTTATCATCATTTTTTGTAAGCTTTTCTCGAAGTTCCTCAATGGAAACTCCCCTCGCTATTTCCTTCAATAGTTCAGTCCGAGCAGCTTCATATTCCTCCTATAACATGTATGAAAGTGTATCAACAATCTAAAGTAGAAAAACCAAAATAAATGGCATTAAACCAAAATCTTCTTCTACAAGCATTGCAAACCAGCTTCTTGTCAAAGTTATTAACAAAAGATCAGGGAGAGAACGGTTTATAAGAGTCAACAAACAAGCCCTACATCAAAATCTACGTGGCCCTGCAAATGAATTTCTCATTAGCTTAGTTGTAATATTGCAGTAGGACGAACTCTCAAAAAAATTCTGAAATTTTCAAAAACCTAGAAATATTTCCCGAGATTTTCAAAGACAACCCATGAAAATCATGAGATTTTCACAAGAGTTTGATGCATATAGTTTGAGGAACAAATATCTGACATTATCAATTTTAAATATATGTACATAATTTAAATTTAAATTTAATAAAAAATTTCCAACAGAAACCTGTTAGAAATAAAAGCTTTAAAAAGTAGACCCAAACAAACCATTTCATGTCAACTGTACAGGTTAAGTATTGAGTAAACACTTCAAAAAACCAAGTTGACTTGAATAAAACAACTACTTGCTAGTTTGAATTTCCCTAGAAGAATAATCTGTACATAATGTATCACAACAACTCTGTGGGTCGTAAGCGCCAGTGGCTAGTGCGCAACGGCTTTCTCTGATAGGCTCGCTTCGCTCTTGTTTATAAGACTAAGCTGGACAATGTGGACTCACTTATTTGAGCCACGTTTTCACTAAAGTCACTGAAATGGATAGACGTAAGTTTCTCAAAGGTGAACCACAAACCATGTTGCATGGATTCTTCTAAATAGGTGAAGTAGGAATGTCTTTTTCTTTCCTTACCAGATACTAATTAACATTTGACATGAGTTCTACCTTTTACAATTGAAATTTTTATGTAACAAATATAACATTACATATAAATATTCTCTTGTCTATAAGTAAATGGTACAAATCATAAGAAATCCTATCACGTTATCCACTATTATCCTCATTATTATATTATATAATAAAAAAATTACATTGTGTTACACTATTTAATGTATACTACCAAGTCTACGAATCCTATTTTTCAAGGTTCGCCGAGTCAGACACTCCACACTCGTGTCAGACTCTGACACTCGTACCATAGACCACGAACGTCTTATGTTATTTTATTTTTTTTCTTTTTTTGGAGATCACAAATGGAAAATTGCAATTTTTCTAATTGAGTCATTTATTTAAGCATGTATATTTGTTTCCTCAGCGACAAGTTAACTAATAAATTTAACTTTTTTCCATAGCACAACCATTTTCTGGAGGTCTCTACCAACTACCTAGGGCAGATAAGGCCTGACACCCAATATATATGGAAATGTATCTCCTTTCTGGATGCTTCTTACAGTATTTCCACCGGTTAAAAAAAAAGATTCGGTACAGATCAATTTGTTAATTCTTAGGAGCTACACTAAAGATATGAAAGAAAAAACTTGTGAAACCCATTATTTTAGGTTGAATGGAAATTGGCACATGGCACCAAGAGAACGAGGCATTTAACTGATTCAGTCTGGCTCGATTTACCTGGTTGGCAAGTCACCACATTTTTATGAAACTAAAAGTAAAATAGACTAAATCTGACACTTTATTCAATAAAATCAATTTGCAATTCACTAGGTTTTAGTGAATTAAGTAACTATGACCAAACCAAACTGTAATGAAGGAATTCTAAATGTGAGTAAATGGAATTTTAATCTGCATAATTATATTACACAGAATAATTATCAGCTACTTGCCTTTTCTTGCTCCGGGGAATACATTTGTTTACCCATTCTTTCCCACCTAATATATGCATGAATCTGTACAAGATCTTCAGGAACTGAAACATTTGGACTCAGCTTGTCCTTTCGTAACAACTGGACACGGAAGTTCTCTCCATTATCTTTGAACCTACCAACATAACGAGTCAGTTGAGTATTTCAACAAAATTCTATTAACGAAGTACTAAACCAAGCCCAATTGAAAACAAAGACTACTAACCATTTATTCTGTGCCTCATCAAGTATAAGAAACTCTATGGCTTGTATTTCAGGATCATCAATCTCTATTTTCAGGAAGGAGTTGGATCCAGACTATGGAAAAAGGAAATCAAATAACCCACTCGTTGATTTAAAAAAAGAATAAACGAAGTACTAAATTTAATAAAATCAATTGGAATGCATTCCTATAGAAGAGATTGCATTACTCCAGAGAACATACTTTCATGTAAGGAGTTCTAAGAGCCTTGTTCTTGTATACTTTTGTTCCCTCGGGCCGACGAGAAGGAAGTACCCAGTTCCTGAGAGAAGACACGGGAAAAGAAAAAGGGAATAATGAAAAAATGAGGGATGTAAAAAGAACATAAAAACAGATAAAAATAAACGGAAGAAGGAAAGAAAAAGAAAACCTCCCACACCCAACAGACTTACTTTTGTCCATAACGAATGACACCCCAGTGAAGAATCAGAGAGCTGCTGCTATTTGTAACTTGAATATCTATTTGCGAGAGAGAATCTACAGTGGGACCACTAACATCGATCTGTTCAGTTGCAGGATTGAAACTGTGTTAATAACTTGGTCAGAATCACTTTCTAGTCAGGTTAAAACTTGCAGTAGACATAAATACCTTTAATTCAGAATTTCCATCAAGATTGAACTTTCCTGCAAGCTGCTACAAGTGAAGAAATCGTCATAGATACACATTATAGTAAATTTGTCCAAATATCGTCTCACATCAATAGGGTTTCGCTTTCACTAATTGTTTTCAAGCATTGGCTCAGATGATATTTGTTTCCACGTCAAAGATGTTATTACGATATCATGGATCTCAGGAGCATATGATAAATACCAAAACACTACTCTACGAAGCCTTCATTGCTGGTAGAAAATGGGGAGAAATCCAATAGATATTAAGAGGAACTGGGAAACATACGAGAGAACAACATATTTACAGGGATACCCAAATGACAGGGCAAGCTAAAGTGATTTGTTGAAAGTGCCACCTTTGTATTTTGAATCAAATGCTACAAAACCCCTATTTATTGAGACAAACCCTGTATCTTTAACCCCCATTAAGAGAGATGTCACTGGTTTGTTCGAGCTAAAGGATCGCCAGATATATTTGGAAAAGTTGATTAGCAAGTGAAATATTCAAACTCCCAGCTTGTCTGTTCAATTAAGAATCGCGTGTTGGGAAAATACAGATATCACCCAAGTGAATAGCTTATCTTATAACATTTTTAAGTTACATTTAACTTCTAGCGTAAATTGATAAACAATGACTACTCTAGATCATTTGAAAAGATTTTGAAGTCAATTAGATACACAATAAACATACTACAAGTTGATCCAATCACCTTCCAGTTCCAGAATTTCAGCACATTTGCATATTCAACAATAAGAAGGGACTCGTTCTCATAGATTTAAACAAGACGATCCTATCATATTGTCGTATACATCAACACTGTCTGGATTACACCCATTAATTGGTCCTGAGTGCATTTAGGTTTTACAAAAATAAATATTCATAGTCCATCAACACATACCAAAACCTGGGCAAAAAGATTTCTTTCCTCTCTTTTTTTTTTCATTTTTCCTTATAAAATACCTTCCAATGAATAGGTAGTTTGTTACCAAGTTCATTGAGTAACCCCAATAGATGATAAAATAAGGGAGTCAATTGAGATGATTTGATCATGTACAACAAAGACTGATGACAGCACTAGTGGGACATGAAGGAGATCATGTTATCAAAGGAACTTCAGTGGATGCTTTTAAATCCCAGATATGGCTGTTTAGTGCGTTCCATAAGATCAGAAACTAAGCGGTGTAATAATTAGACCTAGCCACATAGTGATTAGTAAGAAAGGACAACTTCACTGTGACCTCACCATGACCAGTCATAATAGATTCAACTTTTCTCCAAGACATCATATACAATTGTTGTGCAATTTATTCTAAACAACCTGTAACTCACTTTCAACATGAGGTTACAATCAGTTGTATAAAGTATGAAAAAGAAATTACCTCAGAAGCAGGATTTGTAGCTAATACAGCACAAGGAACAATTGAAACCATGTGGCGTGTTCCCTTAGACACTTTACTTTTCTTCACATTGAGATGTTTCCCATGGAACTTGGTGGAAATTAGTGGCTTCGTTATCTGTAGCGCTGCTCGGATTGCCGGGGAGGCTTGGAACAAAGAATTTGCAGAAACTCCGGAATTGGATTTCCCTTGATGCTCTAAAACAGTAGGCCGGTACAGAGATTGGTGGAGTAAACTATGTCCTAGGGTATTGCTCATGTTCCTTGATCACTAACTGGTAGAAAATGAACAAATGCAAGAATCGGAATGAATTAAAAGGGGGAAAAAACAAGAAATTTAAGACACGATTTGAAACTCTAAAAAATTGAGATTAAATCAAGAAATAAAGCATTAAATGATGGAATGGATTCCACGCCACCGCTAGAAGTATCTCAAATTCCAGCTAAAATGACATAAAAACACCAAAAATGTCAGCATTTCCACTTCAATGGATCAAACTTTTTTGAAGTCTCCATTAATTCGTGTTTGATTGGATCATAAAAAATTCAAAATTGCATTTCTAAAAAAAATCTACATTCCTGAGCTCGAATACCATTTGAAAGGCAGAAAAGTCGGAATGAATTAGAAGGGGGGAAAAAAAGAAATTTAAGAAACGATTTGAAAAAAATCGAGATTAAATCAAGAAATAAAGCATTAAATGATGGAATGGATTCCACGCCACCGCTAGAAGTATCTCAAATTCCAGCTAAAATGACATCTAAACACCAAAAATGTCAGCATTTCCACTTCAATGGATCAAACTTCTTTGAAGTCTCCACTAATTCATGTTTGATTGGATCATGAAAAATTCAAAATTGCATTTCTAAAAAAAAATCTACATTCCTAAGCTCCAATACCATTTGAAAGGCAGAAAAGCTTAGAGATGTATCAAATTTAAACATTATAACTGATCAAATACTTCAAAAATACCGATCGAAACACTTTTAAGTACCTCAATTCGAGCTGCTAAAAGAGAAAACAATATCAAATTCTTCGAGATTCTCTCTTTCTGTTCTTGTCCTAATCCTCAAGGGGAGAAAAGGATCTGAAGTAGCGGAAGAAGGTTTGAACTTCTATTGGCTTTCTTTTTCCTGGTTCACAGAACAATCGGAAATATAAAACGAACTTTGATATTGATTCCTTTATCTCCGTTACCGTCACACGTGGCTTACTGTCATTGGACACGTGTGATTTGACCTCGGAAATGCAAGTGTATCACGTGCGAATTGTCGCATGGGTCCCGTGAACGTCACGATATATTAAATCAGAGCTACTTAAATGCCCCTATGGTTGATGAAATTTATCGAAATCGCTTTCGGCTTACTTAAAAGAAAAGAAAGAAAAGTTATCGCTTTCTCTGTTTATATTTACTTTGTGGGATATTTTGTGATATTTTGTATTTTTCCAAACGTCCAACGATGCTACGCGCCTATTAGATACAGGCAGTGGGATCGATCTTTGATACGGACGCCCGTTGCAAAAATTTGATACATCCTTTCGTTAAAATGAATTTGCAAAAATTTGTTCATGGGCTTCATGAACAAATCTATGGATGGGTAAAAAGCCCATGATAAAAATGCTCAAATCCAACGGCTATAAATCATCAATCAGGCTGATATTTGTCATTTTAGAGGAAGGATGTGTCAAACTTTGAAACATCCTTAGGTATGAAAGATTTCCTTCCAGGTATAGAGGGTCGCCTTATATGTGGTGTATGCGGAAGGGGTGGGACTGGCCAAACATCCATACGGTCATCGCCCTCTAATGGGCAAATGGGCAACTTAAATGAGTAGATCATCGCCGTTTTGGTTCTTCGTTGATGGAAAAAAAAAAATTTGAAGGAAACAATGTATATGCTCGAAAATATCTTGGCAAAAAGCTTTCTAGTGGTCCAGTTCAACTATGAGCTTCTGATAAAAGCAAGTCATGAGCTTATGAAAAATCTAAAAAAAAAAAAAATGATATTTCAAAAAATATGCAAAATCAATTTTAAAAGTGACAAATTGATGAAGATACCACACATTTATCTCCCTCTTATATTATGTAGAAAATTAAAACATTATTTCACCATTTAAATGTGTTACGTAACCTAAATACACGTGGTACTCTATGCCTCGTTGTGTGCATGACCGTCTGATACATTCGATTCATAATGTTATTCGTTGCCGACATGTTAGCGGGACGTTTATTAAGGGAAAAAAAATAATGACATGTAATGTAATAAGGGAACTATCTATTTTCAAGACTGATAGAAAAGTTAGTGGTAGATTAAAGTGAAGAGTGGTGATCATATGGTCCCGGGTCCATGTGGAACTCAAGTGGTGTCACATTTTGATTGGTGTTGAACACTCGGGATACTAAAATATAATAAAATAATAGTGCAACACCAATCAAAATGTGCCACGGGTTGGGCACCTAATGGACCCCGGACCATACGATCACCACTCTAAAGTGAAATGAGTATCTAATGGCACTCTAATGATGTTTAATGATAGATCCAAGGCAGACTAGATACTGGAGTCTTCTAATCTTTTTTTATTTATTAAAATACACCTTTTTTTTTATTGGATATAAAAGTTGAAGTTGGTATTTAAATATGAGTGGCGGTACTCTAGACAGACTTTAATCCCTGCACAAGGAGGGGTCGAGGGAGTAAAACTTCTGTCACAAGATGTTGTGACTGAAGCCGGTCACATCCCACAATACGAGCCACGCGGCATACTATTAGAGGGCGCTGACCATGCGGATGTTTGATCAGTCACTTGGTGGACCTGCAAACCAAAAATCAGTCTGATTAGTGATTTCTAAGCGTTGGATTGAAGTTATTTTCGTGGGTTGATTTTAATCGTAGGAATTTGAGCTTTATTGTGCGTTATTTGGGTGCAAATATCCAAAGGTTGTAAATCACTAATCAGGATGATTTTTGGTTTGAAGGTCATCGAAGGACTGGCCAAACATCCATACTGTCAACGGCCCTCTAATAGTGTGCCACGTGGCTCATATTGTGGGTTGTGACCAGCTTGTGACAGAAGTTTTACTCGGGTCGAGGCAGCTGAGACAAAAGGGGTCCACCTCATCTCCTCTCCCTGTAGCAATTATCAACCCAACTTCCCTCTGCCACATGGCAAAAAGAGGTAAGTTTCTTTTATTAAAAAATCGGAGGAGGGCATTTGTAGGAGAAACGTGCTATAAATGGGTCCACGTGGGTGATCTAGATTCCCCACATCAGCATCCCGCGTGGCAAGAAAACTCCGTGTTAACAGGGTACGCTATCTGCAGATAGTGCCCAGATTACCTTTACCTTTAAATATCTCTTTTTCTTTTTGGCCCTTTTTTACGCATTTATATGATTTTTATATTTGTTTGGAGGAGTGATACACCACGTAAGTTTGTAGATAACGAAAGAGATCTTTGAAAATCCTAGCCTCCGAAACAGTTCACGAGGAAAAAAACAAAGGATATGGAGTAGATTATGATCAGAAACCCAGCATCGAAGCGATTCGTCGCTTTCTTTTCGAATGGTCAAGGTTCGATCCCTCGTCGCTTTTTAAGTAGGTTACGTGCATGTGCTGCAGATTACACTATTACAGTAGTTTGAGTGGCTTGGGTACCACATTAGAAAGAAATATCATCTAGATACTTGTACTAGTTAATACAGTTGATTTGAGCAACTCGATTAACACACGGGGTTAAGGTGGTGATGACCGGACCAGATAATCAGCCGGATCTCTTTGTGGTTCCATGAACCAGTCCGGTGAACATCAACCGGTTTTTTTTTATTTTTTATTTTAAATTAGTTGGTTAAAGTTACAGTTCAAATCAACCGGGTTTAAATGGGAAATCATTCAACGAAACAAGTTTCTTTTGTTTTAAACCGGGTTGACCCGGCCTAGCCACTACTATAGTTCAAAGACCCGTTGGATTTTTTCAGAACATTGATTTTTATTTTATAACTTTTTTATTGCTTATGAAATTGTGAGAAAGCGAAATGATAGCCATGTGTTCCTATTGCCGGTGATGGATGAATATGGGCCATTGGATCAAGCATGTTTCTGCTACCTCCAAAATACCACGTGTAGCACTCTTTAGGGCCCACTAACCTTATGGATGTTTGGTCCACCTCTTGATAGATCTACAAAACAAGAACAAGTTTAATTGGTAATTTCTGATGTGAATATTAGAACCCACGGAGGGATCTCTCTATAGCTTCTCTTTCTCTACGGGAATACGGGACTGATTGTTTAGTTTTGATTGCTTCTAGTCCCGGGTATATCAGTTCCAATCTTGATAATGTGACAATGTTAACGCTAGATCTATTATACGGTTCCGGGGTTCCTATCGATTCAGTTCTAAGATCAAACTACCCAGAACCGGAACTGTTTTTATCAACTCGGTTCCAGCTGGTTTGGTCGGTTCCCAAAGATGTGGAACTGTAATCGGTGTTTTCAGTTCTGGTTAACCAGGTACAAATCGACAGCCCTAGATGGTATACCACCTTGCACCCCTTTCGATCGCCATCTTTGTAAAGCATTTATTTGGAAAAAAAATATCTTTCTGAAAACGTCTTCTTTTTTGGAACGTTATTAACACAAAATGTATTTTTTTTTCCTTCCCTCAATGGTCTCACATACATTATTGATCCTCCAATGTTATCTCCACTCCATTTGGAATCTTCAAGCCCTCTAGAGCCTCCGGCGAAGAGACCATTTATTATTTTACCCGTTTAACCGGAACCGGAACTGGAACTGGAACCGAAAACACCGGTTCCGGTTCCACATTTTTGAGAACTGAATAAAAAGGAACCGGAGAACGAACAAAAAATAATGGTTCCGGTTCTGGGTAGTTTAATATGGAACCAGAACCGAACCGATAAGAAATGGAACCAATATATAAATATAGTGTTAAAATTCTCATATTATCAACATTACACCCAATATACCCGGACCCAGAACCGAACCAGAACTGACAGAAACTATATAATCAGTTCTGGATCCATCCTTTTGAAAACCAGAACCGCTAAGGACCGGAACTAATGGTTCCGGTTCTGGCCACCTTAGAAACCGAACCAAAACCGACCTGTTGACACCCCTACGTTTATCCTTCTATTTGTTCATATTTTTTTCCTAGATTGCTAATCCGAAGCGAACTTGAAAACAAAGTATGGGTCATGGAATGGCTTCTGAAATTCAGAATCAAAGTTCAGAGTTAAATATTTATCCATTCTCACGCAGGGAATTTGGATGAGAATTCTCCAAATGTGGAACTTCGTTTTGATCGCCATTTTTGCAAAAAATAGAATATTTGCACAGGAAAAAACTTTCAGAACTCTCTCTTTCTAGCAAAAAAACCTATGGAGATCCAAACCGGCTACAACATATAAAACAACCTGCTCCATGGAGCTTGTAGTAGTAGAGAATGTTTTTTGGATTTTACATGAAGTTTATACCATATGGCTAAATAGTGAATCTGCTGTCGAGCTCAGCCAAGTTACGAGGCAACATAAACAAGTGGGTGGAGTGGAAAATAGGGGAAAATTTTCCTCATTGCCTCGAGGATTGTGTGACAATACAAAGTCAGGTGTGGTTTTTATAGGGGAATCATAGAAACAGGTTTCCTAAGTCCAATATCCACCTATCTACTTGCATGTCACGGTTTCTATACTCAACCTTTATGATCTCTGATATGGCAGACCTGATGGCATTTTTTTTATTTAAATAAAAATCGTCGTTAAAAAATTTCAGGTCTACAAATTAGTTACTAGATGTGACCACGCCCGCACCTGAATTTTACCGATGATTTGATGTGAGTCCCATATTGGATGGTTGATGACTTCAGGTGAACAAGTCTTCCTGATCTCCTAGTTGTGGATGAACGGTGATCAAAAGTGAGCACTAAGTATAAAACCACCCAAGAGGAGTGGACTGTTTAGAATTCATACTAACACTAACAGGACACTGCTGCACTCAACGACGCTTATATAAACACGGTTTCAGCTCTGGCCATTCAATCGCTCTCTTCTCCGAACTTTGCTTCTCCTGCAGAAAGAAATGGAAAATGACCACATAGTTAGGAACTCCAAATTGACGTATTCCTCTCCCTCCGTCACATGAAAATTGGGTTATCATATGCAAACCAAGACTATTCATTTTAACCAAGAATAACAATATCAAGCTCTCACACCTTTTTCTTGAAGAAGAACAAAACAAACATTTTATTTGAGAAATCCTGCACATAATATGGATCAATTAGAACAGATACCAAAGGGTCATGTTTTAATAGCAGACAGGAGGAATTAGTAACCTTAGATACTAAAGCAAATCCAAGCTCACAGACAGCTTTCAAAAATCTATTTGGGTCTGCTCCTCCAGTATTGGGATCAAACCTGCTTTTTACTTCTGCTATCAAAAGCCAGCCATTGCGACTCAGGTAATAAACTAGAAATGAAGTTTGGTCATGGAAGAAATATGATCATAACTGATCTAGAAGCATTAGCATCATAAAATTCGTGTGCACACCATGGTTTAAGAACTCTGTGTGCTTCCTGCAGGTAACTGGGGAAGTTGGTTCCCATCAGTGAAAGACAGAAGACTGCAACATCCACTGATGAAGAGTCAAGGGGTACCTGCAAACAACATGGGCAACTGCATATGAGTGAGGAATATAAAGGATTTTTCCCCCTTGCAGAGACAACCCTGTCCATAGATACGATAATCATCATCTAGCCTCAAAAAGTCGAAAAAGATCGTCAAAAAAGTGTCAAGGGCAGGTTCAAACTCGAGCAAAATTAACTTTCCCTGTTTAACCATGTGCCAATAATTTAGCAACATCTTGAGGTACATAATCAGATTATTGGTAAATGATTAGATTATAGAATGCATCATATAAGCAGGATATATATTTTATTATGTATTTACAACATGGGGTCTACCCGATGCATAGTTTTCTGAGCCCTCTTAAAATTGACCATACTGACTACGACAAGGTCACATCATGTTTCGAAAATGCCACGTTTGACAACCCATACTGGACATGAATATTAGGTAAGTACAACCAACTCAACAGTTGAGAAAATACTTACGAGTTTAAATCTAGTGTCATATACTTGTATTTGTTGCAAAATGGAAGTGAATTTTACACTTCCCAATTCATGATTGGGATAGCAACAGCAATCGGGCCCAGAAATTGGTATGGTAAATAACTTTAATAATTCATACGCTTCTATTTCCCTGACGCTTGTGATGTATATATATTACCTTCTATTTTCCATTAGTAGAATATCAGTGAATAGTAATTTCTTAAATCAACATTGAAGAGATTCGAAATGCACTTTTATAAGCATATACTCACCTAAATAAAACAAATGTATATAAATGCACACAAGAAAGTAGCCACATATCCAATAGTTTCCCACATTCATAATTCTAGAAGCAACATAGAAGTGAGAATTGATTTGGTTTCAGAAAAAAAAAGGATCATAACCATAAGAAAATTGTGTGTTTCCATAAACCCCTCATGCCTTCTTCGAGTTATTTCCATCAATTTTCTTGGGGGCAAAAGTAATCAAACAAACATCGTAAGGGAAAGAAACTTAAGAAGTATCTGAATTACATTCCTCTATGGGTGTGATATGGAAGTGAAATCCATGTGAAGAGTCGGAGCTGCTTCTAGACGGAAACCATCTGAAAAACATTGAACTATTTTAAAAACTCAACATCTTTCAAGGTTGGGATTTAATAAGTTTATCCTGTAGCGATTTTTTTTTTTTTTTTTTTTTTTATAAGGTGTAATATATTAAAGAAAAGGAAAGAAACAACCAAAGTGAAACCTCCTCAAGACAAAGAAAACAGCCACAAGAGACCTAAGAGCCCATGATCATAACAGATTCCCATCTAAACACTAGGTCTTCTAAGGAAAAGCCCTTGCATTCTTCAAATAACTTTGACCAAAAGAAGAGGAGCGCCTTGATAGATAGGACGACATCGAAGTAGGAAGCCTCCTTCCCCTCGAAAACTCTTTTGTTCCTCTCATTCCAAATACCCCACCAAATCGCAAAAGAAAAACGGCTCCATAGATGACAGCTGCACGGAAGAATTTTTTTTTTTCTTTTGATAAGGTAGAATTTATTGAAGGGAAAGAAAGATACAATCAAGAGAAATAGATAAAAACGGAGGTCGAGAAGACCTCCTCAAAAACAAAGGAAGGCAAAAAAGGAGAACTACTAGCCTCTATACACAACAACTTCCCATCGAAACACAAGGTCTTCAAAAGACAGCCCTTACATTCGACAAATAACTTGAACCAAAAGAAGAGGGGCGCCTTGATGGATAGGATGATTTCAAAAAAGGAAGCCTCCTTCCCCTCGAACACTCTTTTATTCTTTCCTTCCATATGCCCTACCAAACCGCGAACGGAAGAAGGTTCCAAAGACGTCGAACACACGGGGGGAATTTATGATTCGTCCAGCTGCTCAACGTGTCTATAACGGATCCCGGAAGAACCCAACAAATCCCAAACGAGGAAAAGAAGAGGCTCCATATCTCCCACGCAGTCTTGCAAAACAACAAGTGGTCCACCGACTCTCCATCTTTCTTGCACATGAAATAATAATTGGCTATCAGCCACTTCCTTCTGATAAGATTATCCACGGTGAAGATCTTTCTCAAAGAAGCACTCCAAACAAAGAAAGTCACTTTGGAAGGCACCTTAGAGCCCCACACCCTCGATTTAGGAAAGGAAAGGCACCAGTGGGGAATGGAGTGGTAAGAGGCTGGTCTCGTCAAGCTGTCTAACATCTCGTTGAAAGATTGCACGGTGAAACGACCCTCTGACCTAGCATTCCACCGAAATTCATCCTCTCTAGATCTGTCGAGAGTCACTCCGTCCAATTTAAGAAGCAAGGCGGCCAAGCTTGGGATCTCTCAATCATTCAAGTGTCGTCTGAAGCCAAAATCCAAAGTTAAGGCATTCCCCTCCCCCACACTTAGTTCTTGAACTGTGCCACACTTCTTATATGAGAGATTGAAGAGAAGTGGAAAATCTACCATGAGGGACGAATTACCGCACCAAGCGAACCTTGTTGCCAACCCCCACCTTAAAACGAATACCGTGTAGAAAAAAGGAGCTATTTTCCAGATACCTTTCCAAAGAATCCAAACTACACACCCATACATGGATACGACCTTCCTGCAAACCCAATCCAGAGGCTCACTCCCGTGTAAGGCCACTATCACCTGTCTCCAAAGACTGCCCTCCTCCCGCGCGAAACGCCAAAGCCATTTACCCAGAAGGGCTCTATTCATCAATCTCAGCTTCTTGATGCCTAGACCTCCCTTCTTGAAAGCGAACACCCTTCCCATCTTCCCAACCGAACCACAGAAATCTATGAAAGAGATGCTCCATTCTCTTTTCCACTCCAGCAGGCATGGAATAAAGAGAGAGATAATAGAAGGGAAGGTTGGACAGGATGCTCTTGACCAGGCATAATCTGACTGGTCCAACTGCTCAAAGTGTCAATGATGGATTCGGGAAGAATCCAGCTAATCTCGAAAAGAGGAAAAGAAGAAGCTCCAAATCTCATGCTAACTTGCAATGCAATAACAGATGGTTCACCGACTACCCAGCTTCCTTGCACATGATGCAATAGTTAGCTATCACTCAATTCCTTATAATGAGGTAGTCCATGGTGAGGACGTCCCCAAGGAAGCACACCATACAAAGAACACCACTTTCGAGGGTACCTTAGACCCCCACACCCTCGCCTTCGGGAAAGATAGGCTCCGGTCGGGAATGGATGGGGACAAAGAGAGACTCGAAGATCTATCCAACATCTCATAGAAAGAGAGCACGGCGAACTGACCGTCAGACCTACCATTCCACCGAATGGCGTCCTCTCCAAAGTTGTCTAGAGTCACTCCATCTAGTCTAAGAAGGTCAGCCAGACTTAGGATTTCCCAATCATTCAAATTACATCTGAAGCCGAAGTCCCAAGCAAAGGCATTACTAATTATATCCATCATATCCGCATATAATTATATATGTTTGCACCAACTTCACAGAAAGAGAGAAATACAACACTATTGTGAATGCACATTTTTGCAAAACCATCCTTGCTGTCCACAGTAAATTTTCATTTAATATAAGGCATGAAAATGAGGGTAAAACAAACTTAAGGAGGTCTGATCTACATTCATAATCGAGCCAATCCAACAGACGGGATTGAGATCCAGCTGACCAGACTGATAAACAGGCTTGACTGAAATACAGACTTACTGAGATCCGGCAAACCTGGCTGAGCTAGTCAACCTGCCAACCCACCCAAGCGAGTTGGCCGACTTATCGACAGAGCCATCATTTCCCTTTTGAGATGAAACCCATTTCAAGAGTGTGTTGAGATTTGGAAACCTAACCCAACGTGAATTGAGAATCATACCAAATTTCAACAGTTCTACTGACTTTTCAGGACAGACTTGGAAATAGATTCACAGTTACACTCCTGCCATGAGAGGGAAACTAACAAATTCCAATCTAGGAAAAAGGAGCAAAGTCAATCACAAATTTGTCCAGGATCTTAATTAGATCAGGACAGCTACTAGTGAAGGAGAGAATGACTTGAAGAACACGAAAACTGATCATCAGGCTTATCGCCTTATAAGCAACTTCCTATCTTTGTAGACCTTTAAATTGTCGTAACCTCTATAAATATGGAGTTCATGTGAACGTCAACAGGAGAAAAATGAGGGATAATTTTTATATGCTCAACCAACTGCAATCTTGATGCCAGAAAATGACATCCATCACAATACAGGCCAGGGAGACTCAGCGCCTACGAATTTGGAGAGAGATATGGTTCTACTTAAATATCATGTATTGGTAATCACAGACCCCATTAAAAGATTATTATATGTATTAAATATCAAGAAGCACGACTCATCCAGTAAACGATTATGGACTATAGCAAATATACTTTATGTTCCATAATCCTTGCTACTTGAGGATGTTGAAATAGATAAAAATATTTATCAATAAAAAAATTTAGTCAATCCTGAAAAACAAAAGTAAAGAACAAACACCAGAATCAGATACATGTATAAGTTTCAGCATATATCCTATTAGTTAACGAAAACTGCCAACTAGAAGTTAGAAAAGAGAAAGATGGCTATACTATGCTGGAAAAGTAATTTCTGAAATTTTCTAAGTTAGTTATCCTCAATAAAGTAAAGAGAAGATGCAGATTCCTAGCATTGAAATTGGGCATCTAATTGAATGTGGATTATCATTAACCAACAAAAGTATTTTTGAATAGAAAGCACATACATTTGACATGTCACAAGCAATTACTGAAGGATCATTTGAGACAAGATCAAAGGAGTAGACTTGATTTTTCACGTTTCTAGTGAGACGTCCATCCCCTGAAATACAAAATGAAACATTAACGAATTTTTTTTCAATCTCAGTAAGCATGTTATCGTTTCGAAATTACAACTAAACAGTAAGAACCTATCTAAGTGCTCACCACAACCAAAATCGGCCACGATTAGAGAAGGGCTACGATCATTGAGCCATTTGATGATAATGTTGACTGGCTGCTCTGGCCAGTGTGACATTTGCTCTTGATATCCTGCATGATACTGGCCGATACATAAGTTATAGTACAACTCCTCATATTAATCAATCAAATTAAAATCTTTCATTGATTGATTCATCTTAAAATATGGAAACTGTAGAGTTGAAAAGAACCAAATCCTTACCAATTTAAATAGGGCCGGATCTTCTTTGAAAAAATTCAGAGCATCGTTTCCACTGAGAGGAAATACAACAAAGAAAGATAAAAAAATTGAACACAGAAGAAGCGAAACTTTGTGTAGAAACATACCTGCAAGTGTACAACTTCTCATTTATCATCCTGAAATGGCCTCCCGATAATCTAGCTCGCATCTGCCCCACAGTGAGAATTTTATGAGCTATTTGGAAGAAGCTGAATCCACAACTGTCGCTCTAGCTAACTAACTAACTATCAATTTAAACAAAGCTCAGAGAGAGAAAGAGGGTTTAAGAGAGGTATATAAAACCTTTTCAAGAAAGGTAGAGTCCCCTCCATCGATTTTTCTACGCTTTGATCTGAGGTGTTCTCCAGGAGATGATGTTTGCTGGATTTTTTGAGAGATATCCTTCTTTTTCTTTGTCTTCTCGGAGGAAGATTTTGGATCTCTCCGCCGTCCTGCCCTGTTTCGTTTCCCGCTATCCATGCCCCAAAGTTTAAGAGAGATCACGAGCGGAGTTCTCCGAGAGCTCGGTGTGCCTTTGAAAAAGGAGAATGTCAAAGCCTCAAACTTGTGTCACGAGATGTTGTGACGGAAGCCGGTCACAGCACTAAATACGAGCCACGTGGCACACGATCAGAGGGCGCTGACAGTATGGATGTTTGGCCAGTACCTTGGTGGACCTACAAACAAAAAATCAGCCTGATTAGTAATTTACGACCTTTGGATCTTTGCACCCAAATAACGCTCAATAATGTTCAAATTCCTACCGTAAAATCAACCCATGAAATTAACTTCAATCGAATCGGATAGAAATCACTTCAGACTGATTTTTTGTGTACCGGTCCACCGAGGGACCGGCCAAACATCCACACGGTCATCGTCCTCTAATAGTATGCCCTATGACTCGTACTGTGTGCTGTGACCGGCTTCCGTCGCAACATCTTGTGACACAAGTTTTACTCTTAGTTGGGGAGAGTGTTTGAATGTAGTGTTTGGTTTGGCCAATCAGACCTAACCGGGTACAATAATTGGGTTGACGGTTCAAACCTAAGGGTGGCATTATTTGCACACACCATCTTTTTGTTGCGACACCCACAACTAACTTGCACACACCAAAGTTCAAGAGGAAAAAATTAAAGAGGAAAAAAAAATAGAGCGAAGAAGAGGAAGCACCGCCACCGTCGTCTTCTTCATCGCTGCCCACTTCCCACCCCATCGGACACCGCCAACTGTCACCACTAGAACAAAGAGAGAGAAGGAGAGAAGAAGAAGAGGAGGCGGCGGCTGGCCGTCGCCAACGTCTCTCTCTCTCTCTCGACCGCCGATCAAGACCGAGAAAGAGAGAGGGAGATGTACCTGGGCGGGCCGCCTCCTCCTCTACTTCTTTCATATGCTGATTTTTTTTTCTTTTGGTGCATCTTATTTGCACACACCATTTCACACAAAAGGTGTGTGCAACTATGAAAATGGTGTGTGCAAATAACACCACCCTGAACCTAATTGATACCATGACCTTAGTTGTTAAGTTCGGATACGTAAAAAAATTCCAAACGTGAAAAGTACGGGGTGTATTATTCAGTTACGATGGGCGGGACGCCTCCTCCTCTACTTCTTTCATATGCTGGTTTTTTTTTCTTTTGGTGCATCTTATTTGCACACACCATTTCACACAAAAGGTGTGTGCAAATAACACCACCCTGAACCTAATTGATACCATGACCCTAGTTGTTAAGTTTGGATACGTAAAAAATTCCAGACGTGAAAAGTACGGGGTATATTATTCGGTTACGATCTAAAGATTCGGTGTTAAAAATTCAGCCAAAAATTCCATGACAGTTTTGGTTATTAAAGCATGGACGCGTGCCTACTCAAATACAATATCTTAAATTGGTGAAAATTATATTATATTACTTTCTAATTTATTAATCAAAAGATTAACTTTTAAAAAATAGAAAACCTCTTCTTCTCTCTTCATTCTTCTTTCTTTTTTGTACTTCTCTCCCAATGTCTTGTCATCTTCTTCTTTCACGCCGTTAATGGAAGTAGATTCCATGAAATATCACAATTTGATGATACCGAAAGAAGTTGTCGGAAACGGCTAGCCGGTCACAATGAATATCGGAGGAAGAGCCATCCAGACCTACAGGCAGAGAACGCATAGCAGAGAAATCAGCACCAATCAGTGATGCATTCACTGATTGTTCTTCCCTTTGATGAATCCCAAGCTTCTCTGTTAACAAATTTATGTATCTCTTGGCATATGTGGATTTTTAATTTTAACTAACAGATCGATTTAGGGATGCAAGGATGGACTTTCGTACACAATCTATAACCGACAAATTGACAGTTACTCAAATGACTTCTGTCGTCAACCGTCTGATTCTTGCTGTCTCTGTCTTCTAATCTTCACGTAGTCGACGAAGTATGCGTACCACGACATCTCCACACTACACTTGTGCTCGTAGGAACGATTATATGAATATTTTTGTCAGACGAAATCTTTGCCAAACTTAGAATATGAAAATATTTCTTACACTGGTATATTGACAACTAATCAAACGTTGCCAACAATAGGCACCATGGACGCGTCCATGGACCCCGGCTCACTTGATCATCACTCAAAATTTTTGTTTTATTTTTCCAAAAAAAGGCTAACCAAACATAGCGTATGTAATTATCGTTTTCAAATAGGCCTCAGGCTCCAGTTACCGCCCTAAAATGACAGGCTCCGATTACAGGACACAATATGAGCACGTGTCACACTATTTTAGGACCGACCGTATGGATGTTTGGCCAATCCCTAGGTGGACCTATACACCAAAAATCAATCCGATTAGTGATTTCTAGGCATTGGATCTTTGTACCTCAAATACTGCTCAAATTCCCACAGTTGAGATTAACCCATGAAAACAAGTCTAATCCAACACCTATAAATCCCTAATTATTGTTTTCAAATAGGGTCGGGCTCCAGTTACCGCCCTAAAATGATAGGCTTCGATTACAAGACACAATATGAGCCACGTGGCACATTATTAGAGGACTCTGACCGTATGGATGTTTGGCCAATCTCTAGGTGGATGTATAAACCAAAAATCAGCCTGATTAGTGATTTATAGGCGTTGGATCTTTGTACCTCAAATACTGCTCAAATTCCCACAATTGAGATTAACCCATGAAAACAAGTCCAATCCAACGCCTATAAATCCCTAATTATCGTTTTCAAATAGGGTCGGGCTCCAGTTACCGCCCTAAAATGACAGGCTCTCGTTACCGGACACAATATGAGTCATGTGGTACACTATTAGAGGACTCTGACCGTATGGATGTTTGGCCAATCTCTAGATGGACCTATAAACCAAAAATCAGCCTGATTAGTGATTTCTAGGCATTGGATCTTTGTACCTCAAATACTGCTCAAATTCCCACAGTTGAGATTAACCCATGAAAATAAGTCCAATCCAACGCCTATAAATCACTAATCAGGCTGTTTTTTGGTTTTTAGGTCCACTTAAGGATTGGCCAAAAATCCATACGGTCATAGTCCTCTGAGTGTGCCACGTGGCTCATATTATGTCCTGTAATCGGAGCCTGTCATTTTAGGGCGGTAACGGGAGCCTGAGCCTTTCAAATAAGTACCTGTTTTAAAGTTTTCGGACCTGAAACCACCGCTCGAGCTCGAGAACTCTGAGAAATGTTGGCAGTATAGAAATGGCATATAGGGGAAGATTTCTACACACGATTAGGGCATCTCTTTCTGCCCTCTCATCCCCCAATTCATCTTTCTCTCATTCAAGAAATCGATGTAAGTTTCAATTCCAGATCTTCCTTCTTTTTTCCTCTTTAAATGACTTACTTAGATGTTATCGCATTTCAATCATGTTTCTTGATGTTCTTCACCATATGACCCGTAGATATTGTTTCTGATTGGTTTTCATCGTTTCTTCTCATTTTTTTTCCGTTGATTTCTGGTCTTCGTTGCCATAATTTCAAAAGCTTTCTGCTATCAGTTGGATTTATAGTCATTTTTTTAATGTGGAAACCCTAGTTTATTCGTCTTGATTAGTTTCTGCAATTTTTGGTGAATTTGAGTTGAATAATGTGTACGAGGACTTTGTGTTATCCATCTAAATGAATATACCGTACTTGAGAGACACCAAAAATGAAGATTTTGGACGTGTTTTCTTATTGATACTGGTCATGTATTTCCTATTGTTACAAAATGAGAAATCCAATGTCCAAAAAAACCCACTTGAGGTTGGAAGTGGGTTTTTTTTCGGTGGATTCGATGAAAACTTACTGGGTTTCTTAAGTATTTATCGATTCGGCTTGATTTTTAGAAGATTGGGGTTGGGTCCTTGCTCAATCTTGGTTGAATGAAGTCAACATGGCCGAGGCCTAAGTTGGTCAATTTTCTGAACATTGATTTGGACTTCGACGTATATTTGATTGGGACTATTCAGTCTATTCATGCATGATACCATAAGTTCACTAGACTAGAGGTTATATATGTTTGATATTAGGATAGGACGTCCTGTAGTGAGGTTAGTTTTGTTAATGTGTAGGAGCAGGGTAGTTTTGTGATTCTTGTGGGTATTGTACTGATTATACTTGGTATCGCAACATTTGCCAATGATTAGGTTTCTGAATACGCATATTGTTTAATGATTCTCGTGTTCTTTTTCTTATGAAGCTTGCGGGAAGTATGAACTGTTCAAGATGTGGTTAAAGGGCCTTGAACCATTATTTCAAGATTGTGCATCAAGAGTCCAGTATAAGTTAAATACCCCAAGAAAATGCATGGAGAATCTGAGCTTCTCAGGCAAGTTATTATGTTGTGTTCCTTCTCAGTTGCAAAAGTGATTTAAATGGAAGTTTCTTAATGTCGCATTGTTGTAGTTTATGATCTAAGTTTTATTCTGGAGCCATACATCTCGGTAAGAGTCTACATTCAGCCATCCCATCCTTATTTCAATCCATGATTTCAGTATGTTCCCTAACTCAGGTTGTCAGTTCAACTTTTTTAGTGTTGGTTCTATGCACCTTAAAAATGCGAGTATAGAACATTAGTATGGGGTGATCTTTTGCTATGTACTCCCTTTAAAGGTGCAGCAAAGTTAATGTCGAAATGCAAATGATTTGTAGTTACCACTTCATGAGAAGCACCATTTTATTATGATGAAACTGTAATGTTAAAATGAAGATGCAAATATAATTAGTTGAGAACCTCCTGACTTTAGATGGCCGTTTTCTAGTATTTATTTGTTCATGTCATCTTGTTAGAAGATTTTGGAGCAATTTAATCTTGGATGTGGAGGATGCCAAACTCGAGTGAGCCTAGTGATTGTTATACACATGTGACTTCAAACTGCAACTTGCATGTCTATACTGTCTTATTGACAATCCCCACGAGGCTTTATTGCTCCTATGAGATGCAAACAGTATGGGTGATCATATGATTTTCTTTTCCATGAGACATGACGTCCTCCATATAAAGATCAACATTAATTATCTTGTCGAATTTCTACTGCATGCATGCAGTGATATCTAAATATTGCTTCATTATGTCGTAATTTGTTCTAAAAATATTTCTCTAGGTTATGTGTTAACCAATTGGTAAAATGTTGGCATCCTTTCAGGAAGGAAATTAAGCATGGGAAGGATTTTAGGAGTGTCAGTTGTAACTGGATCACTGAGCCTTTGGGTACATGTTGCATATGCCATGAATGGTCAGTAGAACACCTCTGTTGATACCCTTTGCCCCAAACACCATTTCCAATTGTTCAATTCTAAAATATTTATTAATTTTGGACCCTATACGTGTAAAGAATCTTTTATTTATTTATTATTATTATTTTTTAATTCCAATGTTGTAGGAACTGATATTATGGTGGAAGAGCAGCATGAAGACATGTGGGGTGCTTCAAGTCTCTTGGAAGACGATCGATACACCATCCTGGCATTGGCAAGGAAATTTTGGCTGCCTGCGTTTCTGGTTATGACTGTGGTGATGAGTTGGGATCATCCTGTTACTCTTGTGATTAAAGTTTTTCTTTATCTCCTCAGCACAAAGCCCAGTCCGTTATCAGTTTATCTTTTTGTCGAACAGGTTAGTTGAAAACATGCTATCTTAGTTTCACAATAAGTGTTCAACGCTGATTAATTCAGCAGAAAGTCAAATGAGGACCTAATGAAATCGCCTAAACTAGCTTGATTAATCATAGAAAGTTTACTTTATAGTCTAGGTATTGGACATAGTGTGCAGAGGGTCGCAGAGGTTTTCTGGAAGACACATAGTAAAGGTACAACTTGGATAACTCAGAGAAGGTTGAACGACAGAGGTAGCTTCTTTAGAGTGGTGGAGTTCTTTAAAGAAGCATCAACAATGAGGATCATTATTCCTGAAGGTGAAAACAGAGAGGATTAGGGAAATATCGAGCATCTACTATTCATCTCAAAGAAGGTGGTTGGAAAAGCCAATCAAGGAAGAAGAAATTTTGAGAACTATTAAATCTATGGAAAGGAAAAAGCTCTAAGGCCAAATGGTTTCTCCTTGACTTTCTACAGTCACTGTTGGGATATAATTTTATGATGATACTGCAGAAGTTCCATGAGGACGTTTTTCTTGATTACTATTTCAATAGCACATTTATTGCTTTGATTCCACAAAACAGGTGTAGACGACATTTCATATTACAGGTTGATCAATTTTGTGGATAGTATTTATAAGATTATCTTTAAATCTTTGGCTTCTAGGCTTAGAGGGATTTTGATGCAATTATATCGCCTTCTTAATGTACTTTTATTCGAGAGAGACAAATTTTGGATGGAGTGCTCATTGCGAATGAGTGTATTGATTCTCGGTAGTCTTCAGGGATTCCTAGGTTGGTGTGCAAAATTGATATGTAAAAGATCTACGATTATTGATTCTTGGACTACTTGCTTGGTAGGATGGGTTTTGGATTGATGTGGAGAGCTTGGATCCAGAAATGCATCCTGTCCACATCTTTTTTGTTTTGGGTGAGTTGCTTTACTACAAGGTATTTTAAGAACTCGAGGGGTTTACAGCAAGGGGATCCTCTCTTGCATTTCTTATTTAACATTGTTGTAGAAGGATTAGGGAGGTGGATTTCTAGGGCAGACGACTGTGGACAGTTGGAGGGCTTTGGAGAGGTTGGAGGGTCCTTATATATTTCTCACTTGCAATTTGCAGATGATACGCTTTTCTTCGTTGGAACATCTTGTCACCAGCTAAGATTTCTTAAGGACGTGTTCTATTGCTTTGAGGCAGTTTCTGAGCTTTGCATCAACTTAGCAAAGAGTAAAGCGTTTGGAATAGGGGAGGTGGATGATATAGTTGAATTAGCAAGTAGTTTGGGCCGTAGTGTTCATTCTTTTCCCATTAATTATCTCGGCCTTCCTTTGGTGCTAGCTTCAGATCCAAAGCATTGTGGGACCTAGTGATTAAAAGATTCAAGAGGAAGCTAGCAACATGGAAGGTTAGTTATGTTAAGATAGTTTTGATTACAAATATTTTATCTAGTTTGCCCATTTATTACTTATCTCTATTTACGATCCTAATGCGTGTGGCAAATAGGCTGGAGAAAATCATCAGGGAGTGTTTGTGGCATGATAGGGGATATGGGTAAATATCACCTAGTAAATTGGAAGATGGTATGTGTTATGAAGAGTAGTGGTGGGTTAGGAGTTAGACTTTAAGCGTATGTATGAAGCTCTGTTAGGGAAATGGCTTTGGATGTTTGCAGTCAAAGTCTAGAGTTTATGGAAGAAGGTTTTTGAGGCGAAGTATGGGAGCAGTAGATTGGGGTGAGAGAGTGGCGTGGTTCGGTCCCCATATGGATTTAGTGTGTGGAGGAGGATTTTGAAATTCTCTTTGAACTTTTTAAAGCAATTAAGATTCCAAGTGGGGAAGGGGGATAAAATTCAATTTTGGTATGATTGTTGGTGTGGTGATACTCCTTTGAAAGAGGATTTTATTTAGAATAAGAAAAATGTACTGTTGAGATTTTCATGAGTGGGTTTGGTGGCAATCTTTCTTGGGACATTAGATTTAGGCGGAACCTCAATGATTGTGAGGTGGAATCAGCTGCGAGATTAATGGGCCATGTGAGCTCTATTCTGGTGGACATTTTAGTGGAGATGTTCATGTTTGGGCCCTCAGTAGCAATGGTACGTTTTATTTTCACTCCATTTATTCGGCATTGGATTTTCATTTTTGGACTCCATTTCTAACTTCTTGTGTATGGAGGTCCAAGGTTCCTTCTAGAGTTGCATTTTTTATGTGGTGTGCGGCTTTGGAGAAGATTTTGACATGTGATAATTTGATAAGGCAAAGAGACTTCTGCTACATGTGTAAGGCTAGTGGAGAGTCGGTGAACCACCTTATTCTAATTGCTATGTAGCTACAAAAGTGTGGTGCTTATTTCTTTTATCTTTTGGTTTTGCTTGGGTGATGAGGTCAATGGGAGAGACTCTTAGTTCCTAGTGTATCTTAGTTTTCTCCTCATGCAATAGGCGGTTGTGTAGTATTCTCTCTTCATGGTGTTGTAGTGATTGTGGAGGGAGAGGAATCAAAAGGCTTTCGAGGATAGAGAGAAGGAGGTTCATCATATCATCTTATGTTCCAATGGTTTAAACCTCTCAAGGAACGCAATGGTAGTTTTCTCAACCACCTAATTTTTTCCTTTTTCTTCTCTTTTCTATATAGCCTTTTCTTTTTCAATAAAATCTACTAATAAAAAAAAAGATCCTAGATAGAGTGGAATGACTCAATGACGGAATAGGATTCGTGTAGCTGATCCCAAATAGTTGGGATAATTTGTTGATTGATTGATCGATTGACTCTTCTATAGTTGTATGGATCTTTCAACATATTGGATTTGTCAACATAGAGGAGGACAGCCTGCATTGGGCCCATTCAAAGTCGGGGTGTTTTTCGGTTTGCTCCTTCTATGATCTCTTATCCCTTACTTCTCATCAACACCTTTTCTTATGCCCAAATATATGGAAATCTTTCATTCCTTTGAAAAACCGTTTCTTTGCTTGGGTTGCTTATCACAACAAGCTGCTCACTATTTGACAACTTGATTGATAGAAAGCGGATTCAAGTAAATTTTTGTGTAATGTGCAAGTCCAATGGTGAATCCAAAAATCATCTTCTGGTGCATTGTGACTATGCCACACGGATGTGGTCATATTTTTTTGGACAGGTAGGGCTTTCACGGGTAATGCCAGACTATTGGAGCTTTGCTAGCCCAAGCTAGCTTTTTCGGGCAGAAAGAAAACTCTATAGAGATGGTGCCTTACGCAATTATCTGGGCATTTGGTTGGAGAGAAATGGAAGAACATTTAGGGGCAAGGAAAACATCATACAAGAGATTCTCATTAACATTAAGGCACTTCTCTTCTCTTGGGGATCTATCTCTCAGGAGATGAGAGGTGTCTTCTTTAGCGATATGGTGTTTAGGGTTGACACCATTATGGGGAGAGAGTAGTACTTCTTTGTTGATCCCTCTGGGTGTTTTTCTTTTGCTTTCTTTGTTTTGTCTTTCCTTGTACTTGTTTCCTTTGAGATCGTCTCGATCTCCTTTAATGCATTTGACTTATAAAAAAAAAAAAGACATATTGGGTCTCCTGCGTATGATATGTTGGACATCCAATATCCATGTCCAACATTGGCACACATTAGTTCCCAAGTTGGAATGTAGGAGGGGAGTACTCTCTCTCTCTCTCTCTCTCTCTCTCTCTGTAAAATAGGGTTGTTTAGAAGGCAAGAGTGAGATTCCAAAGGAGTGGCTGCTTTTTTTGGTGGGTGAATTGAAATCCATGACCTATGATTGCCATCTCTGAAGGAGTAACTCCTTTGTTTGGTATTTCTGGAACTAAGATCAAGCTAAATAGATATTGCCTTTAACTATATAAATGCATGTAGAATACCCAAATCAAACGATAATAAGGTTAAATTAAGTTTCTTGTCCTTATTCACATCAAGGGATAGAGAAGCAGAGTTGACTGACTAATTACCTTCTGTGAATTTGGTCATTGTTTGGCAGGCCTTAACTTCCTTTGATTTCAATTTTTGCAGTTGCACCATCAATTTATGCGTCATGACCCTCACTTGTACAGATTAAAGGTGAGAAGGACCACACTTAATATGATCTTTCTTCTGATATATGCAGCAATACAAAGTTATAGGGAAATATCTCATCAAATGTCTTTAATTGTCTGGCAAATCTTGTCATTTCATTTAGTTACTGAAAATAGTTTCTTTCTATAAAGTATAAGTCGATAGTACTCATCTGGTGGACCCTAAGGATGTTCTACTCATGGCATACCAGTACACATTTCCCAATTGGATGATTGTAGCTTTCTAGTCAATTTCATTCTCCTGGATGATCAGAAAAAGGAAATGTGATAATGAAAAAAAGGTCTATGGATGAATGGTTATAATCAGCTTTTTTTTGGTGGGGATATAATCACCTTATAGGGTCAATTTAGGGACAGGTGAACTTCTAAGTGGGACCTATCGAAAAGTGGGTTTCTTTGTCAATTTATAGACAAACCTTTGGCTCTTATGAGTATATCAGATTCCCTCTTCTACATAAGGGCTCCTTGTCTGTTCCAAATTGTTGGTATTCTTGCTGTCTCCTGCTCAAAATCCAGGGGGAAACTGTAGTTTTCAGCTTTTGCCTACCTCATTTCTCATTATATTGCCTACTGTCTGCAGACATTTTATGCAAAGAAAGTTGAAGTTGAGGACTATAAGCTTCTCTGCTTAGCTAGAGTTGAGTTAAGAGATCAGAATATCACTTTGATTGGAATACTTGGTAGCTGGTGGGTTTTGCATTCTTCACCATGCCAGGGAGGATTTTCTCTCTCGGGGACTAGAGCTCTGAAGAATAGATAAGAATCAAGGTAACCTGTCTCAGTCTGTAATGGGAAATTCAAAGCTAAGAGACAAGAAAGTTGTAATGTTTAGTTTCAGGGTAGTGAATTCAAGAGGCTCCCAAGGTTTTCCTTTTTCTTTTTTTTTTTGTAAAATTGGGAGTATCTTTTGGCAATTTTCTATAAAAGTATGTACAGGTGTTAGTATTTGTATGAGAACGAACAAATGGTATGGATATCATCAGACAACAAATGATACTGATTTCATTCCATCAGCAATAAGTCCTGTTTTAGCCAGTAAAGGCAACATTTATCTGTTTCACGAGCTCATGATGATACCATGGTTTACCATCTAACCATTTTCATTTGTTTGTTTTCATTCTAGATATTCAATAGATTTTTTTTTTTTTTTTTAATAATACTCAAATGTGGTCGAAGCTGGTAAATTCGAAGAATTGAGGAGTGATCAGCACCATTAAATCAGTACCTTTTGGCATATATATATCTTTGGTAGATGGATCAGGTCACCCAATCTGAACTGATAACATCAGGTCTGGACTCGGGAATCATGATTCTATAACCAATCGGATCGGTTCTGGATCTACCTTGATCCGATTCGATAAATGATCTGATATTATTAATGAAATATATTATATCAGTGAATATATGTTGATAAAATCTTTCACCATCTGTTATTTGACTTGAACATTTATACAATTTTATTTTTTAAAATAAAATTTAACAGGTTTATTAATCAGATTGACTGATGTTAGAACACAGCGTAAACAAAAAAGAAAAAAGAAACAATGATCTAAGCTAAATCATTGTTAACAAGAATATTGAATTGAAACAAGGACTCTTCTTGATTAACAATACTCGCATCATTAACGAGAATACTTTATTCCCTTCACAATCCTCTGAAGCCTAGTTTTTAACTTCAGTTGCCAATGCCAAGCTGTTGCTTGCAAGCTGTTGCAGGAGTGTACTGACCTTCCCAAGAGGAGAGGTAACACCTGGTGTCTCCGTGAAGCCATCGTCACAAGTGCAGAAATCAGAGATAACAGCAGAGAGGTTGATCTTCAAGTCAGCGTCAGATTTGTCTTTCAGGTTCTTCATCGCGGTCACAAGGTTGCTTATTGCGTCATCATAGACCTCCTTGCACACCTTGAGGTTTGCCCTTCCGAGGGCATCTTGAGATTTCATGAGCTTGTCGATCATAGACATTGCTTGCTTGGTCTGGAGAATGGTGGCGTGGATGGCCGATTGGGTTGCATCCTTTGCACCTCCATGCGCTGCCAACTTCACGACCGACTTGCAAAGTGCTGGGTAGTCGGTTTGCTTACATAATTGGCTAATTCCTGCATGAGCTCTTACATTTGTGGAGAAGATGGTGGTGGTGATTGCTAGAAAGAGCAATGTGGAAGACAGGTATGACCGGAAACTCATCTTTGGTTCTGGTTTCTGAAAATGCCTCTCTGATTCCAGACCTAAATTGGTTGGATCAGAGGGGAATTACTCAGGCAAGATTATTGCTTTTAAATATATTTTGAAACGAAGAAGGATCCACCAATTCTTATTTTGGGAAAGATGGGAGTTCAAACTTATATCAACCGTTCTCTAATATTAGATTGCAAGCAGAAAGAGTTGGTTTCTGAGGCTCACCTTGATTATAGCAAGTTTTTGGTCATGCTTATAGTTGTTTTAAGAGCGGTTGAACCGTTTGCTAATAAATGGTTGTCAGAAAAAGTAGGAGAGTTTTGAGGAGACAGTTACAAGGGGGCTGTTCTTTGATGCAAAAGCCCCTCAAATTGCAACGTAGTAGACTCGTTCGGGCCCACTTGCCCCTTAAATGTCTGGCCCACACTATGATAGACCTACACACCAAAAATCAGCGTGATTGGTAATTTCTAGCCATTGGATTTGAGCACTTTTTCATCATTGGCTTTATGAACAGGCCTATGAGTTAGTTCCAAGCCCATGATGAAAAAGTGCTCAAATCCAATGGCTAAGAATCACTAATCATACTGATTTTTTGGGGTGTGGGTCCACCAATGATGTGGGCCAAATATTCTGGGGGAGCAGTGAGCCCAAAGAGTACTACTACGTGGCAAAATGAGGGACTTCTGTACCAAAATTTTGATACAGAAGTTGGTATCATAGATTTTTCCATTACAAGGTATAGCTGACGCGTTTTTCGCGTGAGGTAGCGCCATTTTTGTTACTTACCTCTGCCCTCTGGGCCCACTCACCACATGCATTTTTAGCCACCCCTTGGTGGGTGTACACCAAAAATCACCGTGATTGGTTATCTCTAGCCATTAGATTTTTGTACTTTTTCAGGCGTGATTCTAGCCGTTGGATTCAACCTGTGTTTAGTACTAAAACCAATGGCTAAAAATCATCAAAAGCTGATTTGGTACGAGTGTCTAGCAAGAGCCACGTGACACACTTTTGAAGGATGCTAACTTTATAGATGATTGGCCAATCCCTAAATGGGGCTACAAGCCAAAAATCACCCTGATCAGTGATTTCTAAGTGTTGGATTGGAGTCATTTTCATGGGTTGATTTCAACCGTAGAAATTTGAGCATTATTGACCATTATTGGAGTACAAGGATCCAAAGGTTTGAAATCACTAATCGGTTAAACCGTTAGCTAGGTTGTCAGAAAAAGTAAGAGAGGTTTCAGGAGACAGTTACAAGGTATGTCTGACGCTTTTTCCAGTGAGGCAGCGCCATTCCACTGCCATCTGGGCCCTCTTTAGCCTACCCCGTGGTGGATATAATTACAAACCAAAAATCGCCCTCATTAGTAATCTCTAGCGAGTAGAATTTAGTACTTTTTTTATTGTGTGATTCTAGCCGTTGGATTCAACCTTTTTTTTAGTACTAAAACAAACGGCTAATAATCATCAAAAAACTGATTTTTGGCACGAGTGTCTAGCAAGGGGTGGGCAGGGGCTAAACATCCACGACGTCAGTGGGTCCAGATGGCAGCAGTGAGTATCAAAAATGGGAGTGGAACTAAAATTGTCAACATAAATTTTCACCGAAGGTCTCTGACATGCATTCCGAGAATCCAACGATGGTTTTGCTTTGGCAAAAGTGAATGCGAGATCAGCACTGTAAACCACCGTTGGATTCTTGGGGGTGCACGGACGAGATTTTCGGTGAAAATTTGTCTGCGGAATCCCGACCCAACTTTTATTTATACACGGAGAGGAAAGGGAATATTATTCACAATATACATTAAATAAATTATAGTGTAAAGTAGTGTGATTTGTCATGCACTATATACGCTCGTACACTTAAATGGTGTGATTTGTCATGCAATATATGGGAATTTTAGTCGCACCCCACGAACTGTGAGTGCACACCGACCTGTTGAACGCACTCCATGAATTGTGCTTCAATTTACGAAAATGCCTTCCACAAGTTAGACTCACCAACTAGGCGTTGGATTTGAGTTATTTTCATGGGTTGATTTTAACCGTATAAATTTGAGCATTATTAACCATTATTTGAGGTACAAAGATCCAAAGGTTTGAATTCATTAATCAGGCTGATTTTTGGTTTGTAGGTCCACCTAAAGATTGGAAAAACATCCACATGATCAGAGTCAGTGTGCCACGTGGCTCATATTGTGCGCTGTCATCAAAGTTCCATTCTAAAAAACTCACTTCTATTATTTGTCAACCCAAAAATAAAAAATTGTGATGAATGTTTAGTTTGGTGGCACTCACAGTTCGTGGTGCCCTCACAGTTCATGGGGTGGGACTAAAATTACCCATTATGTTGGTATACTAAAATGGTGAACAATAGAAAAGTTATTAGAAGGGCAAAAGTTAGGAGAATGGGAGGTGAAAACTGTTTTAGAGAGGGAGGAAAGTCAAAAGTGGCCGGAGGTAGTAACCGTTTTGGAGGGAGGGGTGAGTGGGAATATTTTCCAAAGAGTTTAGGGCATTTTTGAAAAGGGTACCGTTCTGAAAATTAGTAGAAAATATTATGGGAAATTTTAGTCGCACCCCTTGAATTCTGAGGGCAACACGAATTGTGAGGGCACCCAAAGTAAATATTCATCGGACATTTTTATTTATTTTTGTAAATAATCCGGTAATCTGTTGACAAATAATAGATGTGATTTTATTAGAGTAGAACTTTGCAATATGAGCCATGTGGCACACACTGATTGGCCGTATGGATGTTTTTTTCCAATCCTTAGGTGGACCTACAAACCAAAAATTGGCCTGATTGATTTCAAACTTTGGATCTTTGTACCTCAAATAATGGTCAATAATGCTCAAATTTCCACGGTTAAATCAACTCATGAAAATAATTCAAATCCAACACCTCGAAATCCCTAATCAGGTTGATTTTTGGTTTGTAGATCCACTAGGGATTGGCCAATCATCCATACGGTCAGAGTCCTCTAAGAGTGTGCCAAGTATGTCCCTGAATGCTTGCATGAAGTTGCACGAGGCGATTTCGAACTCGTGGAAGGCATTTTCATAAATTGCGCAAATTGAAACACAATTCGTAGGGTGCTTTCAACGGGTTAGGGTGCCCTCACAATTCGTGGGGTGCAACAAAAATTTCCTAAATATTATACTTTAGGCTATGTATGGTTGCCCCCTAAATAAATTTTCTAGAAATGATTTTTTTTTTCATATAAAACGTCATAAAACTTTTTCCATATACAAATCATTTTTGTTGATCACTGATCAACAAAATGTTTTACAGGAAAAGGATTTGTATGTGAGGAAGTGTTGATACAGAAAAAGTTTTATGACATTTTTATGTGCAAAAAATTATTTCTAGAAAACTTATTCAGGGTAATCATTTAGAGCCTTCAACGTATAGAGATACTCGAATGACGTTTTTACTGGGGGTGTCAATGGGTCGGTTCTGGTTCAGGTATCGAGGTACTTGGAACCGGAACCTATTATGCTTGGGTATGGCGGTTCCTATTCCTACACAAATGGATCCAGATCCAGAACCAGAATCAATAATATCCAGTCTCCCATCGGGTACAAGGAAACCCTATGCTTCATAAAAAAAATATACAAAATAATTTTTATACCGATTTCCAAAGAAGTTTGACATCTTTAACACTACTATATACATGGTGATTCTGGTTCTTCTTATCGGTTCGGTTCCGGTTCGATCCGAATACTAATGTATCAAGAACCAAAACCTTTAATGTACGTCGGCTCCATTTTAAAGCATGGTTCGAAATCTCGGAATCGTAGGCTGGATCGGTGGGCTCCATTCCCGATCCGGATCGGTCCTATCCAGAACGGGATCAGCCCATCTCGCCCGAGACAAAATGGGACTCCATTATGAAACAGTGATCTCGGGGCGAGACAGCCTGGCTTTGATCAGATTGGTGGGCTCCATCCCGATCCGGATTGCTCGATTCAAAACGGGATCGACCGAGACTTTGAAGCATGGTTTAAAGAGTAAGAACAGTTTTGAAAGAGTTGAGTGCGTTTAAAATTATAAATATGATCATATGGTTACAACTGGGACTTATAGAATTTGTTGACTAGATGAGCTTTACAATCCAAAAGAATTCAACAGATCGGATGGCTGTAATCATTCACTGAGGTTGACTTTTGAAAAATAGATTATATAAAACAAGATCATTTACAATAAGCAAAGAAAAATGTTGAAACAAGTCCAGCTTCCATTTTCCGGAACTTTATCGATTGAAACGGTAATCTTGGATCATCCGAGCAAGTGGTAATCTTGGTCGTTGATGGAAGGAGCACAGAACATTCCACCCCATTGAGGAAAGTATAGTAAGGTGAGGGGGAGAGTACAGAGAAGCATCATGAGACCCATGAGGGAGATGCCTGTTTGCTTTGAGAATGTGGAACCTGTAAATAGCAACAGTTGGGTCACAACTGCACCCACTGTCCCACCACTCCCTGTCATCCCTGAAATCACCCCTAGTGACCTGCAAACATGTTTAACAACTTCAGAATATAAATTATAATTTAAACAAATTAAATTAACTTATATGAATTTAAAGAAAATTAAGTCTTTGGAGCTTCGTGCGACGTACGTGTCGATTATGGGTTGACCCTCTTGCTCGATCCGTTAGTACGGATGGTTGCAACATTGAGGTCATGGGTTCAATCCTAGCTTACCCATTAACCCCAAGGGTTGAGTGCAGGTGGCCAGGACTCCACTCCAAAAAGTACGAGGTTCGAGTTCAACTCTCCTTTGGGCCACCCCTGGAAAGAGTAGGGTAATAAGTGCCTCAATCTACATTAACTTTCCCTGTACACTCCGACACATGTGGAAGGGGTGACTATCGTGCCCGGGGGACTAGTCAGGTGCTCTAAAAGGCCTGGATACGCACGGTTCTATAAAATAAAATAAAAAAAGTACGCGTCAATTATGTGTTGAGCCTCTTACTCGATCCATGACTACGGATGGTTGCAACATTTAGGTCATGGGTTCAATCCTAGCTTACCCCATTAACCCCAAGTAGTGCGGCTGGCCAAGACTCCACTCCAAAAAGTAGGATGTTATGAGTTCAATTCTCCTTGCGCCAACTCCTTGGAAACAGTAGGGTAATAAGTAGCTCAGTCCACATACTCTCCCAATACACTCAGACACATGTGGAAGGGGTGACTATCGGGCCCCGGGGACTACTTGGGTGCTCTAAGAGGTCCAGATACTCACGGTTTCAAAAAAAATAAAAAAATCCCAACTTATACCGACCAAATTACAAGAGTATGTGGGCCCTTGAGGATGGTCTACTGTCCTGTCATGACACTGACACGTGTGGCACACAAGCATGGTGTAGGAGTAGGACCACACGATTGATGTGACTGCATCTAGAAGATTACATGGTGTAGGACCACATGATTGATGGAAGGACCCCAACCATCCGTTGTTGGAATCTATATTTTTGGTCACTTCACTGAGTTCTTTGACGTCCTCAATTTTTAAGGGTGTTTTAGTAACACCCCCTGAAATTTAAAAATAATTAGTAATACCCTCTTATACTTTCAAACTTTAGGATTACCCCCTTGACTTAGGTCAACCATCATTTGACTAACGTAATATGCATCATGCGCCTGTTAATTCACCTATGAAAGCACCATAATATTTCAAGCATGGTTTGAAATCTCCGGATTGGAGGCCGATCGATGGGCTCCAATCTTCATCCAGATCGGTCGGATCCAGAACAAGATTGACGCGTCTCGCCCGAGACAAAATAAAACTTCTTCGGGAAACAATGATCTCAGGGTGAGACGATCCAGTTTTGGATCAGATCATTGGCTCCGATTCCAATCTGGATTTCCCAATCCAGAATGGGATTGGTCGAGACTACGAACCATGATATCAAGTCGTTTTAACTTAAGTCGACCACTGTTAAAGTAGGCGGGTAATCCTAGTTTGAAAGTATAAGGGGGTATTACTAATGACTTCCAAATTTCAGGGGGGTATTGCTAAAAGACCCTATTTTTATGTTCCCATTATTTGATGGTCCTCGGGATTCATACCAAAAGAATCTGAAAGAACATTCATCCGCCAGGATCTTAGGGAGAACATCCACCTGAGGTTGACAGCATCATTTTTCCGTAAAATTGTGATAGGTGGGATGGTTATGATCGCATTAAATTATGGCATAGGAAATCATACTCTCGATAAGGACATCTATGATCCCGGTCGAGTGGACCGAACACACGGTCAATCGTCACTATTAGTTGCACATGGTGAACGAGTCCATTTTTGCTAACGATGCCTCTGGACCGTCAGATACACCTTGAAAAACATACTTTTACTATTCTCGAAAAGATTAAATTCCACGTCGCTGAGGAAAAATGGATTAATCCGTGGAATAGGTCCTAATCTGTTGCAAGTAAGCCACGTGTCCTTATCTGGAATAAAAAACTTGGGTTCAATCTATAAGGCTTACAAAAAGAAACGTGTCAACAGGCAGTCCATTCACCATGACATTATTAAAGGGTGAATCGTGAAGAGTCCTTAGGTTCACACATCGTTTTAACAATGGCCCACCGTTGGATGTACCTTGGAAAACGTGTTTTAAAATTTAAAAACTAAACTTTTTGAAAAATAAAATGACATGATTTTCAAGGTGCATGCGACAGTGAAGACAATATTTGCATACATAAGTCTAATTAATTTAATTAATGGTGTGTCAACTCTCACTGGGGGGCCACCCCCTGAAAGGAGAATTTTTTTGAAGTGGCAGAAATTTAGAAGCGGCGATCAAGGTTTAAAGGAGGCCGTTTTAACGGTTAAACGGACTGGGGGCGTTACCGTTTAAACAGCCGTTGAAACGGATTGAAACGGCCAGGAGCAAAAATGGAAAAAATAGAATTTAACGAATTTTAATGGAAAAAAAGGAAAAAATGGCTCTAAAATTCAAATTTTGAAATTTGAAAATTAAAAAAAAAAAAGATTTTAACAGAATTAAACGGATTTAATTGCATTTTTTCACAAAATTTTTCAGAATTAAACGACTGTTTAAACGATTTTAACGGCCGTTAAAACAAAAAAATGACCCTTTTTTTCAAAACTGATAAAACGTGTTTAAACGGTTTTAACGGAAACGGGCGTGGGGCGTTACCGTTTAAACGGCCGTTCTTAAAACCATGGCGGTGATCATGCGCCCAATCATATTGCACCAGGTACACCATGATTAGCTTGGTGCAACATCATTGTACCTACACTTAGGTGTACCTGGCGCAATATGATTGGGCGCATGATGGCCGCTTCAAAAATTTTTTACTTTGAAAGAGTAGGGTAATAAGTGTCTCAGTCCACATTAACTCTCCTAGTGCACTCCGGCATTTGTGGAAGGGGAGATTATCGGCACTCTGGGGACCATTCAGGCGCTCTAAGCTGAATACCCACAGTTTCACATTTTCAAAAAAAAAAAAAATAATAATAATAATAATGGCGTGGACAAAAAGGACAACGATAGCACCTGGCAGAAGATTCCAACACGGCTCTTAGGCGATAATTATTCATTGTCAGTACTTCATATTCATAAAGTTTTATGTTTTTTTCCTCATTGTTATTGTCATTTATCGTTTATAATGTCTTACTCCAATTTTGAAGTCGGCAATATGAATTATTAGTTTCTCTCCCTCAGTTCTATCTAAAGCTATATCTTTCGTTAATTAGGCGCTAACGTGAAATAAAAAATAAAAATTTATGTAATTAGTAATGATGGGGCAAAAAAATGGTACGGGAAATGCTCGGGGTGTTCATTAAAAAAAAATGTGTTTAAAAATTTGACAAAAATAAGTAAAACATCTTATAAAATGATTTTTCATGTAAAACATTGAATAACATGGCAATAATGCGAAAAAGTTAGTGAATTATTCGAAAATATTTTATAATGTTCAAAAATTCGCGTATTTTTCCTAATCTTAAAGATAAGACGTTTTCGATTCGGTTTTTATTTACTGAATAATTCGTATGGTTCACGAATAATTCGAGAATTTACTAACTATGGGTTGACCTCAGATCACTTTTGAATCTAAACTCTTTTTTTTTAATAAAATAGTAGTGTCACGGTTGTCAAGGTACTCGTCAAGTGGAGAGGCGTACCAACATGGGTCACTAGAGTTATTGACCAACATGGACTCCCACATAATATTCTTTTATGTTACGTTGTTTACTTTTGTTTTTCACATGATACGTAGGGTGGTGATTGGAAGAGAGAAAATCTATGGTCTAACTAACTGTCTAAGTATTATGGACTGAGATATGATCTATAATATACAATATCATTACAAATGTGTGCATGTGTGCCAGACCTGGCCGCTTTATCTATCGCTTCCATCTTTGTAAATAGTCAACCTGATCACATGATCATAACCATCCGATCTATATACATCCAAAGCATGTCAATAGATCCAATGGATTGCAATCATTCAATGAGGCTGATTTTTGACATGGAGGTTTCCAATATACAGGATCCGATGATGAATCCAGCCTATTAAAGATTTATCTAGCTATATGCATGCCACGAGTAGAACTTTGCTAACCACCCTCAATATGAGCCACGTGGCACACTATTAGAAGACGATGACCGTATGGATGTTTGGTCAATCCCTAGGTGGACCTATACAAACCAAAAATCAGCCTAATTAATGATTTGAAACCATTAGATCTTTGTACCTCAAATATGGTCAGTATTAATGCTCAAATTCCGATCCATGGTTAATTAAAAATCAACTCATTAAAACGACTTCAATCCAACGCTTAGAAATCACTAATCAGGATAATTTATTTGGTCTATTTGTCTATCTATGGTTGGGCCAAACATCCATACGGTCAGAAATAATCTCTAAGAATATGCCACGTGGCTCATATTATAGACCATGCTCTATAAGACAGACAATATAATGTGATGAAGAATGTAATTAAAATAGGATCTGACCTTCTAGAGACGAAAGGAACCACCCCAAAAGTCAGGCCGGAAGCAGCTTGAACAAAGAAAGAGAAACAACACATCACAATAATAGAAGCATAGAGCGAGTTGACTCGTCCGAGTAGAACACATAGTAACCCAGCCACAGTTTGTACCACCCACAAGCTCCACAATCTCCCCCTCATCCCGAACCTCTTCCCCATCTCATCCGATATCATTCCTCCAGCTGGCCTAGAAACACAATTTGCCAAACCGAAGCTCGCCGCAATAACACCAGCAATCTGAAGGTTCAGATCAAATCTATCATAGAAATACTCATCAATTATGTTATCAACCGTTAATTCAACACCAAAACAATACCCATATGTCAACCCTAATATCCACCCTCTATAATTCTTTAACCCATGAAACAAAACTTTGAACAAGTTATCTTTTGGCTTATTCACTGAACTTCGAATTCTGATCACCCTGTTCCCATCAGGAAAATCTTGGCCGTAGATAAATACCATCATTGCAGTTATGGCTTGAAATGTTGCAGGGACGATGAAAGCGACACGCCATGCGGTGAAAGATGTAACACCAAGTAGAGTGATGAGGGAGTAGATGAGTGGCATGATTAGTTGGGTGGCGCCGCTTCCGACATTAGCCCAACCGGCTGCAAATCCATTAGCGAGGCCGACAACATTGGTGGAGAACATGGAGCTCATCCAAAATTGATTCGAGACAAAATTTGCTAATGAGAATCCAATGAGGAATCGGAGGAGGATGAAGGATTTGGGTGATGAAGCGAGACAGGTGGCAAAGACGATTGGTGCAGTTAAGAGAGTTAATGTTACTGATGCGAGGCGGGGCCCAATGAGATCACAGGCGGCGCCCATTGCTAGGCGAGAGAAGATTGAGCCAAGGAAGGAGGCGATTCCGGCGTTGCCGATATCAGTGTCGGTGAGGTTTAGGTTGTCACGGATGACGGGGATGAGAGGAGGGATGGCAAAGGTGGAGAAGAAGCATGAGAAGAGAGAGATCCATGCAAGATGGAATGCGCGCATGTGGGGTGGCGCCGCTGAGAATAACCGGAATTGAGTCGCCTTGTGATCGGAATCGACTGGAAGAGAGAACATGGTTTCTTTCATGGTACTTCCTTCCAGGTCGTCAAAAACAGACGGAAATTTGGTGATTCCGGCGAATTAAAATCGCATCGGAATCGGGTATGTTGGGAGTAAGCAAACGTTCGTCTGTTGACGCCGTTTGTTAATCAAGATCTTGTTATGGATCCAAGATTTTATAAGGGTCGTGATGTAACAAGGTAGACTTGACGCTTTTTGGCGTCAGGTAGCGCGATTTTTTTTACTCGTGGCAGCCATCTGGACATACTGACACGTATGGATGTTTAGTCCACCCTTTAGTGACACTCATACAAAAAAAATCTTGTTTGATTAAGTTTAGCAGTTGGTTATAGTACTAAAAAAAATGGTTAAATCAGACGGCTATAATCACAGCTTAAAAAGCACTAATGGCTAGAGATTATCAATCAGGGTGATATTTGGTGTGTATATTCACCTAGGGGTGGGCTATATAGTGGCCACAGATGCTAGAATCTTACACCCAATATTGTCTGTGACACGTTTCACACTCGGATATTACTGACTCTACGGATGTTTTTCCAACCCTTTGGTGGGCCTACGTAGGAAAAAAATAGTCCGATTGGTGATTTATAGCTGTTGGATTTGAGTCTTTTTATGAGTTGATTTTGAGCCGTATGATTCAATCATATGTGGTCCTCATGGTTTGCCCCAAAGCAGAATTTGCTTTGTCTGCTTCTAATCTATGTAGTAAGGATGAAATTCTCTGGATCGGAGGCTGGATCGGTGGGCTCGGATCCCGATCTGGATAGCTCCATCTCGCCGTAGACGATGTGAAAATCCTCTGTAAAACTGAGATCACGGGCGAGACAGAGCTTGGTTTGGATGGGATCGGTGGACCCCAATCCAGATCGCCGGATCCTGACCGGGATTGGCCGAGACGTTGAACCATGCTATGTACTCCCAAGTGAAGAAGATGTGGTTGTTTAAGTTTGTTTTGGTTGCAAAACTAACGCCGTGTTCTGACGCAGGTAATTTTATAGGTGTCGAAATCTGACATAAAGTCGTTAGCTGTAGCAGTTAGAAAATGCCACCTATATATGGGAGGTGGGGGCCACATTTAGACAGCACAATATTCCACAAATGTGCTGTCGACAAAGTAGGGGTGGCGATTTCTGGAACCGCTCTACGTGTATGTGCCACATTCTCTTAGGCCCACTTGCCCAATGAATCTGTGGCCCACACCTTGGTGGACCTACAAACCAAAAATAGGAATGCTAGCAAGCAGCCCCCTAATGGAGGAGTAAAACTTGCTGACCAACGATTGCCAACAAAGCCATTAACCGCCCACAATATGAGCCACATGGTACATGTTTAGAGTGTCTTAGAGGACACTGATCGTATGGATGTTTGGCCAATCCCTAGGTAGACCAACAAATCAAAAATAAATCCTATTAGTGGTTTCTGAGCATTCGATTGGAGTCATTTTCATAGATTGATTTAAACCGATGAAATTTAAACATTATTGACCATTATTTGGGGTACAAGGATCAAAGGTTTGAAATCACTAGTCAGACTGATTTTTGGTTTGTAGGTTCGCATAGGGATTGGCCAAACATCCATACGGGTAGAGTCCTCTAAAAGTGTGCCACGTGGCTCGTATGTGGGGTTCAGCGGTTTAGCTGACCATTAACTGCACATATGCAACCTACAACGAAGAAAAATATATATTTTAATTGAAAAGGTTTGGTTTTGGAGGCAGTTTTTGTTATCTTTTGCAGGTTAACTCAGTGGAGAAAAATTCGCTTGTCCCGGGGTCCTTCAAACTTTGAAGGTCCCCTCCAAAATGCTTGACACGTACCCTTTGTTTACCACCCTTAACCAACTAACCAAGGGTTAAAGTGGGTTGGGTTTGGGCCTTGAAGTACTTGTCTGACATTTTGGCAGGGGGACCTTCAAAGTTTGAAGGAACCCCGGACCCGGGAATTATTTCTCAAATCAGTGCTACTCCATCGAGAGGGTGCTTGCTGGCATTCCTCCACCAAAAAATCAGCCGGAACAGACACGTGGATATTTTTCAAGGCATGAAAATTTGCTCAATCAAAAGCTAGTAATTACCAATCAGGCTGATTTTTGGAGAAAAAAACTATGATAATGTATCATAGGTTTGATACAGAAGCTTCTCAAAGTTCTACGTGGTGCACTGAAAGACCTATGACCCCCAAGAATGGTTGGCCCACATCTTGGCGGACCAACACAAAAAATCAGCACGATTGGTGTTTTCTAGCCATTGGATTTCAGCAATTTTTTTTACCAGGGACTTGGAACTTCATGAAGGTCATGACGAAAAAGTGCTCAAAAACGGCTAGAAATGACCAATCACCCTAACTTTTGGCTTATAGATTTACTAAACCATGGGTCAATCATTCATTGGTCAGTACTCAGTAGGTCAAAAAATGTGTGCCACATGGCATTTTGAGGGACTTCTGAATCGAAACAGAACTTTATATCATAGAACGATTTTTAATGTGTATTTGGGAGTGGATCAGGCCTGAAAGAGTGCCACCTAACACTTTTCTGTTCCTCACCGCTGCCATCTGGCCCACTGACCGCATGGATGTTTAGTCCACCCTTTGGTGGACATTCATACCAAAATCCACCATGATTGGTAATTTCTATCCATTAGATTTTAGTATTTTTAAGGCGTTACTCTAACCATTATTTTGAGTACCGAAACCAACGGCTAAAAACCATCAAACATGCTGATCTTCGGTATGAATGTCTACCAACGGGTGGGCTAAACATCCATGCGGTCAGTGGGCCTATACGGCAGCCGATGGAAACAAAAATAGTGCTAGCTGACATGAAAAGCGTGAGCTATAGTTTGTTACATGGGGACCCATTGGGATTCTGAATATTTTTTATCCGATATTACTATGTGCAACCAAATTTGATGTCCACACAGTACATCTAAAAGCTGTCAGGCCCACTATCATGTATAGAATAGAAGGTCCCGGTCAAGAAAACATGTGTAGTCGCAGTCTGCCACGTATGCTGGAGACACTTGATTGTAGAGCTGGCAATGGATCGGGTTCGAGTCGGATTGGTACTGATTTGGTACCGATCCAATAAGAAATCTAAGTGATCCGGACCCAATCGGATCAATAAACAGTTTCGGAACCGATCCGATCAGTCCCGGGTCAGATCCGATCCGATCCGATCCGATCCTATATGTAATTATGTATATAATATATATACATGTTTAATTTTATTAGGCATATATATTTAAATATCTTTATGCAATTAAATATATATTTATATAATATATTTTATATATAATATAGGTATCAAGTCTATATCGGATCGGAACAAGGTCGATCCAGTACCGATCCGATAGTGAAAAAGAAAATTCCGGACCCGGTTTTTTCGGATTGGATCTCGGATTTGATCCGATCCATTGCCAGCCCTACTTGATTGGTGTCGAGACGCTTCCCATAAATAAATTTCTATTTCACGCATGTAGGCCCCACCCTGTCATGTATCGACGGCCCTTATTCCACGAAACATCTTCGACCCAACAAAAGAAGGGGGGACTGTTCCGACTTCCGCTAGTTATTCCCTAAAAAATTTTTATACACGAAGGACGGTGTGAAGAATCCTATCACACATCTGACACGTAATGCCTGATGTAAGCTAATGAAGTACCCCGTCTCAAACGAGTAGAACTTTTCTTACCGCCCACAATATGAACCACGTGGCATTACCGTGAAACTTGAGCGTAATTGACCATTATTTGAAGTCCCCCTCCGAAAACGTACTCCTTGTTAACCACTCTTAACGAACTAACCAAAGGGCTAAGGTGACCCCCATTTTCTGACCCCTCTTGGTGTTTGTGTGCTCGGCCGTGGAGTTCAAGGATTCAACGGTGAGTGTCTATGCTGAACTGGCATCACTTTTTCAACTTTTGGACGCGTTGACAACCACCGTTGGATTTGTGAAATCTACAGTCGAGCATGAAAGCACCGAGAAGTGTCAGAAAAAGGGCGTCCTCGAAGCCTGAGCCTTTAATAACTGATACGATTTTAATTTTGAAGTTTCAAAATGCATTTGTTTAGAAGAAAAGAGATACATAGCCATCTCTAGAAGTTGTGTACAAATTCTTTCCATGGAGAGAAAAGAGGAAGCCCAAAAAAGAGATTTTTGAGTTTCTTTGTTTCCCAAACAAAGGAGCAAATGAATATTGGGAAATTCTGGTAGCACCCCCACGAATTGTGAGGGCAACCCGACCTGTTGAAAGCACCCCACAAATTGTGCTTCAGTTTGCTTAATTTATCAAAATGTCTTCCAAAAATTATACTTGAGATCTTCCCGTGCAACTTGATGTAAGCCTTGAGGGACCCACTGTTAGAAGACTGACCATATGGATGATTGGCCAATCCCTAGGTGGATCTACAAACCAAAAATCAGCCTGATTAGTGATTATTAGGCGTTGGATTTGAGTTATTTTCGTGGGCTGATTTTAACCGTGGTAATTTGAGTATTATTGACCATTATTTGAGGCACAAAGATCCAAAGGTTCCAAATCACTAATCAGGCTGATTTTTGGTTTGTAGGTCCTCCTATGGATTGGATAAACATACATACGGTCAGAGTCCTCTAAGAGACTGCCACATGGCTCATATTGCGTGCTGTCATCAAAGTTCTACTCCAAAAAATCACAACTAGTATTTGTCAGATGGATTAAAAAAAAATTAAAAATTGTCCCATGAATGAGAAGTTTGGGTGCCCTCACAACTCAAGGGGTGGGACTAAAATTTCCCATAAATATTTGAAATCTCCTATAGGTACTTTAATTAGCTTTAAATATAAAGTATGATCTTAAATTGGTCCGTTAGCGTTATTGTCATCACTGTTTTAACTGGTCAATCAGTCAAATCTAAATAAAAAAAAGGGTCAGAATATTATTATTTTATAACGGCCGTTATTTTAAACCATGGTACAAATTAATAAAATTGTAAGAAAGAGATAAGTACACCCTTCAAAGAAAATAATATAGAGATCGATTGTCTTTTTATTATTTTCTTCTTTTTATTGTTAAATGGGTAGATAATTGAGTATATAAATAAATTATAATTATTTTCTTCTTGTCTATCACGTTTCACTCCCTCATAGGGCGGCTTATTGGGCCGTGTTGTGGGTCAGGCCTAGTCTCAAAAGGGTGAACCCGGGCCCGGCCCGAACACCACTACAGGCCGGGCTGGCCAGACCCAGGCTCAATTATAGGTATCGCCCAAGTCTTTACATGGTTTGTTCTTCGATTCGTCCATTTGTCTTAAATTAAGGGCCTGTTTGGTAACGCACCGCGGCGGGCAAATAAAATATTTAGCCGCGCTAATATTCGCCCGGCTGCTTTTGGCAGCCACTCGCTCTCGGCGAATATTTAGCCGAGCCCACATATTTGCCCTCCCCCCCGGTGTAAATATTTTCACGCCGATTATGCCTTTGTGAGAAAATTTTATTTTCTCATCGGAAAATCACTATTTTCAATAAAAATTAATTTTTTAATATATAAAAAAGATAAAAATAAATTTTTTTTATCCTTTGACATAATATGTGGTTCCCACACTCGCCCAACCTATTTTTGACTTATTTTGATATGTGGGATGCACTCAAATTGAAAGAAAATGAAGTAAGCTGAAGTGAGCTAGCTCATACACGTACCAAACATTGTTAAATATTGATATGAGCAAATATTTAGCCAAGTAATATTCGCCTGGCTAAATATTCGCCCTCGGAACTCTTTTTCTCACGTACCAAACAGACCCTAAGAGGAAATTTCCTACAAATAGATTGGAAATCGGCCCAATGAGTGTTGACTATAAGCATTTTGGCCGCCTTTAGAATGCGACTGATCTATGGCTAATGGAGAGGAGAACTTTGCTGACAGTATAAGTCACGTGGCACACCTTTAGAGACCATTGACCTTATAGATATTTGGCCCATCCCTAAGTGGGTCTACTCTGCGTGCAGACCAAATATCAGCCTAATTAGTTGACTTTAGATCAAGTTGACTTTTGAATCCTTTGAAGATGCCGTGGCATGTGGGGAGTACGCCGTACGATTGTAAAGTTCAATACTAATTAATTACTTAAATTATGTTTGTTTGCTATAAATGTAAGGCTTATTTTTTTATCACGGCTTATTATATTGTCCACCATGGCGTACTGTAGATTACTCCGTTGGTTTTAAGAACTATATTTGTGTAAGGAAAGCTGCCCTCCGTTCGATGCGCATTGTCGCCAACATCTTGGCCATTCAGCCATTTATCCTCTGCTTTAGCAAGCTACAACCAAAATTAGGGGTGCACATTTTGGTTGCTCGACTGGGCGTGGTATTCAGGTTTTCTCAGGTTTCGGGCCAGCCCGAGTCCCGCGGACACTGGGTCAAAGCTTGAGGAAACCAACCCGGGACGTATCCAAAACCTCTAAAAAGGGGGCCAGTCTTGGGGCTTGGGCTTGAACGTACACCCCTACCTAATACTCTACAAATCCACCAATATCAACCACCCAATCGACCGTATATGTGGACCACTAGACCTGTGGACGGACGGTTATGATCAGCTGATCGGTGCAAACTTTTGCCTGTTGTCAATCAAGGGTCGGATACTCCTGATACACAACCACAATGCTCATTGTCAACTTTTAAGTTTGTATAAGGTCACACTGTATCATTTCCAAGTATAATAAAATATGAACTGCCGTCCGTCGCTCCATGACTGGGAATGCAAGTTTGCTGTCTCCAGGAGATTTAAAGGTCCCCCTCCCAAAATGCAATGTGGCAAATTCTTTTGGATCCATTGACGCATGGAAATTTAGCTCACCCTCTTGGTGGACCTACACAACAAAATCAGCATGATTGGTGATTACTAACCGTTGGATTTCAGCATTTTAATGAGAACGATTTCTCTCCGTTGGATTTAAGCTTTGTTTTTTTGGGTGCTCAAATCCAACTGATAGAAATCGCCAATTAAGCTGATTTAGTGTGCGCTTAGATCACCATTAGCGGTTGCTAACGACTCAATTTTCTTAAGTCGACGTGGCGCAATCTCATTGGTGGTAGACGCTATTTGTGTCCAACAAGAGAGTGACAATACAATTATTATTGTCCACGGAATCTTTGAACGGTGCTTACCAAAAAGTGCAAAAAAAGAAAAACAAAAAAGATGCAATCGAGGGTGGCGAGAGAAGGAATCCGAAACTTAATTTCTAGATTCTAGACACGTTGCAGACAGGAAAAGAAGACACATGCCATATAGGACAACTGGCTCACATCACCAGAAAAGCTTCTAGGGATCCATAAATTCAAATATAAAAGATGATTCGTTCTTCAAACTTGAATATTCCGTAATCCTTAGTCTTCGAAACAATAAAGTAATCAAATTGTGATGTCTTATCCATGCAGCCAAATTACCATAATACCCTTATGATGCTAAAAAAACGAGATTTACACAAATTCTTGCATACACAATATTAACATGGAACGGTTTTTTGGAGCTAACACTCCACAAATCTTCTCAGGAGTAGCGGGGGTTTCTGTACACGTGGCAATTGAGGTGTCAACCCAAAGAAGCCCACACATCTTGGCATCTTATCATCTCCTCAGGTGGCAAATTTCAATCCAATAGCAATCTCCCATGCGGCCAAAAAGGCCAGTTGCCATTTTTTTCTATTTAAATTCAATGACTGGTTTGCAAGGGGGTAAATGGGAAATAGAATAGGAGTCAAGGTAGAGGGGGAAAATTTTTCTGGAGCTAAATGATGGGTGCTGATACATGAAAGGGAATCTTTTAGTTGTGCGTGGGGCCACATGATTTCAAAAGAGAATATTCTTATAAAATCCCCTCCCATGTATCAACCCAGCATTTGCCCCAGCAAATTTTTTTTTGGGAGGTAAGAGGGCATGAAATGGGACAAGAAACTATCCATCGGTGGTGGTTAGCGTAGATCTGCCCAAAGTGAAACTAATGCCAGCTCAGCACTAACTACCACCGTTGGATTCTCGGGATCCACTGCCGGCATAAAAAGAGGGGGCTCCTGAGCCCGACCCATATATTAAAAGGGAGATAGAGAAGATCTCAAAAATGAAACAGGGAAATAGTGAAGGGGGCCACCAAAAGCAAAGGAAAAAACAAACACACACGGCTGGAGGACCCACCCTTCAAACTAAGGGGTCCCACCCCCTACACGCAGGCCAAGATGTCGGTAGAGCGTTTTTTTGGATCTACCTGACAATCCATGAGAAGGGTACCTAGATTCCCGCTGCATCGCAAATCACAATGTATATTTTAGAGAAAATGAAGATGGGGGCATGTTAGTCATTTAAGTACTAAAACACTTGGAAGAAGAATTTTATATACGAAGTCAAACATTTCAGTTCCACTTGGTTTGGGGAGGGGGCGAGATCCCCAAAGTCAAAAACTTGTTTAACTTGCTTTTAAAATTTTTCTTCACAAAAACTTGATTTCCTACCACGAGTCCCTAAAAATCAAACTTCCACACTCCCCCCCACCCACCCACCCCACATCTTTGAATTCCAACCCTCACCCTTCTTTCCATGTCAGAAGCCAAAACAAAATGAGACTCGGCAGAAATTGAGAATTTTGGACTCTCAGACTCTCCTTTCTCAACCCCAAAAAGCCATCTGTCACTGACTCCTAACACAAAACTCCAACTCTGAGATGTAGAAAAGAAAACGTTAGTGAAGTCTCAAGTCTTTCCAGCCATCAAAAGACAGAGATCACATTCCATATCCTGTAAGCTTCCTGCCGTTACTCAATAACCAAAGTTCCATGTACTTTTAATATCTTTTCTTAAAATCAATTTGCTAAATATGACTAGAATTCAGTATTTATAGGGAGATAATACTAACCAGTCCATGCTATATATGTTCAGCTTGATTTCGTCTCCTTTTCTGCCAAAAAAGGAAGAATTTGTGCATTACTTGAGCGCATAGAGGAAGAGGGAGAGAGAGAGATTAAACACATTAAAGAGGAGACTATATCTGCTTGTCTCTAAATTCATAAACAGATTCTCCTTCTCCGGTTCAATTCTGTCCAATTCCACAAGCCAAACATGGAAATATCTGGTCCTGGAACAGAGTTCGAGCATCCGAAATTTACTCTTCCGGTGGATTCTGAGCACAAGGCGACTGAATTCAGATTATTCTCGATAGCACCTCCCCACATGCAAGCCTTTCACCTATCATGGATCTCCTTCTTCGCTTGTTTCGTCTCCACTTTTGCAGCACCACCACTCCTCCCCATCATACGTGACAATCTCAATCTCACTGCCACTGACATCGGCAATGCAGGGATTGCATCAGTCTCTGGTGCGGTCTTTGCACGGCTTGCCATGGGGACCGCATGCGACCTCTTTGGCCCCCGTCTTGCCTCTGCCTCACTCATCCTCCTCACTGCACCCGCAGTCTATTTCACAGCTGTTGCCTCCTCTCCCATCTCCTTCCTTCTTGTTCGATTCTTCACGGGCTTCTCCCTTGCCACCTTCGTCTCGACCCAGTTCTGGATGAGCTCCATGTTCTCTGCTCCCGTCGTTGGGGTCGCCAACGGAGTTTCCGGTGGCTGGGGCAACCTGGGTGGTGGGGCCACCCAGCTCATAATGCCACTCATCTACTCCCTCATCCACAACCTCGGTGGAACTACTTTCACTGCCTGGCGCATCGCCTTCTTCATTCCTGCCCTGTTTCAAAGCTTAACAGCATTCGCCATCTTGATCTTTGGCCAAGACCTGCCAGATGGAAACTTCAAGCGGCTACAAAAGTCTGGCGAGAAGACAAAAGATAAATTCTCTCAGGTTTTCTATCATGGGATCACAAATTACAGAGGGTGGATATTGGCCTTGACTTATGGGTATTGTTTTGGGGTAGAACTGACAGTGGACAACATAATTGCGGAGTATTTTTATGATAGGTTCAATCTGAAGCTCCACACTGCCGGAATTATTGCGGCAACATTTGGGTTAGCAAATGTGGTTTCTCGGCCAGCCGGAGGACTGATCTCAGATATGATGGCAAAGAGGTTTGGGATGAGGGGTAGGCTGTGGAGCTTGTGGGTGGTGCAAAGCTTGGGTGGGGTGTTCTGCATTTTGCTCGGGCAAGTGGGGTCACTGGGTGCATCAGTAGCTGTGATGATTGTTTTCTCATTGTTTGTTCAAGCTGCGTGTGGACTAACATTTGGGGTGGTTCCTTTCATCTCGAGAAGGCAAGTGTTCTCGTTTTGCTTGCATTTTTGTGTCTGGTTCTTCGTGTTACAAAAGTTTCCTGGTCTTTTTCCCTTTGAATCTATAAGGAATCCGCTGTTTCTCTTTGTATTACTTTTAGATTCTTCTAGGCACTTAAGAGATTCTATGGGAAACATCACTTCCCACCCAAAGAGGATCCCAAATCTGCCCTGGAGAGTTTTGACTGTAAAAGCATCACCTCCAACCTACTGATGAACCAATAGTAACCAAAAGTTAAAAACAACCATTTCCATTAAGGGAGTCAGGGTAACCTCCCACAATGGGAATTTCCACAGTAAAAGTAAAACACTTCCTAATATTTTAATCATATAGGTCTTCAAGCTCTAAAGACCCATATATTTACACTCGCAGAACACCTGAAAATACATGGAAAACTCACTAAACTGATTGAAAAGCTATCCAACAGTTTGTTGCACATGAACACAAACTCTCGAGTGTAGAACTATTGTTAGTTGACCAATATATTTTTCAGTTGAAGTAATGAGTCAACGTAACCAACTTGTTTCTAACTTTTTATCTGAATATCATCTCAATCACTTAAAACATGTAAAGATGATGTACTTAATAGTAATAGAGTTGTATTTCACATAATGGAACTCTATAATTCCTTCATACTTCCTCAAACCTGCTGTACATTACTCCATTCAGGTGGGCCGTCAGATTGATCCAAATTATCCAATTAATGGGTCACCTTTTGTAGTAGGCATAGCAATCACACCAATAGAATGATCCTAACCATCTGATAAACTCCAATTTTTGGAAGACCAAAGATACAGACAATTTTTATTTCTCAGAAAATCCAATAAGTCAGATGGTTAGAATCACTTGGATAATTCTCACAATCCAATTGACGTTGTTTGGGATATGGTCAATTAAAGATGTAGGTGATCAATTGGATGGTTGAAAAAATGAGACACTGCACCATGTGGACGGCAGGTATGAGGCAGGACCTTCCATACAAGGCCCTTATCCTTCCTTTTGGGGCAATTACAAATTTAGACCTAAGCATGGCGTCGTGACCTATGAGAAATCCAGTTAGCCCAAATGAAATGGCTCCTATTCCAGAGTCTTTTTCATTCAGATGCATGAAGGTTTCTCTGTTTCTTTTCTTTTCAGATTCACAGGAGAATTAAGCTTCTTTGGTGCATTGGTTCGGGTTTATTCATAAATGTCCTGTTCTGTCAGTTGTTGTCTCTTTCTTTTTAACTGTTAAATTGACAAAGAACATTTTCTTTTTCCTCAGTTAAATCTTGACCAACGCATTACAGTTTTCCTTTTTGTTGATAACTAATACGTTACAGGTACTCCTTCTTTCCTAATTATAATGTCGTTTTCCAGGTCATTGGGGTTAATATCAGGAATGACAGGAGGTGGTGGAAATGTGGGTGCAGTTTTGACTCAATTAATTTTCTTCAAAGGCTCCAGATACTCAAAGGAAACAGGAATAACTCTCATGGGTATCATGATCATATGCTGCACCTTCCCAATATGGTTGATCTATTTCCCACAATGGGGTGGGATGTTTTGCGGTCCATCAACTAAAGAAAATGCCACCGAAGAAGATTACTACATGTCTGAATGGAACTCTAAGGAGAAAGAGAAAGGTTTCCACCAGGCAAGCTTGAAATTTGCAGATAATAGCAGAAGTGAAAGAGGTAGAAAAGTGGACTCCGCGCCCATGCCGTCCAGTGGAACCCCATCAACACATGTTTGATGACTACCACTTGCCTGTGGAATGTGTCAAACTTTCTACCGAAATCCCTAAAATAGCTATGCATGTAACCTGTGTTCAGGACTTAATAGTTGTCATGTTCAAATGCCAGTGTGTGCATAACTGCATATTAGAGATTAAGGGTTGAAAGATGTTGGAAGTTGTGCAGGAGTACTCATTTCCATGAAAGTTGCAAATTTGTATTAGCTCAAGGTCCTTGCTGATAGAAGCTTCATAAGTTTGTGCTGGATTTTAGGAATATTGTATCCTTTCTCCTTTTAGTTCTTGTGTGGGTTTACTTATTAAAAATAAAAAGTTCTTGTGTGGGTTTAAGTTCTCACTTTGTAGAAAAGCAGTCATATGACTTTTCAAAAGAATTCAAGAGCAGCAGTGATGGTCTGATGCTACCATGTTCAAATAAAAATAAGGCCCTGGATGGTTGCCCGTAACAATGACACTCCGTTTTCTACAAAATTGCCGTGTCGGACACCTTGCCATATTCACGTGCCAGACACATGCCGACACACCTTTTCAAGCAAATCTCAATTTATTCTAAAATTTTGTTTTCAACTATTATTTATACATGATTTATGTGATTTTAATGTATATCAGCTTATTCTAAATACATTTCTTTATATATTGCATGCTTAACATGGACTAAAGTATTTAAAAAATATATCTTTCAGCATAAAGAATGAAGTGTACGGACGTGTCAACGTATTGGGTTTGTGGGAGTAGGTATGTCTGACACTCCGTATCCGTGTCGGACACCGACACACATGTCCATGTCCTTGTTACATAGGTCGCCCTTAGAAAAGTTCTCTAGAAATGATTCTTACCCATAAATGTTCAGAAAAGTTTTCTGGATCAACACATTTTTACTTATGAATCCCATTTGTGATCACCATACGGGACCTAAAGTTCAAACGTTTCCTATATATTCTATATTAGTATATACTAAATAAATGTAAGCGATGAAGTCGCTCTTCCTTCATAAAAGCTACAAAATAACTAGCAGCAAATCTCTCTCTCAAAATTTTTTTGACAATAGAAATACTCTTGAGATTTAAACTTTTTGTTTCTTTTTGGATTTACATTGGAACAATCAATGGAGCATCGGAAGAGAGAGAGAGAGAGAGAGAGAGAGAGTGATGTGTATATGCTTAGAGAACTTAAATAAGCTATTCATTAAACTATGCATCAAGATCTCATGTATATTTTCACAAAATACTGTTGAAATATATATATATATATATATAACAAAATTTCAACGTCATCTGAGAAATTAAATATCTAATCCTTTCTAGATCTTGAAATAAAAAATAGTGGTAATTTCTACATTCAAAAGTATGAAAGTTCCTCGTGACAGAGTAACATTACAAACATTTGGAGGTGGCAATAATAGTTTTATATCCTATATATTTTATATAATCCATTTTTTATTTAACATGATTGAAATAACAAAAAAAGGTAAAATTTTGCAATGGAAAATGTAACTAATGGATTAAAGTTGAAAACTAGAAGGTAATGAAACCAATTGAAAACCAATAAGGGATAATAAAGAAATATAGAATTAGAAAATTGGGACACATCAACCAATACAACGAGAAAGGTTGAGATTTGACAACATTGTTCGCTGAGATTGCAAGCATAGTGTTAAATACATCATCACTTGTAATACCCAGTAGTATCAATTTCAAATCGATCTAAATTGCAACTTAGCAACTGAATAAGATTTAAAAAGAATGTTAAGAAAAGAAATATATATTTCGGACAAGAAAAGAAAATGAACATGGACTAAATATTGAATATGTAGTATAAACTATAAACTATAATGGTTGAATTTATTAAATTATCAGGGCAACAAACTAGCATCTCCCAACTATTTTTTAAGGTTGATTGCCCCCTCTGCTGCTATCACTCACATTCTTCTAAGCTAACATCTGTAGTTTCCCCATCAAGCAAGAATTAGTAGAGGATGTTTTTCCTCTGGATCTCTACCATAGCCTGATTACCACTTCTTTTTCTTTTTCAGATCAGATTTTCCTAGGGTACTTTGTGCTGCTAAAGCAGATTCCTTCAACACGCTCCTTGATGGTTAAATGTTGTTTTGGCCCTTTGCAACCTCTTATGGCACTGGTTTTTTGCTTATCTTTGTTATTGTCTTACTGTTGTGTCAGGTCCAATGGCCCACCAAAGACCTCGATAAGTGTTGAGCCATCATCAGTCCAAAAGACGGCTTCCACCTCCCTAACAGGATCCTCTCAGTTGGGTTATGGGACAAAAAACCCTACACTTTTCCTTTATTTCTTAAATATCTGACACTCTGAACTGTTGACAGTATGTTGAGAATCAGAAGAACCATATACATGACATATTTTTAGTTTGCAAATTTGAGTGATATTAGACATTACATGTGTGAGGGATGAGAAATTCAATACAATCTAGTAATTTATACTTTTAAACCTTCATTCAACTAAATTACTTCATCAGCCAAAGCAGCAGCTATATCTTTTTCATTTTTTGGTTAAGTAATAAAGAAAGCTTTCCGTTGCTGGGTTTGGAACCAGAACTCGTGGGTAAAATCTGGGTGAAATCCAGATATCCTAACCAGGCTCGACGACAACAGATAATTAGAATTTTCCGTTGCCAGGATTTGACCCCAGTTTCCTGGGTGAAATCCAGATATCCTAGCCAGGCTGGAAGCCAACAAAGCTATAGATTGCGACTTAGCCCCCATACAAGACATCATCTTATTGCTGTCCGACTATAAGATTTGTCCGCATTTCCATTCCAAATTATTCTTCTTTTCAATGACAATGACCACATTGAAGTCCTCAATTTATTTTGAATTTGTTAAAATCTTGAATTACTTTAAACCTTTTCACTTTATTATTTGATTGCTCCACTGAAGGATTATAGTTTCCTCAATCCTCGGTTGTCCCTATTATCCTTATTTTTTACTGGAAAAATATTTCACATCCCCAAAACAGGGAAAGGCAGGGTATACAAGATTATTCTGTTCCTCTCTTCCCACCTATAACACATGACCAAACACATTGCCAAATTTACAATATCATACATGCAACTTAAGAGAGATAGAACTTCTATTTCAATAACTCGCATAAATGCAGAAATGTAGCACAAATAAAAAGATGTGACCCAGTTGTCTCAAAATTTTAAACCCACATTTGAAATCGTTTCCATTGTGAGAATCACATTTACACAACTTTTAGTTTGGTAACCTTTAGACACCATCTTTCCTTAATTACAAACCAAAACATGGATGTAATCATAGGTGGAAAAGAAGATAAACAAAGAACTACAACAGTGAAAGTATACATTAGCCTTTTTCTGTGCACCTGCAATCAGTGAGTAATTTGCCTTTTCTGAAAAATATAAGATGGCGAGGATGCCCCAACAACAGTGCCCTTCTTGCCTGGCATAGGCACCAACAACGTTGCAGTCCGCCTAACTTGAACCCAATAAACAATAAATGGAATACACAAAAATAATGCAAATAGAAAAGAAGGGGAAGATAGGACCTTCATAATCTTTAGAGTAAAACTTCCAGATTGAGCTTCTGTCTTACTTAACCATATGTGTTCTCCTTCCACCAATGCAGCTCCTAACGTCCAAGAAACCTCTCCAGGACCAAAAATTATCTCAGCATCACCCATACACAGAGCATCCTCAATGAGTGATGCCAAATATGGAACCCGGAAACAGAACTGTTCAGAATATTTTCGGTTTCCAAAAAATTTCTTAAAGTCAGACCACGATCCTGAACACAATTGCTGGGCCCTCTTCAACATTGTTGTCAAATTGGCTCTTGAATTCAAATTTAGCACATTGTAGACAGCAAAAAATCCGGACAAAGCATGGAAGCGAGCAACTCGGCGAGGAGCAGCTGTCAAGTTTTGCGAATTGGTGCCTACAAAAGACAACTGAAAAATTAAAAATATGAACTCCTGCAAATAAATCCCACATCAGCAAATGGAGAAAATGGTAAGATGCATTAAAGTATCTCAGAAAATGGTCAGATGCATAAATTACAGATGTTGATGAGTAGGTCAGGAAATCTGCACTGACATATAAACATGCAGAAGTTTTCCCCAAGTATTGTAAGTCAATTACTGACTGACAGAGATTGTGGATTCCTAAATAGCCAAGCCCAAGCTTGCAGCTCTGCCAAAGTCCTCATGCCATGTTCAAGCCAAACCCAATGAAAGTCATGGTTGTCCTAGTATGTAATTTTGGTCAATCACACAACACACAACATTGAAGAGCAATATGTGAACATGGTTCTCCAAACTGAACCATCTATAGAAGCACGAGGACAGGGCTTATACCCCCATATTTTGATCTACACATGCATATTCTGATACCTGATTTAAATCATTAAACATTTTTCATAAAAGACACTAACAGGTATGAAAGGTGGCATCTTTACTAAATTCTTGGTGAGCCTTGTCTCTTTTATAGTAATTAAGGAAGGATTTATTTGAGAATTAAGTGCAACTTGCTGATTCTTCAAGCTAATAGAGTTTTTTTCTAATTCCCAATGCACAGTGCCATCAATTCTCATAAGAAAATGTTAGCACGTGGGACCCGTGAAACTGCCATGTTGTCTAGCCTTAGAAGGAGCCATTTATGCCGCATGGGCCCCACTATGTTTGATATTGGATTTGCATTGCTTATAAAGCAAGGACCCCATCTGTGGCAACTGTATCTATTAGTTGGGTGTTCATTGAAGACCTACTTGGTGTGGTCAATAAGCATTGGGCACGCTTTGGTGGCAGGGATCCCTCAGGCCTAGGAGATAATTTATATATTTCTTTCTAAAAATTAACGTAAATAACAATGTTGCAAAACATATTCTTATTATTATTCATTGAATTGGAAGGTGCAAAACCCAAAAATGTATTGATTTTTAGACACCAGTTTGGCTGACCGAATCAAGTTGAATTCCATAAAATTTTATAAAGTAGTAGATTTGGAAGTCTGCTTTCAAATTAAAAAAAGTTTAGCAACTCGAGAAGGCACTCAAATCGTAAGACTTTTGCCGCTGGTCATCACAAGCCTAGTGCATTTACAAAAAGAAGAGAGAGAAACAAAGGATAATAACAACGATAATAATACTAATGAAAATGATAATGATGACAAAGAAGAAGAAGAAGAAGAAGTATCATTGATTTGCCTTGTCGAACGCTTTAATGCCTAGTGTCCAGGCGACCGCTTTTGCCCTAGTGCCTGCCTAAGCCCTATTTTACGCACTAGGGATTCTGGCCAGGCGAAGCTTTGACTACCCTCACCTACAAGGTAAAGGAGATGGATCAGGGTATTTATAACTACAGCGTCCTTTTCAGTTCTTGTTAACAGCAGTTCAACTGGCTTCTTTTGTAGATCACGAAGCATTTACCAAGGAGATCATCGATCTCCTTTCTTATTCATTTTGGTGGTAGTAGCTTTTAGTAGTACCAAAACGTCCCTCTCTTTCCCACTTCTCTGCTTATGAAGCTATCACTCTCCACTACAATTTACCACTTATGCTGGAACATAATAAGAGGATTTTTCTCAAGTACAAATGATACTATCAAGAAGATTATCCTTGATGTGTGACAGATTTTATTACCTCAAGGTTGATGACACTCCTAAAGCTAGATGAGTTCTTGCGTCTTGGGATATCTCCATTGATCTCTCCCACTCCTCCCCAAATTGGTGCTCGTGGAAACCTCCAGATTTCAGGCAATGGTGCCTCAATTCTGATAGTTCTTTCTCTGCACATCGTGCGGACTACAGATAATTGAGAAACCACATTGGAATACCTCATGTGGGGTTGGTAGTTGGTTGTCTTCCCAGATCCATTTTAGTTCACGAGCTTACAGCTGTTAAGAGAGCCTCATGCTAGCCACAAATAGGGGCATTACAAACATAAAATTGAGCTCGAACTCTATGGTAGTTGTGGATTGTCTTCTTAAGGTCGTTTGGTGAGCTCGTCCTTGCTTACGAAATATTGATCTCAAGAACAAATTTGAAAGCATTCTATACACTTTTAATTATAGAGAAACTAATTGCATAGCTGACTTCCTCGCTTCCCATTGTCAAAATGTAGATAAAATTTTTTTTGATCCCACTGATTTTCTTAAGTGGTCTTTCAAGATTTATTGTGAAAAACACTAGTGGATGTAAATATGCTCGGTGGTAATTATTTTGTTGATATTAAAGTCCGGTAGGGGTCTGCCTAAAGACAAGCTTTCCTTCAGGAAAAAAAAATTAGTAAACTAATGCAAAGGGTGGAGGTGAGGGTGTGATTGAAAGGGTCAAAGTGGGTGACAATTTGCTAATTGTATCTCATCTTCAGTTCGTCGACTATTCGATATTTTCTACAATGCTTCACATACCCAACTTTGATATTTGAGGTGCATCCTTCAATGCTCTAATGCTCTTTCCGGTCTAACAATCAATTTATCTAAGAGTGAGGTCTATGTTGTTGGGGAGGAGAGTAATATGTACCAAAGGTATTGAATTGCAAATTGGCAAGCTTCCTTCTTCTAACTAGGGCTTCCTTTGGGAGTGAATTACAAATATAGTGCTATTTGGGACCCAGTGATGGAGCGATTGACAAAAAGACCAGCATCATGGAAGAAAGGATATTTGTCCAAAGGACATAAAGTCACCTTTATTAGAAGCACTTAGTCCAACCTACCTACTTATTTCTTGTCTCTATTCATGATATTGACTTCTATTCCTAAGAGATTTGAGAAGATTGAAATAGATTTCTTGGTTGGATTGACGCAAAAACAAAAATACCACTTGATAGTTAGAAGGTCATTTTCTTTCCCAAAGGGGTAGGGAGGCTGGGGTTAAGGCCTTTAAAATTGATGAACAAAGCCTTATTGGGAAAATGGCTTTGGAGATCCAAGGAAGAAAAATAGTCTTTAGCGTAAGGCGGTTTTAGCAAATATGAAAGCAGAGATTATGATTAAGACCCTAATGAAGTTAATTCTAGTTATGGGGGTTAGTGTTTGGAAAGGCATAAAAGGTTGTTGAAGAGTTCTCCAAAAGGAATGAAATTCAAGGTGGGGAATGGGGACAAATTTAGATTTTGGGAGGATACATGGAGTGGGGAGTCTCCTTGGTGTCTTTCGTTCCATAATCTTTGTAGGAGAGTTGATAGGAAAGGTTTGTTGGTGAACGAATGTTGGAAGAGAATTGGAGGTAGGGTGACATGGAATATTCAACTTGGAAGGAACTTGAATGATGGAGAAGTGGATCAGTTCATAGCTCTCTTGTGCCATCATGAAGAAGAGTCTACTTCTTTAAATGAGGAAGATGGACATGTGTGGAGATGGAACACCAAAGGCTTTCAATGAGGTGATTTGCCTTGTCTTTTATGGCTAATCTAATACCTAACTTTCCAATCAAAGCAATTAAGAATAACCATGTTCCTTCCAAGGTGGCATTTTTTATGTGGACGATGTCTACCAAATTCTCAATAAGACCTTAGCAGTGGATCACGATATTAGCAGGAAGAAAATCATGGCAAACATGTGTTTATTTAAGAAGGCCAGGGAATTAGTGGATCATCTTATATATCATTCTAAATTCACTTGGATCGTATCTAACAAAATGTTGGTTTTGAACTTATTGCATTATTTTGAAACGTTTTGTTGACTAATTATGGGGCTAGAGAAAATAATATGGGGCTGGTTCTTTTTGGAGTGGGGTGGTACATTTGGAAGGAGAGAAACAATCGCATGTTTGAGAACAAGTACAGCATTTAATATATTCAAGAAAATTATAGGCCACATTTGTCATCGGGGTTCAGCTCTCAAGGAATACTCCGATGATCATTCTGTGATATTGTAAACATTTTAGATATCACATCTTTTGGGCATTAACCTTCGTTAAGGCTCCTTTATTCTCGCTAATGAGATCGCCCCCTTGTTAGCAATTTGGTTCTTGTTTTTTGGGGCATTTGGATATTCCTTCTTTTAACACACACACACAAACACTTTACTTATCCAAAAGATTAGAGGATTTGTAGAGAAACTAATTCTCTATGCCTCAATGTTGTCAGAATCAATCAAATTGTAAAAACGTAAGGAATAAGACTCAAATCAAACGAAATTCAAATCGTTGGATTTTAAGATTATGGATAATAGGCCATTTTCGAGGAAACCAAAAACTTTTGTACTAAGGGAGTATGTTCTTGGTTTTGTACAAACACTTACAAATAATGACAATAATTACCTAGCAGTCCCAATATGCACTATTAGGGCACTGTTCTAACCTCATAATTATACAAACAAAAGATCTTTTCACGAAAAGAAAAATCAAAACCACGAATAATCAATTTATCCTCAAATTAAACAAGTTTCCATCTATCATCAATGGTCTTAATTCTCAATCTTTCAAATTGCATGCATGGACATGCATTTCTTGTCATCCATATTAGGTGGCGTTTCATATGCATGAAATTGTTTACTACAATAATTATAGACAAGAATTGCTTCTTATAGAATATTCCTCTCTCTTAAGTACGATATGAATTTATCGAAGCAAGCGAGGAAGGCTTTTTCTCTCCTTAACCAGTTGAGTGTCTTTCAGACCTCTCCCTTGTGGTCGATTTCTTTCAGAACCTCTTTCTATTGGTATTAAGGTTTTTTTTTTATAAGTGTAGAATATTATGTTTATGCTTCTTACTTGAATGTATAATCAACGTAATCTCGAAAAGGAGCATAGATAGAGAAAATCAGAAAATACATTTCAAATGATCCCCTTATGTGTAGAATACTTGTACAATAAAATAAAAAAACAAGTTCATTTTCCTGTCCCTGACTTTAACCACTTAGGAGTTCTTTGTTATTCTTAGTTAAGATCTTTATTAAATTCTTTTTTAATCTCTAGGGGTGCTTTTATGTTGAAATATTAAAAGGAATAATAGAAGTCAAAAAACTAAAAAACAACCATGTTTATGGTGGAACTATGTGGTATGTAATGAACTTATGTCTATGTGAAAAGACATAGCAAGATACATATTAGAAATTCGTTTAATTAATAAAAACACCTACTGATTTTCTTTTTGTATTGTTGAACGTTTAAGAAAACCAAAAGTACAAACACAAGTCATTGTTTCCCCTGAAAATGTGCCCCATGTTCTTATTTAAATTTTAAGGTTCGAAAGAATCGTAAGATTCAAGTCGCGAATTGTACTCTAATCGTAAGATTTACATGAGAATTGTAGGATTTTTAAAGGGGTTCATGCATAAGATTCAAATCGTTTGCGTTATTTTATTTGAATCGTTGGATTCCAATCGTAAATCATAGCATTTAATAACACTGCTATGACTAATCTCTTCATATTCATATGTAGCATAGAGATACAGGAGGGATGTAATTCAATTGTAGGAGACAATTGAGGTGGAACATGAGGAAAGAAGAAGGAGAGATCAAGCTCTCTCACTTCCAAAACATGCATGGTATTCTCTCTTGGGTGATGTTTTGCTTGAGTTATCTTTTGTTCCAACTAGCAACCCAAAAAAAAAAAAAAACTTGAGGATTGTTCCCTCTTGCCTCTTGGTTTGATTCGGTAAATCAGACAGTTCGATTCCTATCTCCGTACTCGGGTTAGACTCGATCCACTTCCAGTTTTGGATGATCTTTTCCACTGCGTGTGACCTACAAAGAGGCCTTGGCTATCAGCAACCAAGAAAAGCACTGGTGACTCAGCTACAGGTACATCAACTCTTGTAGAATCAGCAGATGGTACAAAGAAATCAACATACCTACAGGCTACAAAGCAAGCATCTATAATTTTATTTCACCCATCAATGGGCTTTCAGGCAATCTGATTGGCAACCTTAAGATGTAGAACCTATAATCATAACGCGGACAATTGTTTGTTAGAACCTGTTTAAATAGTTTATCTGATTTTTGTTATTGTATAGGGATAGTTTGTGCAGTTATTGTATATTTGGGGGGTATTGGACATCCATTTCCAGATGTTTGGCTGAGGTGAGGATGGTTCAGGGTTCTCCCTCTTTTCCTTCTGTTCTGTATATGAATCAAGGGCTTTGGCTTTTATGTAAGAGTTTGTCATAGTGATTTTGTGTGGCTCTTAATCTGGAGAGGTCCAAACAACTTGTGAACTTGTATATTGCTGGATTTTCTTCAACTGTCATGTTTCACCTCTTCATAAACCCAGACAACCACTAGCTGGCAGTACCAGTTAACTGTTGATGAGTAACAAGTCACGTGACTACATGTTTCTTATTTGATAAACAGCACCTATACACAATTAAAAAAGGTTGATTCTTTTGTAGAGGGAGATTCAAAATTTTATATAGGTGCTTAACAAAGGAGATGAGATACCAAACTCATAACAGTGGGATCCCTTCCTTGTTAAACAGTTTAAAAACTAAGATTTCAAAAGTTATGACACCTTGATCAGCAATATGCTCTTGTCGGCATAGATAAAAGAAAGAATTTCTGGACATTGTGAATTTTTGCAGATTGTGAATACGATAGGCATACAGAACATCTAAAGTATAAATAAATTGAATGCAGAAAGAGCATAGGTATGTATTTACTCACCGTCAGAGGATGATGAGCCTGCTTTGCATTCCATATCCACCTTTAAGTGCAACCACTCCGAACTGCTTGAACGCATCACGGAAGCCCTAGCAAGTCCCTTACATTGCTCCCAATCTGGATTCCCAACCAAATAAAATGAAGTGGATTGATTACGCTGCAGTTGACCACTCAAACTTTGCCAATTGGTGGCAGTCGGCTGGAAGCAACCATAGCAAGTATAGTTCTGCAAAAATCCTGAACTGACACAAGGATGCCTGAGTAGGACTCTACCATCAATATTCTCTGTGAGTGGTTGCTTTTCATTAAGCATGACAATGGTTCTGTCAAATGCCTCGTTCAGACCAAATGACGGCAGTGAGTATGCTAAGATCTGGTGTTCAGCTGAGCCAATTTTTGATCTAACAAAATATTGATCCTCTCTTGATTCGTCTGTTTCCATAACAACTTGTAAGGATGAACCCCCCAAATCAAGAACTCCTAAAGTGGGACCCTTGGCATAACTTTCCAGTCTGCCCATCTTATAGTTAAGAGCAACCCAGCCATAGTGAGCTTCTTCTTGTCCGCTTAGTACCCGTATCCAGCTTCTTCTATATACGAATGGGTGTTTCTTTACAATAGTCTCTGCATTCTCCAAAATCCAATTGGCATCCTCACTTGGCAACCTTCTTAGTCCAGCAGTAGCTAAAAGGAAAAGAGAAGTATCTTCATGTCTTTCAGAAGGTATATGTTGCTCTGCCCAAAGAAACAGTGGCTCCAAAGCTATCCTTACTCCGGAAGAATTATGAACAAACTTATCCAAACCGGGCTCGGTTTGCATGCAGTGGTAGCGACAGGCATCTCTCTGGTGAGGGCTATTGGTTGAATGTTCAGGAAACGAATGCAACAAGATAGGCTGGTCCTGATTTGTTGTGCTATTTCTTAACCATTCATAAACATTTACTCGTGTACCAGTGCTTCCACAGTCCACAACCACAGTGAAATATGACGGTTGTGACATCGAATGAGCTTTCCACAATCTAAATACATGGTAAGCACTGACCAAGACAAGCACAACAAATAGTAGGATAATACATATTTTGAGGCGGCGTCTAGATTGGTGGGAGCACATAAATATAAGCCTGGAATTCACAAGAGTTCTGGATTCCATTGCCAAACTACCAACATAAATTTCCCCAATTTCAAATATCCCGAAATGGAGAAGACCTCGGAGAAAAAATTAATTTGCACAAACTTGGACTTGATATCATGAAGTAGCCAGGACGCCAGCAATTACAGAAATATTAGCTGCACATTCTTCCACCACCAAACGAACAATCTGATGACTCTGGTCTACAAGTATAACTATCTAAGAAAATGCGAGCACCAGACATCATCGGTTTTCAGAATCCAGCAGTTGACCGCTGCCAACAACTAGAGGAAAAAGATATTTTCCTTTAATTAACTGACAGTAATGAAGCTTGTCTAAAATAGACAACCAAAATCAAAAATATCATGTCTATCCTGTTACATAACATGGAGAAATGAACTATATGGCATGGACATAAATGCATGAACTGAATCACAAATCCAGCAAAACTTAAGTGAAAGATCATCTTTAGTAAATAAAATTTCACATATAAACCAAAACTATGTGAGCAAGGGATCAAACCACAGCATGGCCACAAACCTTCAAAATTCCAAAATTAAGCTAAGAATCAAACAAACTTCAATTCATATAGCAACACAAAAACAAGAAAAACAATGTCCATATTAGCTGTATCGAGCATTCCTAAACGTGAAGTTCAAATTTTATACAATTTGTTAAACCTAAAGCCAGGAATCAATGAAAAAATCAAACTAATTTAACACATTACCATTTTAAACTTTGAACTGCGTACGTAATCAAGAGATCCAAAGCTACGATTCAGTAAAACAACAAATTATATCTCGAAATCTTAGTAACAATCAAAATAAAACTTTGAATGCCGAGCAGATTGCGAAATCTAAAGATCAAGAGCTAAAATCCACTATAATTACACATTGCATCTCAAAATTTAGTAAAAATGTGACTGTTTTCTGCATGTACACCAAAATTCAAACAAAATGAAGATCAAACCGTTTTTTTTTCTCGTAAGAAGAAATTCATAATCACATTCAATCAGAGAAAGAGAAAAACAAGAATCCAAATACCTCGTCCTTCATCGAAACCCTAGCATTTCGCCTGCTACTCCGTCCGCTTGAATAAAGAGAGACGGACGGAGTGGGAAGGACTAATGGGTGGGAGCTTCGAATGCCAATATCACCCTGTAATACGCGTTTCGAGAATAATCGATTCAGGTCTCGGCAAACTAGATCGTGACACGTGGCGAGCAAAGATTCTTGGGACAAATGTCGTCCCGTAGGTCTACACTATCGATGATCCTTATGTTCAGTCTTCATATTACACGGATCCTAAGGCCATCCGGGGCTGTTCTTTGATGCAGCCTTCTGTATCAAAATTGCAACGTAATAGACTCGTGCGGGCCCACTTGCCACTTGAATGTCTGACCCACACTCTGATAGATCTACACATGGTTTTAAAAAGGACGGTTTAAACGGTAACGCCCCTAGCCCGTTTCCGTTAAAACCGTTTAAACAAGTTTTATCATTTTTTAATATAACGGCCGTTTTTTTGTTTTACCGGCCGTTAAAATCGTTTAAACAGCGCACCGTTTAATTCTGAAGAATTTTGTGGAAAAACGGCTGTTATAACGGATTCGGACCTACCCCAGTTATGTTATGGACCGTTAAAACACCCAAAAAATAACGGCCATTATTTTTCTGTTATAACGAAAATAACGACCGTTATTTTCTGGAAATTTTTGTGAAAAAAAAGGCCGTTATTTTTATTTTCCATTATATTCCATTTTTTCCCGTTATTTTCCATTTCTGAAATTTTGAAATTCAAATTTTAACACCATTTTTTCCATTATTTTCTATTTTTTTGCCCATTTTATTCCGTTTTTGCCTCTGATCATTTTTTTTCGTTATAATGGAAAAAACGGTAACGCTCCCAGTCCGTTATACTGTTATAACGGTCCCCTTTAAACCTTGCTTCAAACCAAGGTTTAAAGGAGGCCGTTTTAACTGACTGGGGGCATTACCGTTTAAATATTGAAACGGCCATGGGCAAAATGGGAAAAAAATAGATTTTAACTGTTTTAACAGAAAAAATGGTGCTAGAATTCAAATTTTGAAATTTGAAAATTAAAAAAAAAAAATCAGAATTTAACGACCGGTTAAACAGCGTTAAAACCAACAAAATGGCCGTTTAATTTAAAGTGTCAAAACGTGTTTAAACAGTTTTAACAGAAACGGGCTTGAGGTGTTACCGTTTAAACGGCCGTTAAAACCATTTAAACAGCTGTTTTTAAAATCATGCTTCAAACTACCTTAAAAAAATAGATCATATACCTAAAGAGGTGTAAATCAGGCCCTCTCTTCGATGAGGCACATATATCTCGCCTACGAAAATAAATCTCATATATTTGCTAAATAAATCAATATAGATGTATTTAATTTCACATTTTTCGTCATTCTCTTTACCAAAGGTGATCTTTTCGATTAGTGGAGATGTGATTAACATGTGTTTATAATTAGATTGAAGATGACGTTCTCTGTATATAAATGAAAACCTTGATTGCCATGTCAATGGATGAGATCAATTTGATTGATTTTGATAATCCATATTTTGAAACTCTTAAAAATATGAAACGAACAATTATAAAAAAAATAAAAGTTTTAATGAAAATAAAAAGAGCAAAACTTGTTTATATTCTTTTATTATTTAGCTTGATTTCAAGAAATCCAAAATCTACACCCTTCTCAACACTTTTGCTTCTTCCACCGCCTAGGTCACCAAGGTGTCATAGCAAGATCAAGTCTCATTGAAAGTGGTAGGGAAGATAGAAATCGAGGGATTTCATTTTTATTTTTTTTATTTTTTGGGGGTCAGCAGAAGAGGATAAATTAAAAACTAGGGCTTTTATTTTTTTTCAATCTCAAGGCTCAGCTGAAACAAAGAAGATATGGGAACAAGTTGAATGCTATGACTCTCCCCCACATGGGAACAATTGATAAATCATTGCAAAATACCTTAATTCTTGAGATAAGTTTCAAGATATTTGCTTCAAACATGTATTCGTGCAATGAGACAAGGTTTAGATTGGACAATTAGAGAGTCTATGTTTCGTACTACCGATAATGGACAGCGGTATTATGGATAGGGGATGTTACCGTTGTAATGCCCCGGCATTTTAACGGATAATAACAAAAATAACGGAAGAAAATAATTTCTTTTATTACATTCACAAATAACAGTTGTTATATCATTATAATTGTTTCGTAACAGTTTTATAGTTTGTTTAAGGATTGTTATTTATGAGAATTTATATCAAATTTTAAATTTGAATTTAAGGATTGTTATTTATGAGAATTTATATCAAATTTAAAATTTGAATTTAATATTTAAATAAAAATAAAACTTAAAATAACAAAAAAATAGCGGATACTTTATTTTAAAACGTTGTAAAAATAACGGGATATCGTTATATAACGGGATTACAGCATTACATTATAATGGCGGGCATTTTTTTGAAACCATGGGGAATCTACTATACACAGAGACAAAGTGCGTAAGTATCAAAATACATAACATATTAATGAGTTTTCTCATTAATACTACTAGTGGGCCGCAAGTGTGCTGCACGTCAGTGATTATAGGGGTCTTTGAGGAAGAAGTGGTAAAATAAGAAAGTTTCAATTAAGGAACTATTTATGAAATGTAGATATAATGGCACTTCAAGTCATTAAGTCGTTAAAAAGGGTTGTTTTGAAAAGATAGATAAAATGACATGGTAAATAATTTAGTAAATATGAGTAGGTTGTATTGAAAATACAATAACGGGCGTAGAAAATAATTACGTAGATAAATATTTTTTTTCAATATTAGCTTTAATAATGGGGTGAGTACCGTGTTGGGATAGAACTATTTTTGTTTTTTAGTAGAAAAGACCATGTATTTTTTATTTAATAGAAAACTAATTTATGCACATGTAAGGGCCTAGGTGAGCGTCGCAACCCAAGTTTTAGCTTTAAAATAGTAACTAGTGGGCCGCACATGTGTTTCACGTGAGTATTTTGTAGGGGCATTTTAGGAAGATTAGTTCGGAGGGGGCGAATTTATAAATTGTGGCAACTCAAGGCACATTTAGAAAATCAAAATTTCGAAGTTGTCTATATAGAGTTCGTCTAAAGCTACACCCATTTCTTACATCCAATTCTCACATCCTGTGGTGGGGCCCACATTGAGATTATGTTAGACAATCCAACCGCCCAACGAGTCTTCCTTGCCATGATGATCATTGCCACCAAAAATTAGTTCATTTTCCACAATGCTAACAATATAAGAAATTGGTCCAAAATAATGGTTTAATTGGATGGTTTGGATTTTTCAAATTAAAATCAAATTTTCACGAGGCTAGGAATTAGGGCTGCAACTTGGGCGGGCTCAACCTGATGTTGGGGTCGGGTTGGGTTGGCTCCTTCAGCACTTGGGATTGGGCTTCGTTTTTAAAGCCTGTTCAAAATCGGGTTGGGCCCGGGTTGAGACTAGAAACACAACCCAACCCGAGCCCGACATTTAAAATATACGTGTGAGTGTTCTTTTCCCAATCTCCATCAAAACCCCCCCTCTCTCTCTCAACAATAGCAGATGACCTTTATCTCCTCCTCCTGCTCCTCTTTCTCACGATCGTCAGCACCTCCGGTGCCCCAGCCTCATCTGCCTCTGCTCCGTGGATCACAAACTTGTAAATAGTAGAAGGAATGAGAGAGCAGTAGAGATCCCCCCCCCACAATAGCAGATGACCTTTATCTCCTCCTCTTTCTCACGATCGTCAGCACCGGAGTCGCCCCAGCCTCATCTGCCTCCGCTCTGTGGATCACAAATTTGTAAATAGTAGAAGGGATGAGAGAGCAGTAGAGAACAAATTTGTAGGCAGCTTTGTCCATTTCCAAGCCAATACTTTAAAAAAGGGTCTGCAAGAAAATAGAAGATTAGGGTTTGTGAAATTGTGATGTGGGTGTACTAGGAAAGACTAGATGTGGGGGTGTTGGAGGGAATGGAAGATGTATCTGATTTGGAATTATCGATTGATGCTCGTACTCTTTGAGATCGATGGAGTCACCACGCTTGAAGTAAACTTTGACGAGGACGAGGCCTTCGTCGTGCTAGCACTGTATTGATTTGAAAAAACGACTGCGGCCAGGCACCTCTTTCAGGACTATGTTGTATGAGGAGGGAAGGTCGTGGAGGTAATACTCCGATGCCGAGGCCTGCGTGGTGTGCGATCTTGTTCTCCATCTATAATTTTTCCTTTTTGAGTATCTTCTTCTCATCCTTCTTCTACCCTACTCTTTTGTTTATGAGTTTCACCTCCCCAATGTGCCATTTCTTGTTATTAAGGTAGAAAGCAAATAAATTGTCCCAACCCGACCAACCTGCCTGAGTTGCAGCCCTACTATGAATGTTGAAATGTCCTAATCATAGGATACAAAACTCATTGTGCGGTTGGATTATGTAACATGATCTCCATATGGACTCTACCACCAGGTGTAAGAATTAGATGTAAGAATTGGGTGTAGTTCTAGATGGACTCATATAGAATAGGCATGTAGTTATTAAGGGGTGGGAAGAAATGGCATAGAAAGTTAAAGAATTGTTTTGGAACTATGGAAATGATAGCACAGTAAGTAATTAAATGGTTAGCAATGGACTGTATCAAAAATAAGAATTATGGCATGGAAAAGTAAAGTGGTTAGCAAGGGGCTGTATTGAAAATATAACTATGGATCGAGAGTGGGTGGATATAGTTAACAATGCATTTAATTAACTTTTATTTTTCTTGGTAAAGAGGGGCATTCAATGAAGTAATAGGCAAGGTTTTAAAGAGGTCGTTATAATGGTATAATGGACTGGGGGCGACATTGTTTTTTCCATTATAACGGATTGTAACACACATTTCAAATATGAGAAAAAATAAAATAAAAAAATGGATCTAAAATTTAAAATTCTAAATTCTAAATCTGAATTTCAAAATTTCAGTAAAATTTATAATGAAAAATAACAAAAAATAACTGACATTTTTTTAAATAAATGTTTTCATAAAATAATGGTCATTACTTTCGTTATAACAACTGTTATTTAAAAAAATGGCCGTTATAATAAAAATAACGGCAATTATCTTATGAATGTTAAAAAAGTATGTAACGTAACAGGGGAAGTCCATTTCCATTATAACGGCCATTATTTTTCGTTATAAATGACCGATTTTAAAACCATGGTAAATTAGTAATAGGTGCCTATGTTCAATTGATTGGCAACTAACAGTAAATGGCGTGCCCCAAGCCCCCAACCCATGCTTTGGGTCCGGCTCCAGGGCGGAGGCTCCCATTACAAGACACAATATGAGCCACGGGGTACACACTTAGAGGACTCTCAGCGTATGGATGTTTGGCCAATCCATAGGTAAACCTACAAATCAAAAATCAGCCTGATTAGTGATTTCTAGGTGCTGAGAGTCCTCTAAGAGTGTGCCATGTGGCCTGCAACAGGAGCCTGTCATTTTAGGGCGGTCACTGGAGCCCCACCCATAGTTTAATACATAGGTTTCAACGAGAAAATGGAAGCATCATTGCTTTTTCCCGAGTATATGTCCCCTTAAAAAATGCCTTGTGGCACTCAGTGGGGTCCACTAACCTCATGAATGTCTCTCTCCCCTCGGTAGATCTATACACCAAAAATATGCATTTACCATGTATTTTGATTACACCGAAAATAAATCCTAGAATTCAACGACCAGAAATCACCAAGATGAAAAATGCTTGAAATTCAATGGTCATAAATCACCAATCAAGCTAACTTTCCGTGTCTGGGTTCACCAAATAGTGGGGCAAACGTTCACGACCAATGAGCCATGGCCATCAAAGTTTTTTGCCATCTTCACGATTATCATGCCCGTCTCACCCATGAGTCCGGCTTGTACCAAGACAAGCAACATACAAAGTTTGACGAGTCTGCAATTCAAGCCACCCTTGCCACGTGTCAACTCTTTTGGTTCACTGACCCTTGCCTGTTTGCCCAATCCCTTGGTGGACCTACACACCAAAAATTGGCTGATTGGTGATTTCTAGCCGTCTCATTTGAGAGTAAAATTTCTGTCACAAGATACTATGACCGAAGCTGGTCACAACCCACAATACGAGCCACGTGGCATACTATTAGAGGGCACTGACCGTTTGGATGTTTGGCTAGTCTCCCGGTGGAACTGCAAACCAAAAATCAGCCTGATTAGTGATTTCTAAACGTTGGATTGAAGTTATTTGAGCATTATTGAGCGTTATTTGGGTGCACAGATCCAAAGGTTGTAAATCACTAATCGGGTTGATTTTTGATTTGCAGGTCTATCGAGGGATTGGCCAAACATTTATACTGTCAGCGTCCTCTAATAACGTGCCACGTGGCTCGTATTGTGGGTTGTGATCAGGTCACAACATCTTGTGACAAGTTTTACTCGCATTTGAGCATTTTTTTGACTGTGACTAATATGATCAAAAAGCTCAAATTAAGGGTCCACATATTGCCAACCATGGTTTTATGAAACCACCCACATAACAAAAAAACCAAAAAAAATCACAAGAAGAAGAAGAAGAGGAGCCCGCTGTCACCACCACCTCCCTCGCCCCCTCTCTCTCTCTCTCTCTCCCCAGGCACTGAACCATTGTGGGGATTGTGTAGTCTACGACCAGCTCAGTTGTGGGCTCACAAGAAGAAGAAGAAGAGGAGCCCGCTGTCACCACCACCTCCCTCGCCCCCTCTCTCTCTCTCTCTCTCCCCAGGCACTGAACCATTGTGGGGATTGTAGGTGGTTTCATAAAAACTGTAGGTGGCAATATACGGACCCCAAATTTAAAGGTTAGAACTCACCAATCAGGCTGATTTTTTTGGAGCGTACGTACACCTAGGGATGGGCCAAATATTCATGGGTCAGTGCACACTGAAATGTGCCACGTGGCGAGCAGGGCCATCAAACTTTGAGGCCTGTTCTCATACGGGCCGACTCATCACATACGCAATATCGCGATACGAGAAGTTCTAAATTGTTATAAATATCGCGGGAAACAAACCCGAACTCCCATCAGATTTCAGATTTCTTTAACCTTCGCACCGTGAGCCTTCTGCAGATCCTCGTGCCCTCTGCTGCTCCAGGTTCCTTTTCCTCTCGATTTCTTCGGAGCTTATTGAAATCTGCGGGCGTTCGATCTCCCCTCGTTGTTGCACCTCTTCTTTAAAACCAGATTCTGCAGAAGAGATCGATCGCTCCTTTTTCTCCAGTTATAGTGATCCATAAAAGCGAAGAGAAGCGGTGGAGATCAGGCAAGTTGTTCCAGAGAAGCTTTAGGGTTTCGATTTGAATTATACATATATGTACTCAGTGTAAAGAGTTAGGTTTTTATACTGACAATCTTCGGGGGATTTTGCGTCGAATGATTTAGGGTTTTTGTTAAATTTGTTGTTCAATCTCTGTAACTTTTGCGTTGATGATTTGGGTATTCTTTAGAATACAACTGCTTGATTTATTGATTTTTTGTTCATAATTTCGTTGAAGATAATGTATTTATCACTGAATTGTGACGATATATTGTGATATAGATTTTATTTGGACTGTTTCTACATTATCGGTTGGTAGTTAGATGGATCAAGTGAGTTTCCTTGCATCAATTTATTGAAAATAGAAAAGGAAAGGCTTTGGTTCATGGATCAATGCCGCGGTTGCAGGAGAAAATATCAAATACAGATCATTATACCTTGTGCTGGATTGTTGAGTTTTAGTTGTGAAGCAAAGTTCTTGCCAGAGAATCACCTTGGCCATAGACACAATGCAATGTATGGCCATATATAACCTTCACGTCCTCTGTTAAATCCTCAATTTGATGAATAGCAATACCAAAATGTCAACTACGCCTTCCACCTCAAGGAGGCCAATGACACATGCCAAAGATACATTTGGCCTTCAAAACAAAACGACCATCGGGGTTCCATTGGATTCTTTTTTCCCATAGCCTCAAAGAAAGCCTTCAAAACATCGTAATGGAGAATTACCTCCAATACCAGTTGAACCTGAAAAGAAACACCCATATAATACCACTTCTATTATCTTGGTGTTATTACCCATAATGATGGAGAGATTGAGTAGGATATTGCCAATAGAGGCTGAAGTAGAGATGTGCTTCTAGAGTGCTTCGTGATCGATACCGATCAAACATAAGGAAATTTTTTGTGAGACAATAATAAGACTGTGTATGCTTAATGAAGCAGAATGTTGGGCAAATAAGAAACTAGACGCATGTAGGATGAATGTAACCGAGATGAAGATGTTGAGATAGATGAGTGGCATACTAGGAAAGACGAAATTAGAAATGAACGCATCCGAGGGAACCTGTGAGTAGATATATTACTATATGAGCAAGCATATTCCTTACCTTTACGCTATATTACGGTGTGTTGTGATCTTGAGTTGGATGATCTGAATAATCCAACTCGGAGGATCGGACCGGTCCAATTGAGATAAACTCGTTGCATAACCCAAGGGCTGGGCGGAGATGGTCAAGACCCCAACCAGAAAGTAGGAGGTCCTGAGTTTGACTCCCTTTTGGGCCATCCCCTGGTGATTTACCCCAGTTTTACCTGGCGCATGTGGAAGGGGTACAGAGGTGCCTTTGGAGACTAATCATATATATATATATATATGATTCATGAGTCATAGTAGGATCAAGTCTCAACATTGGCTGATACCGAGTCGAATCTGGCAGTCCTACTCAGGATCGTCCGAGACCTTAGACAATGAATCCAATGGGTGATGAAATAAAGCATTGTTGTTTGAGATGGTTTGTTCATATGCAAATATGACCGTTGCCGTCGGTGAAGTGCACAAGTCAAGAGGTTTTAAAAATTTAGAGGAAGGCTATGAACGTTGTTGTTCGAGTTAGTGTGAAAGGATTCGAAGCATATGCATATGGGCTTGGATTGAATGGAATGGCTAAACATGTTTGTATAGCTGACCTCAAATAGTTGGGACACGGTTTTGATGACGATGATCATAGGTTGGACATAAATTACGTAGAGAACACCTTACAAAGTAGAGCTCATCCTTGTGCACGGACTTCTTCCAACCTGCCTTTGTTATCTTTTCCCTCTTATTACTTTGAAGAGTCATTTCCACTCACATGAGAGATGTTCAAATTGAATGCATTGAAACTTCTTCAACGTGTGAAAACCATATACTGAATCTCTTCTAAAACTACCAACGATGGTAGAATTTTTGAGTTCGATGTTTGATTATTCGTCATTATTTAGATGCTCCAACAATATGCAATGTGATTGAGTTCAATAGTAAACTGATTGTGCAACTCGTCTAACTCCATACCAAGTCTATATTAGAGCCTAGAAACACTCGATGGATGGTGAAGAGAGTGAAAATAAGATGCCAAATACTTCTAAAACTTGCAATGAATAATAGGTGGTTGAAAAATATTTTTTGCTGCTTTGGGAAGAAAGTGCATATTAGTGATATACTAAAATTAGCAGCGATGAAATTATCTTGAACCATCATCCATATGGACAAGGCCTCTTTAAATGTAACAAAGAAACTCCAAATCGCAGTTGTTTGAAAAATTATTTAGGAGAAAGCCATGAGGTGGGAAAAACGCAATTGCACTCCCCTCTTGAACTCTCCTAGATAAAAAGGAGACAGCTAAAGAGTGCTTTCGAAAATAACCAAACTTGTTTGTCCACTTTGTTTTTCGGGAACTTAAGTGAACTCTATTAAGAGGATATCTTGAAAATAGCTCCTCCGTCCTTGCATCCAAGTCCCCCCTTTGATTGCGGGCACTTCCAAATATTTAGTCGGGTGAAAGGTTAATTTATAAATAGACAGTTTTTGTGAAAAAAAAACCCATATTAAAAATGATACACATTAGAAATAATTTTTTTTTAAAAATTGTGATTAGGTTGCCATCGAGCAAGGTTTCAAATTTTGAATTTGTCCTAAACTTTGGTAAGTTAAAATTTGGAATTACTTTGGAGAAGTCTAATTGTCTCGGAGAGCTCTCATAAAAAAAAACTGACAGCTTAGGGAAGTTTGAAGAATTTTTGCCACAACATTGGTGAAACACGTTAATTTTGTAGGTTGTGATAAAACAAACATGATAATACACTCAACTCATCATATCACAAAAAACATGCTAGATCAATAACGTTTGACACATATTAACACAAGTATCTAAAATATTGAGAATAGGAAAGATAAAATTTACATTTAATTGTTCATGTAATTATATAAAAACTAAACTAACTTACCTATGACCTGAGGATCTCATAGCCACATGGATCTACGACCCCTCTTGTCATCCCATTCCCATCCTAGCCTGAGGCCCGATAGAGTTGTTGTCTAAGCAACCACCTATGAGCAAATTAGAATTTTGTAGTGTTTTATGCAATTTATTTATATTTAATTATCTTAATAGATTTGGAATTAGATTACTTTTAATAAATAATCTATGTACGTAAAAGATTATGTGTAGTTGTTAATCAGCCTAAAATATATCTACATCGTTGATGCATGCATTGATTACCCTATTGGTGTTCTAATTTTTTTTTTATAATTTATTTATGTTTTATTAATTAATATGCATAAAAGATTATATGTAATCCACGTCCTAATTTTTTTTTCTTTTGCTCTACTGCTACAAATAAGAAAAATATTTGTAGACATGCCTTGACAGAAGAGTGAGCGTTCAATGGAGCAGTATAGTTTAACGCTCTAGGTGACATGGGTCCATTGAGCAAGAAGAGGCGTAGGCAAAGCTTTTGAATTTTTAAAACTATTATTTTTCTGAGGTCTATGAATTTTTTTAAAATAATTTGGCAAATATTGTAAATTTGATATTACATTAGATCTTCAAATTTTTTTTTTTTTGATAATTTAGTATATTCATTGAAAAAGGGACGAATCCCAAGCAAGAACAAGAAGAAGGCAGATTCCTCCCATTAAATGGAGGGATATGAATCCCCTAAAAGATCATCCCATCTAAAAACGAAACTCGTTGTCGTGTGGCAAGGTTGCCAAATGTCGAGGTGGAATTAGTTAGGAAGGAATTTCTAGAGATGTTTTGTATAATGGTGTAGATTTGCCTTTTTGATTTTGTTCTTCTCTTTATTTTCCCTTTGCTTCTCCATCTTGTATTTCTTTTATCTTCCTGGGTTTTTGCCAAGGTCTAGATTGATGTGATCTTGATGAAAATTCTAGATCATAATTGAGATTTGAGAATGATTACTGTGTTTCTGCATCTTTCAGAGGATCAAACATTTTTCTTAATATTTATATTCCTTGGCGGCTGTTTCTAATTGGCTGATGGAATGTCACCGTTATTTTCTCCTTAGGCACTATCAATTTGATTGAATGACCTTGCGACAACTCCATTTGAACCATGTTGACTGGAGAGCGAAGGTATGTGTGAGTTTTCTTTTATGTCCTTTACATCTATTGTTCAATTAGTGATTTGATTTTTTGCTGTACTCTGAGAAGTAGTTGATCCAAAGAACCTGTTCCATGACATTCTATTATGTTGCTCAATAATTTGATTGAAACTTCATTGTTTTCACCCTTGTGCTTTACACCGCGTTGCATATTACAGCATTTCCTTCATGGTTCTGTTATACGATGTGGGCCCAGTTCCATAGTTTTAGTTTCTTAATAGGGAAGTGTCTTTTCTACTGAATGTTCTCTCTCTCTTTTTTTCTTGTAAACCCTTCCTACTTTCTGGTTCACTGTTGCAAATGTATGTTGCTGAGATCCATACATTTAGGGATCCCCAACTTCATTACATATGATCATCAAGCCTTTTTCTTTTGCACCCATATTAATTTGGAGTGACCTTAACAGTGAGTGCTGGCATGAATGCTTGTAAAAAGATCATGTTATGTCGTATCCTTGGTTGTCTTTTCTAATTGAATAACTCCAATGTACTGAAGGTCTGAAGTACATTGCTTCCAAGTAGAGAGTGATTGAGCTAGTTGCCTATATCCATCTAAATGTAAGCAAGGCCGAGAAAAATTTACTGAGGCTCCTCTTTTGTGCCAGTTACTCCATGTTCTAAATTCTAATTAAATAATGACGGTAGAGGGTCCAAAATTCACAAGGACTGAAGGGCACATACTTCATGGATTTATAGTGCTAGGCGATACTCAGGGGATGGGTCTCTCGGGCATCTGAAATATTACTAGAAATGAAATAGCAAAACTAACTACTGAGTACTGAAGAACTGTATGCCAGTAAACACAAAAACAAAATAGTTTAGTGGCACATCTAATAGTTCTGATAGTTCAACACAAAATACAACCATTCAAACAAAGTCAGTCTCAGAGACCCAAAATCCCTAAACTCTTCACCACTCACTTCCCAAATGCGAAGTTGCCAAGATCCGGATAATCAATTATCATAATGAACAGAGCACAAAGCAACTTCAAATAGCATAAAAAAGACCCAATAAATGGAGCACACAACGAGAAATTGCCGCAAAAAAGAAAAGAAAATAAAAGAAAACTCCGAGAGGTAAGAGAGAATGAAAGGAAGAAAGAGAAATAGGGTGTCTTGGGTGATGCTGAGGACATTTGGAGAGACCTTTGGGAGTTGGGCGACTTGTGCTTTATCTGCCTGTGGTAGAAGGTTGTGGTCTATTCTTCCATTTGTGGTGGTTTGGGTTCTATGGACAGAGAGGACTCATAAGGTGTTTGAACTTTGAAGGTTGTGAGAAAGAGAGTGAAGACATCATTCTCATGGTGAAGGCAACCTTGTTTCAGTGGTCCAAGCCTTTTGAGGAATGCAGGGGTTATTTTTTGAAGGCTTTGTCTTTAGATGGAATTCTCTATTGTATAGAGCAGAGTAGCTTTGCTTTTCCTTTGTTTTTCTTCTCTTAGCTCTTCAGAGGTCATCTCGTCCTCCCATCTCATGTTTTATTCTCTTTGTTTTTTCAAATAAAGTTTACACTTGTCAAAAAAGAAGAAGAAGAAGAAGGAGGGCTGGGGTCTTTTTTTTTTTTCCGGAATTCGTCCCTTTTAATGAAATTTACTACCTATCAAAGAAAAAAGAAGGGCTGGGGTGTGCTTAAATAATAGGATTATAACAGCTATTTTGATTAAAAAAGAAAAAATCTTTGAGGAGCAAGAAAGAAAGAGAGGAAGAAGAAGGAGAATAAGAAGGAAGAAGGAGAAGATGAACAAGAACATGGTGTACCTTGTTTTCTTTGATTGTTACCCTTGCTGCTGTGCTTAAATAATAGGATTATAGAAAACTCTCCGAGGAGCAAGAAAGAAAGAAAGGAAGGAAGAAGGAGAATAAGAAGGAGAAGATGAACTAGAACATGGTGTACCTTGTTTTCTTTGACTGAAGAAGAAGAAGCACGGCTGGGGTGTGCTTAAATAACAGGATTATAGCAGCTATTTTGATTAAAAAAGAAAAATCTCGGAGGAGTAAGAAAGAAAGAAAGAAAGGAAGGAAGAAGGAGGAGAATAAGAAGTAAGAAGGAGAATAAGAAGGAAGAAGGAGAAGATGAACAAGAACATGGTGTACCTTGGTTTCTTTGAATGTTACACCCTTGTCGCTGTGCTTAAATAACAAGATTATAGAAAAAATCTCTAAAAAGAAAGAAAGGAAGGAAGAAGGAGAAGATGAACAAGAACATGGTGTACCTTGTTTTCTTTGACTGTTACCCTTGCCGTTGTTCTCTTGTTCTCTCAGCGAAACACAAATGGCAGAGAAAAAAGGAGAGCCTATCAAGGTTTGTGACTTCAGAGAATGGCTAAAAAGGGAAACCATGTATAGATATGTACATGTGGTCCTTTTTGGCTAAAAGATGTACTAATAATATATATGTCCTAAACACATTATTAGACTTGCAATATATTTTTTAACATCAAATATGGTCATGTGCCTAGATGACCCTTTTAACACCTAGCGCTTCACCTAGGGTGACCATTTTACCCTAGGTGACTGCTTTTGTCCTAACACCCACCTACACCATGTTTCAGGTGCTAGGGGTCCTGTCTAGGTGAAGTGTCGCCTAGGTGATGCGTCAACTACACTAGGACGCACTTTTGATTCTTCCATTAAATGATATTGCAAGAATGGCCTTCCATCACTCGAGGCCTGGAATGGATGTTTGAGATATCTGGACTCTAGAGAGCCACCTAAGTACATTAGATTCAGCCTCATTTTGTCAACCATATTATTTATTGAGCAAAGGCATCCCTCTCTACATGACACTACTTGTCTTTATATTATCATGTATTGTGTTTAAATTATTGTTTTTAACATTGATTTAGGTTTGTCTCTGCACGAAGAGGGAGTATGATTGTTTTGGGGAAAGTTTCCGTGCCAAAACCTGTTAATTTACCTAGTCAAAGGTATTCTCTTTCCTGATGAATTATTCTTAGTGCCATATGCTTATTGTCAGCCTTTGATTATCTCCTCATGACTTGTACCTTTGCTCTATGTTATTTCAAGGTTGGAAAACCAAGGTCTGGACCCTAATGTGGAAATTGTTCCCAAGTGAGTTTATTCTTTCATTCCTCTGGATTTCTTGTTATTTTTCTTTCAGTCTTATCATGTTTTCTTTGTATTTTTTGTTATCATCTTAGTTTGTATCCTTCTTAAATTCTGGTGCACTTTCTAGGGGTACGCTTAGCTGGGGCAGCCGTTCATCTTCTTCTGCACCAAATGCATGGGGCTCCTCAGCATTGTCACCTCCCAATACTGGTGGATGTGCTGGTTCACCAAGTCATCTTAATGGTCGCCCTTCTTCTGGTGGCAGTGGCACACGACCATCAACAGCGGGCAGTGAAAAATCACATGAACCTGTGCCTAATGCGTGGGGCCCAAGTTCTCGACCATCGTCAGCATCTGGGGTATTGGCATCAAATCAGGCATCGATGGCAACAATGCGTCCTCACAGTGCAGAAACAAGACCCGGTAGCTCTCAACTATCCCGGTTTGCTGAACATGTGTCTGAAAATTCAGTTGCATGGGGTGCATCGGGAACCACAGAAAGATTGGTATTGCTCTTGTAGTTGGATTTAGTTTTCATTCTTAGTTTTCTATCCATAAATGTTTGGAGTTATCCTTTCACTCAATCCATAAATACCTATTCCTTGAAATGCATTGTAACAAATATATGTTATGATTAGTATTATGCACGTTTTTTGTTGCATCATAGTTTGCTTTTGTTGGTAGTTGATGCATGAGTTTCTGATAGCTTTGACCTATTTTAGTTAATGATTACTGTTCGTGCAGGGAGCTTCTTCATTCAAGATTAGTGGATTCACTTTAAGTTCTGGAGATTTTCCAACACTTGGCTCTGAAAAGATAACTGAGTCACATGTGCAACAAGGTGCTTATGTTTACCTAATAACATGTATTAATTGTTTGCCTGTAGTTTGGTATTTCCATTTGACTCTAAAGTGATTATAATTTTGCTTATACTTTGATCAGTAGTGCAATGCTTGGAAAAAAAATGGTGTACCATTTTAATAGCTTCATACTTTTTTTTGATAAGTTAATAGGTTCATACTTTCAGGTAATTCAATCTTTATTATGTACTTTCTTTATTAAGACTACCTTAAATTTAATTATGAAAAAAAGCCATCCCTACTGATAGTAGTAGTTGCTTTGATAATCACTGTTTGAAAATTTTGAAGATCTCAAAGTTGCTCTTTATGGTGCAACATGTTATTGGTTGAAATGAACTTATCTAATGTATTGTATGACAAGTCTATATTAAATTAGATGTTAGAGTTTTTAGTTACTTAGAATGGAGAATCATTTATTATTAAATCCCTAAAAATTAAATTCTTCTTTTATTTGTAGCTTGCATACTTCTGTCATTCACTGTTGTTTGGTGTAGAAGGATTGAATAATGGGTGCTTAGGGCCTACTTTCTTTGAGTTTTTAATTATCCTTTCTTAGTAGTTGTAATGGCACATTCATCAGGATGCCACTCATATGGCTAATTCGTGGGAAATTGTGGATTGCATTAGCTTAGTTGAAGGTTTGACAGAAGAATTTCCAACCAGAGTTGGTTCTCTTTCTCCTTTTTTGTTTTTTGAGTGGGTGGGGGTGTTATTATCCCTTTTTCTTCCACTAGTTCTGTTCTTTTGGCTAATAGGGAAAAATCCTAAGCTCATTTCAATTGTTCGACTCTTTCTCTGCACCACATTCTTGTGGTCATGGGTTTGATCCCAGCTTATGGACCAGAAGAAAAAGTCATGCATTGTGTTCGTGATATCAGCAGGATGCATGTTTGTCAGCCAGGTAGAATTGAGGCTTGTGAGGAAAATTGGTGAAGCTTGGCAAGACAACTTATTGGATTCCTGTCTGTGACTTCCTTCTCTAATATTCAGGAAGGTTGTTCAAATTGGTGTAGCTGTTTGAGATCTTAGATCTTTTGTTTGTTTTCCTTTCTTGACTTTTCTGGTTTCATTTTGATGCTTCGTGAGTAGCATGTTTTCAAAAGGCTTACATAGAACCTTCTTTTATCACACACACACACAGCAATATAAAAGAAAAAGGAAAAAAAGAACCTTTTCATCTGATCCAAATCAAAGTTTTCTTGTATCTTTGGGTGCAGGCATAACAATATCTTGGATAGATTAAATCCAGGTAATAGCTATCTGTTGTTTGGTTTGCAGGAATTATGGTGATGTGGGGATGTGCTTATCATCTTTTGTCACGGTTTAACATATTTCTTTTAAAAGTCATTTCTGCAACATCCAGCGTAAGAGCTTATCCATCACATAAAAACCCAACATGCAAAATACACCCTAATATTATGTAATATTTCATCATATTAGAAGGTTTAATTCGACCTTTTTATCTATAACGTCCGTATCTATGAACCCTTTTCCTGAAGCATCCAAATTCTGCCTGCTGGATGTTGAATCTATGTACAAGGGGGTCACAAGTGTTGGGGACATGTTGTCGACTCAGCTATGAGCCAAGAAAAATTGACTATATTTTTCTTCTTGTTTTTCAGCATTAATTATCGGCATTGACACTATTTATATGGTATTAATGTGTTTCCACTGACAGTAATTGCTTTCTATATGACCTAATATTATGCATATAATGGTATGTCTTTCAGTATTATCATACGATTATATCAACACGTCAGCATGTTGGGTTTTCCAGGGCTACTGTGTCTGCACATCATATCATGCCTGTGTCTTGGTTCCAAAATTCCTTTTAGCAATCATTGTATGAGTAGAAGGTTTGTTAATTTCCCATAACAGATTAAAACGTTTTGGTGTTTTCAAAAAATTGAAACTTATTCGTTTTCCCCGTCAACCCCGAGGGTTGGGCGCAGATGACCAGAACCATGCCCCTAGAAAGCGGAGGCCCTGAGTTCGAATCCCTCCTTGAGGTCACCCCCTGGGATTTATTCCGGTTTTACCTTGCACATGTGGAAGGGGTACTCGTGCCCTGGGGGATGAGTCAGGTGCTCTAAGAGCCCGGATACCCTCGGTAGTTCAACGGTAGTTCGATTAGTTGTTACACAGCTATCAATTTCATCGCAGTTGATTTTTCTTATGGAGATAGTTAGATTGTAGACCCATTTATTCAGGTATTGATTGCTTGATCAATACTTTTTGCCAGGTCATAGTTCTCAGGGGCGTCCTGTCTCGGCTTCTGGCCGAGTAGCAACACCGAAAGAGAGGACGGAAACTTCTCCAACTGGTGGGTATGCATATGCTCAACTCTTATGTTTTAACCAGGACGACTTGCACAGTTTATTTTCTTGATTCTCAGTTAGGTGTAGAGCTGTAGTCTTCTTTCATTAAAAGGGTATCTACTTGCTGTCTTGTATTTCAGGAGAGGAGTCCATAGATGCATGCACAGAGAGAGGAACTGTTAATACTTGGAAAAGAGAGAGTTCCTCACATTTTGGAGGTGGGCCCCCACTAACCACGGAGAAGTGGCAGAGGGAAACTCAACCGTACCCCAATCATTATATGCATCCTCAACATTTTGACCCTTGGCCCGGTTCTCCTGTGCGTAACTCTCCTGATGGAGTTTGGTATAGAGGAGGACCTTCAGGTGGTCCTACATATGGACCCCCAGGCCCTCCTGGTAGTTATCCACTTGAACAATATGCTTATTATCACCCTCAGCTTCCAGCTAGGCCTCTAGTCAACTCACAGCCAGTTCCACAGCCGGGATCTATTCCAAGTGGGTATCACCCAAAGAACGGAGATTCATATCGGACTCACATGCCTGATTCTTACATTCAGCCTGTTATGCCAGTTAGACCAGTGTACCCAGCTCCAGTGCCCTATGACGGCTATTATGGTCCTCCACATTCAGATTTCTGCAATTCCAGCGGACGAGATGCTCCTATCATGGGAATGGCAGCCAGTACTTGTGTTTATAACAGATACCCGAACCAGAACATCCAACGTGACTCCGGCAATTTCCATGCCATACCTGGTGGATATGGTCCTGCAAGCACACCAACAGTCAAAGAAGAAGTGGAATCAAGCCACCCTCATGATACTCATCGAGGACCATACAGGGTTCTTTTGAAGCAACGTGATGATTGGGAAGAAAACGATGGTGTAGAGAAGAGGGAACACCCTGTCTCAACCAACACCCCATATCTTGAGGGAGGGAACCAACTGGGAACACCAATGAAGGAGAATGATGGAGGAGCACATCGCAGAGAGGATAGACCAGTGGATTCCTTTAAAACAGCTTTTGGTGAAGAAGTTTCTTCTCAACCTGCTGAGACTCGGGGAGGTAATTCTTCAGTTCCTGTTGGCGTGAACTTTCCTGAAAGCACATGCAAGGCTAAGGTAGTTGATGACAGTCTGATGAAGAAACCAGAAACTGCAGCTATTCCAGGAGAAGGTTCACAACAATTTTTGTCTACCAAACGAAATCCCACTCTGATAGCCAAAATAGAGGATTTAAATACTAAAGCTCGGACTTCTGATGGCCAATATGATGTTGGACGTGTTTCTACAGGCGAGGAGAAGGTGAAACGGTCAAGAGTTGTGAATGCAAAAGCAGACAATTCCACTAATGAAGCTGGCACTGGTGCTGTTTTTGCTGAAAAAGCTTCCATTAGCAGTATGCTTATCCCTACATCGCATGAAGCAGGTGCTTCTACAGGAGATAAGATACTTGAACCGACAGCTTCAAGAGGAACGCTTGTATCCAGGCCGGTTGGTGAATCACAAGCTTCTGCTTGCAGTGTATTGAATTCGTCTGAGGGTGGGGAAACTGTTCACTCTCACATTCTCAAGAGAGCTCATGGTGCGCAAGCTAGAGTCAATTACCGAGGCAAAGGAAGGTATAACACTCAGGAGGTCGAGGAGTGGAGAAAGAAATCACTTGTTGCAGATTCTTCTATTGTAGTTCCAGTGACAAATGTCGAGACTTGTGCTGCTGTGCATGTGCTAGACCGCCATGCTGCGCAAGAGGATTCTGAGGAGTCTGATACGAACCTTCAAGGCAAGGCTGGAGGGGAATTGTATGCAACATCTGCTTCTGATCCAAGTGATTGCAAGGCACAGGTACTATTTCTCCATTCTTTTGTATTGCCTACTTTTGGTGTTTCCATTGTTTTTTACACTCTTTTGGACTCTTGTGTCAGCGTGCTAAGATGAGAGAGATAGCGACACAGCGTGCTAAACAGCTGCAAAAGGAGGAGGAAGAACGGACAAGGGAGCAGAAAGCGAAGGCTCACGCTAAATTGGAAGAGTTAAACAGGCGGACAGTAGTAGAGAGTTCAACCCAGAAGTTGGATCATGCTCTGCCACTGGGTCGGACTCTTCAGCATAAGCAAGAAACTACCCAGTCTAACATTGGACAAATAACTACTGATTCAAGCAGTTCCAGTGAAGTATCAAGTTCTGCTTTGGGTTGGAACTCTGATGCGGTTACCCATATGAATGAGAACCACACCAATAGGCTTGGAGAGTCGACCTATTTGCTTAATAATGTGCCTATAGAAGCTCCACTATGTGCTCCCCAAGAGCCTGTGGTTACACACAAATCGTCTTTGCCGTTACCACGGGAAGTCAATATTGAGGACGTTGCTGACCGGAAAACCGCACAAGGTCATTATAGCAGTGTTTCCAAGCAGAAGCTAACGGGCCATAGAAAAAAGCAGAACATTTCACTGGAGAAGAATTCAAGTGACAAGGCAATTCATTCCGGAACCATTGGGGGGCCAAAAAGTCATGCTAATGTGGTTGCGGATGCAAATGCTTTGACTGGTGAATCTAACTTGCCCAGTAACACTGATATTAAAGATGATACCTCACTGCAACACAAGAAGAAATATAACAGGAATGGCAAGAACAAGCACAAATCGGATGAAGTCCCATCTGCTGCCCCTTTACCATCACCTGCAGATGGAAATCCTGCAAAAGCTTCTGCTGAAAATAGCAAGGCAATGGCCTCGGAATCTGCAATTGAAGTTAGCTCATTTCAGGGATCCGCTTCAAGGGAGAGTGCAGAGGGTCAAGATTCTCAGGATTTAGTTCCATCTCCAGACCAAGGGTGGTCTGTACCAACTGAAGAAGTCCATGGTATAGTAACTAACCATGGGAAGTCTCAACCTTCGCGTCGAATGCCAAGAAACACACAGGCTAGTAGATCAACAGAGAAGTACCCTGGCAGCGAGGCTGTTGTCTGGGCACCTGTGCGATCGCTGAACAATAAGGAGGCATCTGAAGAAGCTAGCCACAACACTACCATTGAAGCTCATACTTCCATGGTGAAGAATGGACATGGAATGCAGAACAACCGGAAAAGCAGGAGGGCTGAAATGGAGAGATACGTGCCAAAGCCTGTAGCCAAAGAACTATCCCAGGAAGGGAACACTCGGCGACCATCATCTCCATCTTTTAATCAAGCTGTATCTGCTGAGACTGGGAGAGCAGAATCTGGTTCTCTTAGTACCGTAAGTGGTGGGCATGATGCCTTGGCTATTGGGGAAGGTGGGTGTGCCATTGAATCCAAGAACGGGGAGAGTAAGCATAATAAGCATGGTAAAACACATGGATCGTGGCGTCAACGAGGCTCATCCGAATCCCCCCTTGTACCTGGTTTCCAGGAAGGATCATCATTCTCTTCAGATCCTAGCAAGATTATTCAGAAATCCACTCAGCAGCACCAACCCCAAAAAACGGAGACATACTCACCAAAAGGGCAGGCAAAAAATTGTGACACCTGGAGTGTTCCTAATAATCCTATCTCAACTGAACCAGTCACTGGTCCTGTTGTGAAGGATCATGGGGTAACAAGCAAAGGAAAGCGGCAGCCATTTAAGGGGCACAAGGCTACAGGGCATGGTCACAATGCTGCATATCCCAAGGATTTACATGGTGGGGACACTGATAAATCTGACACTCAATCTTCAGCTGTTGAATTGAGTCAATCAGATGCAAGAATTGCTTTAAGAGAAAACCAAGGTGTCGGCGAACTCGTGTCCTCCCAGTGGCAACCCAAGTCCCAGGCATATTCTGCTCATAATCGACAGGGAAGCAGGTCCAATGGAGGTCAAAGAGTCTCAACTCAAGTTGGTAGGACTTCTGAAAAGGAGTTTGCTCCCCAGGGTGGTGGGGATCTGTTGGGAAATGACAAAGATAACAGTGCTGCCCTGGTCCAGCCACATCCTTATCAGTCTGGGACTCAAAAAGCCAATGTAGCAGAAGTATCAAATGTGCGGCATCAAGAAGCTAAGAGAGAAAGGAAGGCTATAGACTCATTCAAAGAAGCTGTCCACTCCCCAAACCAAGGTCCTGTTAATTCGCCCGAATTAGCTCCGCCTGCAAATGTAGATACCCAATGCGAGCAATCCTTTTCCTCAGGGTTGCGCAGGCATGGGCACAATAATGGTCGCAGAGGGCAAGAAGTGCCTCATGGAGGTTGGAGCCCAGTGGGGCAAGATAACAGTAAACAACAGCACTTGCCTGCAAATGGTGGCAGACAGAGGCAGAATTCACATTATGAGTACCAGCAAACCGGGGCTTACAGTAATAAGCCCAATGAATTGTTTGAAGAAGGTTCACGTTTTATGGGTTCGAGATACCGCGAGAGGGGTCAGACTCACTCAAGGCGTGATGGGGGAAACTTTTATGGGCGGAATAGTGGCACTGTTCGAGTAGCTGCTGCTTCTGGTAATGGAGAATGAAGACCTGAAACTGTGGTTTCTTGTTCAAAACTGTTGACTCTTCGTAAAGACTCGGCTTATCATGACGCTCAATCCGCTTGTTTGCAGGTACATAGCTTGCTTGTATAGAAATAGACTTTCAATTTTCTTTTCCATTTTTTGGTTAATTATAATAGTTGTCTAATTATTCATCTGATTTTAGATGTGTTTGGAGCATGATTCAGGGGTAGGAGTATCAGATCAGATGGGGCACAGGTGAAAGAGGTGGTGAAGGGTAGGGGCGGGTTTCTATTTGCTTTGAGGTACAACTGTGCTTGACTTTGATTTTTACGATGTATTTGATTTGAACAGCTTGTTTTGATAATGTTGGTTTACTCTGGAACATGGGCGTTCTCTCTAAGATGCCCGTATTTAGTGGCTATTTCTTTGGCCATAAGAATGGAATTGGTGAGGGAATGAGTTCCCCCATCTGTGAGAAAAGGTTTTGTTACACTTCTCTTATCTATAATGAGAAATGGACAAACCCCGTTGCATTCACCCCTTCATTTGTAAATGCAGTAGTATGTATGCTCTATGTTATGTTGATAACTGATGTCGGAAGACAATAGCAAGTAACATGTTGAAACACATTACCGGCTCATGGCCAGTACAATACAAGGTTAAACCGTCAACCTCAGCTTTCGCTTCCTCTCGACATAAATGGTGAATTCGAGAGGATCAGTGCTGTGAAGACAAGGTAATTTAGATGCCACGGCATTTCCTCCTCAGATTTGGTCGACCTCCAGAAAGATCTTGACCAATATTCGTTGTTGAAACCACATTTGTCTTAAAACTTGGATGAATGGGGAAAATAGATATTGAACACTAAAGAAATGTGGATTAATGGCATGACTGATAACCCGTTTCAGAGGTGGCCCACTGATTGAATGGTTTGGATAGATGAGTTAGTTGGGTAGTGACATGGTATAGTGTTGTAAGCCACGTTACATTTGATACATTTTTTTACAAGCATGGTTCAACTAATTGGTCCGAAAACGTCTATATTTGTGAATTAAGGTGCCCATTTTATCATTGCTGATTACCCACAAATGATTTGTCCATTGAAAATCAGTCGGCTGCTGGAAGCTAAGAGTCTTATAGCCCCAAAACAGGAACAGCGGTTTGAGAAGTTTCTTAATCGCTTCTTAATTATTACAAGGTGGCATTTACTGAGATTAATACTAAGATGATTTTTTTGCAATGCAATGAGTTGAAAAAAATAACCTTGCTTTCAAGCCTCCGTCCTTCAAAAACTCTAGCTAAAGAAAATGAAAGTGAGGAATTTTTTTAAAAATTATACACAAGATATTGAAAAGCTCGACTGCGTTGAGAGCACTGGCTGTCGGGAGGAGAACTTTTTTTGAAGCAGGGATCATGCGCCAATGACCACATACCCCATATACCCATGGTTACTTTTTAAAAAGTCTCTTTAAAACATAAGCTTAAACCATGGGGCGATCATGGTTGAGAAATAATAAAACTACATACCTTGAAGTGGTGATCATGGCGCCAATGATCGTGCAACACATACCCATGGTTTAGGCTTATGTTTTAAAAGGACTTTAATAAGTAACCATGGTTATATGCGGGCTTCAAAAATTTCTCGGTCGGGAGAGGGAGAGGATAGAGGGAGTGATCCCCGTGCTGGATCATTGAAGGCAGGTCCTATGTGCAAGTGCTGCAAAAAACAAGCAAGAATCCAAGATCTTGATTGGTTTCTAGTTGTTTCACACTTTTGAGATATTTTTTTGGGCACTTCTATAGTGCGTCTAAGAATCTTTATGCACAATGCGCGAAAGGTTGCTAACATCAATGAAAATAGTCACCACAATTTGTTAAAGCTGTCACTTAAAAATCATTCGAGGAAGATTTTAGACATGAAAAGTTACTATGGCTCTTCCTTCGTTGTAAAAATACCTTGTCAATTGACTATAAAAGGAGATGATCGTCACAAATGAACTGTTGATCAACTCTTTTATAGTCGGTCAGCAGAAATATGTCGAGTTTACATATGGTGGAAAAAGATTCTCGTGTGCATCGGAGATTGGACTTTTAAATATGAAAAGAACTCTAGGTTGCAAAAAAAAAAAAAAAAATTAAAGTGAAGGGTGGCACACTTGCATCATTCATGTGGGTCACATCTGCAATGGTCTAGGTTGAAAGAGCTAAAACGTAGATGGTCACAATGAAGAGTCCCAATATGTAAAGATAGAGCTGAGGAATTCGAGAGTACAGTTGAGCAGTAGACTCTGCGATCTGAGTGATCGAATAAAAGAGAAAACATGTCTTTATGTACACAATTTTCATCTTCTGTCTTTTAACAATGGAAAAGATCTTTTTATATATAGTCTAGAAGAGATGGCTGATGGAGCCTTAATTTCGCCCATTAAGGTCGTCCATCAATGCTAAAATGTCAACAAAATAAATGAAAAAAAATGAGACACAAAATCAACTGTCTCAATAGTTTTAACTCGCAACTGTTTAGAGAATGTAAAAACCATCAATTAAAATTTCAATAAAAGATGTATTTTAACCTAGAACCCTGACTCGATGCGTGTATGTGTGTTTTGGCTTGTACAGTTGTGCCCATGGGGCACAAAATTGAGATGCTCAAGGGCTCCACGCTTAGGTCATCATCCTTTCATATAATTGCTTGAGACCTATTTTCTCCTAAGCAATGTGGAACTAAAAACAAAAATTTCTAAAGTCATTTATTATAACCACTTTAGTGAAGGCAATTGGTCTAAAAACAACATTATATAATTTTTTGAAGCTGTTTACCTTTCTCAACTCAGTCATGTTAAGTTTCACTAATAATGCCAAATTTTTTTAATAACTTGTATGAATTTTAATAATTTTATTCGAAAGCCAAATGTAACAAAGTCATAATTTGTGGTTTATCAACTAATGAAAATAATAGATTACTATATTAAATTTTTTAGATTATATCAATCTTAGATCCAGAGTAGTTATCCAGGGTCTAAAAAATAATCTATAAAATCAAGATTTTACTTATTGCAACAATAAAAACTTAAATGTAGTGTGATCAAAATAATTAAAATGTTTTAAGCGTTTTCAATGAATGGTTCAGTGTTTTTCACTACATCGTCATCTAGTCTATAACTTTTCTTCATTTTTAAATAATCTGAAAATATTATCTATTGAACCGTGAGCTTATGAAAATTCAGTAAGAATTAACAACCACATCATATTTATAACTGTTCTATTAATGGATAGTTTATACTTAGAATATAGACATGAACAAGAATAACAAGTACTTCCAAAATAAACAATAATTCAAAATTAATATCTATATGTAACCAATAACTCACTATGGGTTTAGGGCTTTGCGCCTAAAGGCTCCAAGTCTTTCTTGTTCAACAATTTTTAACTATCGAGACCAATCCCAGACTTCTAAAATTTATGCAATGCAAACAATCCCATATCTAACCATTCAATAGATCTTAAAAGTTCCAATGATATATCAAGAATAACAAGATTAAAATAACTATGCCATGATGTCGAATCTATAGGAAAAGTAACAAGATTCTAAGGCAACACGTAGAACAAAATTGTAAAGCATCTCAGATGTTGATCCACCAAAAATCATCCTAATTTGTGATTTCCAGCCATTGGATTTGAGTATCCCCAATAATGCTCGAATCCTAAGGCTAAAAACAACTCACGAATAGGAATCAAATCCACACGCCTGGAAATCACCAATTAGGCTGATTTTTGGTCCGTATGTCAACTGGGACGGGCCAAACATCCATACGACCAGTGGTCATAGCGCCACGTGGCACATAAGCCATTTTGTAACTTCTCAGCTTGCGAGAAGAGGTTTGAAGCGGCACTCCAGATTCCAAGTCCAGACAACCTTTTCCCAACCTTTCCCTATTTATATTAGCATTGGAAAAAGGTTTTCTGGTTTTCAACCGCATTTCTTCGTACCTTACCCTCTCGTCTCGTGTTTCTCTGGTTTATCCATTATTAAAGAACAATACAATAGGCTCTTTCAAAACCCTAATTTCTCCCTCAGACCTCTTTTTTTATTTATACTTTCGCTCGAGCGATTTAATCTGCACAAAAATCAATATTTCCACAAGAGAAAGAGAAATCAGTTCGTGGCTTCTTTAATTTAAACGGTTCGAAGGACCTGACGATTTCTAGTGCACAGGTGGGTATTTCTATCTTTGGTTATTCTGAATTACATGGTTGAAATTTCTCCTCTTGATTATAATTATTGCTCTCTTGTGACCTTTTTGGTCGAACCCTTTTGTAGGTTCTCCACATTTTCTTAGATTTTGCTTCCCAGATATGTAAATTTGCTGTTTTTGAGCTTTTTCGATTGAACTCATTGCATTTTTTGATGTTTTGGATCAAACCCTTGTTTGAATTTTCGCGTTTTTAAGGGTTTTGCTTGTTATGTGAGAGAAAACTTGCTGGGCGTTTGTTGGGTTTAGGGTATTGGATATTGTGTCGGAGTTAGGTTTTGGTTGTTTTTTCTGAGGTGGTTGGTTGTTTGGATATATAATGCGTTTTTTTAATGATGTTTTGGTTGATTAACTTTTCATTTCTTAATTTGGTTTAGTAATTTTTGGAATTTGAAAGATAGTGTTGTGGGTTTCTTGGATTCTTCTTGTTCTGCTGCATTACTGTTGATTCGTTTGAACTCTTATGATTGACAATAAGGATTGTTTAGTTGGGAAATAGGTTTACTGTTTTACACTTGATTTCATGGTGAATTAAGTGATTTTTTCCCATTTTTTTTATTTCTGCAATGGTGTTTCTTCCTTATCCTTAGTCCTGACCTTTGAATGTTCTTTTTCTTTGCTTTGGGGAAAAAAATATAAGTTATTTATTAATTAGTAATGCTTCTTATATTAGGCCTTGTTGAGTAAATGAATGGCTGCTTGAGGTGGCGACAATGGCATTGATAGCACACCAGACACAGGTATTTAAGACAATCATGACTTGAAATTTTCTTTCGTTCTTTTTTATTCCAATGGAAACGGACGGCTTGTTGGGGTCGCTGATCACACAAACCAGCTGTTTCTGTGTTCTTGAATCACCTCCTATCTCCGCATCTAAATTAAAGTTATTTTAAGCAATTGAACTTTAAAGAATACACGATTCAGTGGATAAAAGTAGTCTTTTGGGTCAAAGAACTGCAATCCACTGTGTTGAAACCTATGTAACTGTGGCAGGGACACGTGTTGGTGTTCGACATGGCACTTTTAAGAAGCTTGACACACAGACACGTTCATCACATAATATTATATACAATCAAAAGTTTAAAAAAACTAGGAAAGAAATATATGAAAAGTGAAGAAGCTATCCAGTAACATAATATTTATAATTAGATTTATAACAGGGAAGCCAATCAAACAAATATAGCTGTGTTCAACAACTCAACAAAGTACTTTCTGGAGGATGGAACACACCAACACTCTTAGATATTATTTATTTAGTAAAAAATAAAACAAAATAAAGGGCGACACTGGTGTACCTATCAAGATGTGTGTTGGGATGTGTAGATATGCATATCATATCCCTGCGTCGACATGTCCGACATGGTAAATAAACCCTGAAAGTGCCGTTTCCTTGTTACATAGGTTGAAACCATGTTGATGTAAGCAACAAAAAAATTATAGTGCATTGTAGGGTCAACAGTGTTTGAGGCTGCAATACCATGTATATATGGTGGCTTGCAAGCTACCATATCTCACATCCATTTACAATTTTGTGTTATTTCCTATGCCCTCAATCTCAGATTCACAAATTCTTAACGGATTTTATATCTTCATTGGAGTATTGCAGGGTTCTTATGCAACGTTTCCTACGAGGCCTATATCATGGACCAAAGAGGTGAAATTGAAACCACTTCTTGCCCTTCAGTTGGTTGGGAGATCAGATAGAAGTACTTTATTGAAGCGTCGCTTCTGTCTAAGGTGAGAGATATGCCTTCTTATATTTGCTATGCTGCTATTTTCTTTTCAAACCATGGATAGTCAAGTTTAAGACTGTAAATGTGTTTATAGGTATTGTTAGGATCTTGCTAAAGGACGAGTTTTAATATTAAAGGCCAGTTGGCTGGGAAAATTTGGTGGAAATTCAGTAGAACTTAGATGAGTTGTTAATGGCTTAATCGAGTCGTAATGCATTCAGTATCCATTGGACTAATTCTTTTTTGATAATTTTATTGATAAGAAGGGGAAATCCCAATATGCAAAACTATACAAAGCTGAATGCTAGGTAGAAACTACCTCAGTAGTGGCAAAAGTATAAGCTGTACAAGCTCCGACCACAATCACATTTTATAGAAGCTGTCTGCTATTAAGATCCAACCTATGAAGCAAATCTACAAACTCAGTTTACTTAAATTCTTGAAGTTAGGAGATCAAACGAAAATAAAAGCTTTGTTCTCGTCAGCATTCATGTCAACCAACCCATACTTTTCCTTGAAGATGCGATTGTTCCTTTCCTTTCAATGCACCAAGAAAGGCACTAGGTAGTAATCTCCATAAAAATGACCTCTACTATCAAAAGCCCATCTTGACCAACCATGGATGGGGTCAATTAAGCTTTTTGACATGACCAATTTGTTCTAAACTTCACATACGAGGGTTTAAATTAAATTAGTAGTGGAAAATAAAGAAAAAAAGATTTTTAGAGAAGAGAAGATAAGAAGAGAAAGATGAGATAAGAGGAGAAGAGTGAAGAAATGGTTTAAATTTCTCGCATATTTGTATTAAGGCTCAGGCTCGAGGGACCAACGTTTTTGCACTAATGCTCTCGGATGTGGATTCCGAGAATCCAATGGTGGTTGTGCTTTGGCAAAACGTGAATCCAGTGACTGCCAATTCATCACTTACACCGTTGGATTCTCAGGATCCATGGCTGAGATCATTAGTGAATTTATTAGTTCACTTTTGTTGATCCCATGAGCCCGGCCCTTATATTAATGAGGTGAAAGACAGAAATACCAAAAATACTCTTGTACCCCAAGTTACAATGAAACACGGAAAATAAAGACATAACCAACAAACATTAAGACGTAACCCACACTCTCCCTTAAGTTGGTGCAAAGATATCTATCATGCCCAACTTAATAAACATATTTTGGAGACAACCCTTACTAACACCTTTTTTTTAGAACATCTACAACTTGATCTCCCGTTTTGACATAAGGTGTGCAAATCTGGCCACTCAACTTCTTTTTGATGAAGTGTCTGTCAACCTCTATGTGCTTGGTCCTATCGCGTTGGACTAGGTTATGGACAATTCTGATGGTAGCTATATTGTCGCAATATAAGCTTATTGGTTCTTGAACTTTGATTCCTAACTCGCCTAGTATAGTCTTCAGCCATAAGAGCTCACATACTCCCATAGACTGAAACTCTGCATCTACGCTAAATCTAGCAACCATAGACTGTTTCTTGTTTCTTCAAGAAATTAAGTTATCCCCAACAAAGGTATAGTAACTGGATATAGATTGACGATCAGTGACTGAACCTGCCCAAAAAATCTATTGGCAGCATCAAGTGAGATGCTCGGAACATGTATAAACTGGCTGATTACACTAACCACAAACGCAATGTCAAGGCACATAAGAGACAGGTAAACTAGCCTCCAACTAGCCTTTGAATCTGTTTGCATCATTGAAGCAGTCACCATCTACATCATTCCCCCCGATGATTATCAGTAGGTGTGTTGATAGGATTGGCACCAAAGTTACTTGTTTCATTCAACATGTCAAGAACATACTTCTTCTGAGAGATGAATATTTTTTTTTGATCGGTATATAAATATCCCTTCTACTTGTCAAAAAAAGAATATCACTTTCTTCTTCTGAGAGATGAATATCCTTTTTTTCAACTAAGCTACCTCAATTCCCAGTGTTAGTTAATTAGAGTTTCATGGATAATGAGAGAAGAATTGAGGAGAAAGAGGGAATCTATGTCTCTTAATATATATAACATAAAACAATAAGAAAATTACCGAATACCCCTAAGAAACGTACGATGTTGGGAAACTCGGCCCCCAAACCCTTGGTGGCCTTCGGCATGCGACCCCCCAATGGCCTTAAGCTGGTACATTTATTATATAAACAATAATAACTAACACTCCCCCTCAAGTTGCAGAGTAAACATCATGCATCTCCAGCTTGGAACAAAACAAATCCAGACGAGCTTTGAACAAGGTTTTTGTGAACATATCTGCTAACTGACCCTCTGTATTCATATACGGAGACGAAGTAGAGATGTCACCACAAATCACTTTGTCTCGAACAAACTGACAATCTATCTTAATGTGCATCGTCCTTTCATGAAACACTGGATTCGAAGCTATATGTATAGCTGTTTGGTTATCATAGTACAACTTCATAGGAATCTCCACTCCAACACCCAATTCTTGAAGAAGATGCTTCAACCAGGTCAGCTCACAACTTGTACGCGTCATTGCTTTATACTCAGCTTCTGCACTAGATTTGGCAACGTTAGATTGTTTCTTACTCCTCCAAGACACTAGATTTCCACCAAGAAACATGCAATAACCCGTGGTTGGCCTTTTGTCAGAAGGTGAACCAGTCCATCGGCGTCTGTGTAACCAATCACTATGAGATGACCACGTGATCTCTACAACAAACCATGATCAGGAGCACCTTTTAGGTATCTGACTACACGGATAACTGCATCCCAATGCGGAACACGAGGTGATTGAATAAATTGACTAATCACACTAACTGCAAAGGAGATGTCAGGTCTGGTAATAGTCAAATAGTTAAACTTGCTAACAAGCCTCTAATATCGATGTGGATCATCTAACAAATCACTCTGATCACGTACAAGCTTTGTATTAGGGTCCATGGGAGTATCAACTGGTTTTGACCTCAAGAAACCTGTGTCATCGAGAATATTAAGAACATATTTCTGTTGAGACAAATTGATCCCCTGGCTTGACCTAGTAACCTCAATGCGTAGAAAATACCAAAGCTTTCCTAGGTTTTTGGTATGAAACTGTCTCTGTAGAAACTCTTAAGCACTGAATACCTTCAGTATCATCTCCTGTAACCACTATGTCATCAACGTACACAACCAACACAATGGTTCGATCACCTGTTTTCTTTGCAAAGACAAAATGTCTGGGTTAGCACTATGTCAACTCAAATTGAACTACCTCACTGAAGCCTCAGCCCATAAACCACCTTCTTTAGGCGGCACACACTCCCAGACTCCCCCCGAGCAACGAATCTAGGTGGTCGCTCCATATAGATCTCCTTTGGTAGATCGCCATGCAAGAAGGCATTCTTTACATCGAGCTAATGCAACGGCCAATGTTAACGAAATAATCACACGAACAGAGAAAATTTTGGCAACTAGTGAAAATGTCTCACTATAATAAACACCATAAGATTGAGTATAAAGACGGGTCTTCAATCTCTCGATAGACCCATACGGGGGGGACTTCATAGTGCACACCCAAGTTACCCAACGACAACCAACAACATGCTTCCCCAGAAGTAAAGTAACTAAATCCCATGTACCATTGGAATGTAATGCATCCATTTCAAAAACCATATCCTCACGACACCTAGAAGAGGAAAAAGCTTCCCGAAGATTGTTAGGAACAAAAAACGACACAGAAACAACGAAATAATGATAGGCATGAGACAAACAAACTAAGATATAGGATGTTTAGTGCCCGAACGTGTACCTTTCCGTAATGTAATGGGAAGGTCGGTAGACGTAGGTAAGACATGATCATCGACAAAGAATCAGATGGTGGAAGACACAAGTTTGAGGCAGGCACGAGAAGGTGGCGATGACGTATATAGGTGCGTAGCGGTGGTGCTATCGGAGTCGACACATCATAATCTTGCAAACTAGACGAAGGACCAATCTCAACAGGAAGAGGAAGAGGGTGAGATTCAAAGTCAATCGAATACTCATCAGAAAAGAACGGTACATGTTCAAAGTGACATCGGGACAGTTCCGACGAGAGACAGGGTCAAAAAACGATAACCCTTCCGAGTATGAGAATGTCCAAGAAAAACATACTGAAGAGCACACGGATCTAGTTTATCACCTCTAGGAGCAAGACGCTGTACAATAGACACCCAAAGACACATGAAGGAAAAGGAAACCGAGGACTACCTGGAAAAATGATAAAGAGAATGGAAATTGACCATTGAGTATAGACATAGGTATGCAGGTTGATGAGATAGCACGCTGTAAGAACTACATCACTCCAAAACAATTTAAGAACATTCATTTCAAACAACAAAACACAAACAACCTCAAGTAAATGACAATTCTTCCATTCAACCACCTCGTTGTGTTGAGGCGTTAAACATGAAGTCTGATGTATAATACCATGATATGCTAAATATAAACAAAATGGTAAATGAGTCATATTATTTAGCATTATCAGAACAGAAAATTTGAATTTTTGCATGAAACAATTTGAAAATAGAAAACAATTCAGATCAATCTTTCATTAAATATAACTATGTCATTCTTTAAAAATCATCCACAAAAGTAACAAAATATATATATCCATTACAAGATGGAACTCGAATTGGTTTTCACGCATCTAAATGAACTAAAGCAAAGGGTTTAACAACTCTAAAAGGAAAATGAACTTTATGTTGTTTTCTTAACTGACAAGACTCACACTCTAAACTAGACATCACTTAATGAAGGAACCATGATTTTTAAGGAATGTAACGAAGAATGACCAAGCTGACAATGCCCACTGATTCGATGTAAGAGAAGACGTTTGAAACACAATAGTCTCCTCCTAACCCAGAAATAGGTAGATGGCCTAACCGGTTATGCCAACACATTAACTAGTCTTTATTAACACTACTACTAATACTAGAATGTTGCGCTGCCAGATGAGAAAGCTACTTTGTGTCCAAACAATACAACCCTTTGTCCTCATGACCACTGGCAATTGCCTTCCTCGTCTAGTCCTGAAACACACTGAGGAGGGGAGAAGGTGACACTACAATTCAAATTTTTTGTGATACTACTAATGGAAAGAAGATTAGTAATGAACTTAGGAACATGAAGAGCAGAAGACAAGGTTAGGAATGGTGTATAGCGGTCACATTGCCTTTTTCGGATACTAAGGAAAAAATACCATCAGCAATTCAAACCTTGTCTTTACAAGAACAGATACTGTAAGATGAAAAAAATAGATGATATGCTAGTCATGTGATCAAAGGCCTCAAAATTGATGATTCAAGAAGGGTCGAAAGGTGTAGAGGACCCAAGAAGGGATGACCCAAAAGTATTTGAATGAGCAAGAGTGAAGGAGGAGCAATGGACTGTCAATCGAGTTCAGACATCATTTGTTCAACTTTTCCATCTCATCATTGGAAAATGTGAGCATGCTCTCAAGAGATTGAGAAATTGGCTGAATTGCATCCTAGGTTACTGAGTAAGTTGCAGATGGCCCCTGTCTGGAACATAGTTAGCAATTCGGAGTTAGGCAAAAAATACGGTACGGGAAATGTTAGTCGGATTCGACATTCAGTAATTCATTTAAAAACCTAAAATTTGGTGAATGGGAAAAATGCGGTACGGGAAGAGTTCGAGTATAATTGGGATTCTATATGCTAAATTAATTTGGATATATAATGCATGTATAAAGTGCAAAAACTCATCGGATGATCAGTGTATTTGTGTTTGGCCGAAGCAAAAGATATCCGATCTGATGAATTTGTGATCAATGATTTGGTGGGCCATGGTTTAAACAATCAATAAAATATGTACTTGTTAAAATAGTTAGGGACACACTATAAGAGATTTTCGAGCTTCGTTCCTTTTTTAATCTAGTAAAAAGAGTACAACATTCTGGTTCTTTGGGTTTGTAGATTATGCTATTACAATACTAAAGAGTAAAGCATTGCAATCTCAGCTGTTTTTCTTCCTCAAATTTTAGAAAACAAATACTAATGGGAGCGATGATAAGATCGGTGGTTTCTATTATAAAAGATTGAACTGCAAATGAGATTAATGGGTATTTAAAGATACACGAAGAGTGGAAACATTCAAACTTTTCAACTTCAGTTGTTTTCTCTCACATCAATATCAATAAAACAACTATAAGTGGATAGCCTATTGGGTTTGTTGGGATTAGTATCTGGCACTTTGTATCCATGTCTTAGCACTGTAAAATTTTGTGTAAAAGTTACATAGGTTTGCCCTAAATAATTCATTTCAATGATTTTGATGTTTAAACACTCTTTTAACTATCATTACTTAAAGTTAAGCTTCTCTACTGGCTGTTCTAGTAATCACACTTCTTTGTTGCCTGCTTGCTTGTATCTAAACCTTGTTCCTTTCTGCTCTTGTTTTACTTAAATGAGTTAACAATGACAACTTGTTTCGACAGCATAAGGGCTCCACCTATTCTTCGACCAAAGGTGAAACATTTAAAGATATTAGCCTTCAAAGGCATTGCCCAGAATGATGAATCAGGAGGCAGATCAAGTGGATCCAAATTCCCCAAGAACTCTGTTGAACTCTCTTATGTACCACATGAGGGTGAAGAAACTATAACCGAATCTGCAGAGATACAAGAGGGTCCATTATCCTATAGTTCAAAAGAAGGAAAAGAGACCATAGCGGGATCTCCAGCCATACAGAAATTATTCAAGAAATGGTTGATGATGTTGCGGACGCAATCATCGAGTCAAGCAGTGAATGGGATTTTAGGGAGGGACCACCTCAGAGTGAAATATTAGAAAGTCAAAATGTGAGTCAAAAGCAGGAAGCAGGTAAGATTATGAAGGCAGCCTGGTGCTACTTTCTAGAACTGGATGCAACAATAAAGATCCCACTACTGATGTTGTAAGTGTAACATCTTACTAGCATTTCACCGAGAAAAAACATCTCACTAGCATTTCTATATCTTTTTCAGTCTGTTTACTTGATTTTTTAAGGTCCCTTGCTTATCCATGGTCCTATTGATTAAGACTTATATTTTTCCCATTCTCCTGAACAATTCTTTTTGACAAGTCATTCTCCTGAACAATTTTAAATCTAGTGAAAATGAATAATTTGTTTTTGGTTTTCCTCATTAAATCATTCAAGGTCAGTGTCAGTGATACGTGGAAATGGGTATAAGTTGTGGTCTCTTTAATCTGTTGGTGAGTCGGATGCTGCATCCACTAACTGGTCACTGTCTTGTCCAACCGATTATTAGTTGAACTAAATGTATTTGAAGAAAATGTATTTTAGTTTGAAAAAAAATGAGAGCAGGTCACCTCAACCTCTCTTGCTGCGCCTTTGTAATTTTGCCGGCTTTGCCTCTTAATATATCTTATACTCATCAAAAAAATATATGAAGTTAAATACAGAGATAGAACATTTTCAACATATAATACATTAATGAACTATTAGCGATTTGGTATTTTATTACTATTATAGAATTTCTATAACATATTCCTAATGGTATGGTAACTTCTCCACTGATTCATTACCACTTGAAAGAAAAAAAAAAGGAGAAAAAAAAATGAAAAAGAAAAAGAAAAATGACCATTCTCTACTTCTGACTAACATGATATGTTTGCAGCATTCCTTGGTACCTGGCTGTCAATGTGGTGTACGGGGCTGAAGTCTCTAAGGAGTTAACCCCTCTGTGGGTATTTGGGCCACTGATTGTTGCTCTCTATATCAAAATGTTCCAGGGGATTTGTGCTCTCTACGTTTTCAGCTTCAAACAGACTGTGAGAGTGGTGAAGAGTTTACCGACATACTACCTACTGGCCTACAACTACGTGAGTCAAGGAAAGCTCAAAGAAGACCTTCGGGCCCTTTTCTGGCAACCTGTGGTTGACATTAAGAACTTGGACTACAAAGAACTGTCGAAGAGGAAACTGAAAGCGTTGGAAGAGTGGGCGGTGGAGAAGTACCTGGATTATGTGGAGTCGATATGGCCATATTATTGCAGAACAATCAGGTTTCTGAAGAAGGCTAATCTCATTTAGATTGTGTTTTTGGGAGCGTCTTCGGCAAGCAAAAGGGCTATGAGTTAAAGAGTCCCGAATCAGCAGGGTAACTTCGGGAATTGTTTTCAAGAGGAAGAGAGCTTGAGGAGCCAGAGCTGGAAACCCATTTTGGACAGGGACATTTCTGGGTCTCTCAGAAGATATATGGTTGGAAGAAGCACCATGAAAATTTTAAGGCAGTTCTGTCCCATATTATTTTGTTTATTAACTGTATTCTATTGTTTCTAGTTCTCTCTTTATGGTCTCACATTGGTATGGAAATTATTCTGGCTGTATTTGTGCTATCGAATCATTTATGGGCATTTTGGCATAGCTCATTAATCTTTTGTGTTTTCATCAATAATTTAAGATAATCATTACCATTTTGGTATCTTTGTTAATTAATTTCCGGTCTTTTTTTTATTGTACTAACTATATATTCTTTTAGAGGGAAAGCAGGAGTTGGAGAAGTCCAAAGGGAAAGCCAATTTAGCTAGGCCCATGAGTTCCATCAGCAGTTTTCCATAGCCTGTTGATGTCATCATGATTTTCGCATGCTTGTCTGCCTTCACCGTAGGTGTCTGGAGATGGAAGTTGCAACTTTGTTCTAGTTCTCAGCGAAGGGTCTGTTAGTCTACCTTTTGCAAGTTGCCATGCGATTAATAATGTAAAGCAGAAACTGGGAAAGGGTTAGCCCAGTCAGATGACATAGCCATCTGACGATAACGATTAGGTCAAATTTTTGGCTCAAAAACTCTCCTTGAGGGGTGCCCATTCAATAGGGGGTTAACCACACTTGGCGTGTGTCAAAATGTACAATAGACTTGCAGAGGTAGAGAGAGACCCAATGGAACTAAAGTTGCAGGTATGGGCAGTCCCAAGTTCCCTGCACTTGTTCCGCTGTCGGTTTGACAATTAATCTGATGGTTAGGATTACCTGATCAACGCGAGTATAGGATCACAAATGGATTGTCCAAAATATAGTTACTAGGAATTCGTTTCCCTTTTCAAGCTGGTGTTTTCTAGAAAACTTGGTTACCATTTCCTATTTCTTGGGAAATTCTCTCGGAAATCCATTTCTTAAATTGATGGAAACTTGTTTCCTTAATGCTACTCTCTCTCACACATTGAACGAGATAAGGAGTACAGATAGTGTGGGTCTTACCAAAAAATGTCTTTTTTGGGGTTGGGATATGCGAACTCACCTTTTTGCACTAATAATTTCACTAATGCTCTTGAGCGTCGATTCTGAGAATCCAACGATGGTTGTAAGTGCTGAGCTGGCATTCACTGGATTCAGATTTTGTCAAAACAGCACCACCGTTGGATTTTCGATATCAACGCCTGAGAGCACACGTTTTCCATTCTGGCAACTAATAGTACAAATAAATGAACAAGTGTGCCAAGTGGACGGTGGATCACACTCCAATTTGTTGCTCTGGGCAACAAGGGTTCCCATTTGCACTGACACATACCCCAAAACACAACCCTAACCAATGTTAAAAGGTAACCAGGGTAGAGCTTAAGTTGGGTTAAACTTAAAATCCCCCGAGAAGGCTGACTCTTCACTGGATTTTCTATTGGATGGACGGTCTGTATAGGTCACCGATCCCTCCACGCGTAAGGAAACCGTACCACTATTGAAGTTATTTTCAAGGGTTGATTTTAACGGTAGGAATTTGAGCATTATTTGGGTGCAAAAATCCAAAGGTTGTAAATCACTAATCAGGCTGATTTTTGGTTTGTAGGTCCATCGAGGGACTGGCCAAACATCCATACGGTCAATGCCCTCTGATCGTGTGCCACATGGCTCGTATTGAGTGCTGTGACCGGCTTCCGTCACAACATCTTGTGACACAAGTTTTACTTAGCGGGGCCTAAAAAATTGAAAAAATAAGGGTAGGGTGAAAAATTGTTATCTGGTGTACAGTGAGAGCCCGTCTAAATAGGTTTGGCTGTCCAAAAAGTTTACCTTCCATAAACCCAGAAAGAAACTAAAGAAACAGTCTTCCCTCATTCGTTCAGTCCTGCCTTCAAACACCGAGACACATACGTCAAAGTTTCCGAATTTCTTTATTTCTTCTCGTGATTTTCTCATTTATGGACAAATTTTCTAAATGGGTATCTGATAATCTTCTTTAAATCAAATGGGTTTTCGCTAAAATCGATCGACATACAGTGGTTGAACCTGTAGCGTCAGCGTGTGGTGGTTCTTCATTTATGTGCCTTGAAAAATGGCAATTTCCATTGGGTCAACTTCTCCCTCTTGGGTTGCCACCTCCTCTCTGTCTTCTCCTTCCAATCATCCCAGGAGGAGTTCAATGGTATGTTGTTTCAGTTGTTTTGCTTGGGTTTGATTCGTTTCTTAAAGTACCACCCCTACTGAAATGTTTACTTATGCTCCATTCTACCAAGACCCATTGCCTTGTCGTATTCATGAGTAAGGTTCTTAGCCGGTGGGCATTGTTGTTGGTTGTTGATGCCACAAATAGCCAACAACTGTAGTCGGCGAAAATCTCATGGTGCTGATTATTGAATTAGGCTCTTGACTTAAATTAAATTCTGTTATAGGGGTTGTTCATAGAAGTGAGTAATCAGTACTTTAGTTCCATAAGGACCATATGAAAATTTTCTTTTCTGTACTTCTCATTTGTGTGTGTTTGTATCTATCTTTTGATTTTGATTATATTTGAATTTATTTTCAGTTAGGGTCTTTTATATTGGTGGATTGTGACTGGATGTTTAATATGTTATTGTAATGTGTAACTGTTACGGAGTTTGGAGATTTTGATAAAGTCTGTGATTTTCCTTTTTTTTTTTGTTTTTGTGATAAACCATAGGGTCTGTGAATTGTGATAAGTTAGTATATTCATACTGACACATAATGCAATTATGGTGAACTTTTGAGTATTAAGTTTGGATGTTTTACCATAAATGGTTGCATTTTAATGAATTATGCAAGCATAACAGAAAATGCAGGACACCTCCTGAATTTTCTTTGTACATTGTAAAATCAAAAGAGATGAATGTTAGTCTTACTCATGCCGGTAAGAAAAGGTGTTCTGCTTGCCCTCTTTGTTTGACATGTCTATGTGAGGGAATTTTGGTAATTTACATAGGGTCAGTGCAGGGTGTGTGGTATTTGTGCAATCCTGTGACACCCACATGGATAGGTGTTGGGCATTGAGGAAGTATAATACTTTTTCCTATCTGCACGACTAGGTCTAGAGTTCCCTTTCAAATGATGTCCACAAGCAGAGCAACCTAGCCCCCACCCAACAACACAGATAATGCATACCGACATACGCACACACACACACACACACATCCGTACCTTTTTCTGCTATCTAATCCACCAAGGAAGACATTCCTTCTTAAGAGGGCTCAACTACTCCAGAAATTAATCAATTTCTTCCTCTCATAAATTTAGTTAAAGATTGAGACTATTGTTGGTATCTATGATATGTGCACTAACAACTAATAGAGCCAAAAACACTAACTACGGTTATGTAAAGTAAATTAGGGTTTTGAGATGGGAAGAGGAAGGAGAAGAATAGAGAGAGAGAGAAGAGGAAGTCAAACTAGTGTTTTGAACTTTCACTAGTCGACTCTCACAATTATTATATATACTAATGTTGTAATAAAGGTAAAGTACATAAATACTTGTGTTACATTAACATTCCCCCCTCAAGCTGGAGCATATATATCATATATATCTAGCTTGGAACATAATAAATCACTCCTCATGCGACTCAATGCCTTGGTAAATACATTAGCTAACTGATGTTCTGACTTCACATACGGAGTACACATGTTACCATTTTCAACTTTCTCTTTGAAGTGGCAATCGACATCAATCTTCCTTGTTCTCACATGAAAAATAAGATTATAAGCAATATGGACAACTGCTTGATTATCACAAAACAGAGGAGTAGGGAGATCAACTATAAATCCTATCTCCTTGAGAAGATTTCTCAATCATGTCAACTCACAACTAGTGTGAGCCATAACCCGATACTCAGGTTTTGCACTAGATCGAGCCACCATATTATGTTTTTTACTCCGCCACAACACAAGGTTCCCACCAAGGAATGTGCAATATTCTTTGGTAAATCTCTTATCAGATGATGAGTCAGCTCAATCAGCATTTGCATAGCCCTCAAGATACCATGCGTCCGGTATAACAAACCATGGCCAAGAGCTCCCTCGAGATATCTCAAAACACGAATCACAACGCCCTAATGTGGGATCCGAGGCTTTTGCATTAATTGACTTACCACACTAGCTGCGAAAGAAATATCTGGCCTAGTGATGGTGGGGTAATTAAGCTTGCCAACTAGTCTTCGATACCTACCAGGGTTATTAAACATTTTTTCCTGATCAACAATAAGCTTCATATTAGGATCCATTGGAGTGTCTACTTGTTTAGGTCCCAATAATCTAGTCTTCTCAAATAAATCCATAACATACTTTTAATTCGAGCCTTTGACGATGCAACTTCAATACCCAAAAAGTACTTTAGTTGTCCAAGGTCTTTAGAGTGAAAGTATATGTGAAAAAACTGCTTCAAATTCTCTATACCCTTGACGTCACTACCTGTAATCACGATAGCATCAACATAGACAACCAAAACAATTTTCCTAGCCTCAGAACTCCAACAAAATATAGAGTGGTATGATTGACATCTTCTCAAACTAAACTGGAGTACAATTTCACTGAACTTGATCAATCAAGCCCGACGACGATTGTTTCAACCCATATATAGTCTTTAGTAATCCACACACCCTGGAAAACTCCCCCTGAGCAACAAATCCTAGTGATTGCTCCATATAAACCCACTCATCTAAGGTGCGATGAAAGAACTCATTTTATTATGTTTTACTGGTATAGGGACAACTGTGCATTAACCACTAAAGAAAATGTCTCAACATAGCCGATGCCATAGGTTTGAGAGTAACCTTTGGTAACAAGATGAGCCTTAAGTCTATCCACGGATCAAGAAGATGTTTGATGGTATACACCTAGCAAAAACCCACAACTTGCTTACCGGAAGGGAGAAAGGTAATGTCTCAAGTACCATTATGATGAAGAGTATCCATTTCATTCTACATTGCTTTCTTCCAACCAGAATGTGAAATAGCATCCTGAAGATTAGTAAGAAGAACCAGTATAGAGGAAAGAGAGGTGACAAATGTATGAAAAGAATGAGACAAATGAGTAAGAGAAATAAAGTGCGAAATGCATAAACGTCTACCTTTACAAATGGCAACATGAAGATTTGGTGAGAGAGACGGACGTGCAGACGTGGAAATAGATGGATGAGGCACAAAAAGAGTCGACGATTTAGAGGAAAAAACTGGTGGATGTGTGAGACAGTGTCGTTGAACATAGACCTGCAAATCAGAATTAGAACGAGTAAAATCAAAAGTAGGAGGTTTAAAGCCAAATGTATCCATAGGAAGAGGACTTGTTAAAGGAAGAGGAATAGAGGACACCCATCATTCACATGATAGCTCTCATCTAAAAAAAAAGGAACAAACTCAAAAAAGGTGGCATCAACACACACAGACTGTCGATGAAGATGATTGTAATACCGATATATTATTTGGATATAGGAGTATCTCAAAATGACACACATGATAGAACAAGAATCAAGTTTAGCCCCCTTCGACCTAAATGATGAACAAAGCACACAACCAAAAATACGAGGGGGAAGATAATAAGTTGTGAAGATAGCATCTCAATATATTTTGGGTACTTTCATATGAAAAAGCGGGGAATGGACGACTTCTAATACATGCCGATATTTCCTTTCGGCCACCCCATTTTGTTGAGGTGTACCCTCACAAGAGGTCTGATGTAATATACCATGAGATCTAAAATAATTCTGAAATAGTGTAAAAGTATATTCTTTGACATCATCAAAACAAAGAACACAGATAGAGATACCAAATTGAGTTTGCATTTCCATAGAGAACAATTTAGAAATAGAGAACAACTCAGATCCTATATTTCATTAAGTAAATTCATGTCATTCATGAGTAGTCATCTACAAAATTAGCAAGGTACTTAAAAGTTAAAACCATCCAATGAAGGTATCCTAGCCAGGTCCTAAACATCAAAATTGGCAATTAAAAAATGACTAGACACACGACTATCAAGCCTAGATTGAAAAGAGACACGATGACGCTTAAGAAGTTGACACGACTCACAATCCAAAGACTGTAATTGACTCGAAGTAGGAACTAAAATTACTTATCAAAAAAGTAAGAACTAAAATCTTTAAACTATTTAATGACAAATGATTGAGGTGACAATGCCACTGGTCAGGAGAAAGTATGATTTAAAGAGCAAAATTCTAAGGACTACCATCACCATCAGTAGAGTAAAAACCACCGTCTCCATGCCCTCCACCAATCATCTTCTTTGTCTTTAGATCCTGGAAGAAAGAATGATGGAAGGTAACAGAACAATTAAGACTGATTTGGTGAGTTTACTCACAAACATTAAGTTAAACGAAAATTTAGGTATGAAAGAGAGGAATGAGGATGTGTAATACTAATGCCATACACTTTAGATGTAGTACCATCGGCAAGAGCAACACATTGAGTGAGGTTAGACGGACAAAGGGAAGAAAACATTCCTAGGCAGCTAGCCATATGGTTTGAGGCACTAGAATCAATAATCCATGGAGAACTAGTAGAAGCAACACAATATATAACTGACTAAACCAAGGTGACAAATAGTTGGAGGAACCAACGGATTGTTAGTTGGAGGAATCAACGGACTGTTGGGCTTTCATCAACTTGGCATATTCTTCTTGGGAAATAGAAATAGTAACAGTCTAACAGACATGGCAGGCAATGGAGGGGCTGTATAGGTCAGAGTATAGGCCTTAACACTTACAATAGAAGCTTGATTAGCCCATGTTGGTTTCCCATAACGACTATGAGTCCACTTATAAGTACCACGTCCTCTACTGCAACCTCCCCCGAGTTTCTACCAACTCCACGACATGTACCACCTGTTCGACCACCATGATTGGTAAAGGTAGCTCTCCTTGAGACAAGAAAATTACCTGAAGCTGTAAGGGTGGAATTATCAGTTGTTGTGGCACTGGTGCAGAGAGGGAGACTCGCTGAAGGCGAGAATAAACTTCTGTCGACGATGGGAGCTCTTTGCTACTAAGGATTTGAGCTTGCACAGGCTCAATTTCAACATTTAGGGTAGAAAGAAGCTTTGTAACTCGATACTCTCATTGTCTTTACTAGATCTCCGGATCAATAGTAATAGGCTGATATACGTTCAGCTCATCAATTATTCTCTGCATGCAAGCATAATATTCACCAAAAAATATATCACCTTGCTGCAAAGTAAAAAATTCCTGAAATAGTTGATACACGTGATAAATTCTTATCATAATACATATCCCGAACTTCTCCTATATTTCTTTTGATGTGTCAAAAAACGTCACATTTATAGTTATTTGTGGATTCATACTGTTCTAACTAGGTCACGATCTGAGCATTTTCTCGCATCCACTCTTTATAATTATTGGCCTCCCCCGGAGGCTGTGTTGTAAAATAAGTGAGCTGCGAGGAAAGCTTGTACAGAGTTAGACCAAGGTAGATCGTTGGTTCCATCTAGTTTAATGGAAATCATCTGCGACGTAAGTATATCTGAGGAAGACAACAAACTAGGTTTAGATACCATCATCAACCACCAAGTCATAAACTCTTATACTCAGTCCAAAAAGCTTACGATTCTCCTTGGATATTTGCAATATACTCTCGAGAGCTCGGGGAAGAAATCTGAACACCTACAATTTGCTCTGGAAAGCCCGGGAGAGAAATTGATAATTGTAATTTACTCACGATAAACCTCGGGAAACGTGTCATACCAATCTTGAAAATAACCCTCGAGAATCGTGTTACGAAAACCTCGAAAAAGTATCACAATGGACCTCAAGAAACGTGTCATGACAAATTACAGGAACTTGCAATTTTCCTTGGAGACAAAATACACCATGCTGCAACAACTTCTCATCTATAACGTGCACATACACACATAGAGGCCAAGGTTATCTCTTCAAATTTGCATGAATGGCTTCTTGTACATCCACACACAGTATAGGTGGTAGGAATCGCCACAAAAGGGCACAAAAAAAAGATGGGAAAACTAGACGTTAGGTTATTATTCCTCACCACAAAGAGGAAATAAAAATAGAAGAAAATGAAAGAACAAGAAGAAAAGAGTAAACCCTAGTTAATGGATAATATGTTCTGATACCATATAAAGTAAATTAAGGTTTTGAGATGGGAAGAGGAAGGAGGAGAAGAAACAGAGAGGAGGAAATTGAACTTGCGTCTTGAACTTTCACTAGTCAACTCTCACAAGTCACAATTATTATATATACTAATGCTATAATAAAGGTAAAAGTACATAAATACCCCGGTGTTACATTAACACTTATCAAGAAAAAAATTACTAACTACAATTTGAGTAGAAATATAAAGGAATGTAAGGATAGAAAGATAAGGTGTATGGTGATTGATAATGGAGAAGATACTAGATGTCATGTGAGGGTGAGTTTGAAAGGCTATGAAACGCACGGTGCTTGCAGTTTGAGAGAAAATTAGAGAAGACATATGGGTTATTGTATGAGAGAAAAAAGGAAAGCTCTATGGAGGTATGATATAAGGGGGTGGGGAAGTTGGGTTTGGGTTACGGTATAATACACATAATTTTTTTTTTTTGATCAAGTATAAATTTTATAGAAGGCCGAAAAGCCAAAAGATTACAAGCGCAACTTTGGAGGTCGAGATGACCTGCTAAAAAAACAAACGGAGGGTGGGAAACAAAGCAACAAAGAACCAAAAAAATGAAAAAGAAACTAAGCCCCTTCTGTAGAACATAAAAAGTCCCAACAGCAGACAAAGTCCTCAAAAAACAAGCCACGACACTCAACAAAAATTTTGGACCAAAGGAACAACAATCCCTTGATATTGAGAATGATGGTGGGCATTATTATCTGTGCATTTTTACTTTGTTCAAGATCCAAAATTTCGATAGGGATTAAGGAGGGGTTGATAGTTGACACTTTGCACATATTTTCAAGTCTTCTCCCCGAAACCTTTATAATTACTTATCTGGAAGAGGCCCTTGTTAAATAACCATTTACCCCAAAAGATCGACATGTTGGGGAAAGGCAAAACAACTATGAATAATCAACGGGTCGTCAGGCCAATACAATACGTGCGCGGGAACAAATCATCCGCTAACACTCCCCCTCAGCGTGAATACACTCCGCTGGAGACTTGAACCCGCGACCTCCCAGGCCATAAGGCTTTGATACCATGTTAAATAACCATTTACCCCAAAAGATCGACCTATTGGGGAAAGGCGAAACAACTATGTATATCAACTGGTCGTCAGGCCAACACAATACGTGCGCGGGAACAAATCATCCGCTAACTGCCCTTCCTCTCTTAATGGATTCCCAATGCCCAATCGCACATCCTACTAGATTTACAAATTTCTGCATTATCTGTGAAGTGATGCTTGTTTAGTTATTTCCTACCTACAACAAAAGGTCTCTTCAATCATCTCCAAACTTTTTTGCCACCGATTTGGACATCTTGAATAGGACATGGATAAATGGGAAAATATTGAAGAGTAGATTTCATTAACATAATATGCCCTCCTGAAGATTAAGCTGTCCTTGCAAAGTATAATCATGAGTTTTGGGACGCTTTGATTAATGTTAAGCATCTGTGTAGGAGTAAGAACCTTGGTTCCCATTCCCCTGCTATTTGCATGCATTGAAGTTCATTTTTCATCACTACTTGTTCTTTCCAGTACACACTGCTTTATCCTTCCAACATACTAAAGTTCCAGCTTCACTAACTTCTTCAATGCATAGAGATATAATACAGTTGTAGTATCCCCACTTATACCAATATAATACCTTTTTTTATTAGAGACTTAGAGACACTGCTCTTAGCATTTATCTTTTATGTATGGTCCGTTCTCATAGATATTTTCTTCTTTCAAGAACACTGATGCTTAACATGTTTCCCCACAAAGAATCTATCGAATTTCACTCTTTTTTGTTCAATCATTTGTTTTGCACTTGTTTAAGATTCCTTCATGGGATTCTGCATGAATAAAGTCCTATTTAATTTCCTCAACACCCTTGTAACTCCATGCTTTAATGTCCAGCTGAGTTTATCTCGGGGATTGTTTGACAGGCAGCGCTGTGATCTGCAGCAGCTGACTAATGCTAAAGGTATCTTTCATTATCTGTTGGGTAATTGCCAATGTTTAAAATCCTGGTGGGAGGCAACTCAGCCTGCCCAGCATTTGATATGAGCTTTAAGGCTCAATTAGTCTGGTACAATTCATTGTGAATCAAGACATACCTGACTCTGTTTGACTCTGCCAATACAAAGTCTGGCTCAGCTTGTTCAAACATGATTGTGGTCACTTGGCTGCATAATATTAACCAAGATGTTAAACTTTGGTAATCACTAATATATTTAAACTCTTATATATTTACTACTACTCTAAACCTGTTGATCTTTATGTTGTGTTGTTACAAGTAGACAAGTCAAGCCAAATCGTTCATGGGATATTCAAGGCAAAGGGAAAATTTCCTCGGAGGCGATTAACTCTGTTTGCAACTTCTGAAGTTCATTCATCAAATGATGAGCTCAAATCAGATGCTTCAGAGCAAGAAAAGCAACATCGTAATATTGAAGACATCTCTCCAGAAAGCTGTTCGCTTCTCCTTTTTGAGGGAACTGAAGGAAAACCGGGCTATATCTCATTTTATAATCGTCCATATAGAAGAGAGGATGAAATTCTTGTACCTGGTCCAAGCAAGTATCAATCCAACCTGTTTTGGTTTATTGGTCCCACTGTTCTTGTTGCTTCTTTCATATTTCCATCACTTTACCTGCGCAGAATACTTTCTACTATATTTGAGGACTCTCTTTTAACGGGTAAGTACTCTTAAGTTATATGGAAATATTTATTTGTTGTATAGTCGAGTATTATAGACATATTTTCTGACAGGTAAAAGCAAAAGCTTTTGTTAAAAAGAAAAAAGAGGAACTAGGGAGTATACTGTCCATATAATTGGAATATTGGGACAAGTGCCACACATGTTGAGGGCTGGGACCCACCACTTAATGGGTCACACAACTCCTGGGTCAAACAAAAGACAACCTGATTGGATAATGAAAACCATACAATCCACTGGCTTTAACCTGTTCTTTTTAGCTATTTACCGAATTCCTTTTTTAGCATCCAAAAGAGTGCAATAAATTGAATAGTTATGGTTGCTCTGTTGAGTTGATTTTTGTACTAGGAGGTCTAGGTGGGAGCCTGCATGGGGCCATGTGTCCTGATATTGCATTTATGGATGGTATTATCATAAAAAGGAAGTATGTGCATTGCCTTATTATAATCTTTTATCTTGATTTGCTTATTTAGCTGTAGTCGTGGAATTATTATTTCTCTCAAGCATCTTATGCTCCTATATGTGGTAGTGGAATCATTACTTCTCTCAACCATTCTATGCTCTTTATCCGCAGATTTCCTCATATTGTTCTTCACTGAAGCTCTCTTCTATTGTGGAGTTGCGGCCTTTCTTCTGTTAATAGACCATTTACAGAGGCCTTTTGAGCCAGTGTCTTCTCCAAAGAGTAAAGGACGACAAAATACCTTGTTGGTGCACCGCATCTCTTCTGTTGCTACCTTGGTACTCAGCCTGATAATCCCAATGGTGACAATGGGCTTGGTCTGGCCATGGACTGGTCCTGCAGCTTCGGCTACTCTTGCCCCATACCTGGTTGGTATTATCGTGCAGTTTGCGTTTGAGCGATATGCAAGATATCTAAAGTCGCCTTCTTGGCCTGTCATTCCCATTATCTTTCAGGTGAGGGTGGGAAAAAGGAATTGCTGCACTTTGACGAACAATATCAAAGATACTTTAAAACTAAAAAAGAACAAAGAAAACAAGGGTATTTGTCTTCTGGATTATCCGATATGGAAAATGCAGAAAATTTGAGGTTTTCATTTTTCACGCATTTTGATGTTTTTGTATTTACATAAATAAGTTAATTTATGTGTACATGTATCTTGCACATACTTTATCTTGTCATATTTTGTTTAATTATTTTCACTCTATGTAGTTATTCCCATTATTTATGTATTCATTGTACAGTTTCAGTGTATTCTAATTTCTATCCATCTAGATACATTTTACACAACTAACAGAAAAAGACCTTAATTTAACTTCTAATTAGGTTTTGGTATTATCTATGTATTCATTATACAGTTTTATTTTATTTCTATCTCAATTATTTACAAGGATGGAGAGATCAATGAGGATGTGACCCATAGAATTAGTGTTGAATGGCTAGAGTGGAGATGAGCTTCTAGAGTATTATGTGATCAACGGATACCTATGAAGTTTAAAGGAAAATTCTACAGGACAGCCGTGAGACCACCTATGTTTTATGGAGCTGAATGTTGGGTTTGCAGATTTTAGGTTTGATTTGACAGTAAGTTACAACGACTAATCAAAATACTGTCCATCAAATGGCGCTGCTGCCAGAGAGGGAGAATGAAAGGTGAAGACAACCATCAAGCAAAAATATTCAAGCAAAGAACCATTCTCCTCTTTTTCTACATTTTTTTTTCGTCATCTAGGTAAGTACCCCAACAGGAGATAAAATAAGAGAAAGGCAGTTTAGATGGTTTGGGCATGTGCAATGAAGGCCAATGATGACACCAATGAGAAATAGTGGTTTGGTGCGAATTGAAGGACTTTAAAGGAGAGAAGAAGGCCAAAAATGACATGGATGGAGGTAGTAAAAAAAAAGATTTGAAGACATGTTTTGACAAAATATATTAGCTCTAAACAGGGTCGAATGGCGAAATAGGATTCATGTTGCTGACCTCAAAAATTTGGGATAAGGCGTAGATGATGATGAGGTCTAGAGTCTAGACACATTATATGTTATACTTGTATATGAACAAATTTTTAACAATACTCTATGATTCAATATCAATAGATATGGAACGTTAGCAACTACCCTCTTTGTTTAGGTGGTAATGTGCATCATTTGATGGCTTAATGGATCAAGTCCTGCAGGCTACTTAAGTTGTACTAGTTTAGGTCCCCACCTTGACTGACGTCATGGGATAACTTACATTCTCCGGCACAAAAACAACAGATATGGACATGGTAGCATGATGGAGTTGCAAGCTCCATGTTTTACATCTCATGTCCATGTCTTACACTGACGTACATATATCTAACTTACCTGTGTTTTGTGTTCTGTATTTGCAAATTAATAAGGAGAGGCTTTTTTGCTTTTTTTGTTGAAACTTTGCAGGTTTATAGACTGCACCAACTAAATAGAGCAGCTCAGCTGGTGACAGCCCTGTCCTTCACAGTGAGAGGGGCTGAGACAACATCACATAACTTGGCCATAAACAGCTCCCTTGGGACACTCTTGAATGTCCTCCAATTCCTTGGGGTCATCTGCATATGGTCACTTGCAAGCTTCCTCATGAGATTTTTCCCTTCTTCAGCTGCCATACCCGAGTCATGATGCATCTCTTTCAAACAATATATAACAACACCATTTTACGGTGGAGAAGAACACTACAGTCTTTTTTCAGATGGGATGAGAGATCAGGGCTAACTTTTGTCAGTTGGGATGGGGGTGATCGGATCTGGTGGGAGCTGAAGCCAAATGGGTGTATAGCCATTCGACTTGTCAATACCATATTGAAAGCTAACTAAACGAACCAGCTGATGAGATGTCAAATGCAAGAGATCAAAATCAGAGACATCGGGTATGCATATTTGCGCTGATTCCTTGTTTTAAAATTTTATTTTGGTAGATAAGCTGGGATCAAACTCTTGAGGTTTTAGTCCAGAACATCAGCCAAATCTAGCTGCGGGCCTTGTTACTTGTATTTTTTGGTTTTGTGTTGTTTTAGGTTGTTGTATTTTCATGACCCATAGCACAAAAGGGAAAGAAACTGCTGAAGTTGGCATGTTGTGTTTCTTTTAATTTTTTGCACATTTTTTTTCGCGTTCCTCAGATTTTTGCATGTATGGCGTTAATGTGAAAGGGGGTTTTAAAGTCCCACATTTCTAGTCCACCGTTACTTTCTTGATGCACATACAAGGAAATGGGAATGGGTCGCACCTGGGGATATCCTATTTCAAAATCAACTCAATCAGAAGATTGTATGTTTGTTATCTCTGACCAAACACATAATTTTACGACTCAGACTATGACAAATAGTCAAGGAAAGAAACTAGCGGATCTAATCGTTATGATTCTCCAAACCTAGGAGATCTTGTAGGTGGGACCCTATCTATTCCATTAATAGACAATTACCATGGCCTTTTGAATACTTGAATTATCAAAATGCCCTCACATGATATAAATATATAGAAGGGGCATTATTGTTATAATGGCCGTTACAACGTTTATTTAAACCATGCTATAGGGAAATGATTTTTCCAGTGAGCTTTTAACCTCTCTGGCTGTGTATGGTTGCCCTGAATGAGTTTTCTAGATGTGATTTTTGCATGTAAGGCTCTGTATGGTGATCAACAAAAAGTTTTACAGAAAAAGGATTTGTGTGTCAGGAAGTGATGATACAGAAAAAGTTGACATTTAAGCCCCGCTTGGTACCCAGCCTGTAGTTTGCAGGAAAATGTTTGCAATGACAAACATTTGTTTGGAAAATATTCGTATGGTTGGGGAGGGGAGAGCTGTTGGGGGGTGACCAAGGGGGATGAGAGTCATTTTTCCTATTGTTTGCAGCCACTTTTTTTGAACGCAAACATTAGACCACTTTTTGGTGAAAAAATGATTGGGTCTAATGCAAATATTTGTTGGATGCTGTGCCACCAAGCACATAAATGCCACAAATGTTTGGGCTCAAACATTTGTAGTGCTACCAAGCAAGGCCTTATGTGCAAAAATTATCTCTAAAAAACTTATTCAGGGCAATCTTACAGAGCCTTAAATGTTATAAAACTTTTTATGTATCAACACTTTCTAACATACAAATCCTTTTTTCTGTAAAACTTTTTGTTGATCACCGTACAGAGCCTTCCAGTAGCTTGGATCAACTTATATTACCATCTCTCACCCTTCATCAGTTTCATAAACGAATCTCAAGGAGACATTCCACGACGGATCAATAATATTAATGGGTGGTGTGATATTTTGCCAAATAGTGTTGAAAATCTCAAAAAATCCAAATGTAATGTGTTTGTTATGACCCGGCATTGCCTTCACTACCAAGGTGGAAGTGGTTTCAATGGTACTTGATCACCAACAGACCTGGACCAGATTATTCAGGTTCAGGTTCATCCTTTTGGATTATTGGATTTGAGCACGTTTTCGTCATGGGCTTGGAACCAACCCATAGGCTCGCTCATGAAGCCCATGATGAAAAAAAGTGCTATAAAAAGTATGGCTAGAATCACCAATCACCATGATTTTTGGTGTGTAGGTCCACCAAGGTCACCAAGGTGTGGGCCAGGTCTGAAAGAGTGTACTACCGTGGCAATTTGAGGGACTTCTGCATCATAAAACGGCTCCCCGTAGCCATGGATGGCCCCTTAAATGCCTGTTTTTGTCCTCTAGACGTTCAAATGATCAAAATGCCGTCACCATATGCTAGTATTTGTAGTGGAGGATTAAGTTGGCGAAAAGACAGATATGTACAGAACTGATTATTTAGGGGACTCCATGAAACAACCCACTTTATGTTGTTTTTCTCTATTTCACAAACAGCACCAAACATGGCAGAAAACTCCATCAATTTCCCGCCAATTTCTCTCCAATTTCTTGTCAACTACCTTAACTACCACTTTCAAAACCAACGACAAGAAAAGAGCCGTTGGAAGTCTCGCTTCCATCAATTCAAGAACAGCTTTCAAAGCTTATGTAGAAACTTGTATCTCTCTTTTGAGAACTTGTTCAAACCAAGGCTGGATCAAAGAAGGAGGAACCCTTCACGGGCATTTAATCAAAATGGGTATCTCATCAGATAGATATGTAGCGATCAAGCTCCTGGTTATGTACTTGAATTGCAAGAGATCTGTTGAAGTTGATGAGATCCTCAGAGGGTTTGGTGGGTTTGATCTTGTTGCATGGAATTGCATGATATCTGCTCATCTCCAAGAGGGCAATCTGGAGGAAGCTCGTCGCTTGTTTGACGAAATGCCCGAGAGAAATGCAGTCTCCTGGAGTGTTTTGGTTGCGGGTTTCATGAGATTCGGGAGAGTGGATGAGTCAATTTGGTATTTTAAATGGAATCCGTTTCAGGATGTGGTTTCGTGGACTGCGATGATTAGCGGGTTTGTTCAAAACGGGTCATATTTCAAAGCCTTGAAGCATTTCCAAATAATGCTGGAGCGCAGAATCCCACCAAATGCTATTACCTTTACTTCTGTTGTCAAAGCTTGTGTGGGATTTGGTGATTTTGGATTTGGGAGGAGTGTGTTGAGTTTGATTGTTAAATTCGGGTTGGAGCGTAATTTATCGGTTTGTAATTCTTTAATCACTTTGAACCTTAGGATGGGGGAGATTGAATTAGCAAGGAGAGTTTTCAATGGGATGGAAGAGAGAGATGTTGTTTCTTGGACTGCAATCCTTGATGCGTATGTCGAGATGGGGGAACTGACAGAAGTTCGTCAGATCTTTGATGGGATGCCTGAGAGAAATGAAGTTTCTTGGAGTGCAATGATCGCAAGGTATAGTCAGAATGGTGATGCTGAAGAAGCATTGAAACTGTTCAATCAGATGGTTCAAGATGGGTTTAAACCAAATGTCTCGTGTTTTTCTAGCATTCTTAGTGCATCAGCTAGCCTTGTGGCTTTGCGACTAGGGATGAACATCCATGGATACGTGATAAAAATTGGGATGGAAAGGGATGTTTTCATTGGTAGCACTCTTATTGACGTGTACTGTAGGTGTGGAAAGACTGAAGATGGACGTTGGGCATTTGACTCAATTTTGGAGAGGAATGTGGTTTCTTATAATTCTATGGTTTCCGGATATAGTATCAATGGCCAATTAGAAGAAGCTAGGGAATTGTTCGAGCAGATACCCAAGAGGAATACTGTCTCTTGGAACACGATGATTGCAGGTTATGTACAAAACGAACACTGTGATAAGGTGTTGGAGATATTCGATGAGATGCTTTTATCAGGAGAAATGCCAAATGAATCCACCTTCTCCAGTGTCCTACGTGCTTGTGCGAGCTTGGCCTCGCTAGAGAAAGGCAAGAATGTCCATGGAAAGATTATTAAACTTGGAATCCAGTACAAGGTCTTCATGGGAACTGCACTTACAGATATGTATGCCAAGTCTGGGGACATTGAGAGCTCTAAGCGAGTCTTCAATAGAATGCATGACAAGAATGAGATATCTTGGACTGCTATGATTCAGGGGCTTGCAGATAATGGGCTTGCGGAGGATTCTCTTATTCTGTTTGAGGAAATGGAGAGAACATCGGCTATTGTTCCTACCGAGCTCTTGTTCTTAGCTGTTCTTTTTGCTTGTTCTCATTGCGGGTTGGTTGATAAAGGTTTTCAGTACTTCGAATCGATGGAAAGAGTTTATGGTATAAAGCCAAGGGGCAGACACTACACATGCATGGTGGATTTGCTGGCTCGATCAGGGCGCCTTAGTGAGGCTGAAGCATTCATTAAAGCCATGCCTTTTCAACCTGAAGTTAATGCATGGGCAGCTCTATTGAGTGGGTGTAGTACTTATAAGAATGAGGAGATAGCGGAAAGGACTGCTAGGATGCTTTGGGAATTGGCGGAGGAGAACTCAGCAGGTTATGTCTTGCTGTCAAATATTTATGCTTCTGCTGGGAGATGGAGTGATGTTTCGAAGGTTAGGAAGTTGATGAGGGAGAAGAGATTGAAGAAGAGCGGTGGATGTAGTTGGGTTGAGGTGAGGAATCAAGTCCATTCTTTCTATTGCGAGGACGGGTGCCACTCACAAGTAGCTGAGATCTATGGGATTTTAGAACTCCTGATGTCTGAGATGATGGTTGTTTAGAAGCTGCAGATTTGCTTGTCTGGGTAGTGATTTTGAAGTTCAGACTTCAGAGTAAGCAACCAGTGGAGCGATTTGAGATGGCCGTTTTGAAGGGAACCTAGAAGTGAATGGCAAAGGTGGTGGAATTGCTGGAAGGCAGTAGGGATCATAAGGATCTTTTCCCTCCGACTGATCCGCCATTTTTAACTGTTTGAGCAACAGAAAGCCACGAAGAAAATGAAGGTTCGTGTTTGCTGTTGGTGGCATCTGCTCCAAGCTTTTCAGGATCATCGGACACTTTACCTACCTGCCTGAGAAATGATTCCATTCCCTAGCAAGCATTCCCACATGAACCTGGACCAGGCCCAGCAAACAGATTGAGGAGGAGATAGACAACTCAGAACATTCCCAGTCAAGCGCGGAAGCAGATCTTTGTTCCTTCACCATGACCATTGCTGGTGCAGTATCTTCTTCGAGATATTGGTCTATATTCTTCATCCTGTCCGGTTCTTAATTTTTTGTGATAATCTCAGTGCTACTTATCTTGCAGCGAATCCTAACTTACATGCTCACACAAAGCACGTTGAAATTGACTATCACTTTGTTTGGGAACGTGTCACTCATGGCTCATTACGTATCAGTTGGCAGATTTCTTTACCATTGGCCTCTCATCTAGTGGATTTTGTTTTCTTCCTGACAAGCTTTCACTTTGTGCACCCCACGTTCAGCTTGAAGGGGGTGTTAGTGTATAAAAATCTCTTTTATTTTTGTATTTGTAACTCTTGTACACACGTGGGAGGATTTGATTGCGAGGAAACGAGACAATCAATACATTTTTCTCCCTCCTATCTCTATTCTCAGAGTTCGACAAAGTTTATCGGGGGTTCTAACAAATAATAAAATGGGAGAGCTCAGGGGGAGGCAAATCATGTATACATTCTTGCATACAGAAAATTCCAAGTGCTGCACCCATCTCTCTCTCTCACACACAGGCACACGTGGAAAGTGTTTTGTCCAGTTATAAATAAGCAACGCCACGTATATACGATAGCGAACGGCACCATTCTCCATAGTATCTTCCTTCTAGGAGATGCATCAACTCTAGGCCATTCTCCCAAGAGTACTCCAATGGATTCAGCATGACCCAAGAAAAATCCACTTGTGCAAGAAAATATTACCAAATCTGATTGTCAAAGTCACAATGCAAAAAAAGATGATTTGTATTCTTTCCATTAGCCCTACACATAACACAATAATTCATCATTATCCACTTTCTCACAATCAAATTCTCAAGAGTGGGTAGTTTATTCAAGGATGCGACTCATGCAAAAAAAAAGAAGCAGATTCTCAAAGGTATTTTAACTTTTCAAATAAGGGACACAAATAACGGCTATCTGAAGAGAAGTGGATAATGCCTCGTAAAAAAAACTTACCATGAAACTCTCCAATTTAGAGTGAACCCAGGATAAAGAATCCTCATCAATGCTGCAAATGGTGTAATGTTTTAGGCATTCCATCAAATTTTCAACTAGTCGCTTTTCCAAGGGGTTTTTTTTTTTTTCCCACCCACAGATTAGCAGGTGAAACCTGTACGGACCCGGTCAAGCCGATAAAGGGGATTTCTACTCCTGGCACACTGCTCAAAGGAGGAAATCTACTTATGTGGGTTTGACCCCACGACCTCTTGAAAGAGGAGGATACACACCAACTATTTGAGCTGCCATGTTGGGTGTTTCACTTTCCCATGGTTAAATAGGTAAAATTTCTCGATTGTCATGGTTAATAGTTTGTTGTTTTTGTTGAAGTGGAATTGGATAATGGTTGGTGTTTCTTATTTTCAAAAGGAGTTCCAAACTTTGATTGAAATAGATGGTCATCTGTAATCAAATTCAAACCAAATGTGTTGTTGAGATCAATCCATTTTCGTTACACATTTTTGACCATTTAAAAACAGCTTTTTGATTCAGCTTCTTAGATCAAAAAAAGTCTCCATGGAAAGATTGAAAGGAAAGATGACTTTATCTTTACTATCACCAAGTATTCTTCCTCAAACCCATAGGACCATAGTTAGAACAATAGAACTCCTAGGTGGGACCCATTTAATAGTTGGTCCCACTTCCCTGCGTGGTGCCACGCATGCAGATATGGTATGGCTATCCTTTTAAGGGTTAGTATACAAGCCTCTCTTTGACTTTCAACCAGTACCTTGACTTAGAGAACAGTTTGAGTATTGAAAATTGACTTCTCATATAAAAAGATGATGAAGCAAGTAGACCAAGTTGACCAAATACAAAGAGGCCCCACCACCTCAAATTTTAGTGGTCAAGCTGTCAAAGCCCATCAAGAAGTAGATAGAAGAAGTTGGCTACCAAAAGTTCATAAAATAGAACCCAAGTTTAGCAAACCAAAGTCCACATTTCAATAGTTAATCAATGAGAAAATCTTAACTAATCAAAGGGTAGTTTGGCACAGCAAAACACAAAAGTCAACACTAATTGATTAACTAATAGGATGATTAGTGGTGGGGACCGAAACACGTTAACCGTCACCGTGTCGACAAATCAAGGGATATTTCAGTTTCTAATTGTAAGATCTTTGAGTCTAATGGGGTCTTAACAGCCATTGCATTTTTTCTTTCTTTAATTTTTTTATGGATATTTTCGTAACACCCCCTGAAATTTGAAAGTAATTAGTAATACCCTCCTTATACTTTCAAACTTTAGGATTACCCATATTGACCTAGTTTAACCATCATTTGACTAACGTATTAACATGGCATGCATCAATGAAAGGACCATAATACAATGCTAACGACTTGTGGTTCAAGTCCATTTTAACTTAAGTCAACCACCGTTAAACTAGGTCAAGGGGGTTAATCCTAAAGTTTGAAAGTATAAGGGGGTATTACTAAGTACCTTCAAATTTCAAGAGGGTGTTACGAAAATATCCATAAAAATTAAAGAATTAAAAGGCAATGGCTCTTAAGACCTCATGAGACTCAAAGATCTTACAATGAGAAACTGAAATATCCTTTGATTTGTCGACACGGTGACGGTTAAAGAGTTTCGGTCCCCACCAAATGGGTATTTTCGTAACGCCCCCCTGAAATTTGAAAGTAATTAGTAATACCCCCTTATACTTTCAAACTTTAGGATTAACCCCCTTGACCTAGTTTAACAATGGTTGACTTAAGTTAAAATGGACTTGAACCACACGACGTTAGCATTGTACTAGCAATATTATGGTCCTTTCATCGATGCATGTCATGTTAAAACGTTAGTCAAATGATGGTTAAACTAGGTCACTCAAGGGAGGTAATCCAGAAGTTTGAAAGTATAAGGAGGGTATTACTAATTACTTTCAAATTTTAGGGGGTATTACGAAAATACCCATTTTTAATTTATTAAAATCATCAATAGCACCATTATTGTTACTGTTATTATAATAATTAATCTTCAATTATATCTACCTTCTCCTTTGGCTGTTAGTTTTTTCTTTAATTCTTTTTCTCTCATTGTTCTAATACTAAAAATCCCACAGGCATATTTCCTACATTCTAAATTTTAGAGCAGGTGGTATTTTGTCTATATGGATATCTGGTGGAGATTGAAATTGAAGAAGAGGAGAATTCTCAAAAATTGACCAGGTGTCATGTGGAGATTGAACAACCATTGATTTAACAATGTTACAAGGTCTGAACAAATCCCATGGGTGGGTGGTTAACAAATCCAGTGCAGATACTGTAAGAATATAGAAACATATATGTACCTCTGACACTGGCCATCCATGAAATACTGTGAATGTGTGTATGCATGTATGGGGCTGTTCTTTGATGCAGCCTTCTGTATCAAAATTTTGATGCAGAAGTCCCTCAATTTGCCATGTAGTAGACTCTTTCGGCCCACTGCCTCCATGAATGTTTGGCCCACATCTTGGTGTACCCACACACCAAAAATCAGTGTGATTAGTGATTCCTAGCCATTGAAATTGAGCACTTTTCATCATGGGTTTTATGAACAGGCCTATGAGTTGGTTCCCAGCCCATGATCCATGATGAAAAAGTGCTCAAATACAATGGCTAGGAATCACTAATCACGCTGATTTTTGGTATGTGGGTACACCAAGATGTGGGCCAAACATTCATGGAGGCAGTAGGCCCGAAAGAGTCTACTACGTGGCAAATTGAGGGAATTCTGCATCAAAATTTTGATGCAGAAGTCAGTATCATAGATTTTCCCCATGTATGAGAGAGAGAGATCATGCGCCGAATGATTGCAGGCCACATATAGCTCGGTTTAGGATTTGGTTTTAAAAAGTAACCATGGGTATATGTGGCGTGCGATCATTGGCGCATGATCGCTGCTTCAAAAAATATCTCTTGGATTTGTATCTACATCGCCTCCGCTTAAACCCCGAGAAACTAAGGTTGTGTTTGATTGCCATTTTAAATTTGGAAATTTTTCCCACGAAAATGGGATTTTCCCATCGAAGCCTGGAATTCATTTCCATTCCATGAAAATCCACCCTTGTTTCCTCACGGATAAAACTTTGATGACCGGGCCCTGTCATCAAGGGAGATGACAGGGCAGGAGATCTTGGCACGTGTCTTTTGTACGGACGGACCATCTCGGCCTCACCGCACATGTACCCAGGTGAGTACTCAAGTGCTTTTTCCCAAGACACTCACCTGTGTACGTGTGCGGTGAGGCCGCTGCCCTGTCATCTCCCTTGATGACAGGGCCCTGTCATCGAAGTTTTTATCCTCACATAATTGAAAATTGAATATTCTCCCGGGTCTAATCAAACAGCCTTATCAGGTGTATTTTGCGAAGGAAATTTTCCATGTGAAATCAAACACGCCCTAAGGAAAGGTGAAATGTATAAGTTTTATATCAAAGAAAATCCACTTGTGAAGTGAACCACTTTGTCTGCACATGTTTGGGTTCTTTTTAAGCAGGAATAATTCATAGAGAGTAGAGACAATTATGCCAACCAACCAATAACCCTTCCCTCCCCTCCCATCTTTTGTCTCTAGAGACCGAAGCCCATGTGGGTCTCTTCTGGTTTGAACACCACTGATGAAGCTGGTCTCCACAGTGAAATTGATTAAGTGTGGTGGTTTTGCTCTTCTGTTTTCTTCTTGTTTTAAATTGAGTTTTAGGTGGATTTAGGTTGAGGGTAAAGAGATTTGAACCCTCCACCTTGGCCTCATCTGATTTACAGTAAAACAATTAAATAAACAGTTTAAAAGCTGGCATATAAGAAGGCAAAATAAATCAGAATTTATATTATGCTCTCTAGGTGCATTGAGAACAATACTCCCTATTGAATGGTCAACTCAGTCCCACCAATGAGCCACCTCTTAGATGGGACCTACACGAAAAACTAGACTGATCTGAGACTTCTAACAGCCCAAGCTATGGATTTTTTTATCTCTAGGTTAATTAGTTAAGATCCTCTGGCTTGTCTCCAGTCATTCTGATTTTTGGACTCTGCCCCATCAAATAGATGAACCTCCCCATTGAATGGCCTGCCTTGAGGAGTTGCCAAGCCAAGTGGGTAGTATGGGGTGTATGGAGCATAATCCTCAGTGCTCCTTAGGGGTACTATATATTCCTTCAGTGAACTAATGGTTGTGTACCCAATTGTTTGAAATTTAATTGATCCCATCCGTTAAAGTCAATCCTACTTACTCATGTGAAATAGACTCTCACCATCTGTCCTGAACAAAAGTAGGAAAAAAAAAAAAAGATACACATACACACATGCTAAAAAGTAAAAACATCACCAAATGTAATTCTAACAGAGGGAAATTTCATCCAATCTTAAAACAACACCAAGTAGAGCCCTAGAGAGGGGCCCACTTCTTGAATTTTCTACTGGGCACAAGTGGCTCTCTTCTGCTTTTTGTTCTTCTTTCAGCAATACCCAACACACTATCTTATCTCCATACACTTCCCCATATCACAAGCAACTAAAACCTGCAAAAAAAAAAAAAAAATCTATACTTATTTGAAGAAAAATCCTTCCTTCTTTTTCAGAACTGAAAAGATAAAGTGAAAGCATTCTTAATGAAATCTGTGGTTAAAGTTTCATCACTTTCTATTTGCATTTTTTTAACTCTCTTTACAAACTGAACAGGCTAGCCTACTTCAACAAAACTATTTAAACTCCAAGCTTCCATCATCCTAGCAGTTTAAACCTGTGTTGTCTCTCATTTAAATTTCTTCCTCCAATTCCTGTTCCATTTGTTATTTTCTAGTCCTTTTCGTTCATGTGGAATCCAAGATTCTTCTGATTGTTCTTGCTATCCATTTCTACATGGAAATAAGCTCCTTAAGTACAGATACTATAAGTTTTTTTTTTCTTTTGGGTATCTGATAATTTGTTCATAAACTGATCTTGAGCATAAATTCTGAAATGGGTAGGATTCAGAACTACCATTTTATGCTGTTTTTGTCAGTATTTTGTGTTGTTCTTACAGTTGCCCGTGGAGATACTTCAATGGATTCTCGTTGGCTTCTGAGAATTAAATCGCAGTTCATCGATCCCGAAGGAGTTCTCCAAAACTGGTCTTCTGGAACTGATATTTGCAGCTGGAGTGGACTGAAATGTTCAGAGAATCTAACTCATGTTGTGGGTCTGAACCTATCTGGATCAGGACTATCTGGTTCGATCTCAGCTGAATTCTCGCGCCTCGGTTCTCTTCAAACTCTTGATTTATCTCTGAATTTTTTCACTGGCTCAATTCCACCTGAGCTGGGACAGCTTCGAAATCTGAAGGAACTGCATCTGTATTCAAATTCTCTCTCTGGTAAGCTTCCTACTGAGATTGGTCTTTTGAAGAAATTGCAAGTACTTAGAGTAGGAGATAACATGTTAACGGGTGAAATTACACCATATCTTGGTAATTTGAGCGATTTGAGGATATTGGGTCTTGGTTATTCCCAATTCAATGGAAGTATTCCAGTGGAAATTGGCAATTTGAAGCATCTGAAATCTCTGAATTTGCAGAAGAACAGTCTCAGTGGCCTCATACCAGTAGAGATTGGTAGCTGCAGAGAGCTTCAATTCTTCTCCACAGAAAACAACAGGCTTGAAGGAGAAATCCCCACTTCAATGGGAAAGCTTGAGGCTCTGGAGATTCTAAATTTGTCAAACAACAGCCTCTCTGGATCGATTCCGATTGAGTTCGGTGGCCTGTTTAATCTGACGTACTTGAATTTGCTTGGAAATAGATTGAACGGCGAGATACCTGCAGAGCTGAATCGATTGAGTCAGCTCAATATTCTTGACTTATCACGGAACAATCTCTCAGGACCTATCAACATCTTCACTACCCAACTCAGGAATCTCGAGGCTCTGGTTTTGTCTGATAACTTTCTAACAGGTGGAATCCCGAGCAACCTCTGCGTTGGTAATTCAAATTTGCAGAAGCTATTTCTCGCAAGAAACAATCTCTCTGGCACAATTCCATCAGAGATACTGAACTGTTCTTCACTTCGACAATTAGACCTTTCGGACAACGGCCTTGACGGAGAGGTACCATCTGGTTTAGACAGTCTAGAGAACCTCACAGATCTTGTACTCAATAACAACAGCTTTACAGGAACTCTACCTTCTGAGATTGGAAATTTGACTAATTTGGAGAATCTATATCTGTTCCACAACAGTCTCACAGGTAGAATTCCCATTGAAATTGGAAAGTTACAGAGATTGAGTTTCCTGTATCTCTATGAAAACCAGATGTCTGGAAGTATACCAAGAGAGTTAATGAACTGCTCGAGCTTAGCGGAGATCGATTTCTTTGGAAATCACTTCACAGGGTCCATTCCAGCAACAATTGGGAAGCTTAAGAATCTAGTTCTGCTTCAATTGAGGCAAAATGATTTGTCAGGTCCAATCCCACCAAGTTTGGGCTACTGCAAGAAGCTTCAGTCCTTGGCCTTGGCTGATAACAAATTCTCAGGAACATTGCCACCAACTTTCAGATTTCTTACGGATCTGAGTGTCATTACTCTCTACAACAATTCATTCGAAGGTCCTCTCCCTGAATCTCTCTTTCTTCTGAAAAATCTCACAATTATTAATTTTTCTCACAACAGGTTTAGTGGGAGTATACATCCCCTCTCTGGTTCGAGCACTCTGATCAAAATGGACTTGACAAATAACAGCTTCTCCGGTCCTATTCCTTCTAGACTCACTGAGTCCATAAATCTGATCCGGCTTCGTCTTGGACACAACCTTCTGACCGGCAATATCCCGTCCGAATTTGGCCTACTTACAGAGCTCAACTTTCTTGATTTATCATTCAATAACCTCACGGGCGAAGTGGCGCCCCAATTGTCAAACTGTAAGCAATTGGAACACCTCCTTCTCAATGATAACCAATTGACAGGAACGACCCCTGCATGGTTAGGAAGTTTACAAGCTCTCGGCGAGCTAGACTTGTCATCTAATAACTTCTATGGAACAGTACCATCTGAGCTTGGAAGCTGTTCAGGACTACTTAAGCTTTCTCTCCATAGCAACAATCTCTCAGGTGAGATCCCACTGGAGATTGGAAATCTCACCTCTCTGAATGTTCTGGATCTTCATAAAAACAATCTTTCTGGATCGATTCCTTCCACAATTCAGCAGTGTAAGAAGCTCTATGAATTGAGACTCTCTGAGAATTTCTTGACAGGAGCAATCCCATCTGAGCTGGGAAAGCTTACTGACCTACAAGAGATATTAGATCTCAGTAGAAACCTCTTATCTGATATGATCCCTTCATCTCTTGGAAACCTCATTAAGTTAGAGAGACTGAATCTCTCTTTCAATCAACTCCAAGGAGAAGTACCTCCATCACTTGGAAGACTGACCAGCCTCCATGTGCTAAACCTGTCAAATAATCTTCTCCAAGGTCAGCTTCCTTCAACATTCTCACAATTCCCACTCAGCTCCTTCTTGGCTAATGACAAGCTCTGCGGCCCACCATTGGTTTCATGTTCAGGATCAGCGGGTTCGGAGAGAAAATGGTTATCGGATACTGCAGTTGCTGGGATTGTAGTGGCCATTGTCTTTACTTCAACAGTGATATGCATGGTAATGCTTTACATCATGCTAAGGATCTGGTGTAATTGGCGAAAAGTTTCCATTTCAAGCTCAGATAGTGGTGGGCCTGAACATAAGATAGAAGAGGAAAAATGGGTCTATGGAGATGAGAATAAGAGGAATGGAGAGTACTGGAAAGTGAACTCCATGACTCTGTTTCCTTCACAAGAGAAGCAAATTTCTACAGCAACATGCATTTTCCACCTCAATATGAACATGGGTTCCATGGAGAATACATTGGTGTAGACAATTCCCTTTTCTTTTTCCTTCTCTTTTGTTTTTCTACAATGCCTTAGCTTCTTCAGTTATCTCTTATTTTGTGTAGTGGGTGTGTGAGCAGACTCAGCCCATGACCTCAACTGTCAAAAACTACCCAAGATCTTTTAATCCTGGGAGTTTTAACTGTATAGAAATCTGTCAGAAGCCGAAAAGAGAATACAATTGGGTTGGATTTCGTGTGTATGTGTGTGTTTCTGTAATGTTTTGTGGAGCCTGATGGTGCTAGAGTACTGTAAATCAAGCCACTGTCCCGAATTTTTCTGGAGGTTTTCTTAAGGGCGTTTTCATACTTTTACAAAACCATCCTTTTGTCTTGGGGTTATAATTATGTATACCTCAGTTTTTGTGAGACGATCATTATTGTACTGTGAGTTTTTCTTTTGCCTCAGAGCAGAGGCATCGGTGTAAGCCCATGGACGTACCTCGATCTTGAGGGAACCAGGTAAATCTCTGTGTCGTGTGATTGCATCTTTGTGTTTGTCATTTCTTTCTTCCAACAATGCCCACTAATCACCCTGAAAGTCATGCCTTTTCTCTCTGTGTAGGCTCACATACATGAATGTGCACCCCATTGCCCCATCACTAACATACACTGGGGTGGGCTTAGCCCCACATGTCCATGCAGCTTTTAAATGGCAATCCACTACGAAATAGGCAACTAAGGAGGGCATGAGTTGATTTGGACTTTTGTAGCTGGGCTATAAGTTGGTCCCCCTTTCCCTTGCCTTTAGACTAGGGGAAAGTAAATACAGAGCTTAAACACTGTGTCATGGATTCAAACTACCCGTGCAAAAAGACATGATAACATAAGGAATGATGGAAGATTCAGCCGCAAAGATGATCCGTCATGCATCTAAATCTTGGACGCAAGCAAGTGGCTGACTTTAACTTGTTTGTCCTATAGGTTTTGGCTGCAGTATAAATGAAAGAATGACTGTGCAATTTAAGTGGGAAAACCTTAAATTCAAGGTTGAATTCGTAAACAAAGATAAATGGCATTATTATCTTTTAGAAAAATAGAAGGAAGAGTTTAGCAGCCTACAATGTTGAGATCATTTTGTCGAAGCTATGCAAGAACTTCTCCAGTAATATCTTCGTCAAAAATTGAAAAGTAGGGATAATTTAGAAAGAAAACTGGGATCGGAAGTAAATTGAACGAAAAAGCTTATCCTTCTTTATTTTTTTTTACTTTTCTCCTTTTCTTTTCGTATTTGCTAGCTTTGGGGAATTTTGGATACCCCGTCATTTGTTCTTATCACCCCCCTTTTTATTAATTCCCCTCACCAATTTATGAAAATCTCTAATTGCCCCGTGGGCCCATCGAAATCTCTTATCACCCCTCCACCCAAGTGAAACACGAAAGTAATTGTAGGGGTTTTACTCTTTCTCACTTGGTGAAGTGAAAACCTAAATTCCTGTGTCGTCGAAGACAAGCGTGTCTGCGTGTGCACCTCCTGCATCCCTGTTATTGCCATTAACGTTACGTAAGCCTCTTGCATCCCGGTGGAGAAAAGCTTCAACAAGTCGGAGAGTGGAGGCACCTCTTGTTCTGCAGGTATTCATCGTTGTTCGGACCGATAAGTCCGAACAATGCTTAACTGTTCAGACTATTAAGTCTGAACAGTGAATGATTGTCCGAACTTAACAGTCCGAACAATCAATTCAAAGACCATGACCGAGACTGCACGAGGAAAAAAAAACCCGTGTATCGTTCCGGCGAGATTACTAGAAATTCTTCTTAGAATGGTTTCAGAAATGTAGGTAGAATGATTTTGTTGATTAAAAAAAATTGAATTCAAATACATGCATCCATTGATTCTTCCATTGATTGCTTTACTCAAAAGTTCTCAAATGAGAGTTGTAGAAAATGTAAAATACAACCTTAGAATCATTTAGGTATTCTCCCTTTACTTTTTCAATAATCTCCCTTGCTTTGAAATAGTATACCTTGCTCTGTCCTGTGCTCTAACAGTTTGAATTTTAAAGGGGATGAGTAGAAATAAAAAAGGGTTAATTAGATAAACAAATAGAAGTAAAGTTGGTATTTTATATATCTTGTGGGGGGGAAGATAAAGAGAAAACACATGGGATATAGAAGTCATTTTAATTATAGTTTAAGTGGGGGATAAAAAGAGAAATTGACGGGGTATCCAAAATTTGCCACTTGCTTTTTATCCTCTGCCTCAAAACCAATTACTAGGTTTCTCATCTTTCTCATGCTAGTAACGGAAGTTCGTAGTGAAGTAACTTCTTTCGTCCGTTTAGATATTTGGGTCGGGCTTGGGAGACCCCCATTTTTTACACCCATTTTGGCGTACCCACATAGAAGATGAATCAATGGCTGATTTTTGGTGGGGATGATCTCCTCACCATATAGATCACCCCAACAAAAATCAGCCCATTCTGAAATTTCTAACCCCATAAAATGTGGTTTTTAAGTTACAGGGTAAAAATCTACGGTCCATAATTCTTCTGCTTCTAAACCAGTCTATGAATATCATAATGATTTGAATTTTTGTGGGGATGATCTCCTCATCATATAGATCACCCCAACAAAAAATCAGCCCATTCTGAAATTTCTAACCCCATCAAATGTGGTTTTCAAGTTACACGGTATAAAAATCTACGGTCCATAATTCTTCAGCTTCAAAACCAGTCTATGAATATCAGAATGATTTGAATTTTTGTGGGGATGATCTCCTCACCATAGAGATCATCCTCACCAAAAATCACCCATTGATTCATCTTCTATGTGGGTATGCCAAAATTGGGGTCCCCCGGGCCCAACCCACATTGTTAAGTAGTGTAGTCCTATCAAAATAATTGCAATGCATTTGGTTCATTTCAGCATTGATTTATTTTAACTCTTTTATTTAGTTAGTGAAGAAAGGATCCAAGTTATCAAATAATCTTCTTATGAGAGTGGGGGATATGTCCATTCCTAGTCCAATGGAAGATGTTAGATGGTGGAAACATGACAGCATATGTAAATTCTATGTGCACTCTTTTTACGAGGCATTAGATGATAACGAGTCTGGGGACTTCCCAATGGTAGGGGTGTGGAGTAACAGAGCTCCTTCTAAAGTCCATTTTTTTGCTTGGTGCATGGTCCGAGGCAGAGTTGAGACGATGGACTTTCTATGGAGGACATGCATCGGGATGATTGATCACTACCCCACGTGGTTGGAAAGTGGGGAGTCCTGTGATCATCTTCTTTTCTTGCATTGCAAAGGTAAATTCTTTGTGCATTCTTTTTACGACGTATTGGATGATGGTGAGTCTGAGGACTTCCCAATGGCAGGGGTGTGGAGTAACAGAACTCCTTCTAAAGTTCATTTCTTTGCTTGGTGCATGGTCCGTGGCAGAGTTCAGACCATGGACTTTTTACGCAGGAGAAGCATTGTGGTGATTGATCACTACACATCTCAATGAATTCAACACAATTATGTGTCAGTTGAAATTCATAAACATCAACTTTGATGATAAAATCATGGCTCTTCTGATTTTATTAGGGTTACTAGAGAGTTGGGACAGTTTGGTGATGGTTGTGAGAAACTCTTTTAGAATAAAAATGTTGAAGTATGATGATAATGTCGCGGGTGTCATCCTAAACGAGGAAGCTCATAGAAAATTTTCAAATTCTACGAGTAAAACTTCAGGAAATGTACAAAACGTTTACAATGTTGTTATATAATAGTAATACTCCAACCCCGTACGTTATATGGTAAAAAAAAAAACTCAAAAAAGTTATCACGAATTTAACAACCGTTTGTTAAACGTCTGATATCTGTTAAATAACGGTTATTTACATTTAGGGTCAATTTGGTTACGAGGCATAGATTTGGAATTGGATATAGAATTACAAAACTTTTGAATTTGAATTTTTTTATTTCAAGAACTGAAATTTCTTGTATTTGGTTGTACTACGGAATTTACTTAGAATTTTAAATAAATTGTAATTTGGTTGTTTGGATATCTAACAAAACGGGAACCTCTTACCTAACTAATCATATAATATATGGGCTAGGATATAATGACTCATGCTATTCTTACTAATAAATTACTAATGGACGTGGGGCCCACATGCAGATGTGTTAAGGGCTAATTTTTGGTGAGAATGATCTCCTCACCATGGAGATCATCCTCCCTAAAAATCAGCAATTTCTAAAACTTCTAACACTATCAAATATGGACTTAAATTTAACGGTGAAAGTGGACGGTCCAAAGTTTTTCAACTTGCAATCTCCTTTTTATAAGGCTACAAACGTCGGAATGGGCTGATTTTTTGTGAAGTTGATATCCATGTTGAGGAGAGTATCATCACCAAAAATCAGCTCTTAACTCATCTGCATGTAGACCCCACACCCATTAGTCATTATATTAGTAAGAATAGCATTAGTAAACGTATTATACATATATATAAGAGAAATATCTTATCATACATGTAAATAGTTTGTTGAACACTTACAACACAGTAAATATGGATAAAAGTTGTCTCACTATGTGCGAGACATCTTTAGTAAGCTTGCGTATTAAATGTGAATTTTATGAATTTTTGAAAAAATATGTTATTATACGGTCAAACTTTTCAAAAAATTGGTAAAATGTGTATTTATGAGAAACCATATTATTCTGATATTATAGACATTTTATTTAAATTATTAAAAATTAACTTTTAACACAAAAAAAAAAAAAAAAATCATTATATTGTTATTTTCTATTACTTTTTATTTTATTTTACGTTTTGTCTAAAATTTTAAACAAATTTCAAGATGGCAAATCTGAATTTCTCGATTTTTTTTTGTAGTGTATTTTTGTCATATGTCGAATTACCGACTATAGTGAAGGGTATATTTGTCATTTCAGAATAAGGAACACCTCATTGATCAATCTCCCTGTATTTTACCGCCATCATAGTTGCAATTTTGCTCAATGGTGTCTCTGCACCATCAGATATGCACCTTTTTTTGTTTTTTTTGGATGAACCATTAGATGCGCACCTTGAAAACTTGTTTACACTGTCTTCCAAATTTAAATTTCAAAATTTGAAAAACATGTTTATCCATGGGGGCTATTCTTTGATGCAGCTCTCTGTATCAAAATTTTGATGCAGAAGTACCTCGAATTACAACGTAATAGACTCGTGCGGGCCCACTTGCCACTTGAATGTCTAGCCAACACTATGATAGACCTACAGACCAATAATCAGCGTAATTGGTGATTTCTAGCCATAGGATTTGAGCACTTTTCATATATGAACAAGCCTTTGAGTTGGCTCCAAGCCCATGATGAAAGAGTGCTCAAATCCAATGGCTAGGAATCACTAATTACACTGATTTTTGGTACGTGGGTCCACCAAGATGTGGGCTAAACATTCATGGACGCAGTGGGCCCGAAACGGTCTGTTACGTGGCAAATCGAGGGACTTCTGCATCAAAACTTTGATACAGAAGTCGGTATCATAGATTTTCTCTTATCCATAGTAGAAAATATTGCCATGTCAACATAGTACTGAAATATCAGTACTTCGGCTAGCAAAAAAATTCACTGACTGCGGGCTGTCAAAGAAGCTGTTGACTGCCACAAAGTCGGTGTGACACGGGGAGTTTTCCACCCGTTGGTGTTTAAAAGCAAAAGCACTGTCACAAGATGATGTGACGGAAGCCGGTCACAGCATTCAATACGAGCCACGTGGCATACTATTAGAGGATGATGACCGTATGGATGTTTGGACAGTCCCTCGGTGGAGCGGTACACAAAAATTCAGAATGATTAGTGATTTCTAACCGATTCGATTGAAGTTATTTTCATGGGTTGATTTTAACGGTAGGAATCCGAACATTATTGAGCGTTATTTGGGTGCAAAAATCCAAAGGTTGTAAATCACTAATCAGGTTGATTTTTGGTTTGTTGGTCCACAGAGGGACTGGCCAAACATCCATACGGTCAGGGCCCTCTGATCGTGTGCCACGTGGATTGTATTGAGTGCTGTGACCGGCTTCCGTCACAACATCTTACGACACGAGTTTTACTCCTCAGATATGTGACAAGTTTTACTCCTCAGATATGTGGCACTGACTTTGTGGTTGTCAGCAACTTCACTGACAGCCCGCAGTTAGCAAAGTTTTATCATATGGAGGGCTTTGGTTGGACTCCTAAGTGTATTACAAGTCACCACGAGCATATATGTGGGCTCGATTGTCCGCATACTCCATATCCACTTTAAGAAAGCTTGCTTACCTAACTGGTTCTATCTTCATGGCCTCAATCGTACATATTTTTGTCGCGTTAGTCGCGTTTGGCATTGTGGAAAATAAGGTAAAAGCTATTTTTTGGCTAATTTTCCGGGTGTAGCTGACCGTATGGATGTTTGGCCAATCCCTCGTTGGACCTCTAAACCAAAAATCAGCTTGATTAGTGATTTCTAAGCAATTCGATTTAAGTTATTTTCATGGGTTGATTTTAACGGTAGGAATTTGAGCATTATTGAGCGTTAATTGGGTACAAAGATCCAAAGATTTTAAATTACTAATCAGGTTGATTTTTGGTTTATAGGTCCACCGAGGGACTGGCCAAACATCCATACGGTCAGCATCCACTAAGAGAGTGTCAATTCAAATCCCTTAGGCCTAATTTGATTTGTGCATGCCCAAACCCTGCAAGAAAAACCATCATTTATGTTTCAAATAAATTAACATTTATGTTTTTTTGTAAGATTTTTTGGCATTTGAGTTCTTGGTTTTCCGTGTGATGTCTTTGCTAGTACACATTTAAGGGTTGATCTCTCCGATCAAATATGTGGAATCATGGTTTGCGTTGCAGCATATCAACCAATTGAGCTATGGGCTCTAGCCTTAATGAGAGCCCCAATAACAGTTTGGTGAAGTGAAACTTATTTCTTTGGTATTGATCTCTTTGTAAATGATCTTTTCGAAAATATCAATATCAGGCTTGTTCAGATAGGTCAGTAAGCCCGTCCCATTTGATACGAAGTTTATGCCCACTCTAGGCCCAATATAGAATAAAAACACTGACAGATAACCAGGCCCAAGCCCATTTCCCCAAAGAATGGTGGTAACACAAGGCCCATAGTTCAATATACTCCTTTGGTCCAGGGCATTTCAGTCATTTTAAGAGAAAGTAGTTAATTACGAAAGTATTTTACTAAAACAATATTAGCAATAAAATTTATTGTAATTATCATAACTCGAGACTTTTAATTTGGCAAAAAAGTAAAAGGGGTGTTTGGATCACCGCTTTTCAAAAAATATTTATTTTAAAAAATAACTTTTTTGAAAATATATTTTTCTTAAAAAGGGAACTTCTACCAAAAACTATTTCTTTGTTTATTGTGTTCTTTGAGCTAGCAAAATTTCAAAAAAGTGTTTTTTACTTGAAAAACAGCTTTCAGCTATTTTTTATAAAAATAATTTTTAACTAAAAATATATATTTTTATAGAATAAATACTTTTAAAAAAATGCCCATTCAAACAATCTATTATTTTGGAAAGACTTTTTGTAGAAAAATTACTTTTTCAAGTCTAAAAATGACGATCCAAACACCTCCTAAACATTAATATTAATAACTTTCAAAAATCTAAGTCTCTGTGCAAGTCACATATAAATAAATTTTCTATAAACATAACTCCTACATTCCCATTGATCTACACCGTTCATCAAAAAGAAAACTACAGTTCTGATCTTCTGGAAAGATCGATATTTTACAATGGTAGCCGACAAAAAAGTCAACTGAATGATATAGATCAAGCGGCTATCCAACCATTATGGGTAGACAAGGTACCTGCAGATATTCTATTTGTATTGAAATGTATGCTGGTGAATCCTAGCAAAGTTTGTGTCATCGTTAGATCCAACACAAACCCTTGGAAACAGCAAAAGCACATAAAGAAAGCACTTCTATGTATCAATTTATGCAAAATATGGCCGCTCTACTCACCACGTGTCGCATGCGGATGGAAGTGTTTTGCACTAAAAGAGAACATATATACATAGATAAAATGATTAATATCAATAGCTAGTTTATCTAAGATGAACAGGGGGGTGTCATGATCTTAATGTACACAGCTTCAAAATGGTCAATGCTGGGGTATCTACTATCTAGTATCTAGAATCTAGAGATTGGGGATGTAGAAAGCGTCTAACTTACGCTTGAGTGGCTTGATAGACTTAAAAATGTTAACATACACCCACAACCTAAAATAGCACAGAAAGCTTAACAAGAACCCTAAGGAAAGCTGAAGAAGAAGAAGAAGAGATTTCTGAAAGGGATAGAATTAGATGAAGCGAGGTCCTAGGGTTTGCTCCCTTGCTTTTATAGAGTTTCTTTAAGGCGTTAGGGCTACATTGATGTTAGGGTTTCGGTCAGCGGGCAAGATTTTGGCATCAGGAGAGGAGTCTGGGCAGCGCAAGTTGGCCTGCCCCGGAATTAAAATATAATATGTTTTATTGGTTGAACATATCTTCTGTCGGTGTAAGCTTATCGGAGTCTGCATGACGTGGATTACTATGATATGAATCCACATTCAATTGGAGATCTAACGGTTAGAGATCGTTTACGTATTCATTACTTCGAGACTGCAAAAGGCAATCAAAGCGGTTTGTAATGGCTCTGATCTCTAGCTTGCGAATGTACGGTACTAAACCTTTCTATCTCGCCATCTACAGTTTCACTCTTGATCCGACGGTTATGATTACCCGATTGGTATGAATTGCAGTCGTCATGACTCATGACCAGTAATGAATTGGCTGCCAACCCAACAGCAGCTCTTAGAAATGGATAATTTCGATTTTCTACGTCACGTGCTGTTGCTGAGTCCGAGTTTTATGTCCCTGGAGACGAGAAAAGATTCACTGGCCCCGGGTTACAAAGTTTGAAGTCTCCCACCCAAAATGTCTGACACGTACCCAAATCCCCTAACTCGACGTAGTCGCGTTAAGCCCTTGGTTAGTGCTATCAAGGGGTACTTGTCAGACATTTTGGGAGGGAGACTTCAAAGTTTGAAGTCTTCCTGGGTCAGATAATTCTTTCTCCCTGGAGACTTCAAGGTTTGAACTTTCAAGTACCTCTCCTAAAATAACACGTGGAGAACTCTGAAGGAAAACTGACCTTATGGATATTTTGTCCACCTCTTGATGTGATGTATGACAAGTCAAAAATCAGTTTATTGATTATTTCTATCCGTTGGATATGATCAAATGAGCCCTTTTATGCTAAAATATAACTATTAGAGATCATTGATCAAGCTGATTTTTGATACATAGGCCCACTAAGAGTTAGACCAAACATCCATAAGTTCATTGAGCCCTAAGGAGTCCTCCAATTAGCATTTTTTTGTAGGGCAAAGTTTCAAATTTTGAAGTCCCTTGGGACAGCAGATATTTGCTTCCACAAGTCCGCCTTTGCTCAAAGAGGGTTTGAGCGAAAAACGCTCAATGACGTCTCTGTACCGTCAAAAACACCTTGGAAAACGTGTTTTACAGTTCGCAAAAATTTTAAAATAGGATTTTCAAGGTGCATGTGACTGTGGGTCAAATGGTCCCTTCGAACCTGCATTCCTACATCGCTGCAGGCGGGTCGTTCAAATGGTCCTTCGAACCACCTCATTGCACGACCCAATTCCTAAACCTGCTCGAACCCACCTTAAACTCAACTGTTGTACAGAGGAAACACCTTCCAATAAACCGGATGGAGGCTAGGAATTAAATTGGGCTGGGTCCAGATCCAGTTCCATCTTCCAAACCCGATTCAAATCTAGAAGGTTGGGTCTGGGTACGCTGGTACTTTACGCAAACCCGCCTCATTTACAATACACACACACGCATTCAGAAGAACAACCCTTGTAATATACTAGTGGGTGGCCCGTGCCAACGGCACTCCCTAACAAAGCATTTGTTAAAATCGGGTGTAAGTGGCTGAGATCCACCGTCCAGTTGGGGATAAGATCTTGGTCCTTTATTGAAACCTATAAGAGGGGGAGACAACTAAGCTCCCTTATTATACTAACTGTACAAACTAAAGGTCCGCTTGAGTTATCTAGACCACCCAACAAGCAGTACAAGGCAGTACATATATCGGCACTCCCAACAAAGCATTTGCCAAAATCAGTTGCGAGTGGCTGAGATCCAACATCCAATTGGGGATAAGATCTTGGTCCTTCTTTATTGAAGCCTATAAGAGTAGGTATAAGCGGATAGACAACCAATGTCACTTGTCATATAGATACTCACGGTGACGACACTTCCAACTGTTCTGGGTGATTGGAAATCGGAGCAGGAAGGATCTTGAGTACACCTGGTTGATCTTTAGAACCAATTTAATTTACGATTAGTGCCATTTCCATAATCCAAAGAGCAGTGCGTAAGTACTTATTTTTGTAAGAATTGGAAAACAAGTGTGCAAAGCTACATAGAAAGACTTACTTGAAAGTGTGTCTACTTGAGGATCAGTTAGAATTGCAGAGAAACCATCAAGGACGTTCTTGTAACAATATATTAAGGCCTTCGTCGCTGCCTCCTCACTACAACCACAAAATTATACTATTTTTTATTCCTTCAACTAGCTAAAATATTTATAAAAAAAAACGTGTTAAAAAAATTCTGCGAAAACAATTTTAGAAATAAAATAAAATAAAAATTTATTGACTTTTTTATCTTCCGAAATAATTTTTCATGTTCAAAACTAAATAATTTGAGAATAATTTGGAAAAGTTCGAATAATTTGAATTTTTCCGAAGCTAAAACATCATTTACCCCAAAATATCGATTTATTGGGGAAAGGCGAAACAACTATATATACCAACAGGTCGTCAGGCCAACGTAACATGTGCGTGAGAACTCACCATCCGCTAACATGCTCCATCAGCGGGAATACACTCCGCTGGAGACTTAAACTTATGACAACCCAGGCCTTAAGGTTTTGATACCATGTTAAAGAACCATTTACCCCAAAATATCGATGGGAAAAGGCGAAACAATATATACAAGATCGGATAACAACATTTTTTACAACAATTTTGGCGTACCCACATGCAGATGAATCAATAGCTGATTTTTGGTGAAGATGATCTTCTCACCATATAGATTACCCCTATAAAAAATCAGCCCATTCTGAAATTTCTAACCCTATCAAATGTGGTTTTCAAGTTAAATATAAAAATAGACAGTCCATAATTCTTCAACTTGTAAACTGGTTTAGGAATATCGGAATGATTGAATTTTTGTGAGGATGATCTCCTTGCCATAGAGACCGTCCTCGCCAAAAATCATCGCATTCCAATACTTCTAATTTATAAATTAGCCCGCGCCAATTTTTGTTGTCAAAAATGTTGTCCCCCGATCCTGATATAGGGTCAGGATCGGGAGACAGCAATTTTCACAACAAAAAATTGGCGTGAGCCAATATATAAATTATAAGTTTTGGAATTTGATGATTTTTGGCGAGAATGGTCTCTACGGCAAGGAGATCATCCTCACAAAAGTTCAAATCATTCTGACATTCGTAAACTGATTTAGAAGTTGAAGAATCTCAATTTACAAATTAGGGACCGTCTTTTTTTAACCATTAACTTGAAGACTACACTTGATGGGGTTATATATGTATATATATATCAATGGGTCATCAGGCCAACACAACACGTGTACGGGGGGAACACACACACTGTATTTTTTTTACAATTCTTACTATTGTTTAATTCGCGAATAATTCAAGAATTTACTAACTAAGATCGGAACCCAAACAAATTAAGTCCCAAATAAGAAAAAAAAATATTAAGAATTGAACTCGAGCTCTTTGGCCCCGGCAAAGATTTGTTATTGTGGGCATGTATTCAATTCAATATATCAGCTAGCCGAATAGAAAATCAAGGGCGCTCACCTTCCGATCATAGAAGCAAGAATGTGAACGTGCTTCGATTTACGCATCTGTGGTGAACCGGGTGTTCTTTCCATGTAGACGATGCGCTCCATTGCAGTCGAAGGGAGTGACTGAAACTCAATTTATTGCCCTTAAACAACAGTTAATGAAATATGATAAAATTAAAGAGACAAGTCAAAGAAAACCAACCTCAGATAAAGGTAAGGGAGATAGCAGCAACGCCCACAAAGAAAACAGAAGCAGAAGCAGATTATGAACCATTTTTGAATGAGGAACAGAGTCCAGCATCTGCATCAGTATGGCCATGGAAGATTAGCTTTTATAGGTGAATAATGGTGTACAAAATGTAATTGCTAATTCGAGCATTTCTTGTATTCCTCCTAGGAAAAGAGGGAGAATTAGTAAGACCACCCTGCACTTTGTGATATTAGTAAGACCCTATGACCGTTGGTCCACATCATTGACTCGCACAGAAGCGTAAATTCCATCTGTTTTGAGGAAAAGATGTAGCAAGATATACCATGCCAATTTTTGTTACTCACCACCGCTGCCCTATGGGCCCACTGTCCGCATGGATGTTTACCCTGATTGGTGACGTGATTCTACCTGTTGGATTCGACCATTTTTTGGGTACTAAATCCAAGGGTTAAAAATCATCAAACAAGCTGATTTTTGGAATGTCTATCAAGGGGTGTGCTAAACATCCACGCAGTCAGTGGCCCTGTAATAAAAATCGTTATACTTGGTCAACCTTGTAACATCGCAACCCTAAAAAAAATAGAACAGGCTCCCGGGAATTGTCTTCTCGGGCGTGGATATAGATAATCCAACGGTGGCTTTGCTTTGGCAAAAATTGATGCCAGCTCAGCGCTATCACCACCGTTGGATTCTCCGAATCCACGTCCCAGAAAGCCTGTCCCAGGAGCCTGTCAAAAATGGCCTGTCCAGGAAGCCCGACCCAACAAAAAATTACATTTTTCTTCTTGTAAGTACTCTTAATAGGAATAAACGTTGAGTGGATCCAAAACAATGCGCTATAGGGCCCACACGTGAATCTTCTTAGTGGGTCCAAACCAAAACAGTAGGCTATAGGGCCACAAGAGTCCTTTGCATCTAAAGTTTTTCCAAGTTTTAGTAATTGGTTGATTAGGATAAAATGTTTCCATGTGAGTCAACTACGTTGACCAACGATCACTCACGGCTTTACTAATTTTACAAAGTACAGGGGGGGTCTTAGTAGTTCACCCTTTATCCAGAGAGGCCCGTGTATTTTTCAACGAGGAAAGCCACGACATCGCCTCCACTACGAGTTCCGCCATAAAATAGAGAGTTAGGTGAATTAAGCCCCTAATTAGTCAACTTTTTAAAAGAATTAAATTAATTAAGTGCGTGGAGCACAAAAATGACTTATGGGGAGTGCTTTCCATCTAATTCCTTGTATATATGTAAATAAGCCATTGGCTCACGATGACGCATTTTTTTCGGGCCCACTGATCCATGAATGATTGGCTTTTCCCATTATGTACTTACAAACCAGAAATCAGCCTGATTGGTGATCTCTAGCCCTTGGATCAAAGCGCCCAAAAAATAATCAAATCTAACAGCTAAAAATCACCCCATGAAAAATGCTCAGACCCAATGGCTATAGATCACCAATCAGACTGATTTTTGTTGTGTAGGTCCATCAAGAGTGGGCCAATCATTTATGGATCAGTGCGCCTTAAAAGAGTGTGCCACGTGGTGCATTTTTATGCTCCCTAAAGCACCGCTGGAAAAAAAATTACCTCCAGATAAGTAATTAATTATTTACGAAAGAAAGAAAACACGCGTGGTTACTTTTCTTATGTGGCATGAAATTGTACTTCGAATGTGATCAGGCGTCACCGCATGTTTTGCTTACGTGAACCCGACTTAATCAGCTGTCCCATAATCCTACTAAGAAGGGGATCATTAGTCTAAATTTCTTTTCAGGTGCATGAAGGTCAAATGAAATGCTAAGTTTTCACAAATTTCTCATCTGAAAATGATGATCCCTACACTCAGGGTGTAAATTTGGCCCTGGCGCCCAAGTAGGGTCGGGCCAGGCCAATGTGGCAGCACATACTATTGCCTCTAAGGCCCAACGTCCAATCCTTTCTGGTCACTTTAGTTGATAGGTCTTGAATACATTCCTGTCATCTATAATGTGAGCAAAGAATAGTGTGTCGATTCGCCATTCAGTCTTTTGTTCACCACAAGTTTACTTTTGTTGTCATTGCGAGGATGATGATGGTGTCCCTAAGAGTAATCCAAGTCGGACAGGAGCAAGATGCAATTTTTTGGTGGATTTGAGTGATTCCCAAATTGTAAGCCGATCAGCACAGACAAGTCCCATAGGAGAATGAAACTTTGATTCACGATGATGATGCTTTCCACTCGTATCCACCTCTAATGTCTATCGGGAAGAAAATAGAATCGTTGATGTACGAGCTAAGTTAATTTTTTGGAGAAAAGTGTAATTGCCCCTACTCGAAACCAGGCCGATTCTGGGCCCATTTTTCGGGCTTGGGTAGGAGTCAGTTTTGTTCCAGTCCGACTAAATTTTTGGGCCGGGCTCAGGCCGAGCCAAAACAGCGAAAAATTCTGGAAGGTAGATTCGGATCTGGATCCGAATCCAGCTTTACATAGCATAATCCACATTTGGATCCGTGTCCAACTTGGATCTATGGCTTATGAACTGAATCCAAAGTCCAACACATGATCCGTATGGGAAGATCCAGATCCAACTCACATGGGAAATATGGGTTGGATGAGTCAGATCCGCTACAAAATGACAAATTTTTGTATGAATACAAGTTCCAAACCCAGATCGATTCGATCTGAATTCTTAATACCAGGATCTAAATCCTAACTGCATTTATTTACATTCTACCCAGTTTCACACGGATCACACCTCAACGATCCCAACCCACAAAATATGAGTTCGGATCTGGTCGAATCATGGGTCAATCCACTCTCTCGGGCCGAAGATTAGTGGGCTGGGCCACAGAGTGGGCCTGGTGAAAACTAGACAATATATACCTTTAATGCTATTGCCAATTCCATAGAATTGGAATATGGCTTATATTAATGATGATAATATATACCTTGCATTTAAGTCAATGTCAAGAGTCAAATTTAGTATGTCAGAATAACCCCCAACATGCACACAGACACGGACATTGCTATGTAACACAACTTATCTTGACACAGATTGACACAGCTATATAGGACCAAAATAGAGACAAGGTGGAGGCTGATTTTTAGTCAGAATGAAAACATAAGGGCCCCAAGGAAAGTGAATTACAAGTTGAAAAGTCCTGAACCCAACTCTAAAGTTCACATTTGACTGGGTTTGGACATTATAGATCAATGAAACTTGTATTTCTTTTCTCTTCTGATTTACACAAGGGCAAATTTTGAATCGAAGTACCCAATGTCTATATACCCTTTTGGGAGCTAATCTATCTCAACCCTGCAAAAGGGGTGAGGATTTTTTTGATACACTAGCTCTACACAAAACTTCTCAAGTGTTACAAATGAAAAAATTTGAACAAAATGAAATATACCCAATCTACATTTTCTCCTCTTTCATAGCGTCCATTAATTGTGATTCAGCCAACAGCCTTCTGTACTCGTGATGCACCTCTGCTAGTTCCAATTTAAGCTCTTGTATCTGCACCCAATGATATTAAGATGACGACTTTGATAAAATAATAGTTGAAAAAACTCAACATAAACTGGACAAGGGCCTAAGTTATCTGATTTTTGCCTTCCTCAAGTACTTGATCAAGTTTTGACTTGATTGAGATTTTCACCCAACAGAGGTTTCTAAAAGATTCACTAAATGAATTGGCAAATTTCTCCAAAACTTTACCAGTTTACAAACACCAGCAGAGGCAGTAATTTCTACTTTTTATAGGTGGGTAAAGATGGATTGAACCCACAGCCTCATGGTTGCAGTACAGTACGGCAACCAGTTGAGCTATAGTCTCAAGTTCAATTATCTATGCTATGTGCTATGTGAAGGTAAAATACCTTGAGATTAAGCTCTTCCTCCCCATTCTCATACTCCAAGCACCTGAAAAGAGACAACAAAGCAATAAGGATATACCAGATGACATATAGCTATCGAGAGGTCTCAGGTTCAGGTCAACAAGTTCACGTGTAATAAGTGTTCACGTAGTCGAGTACCCGTTCATCTTTCTCAAGAGAGGCTATCAGTGATTGTTTTGCTGTTTCAACTACTTTTTCTATGCTCGTATAGAAGTATTTTCAAACTATTACTAGAACCTCAATTCATGCTCTCCAAAAACCCATATGCTATAGGGCTGGCAATGGATCGAGTTCGAGTTGGATTGGTACTGATTTGGTACCGATCCGATAAGAAATCCAATCGATCCCGACCCGATCGGATCAATAAAATTTAGTTCCGGAACCAATCCGGTATGATTAAATCGGTTTTGGGTCTGATCCAATCCGCTCCGATATGTATATAATATACAATATACACACATATATAATATCTTTCGGCATATATATTTAAATATCTTTAGGCAATTAATGTGTGTGTGTGTGTGTGTGTAAATATCGAGTATTTTATATATAGTATAAATATCGAGTCAGTATCGAATCAGAACAGGGTCGATCCGGTACCGATCCGATAAGAGATCAGATCAACAATCTATGATCCAGTACCGATCCGATAACGAAAAATAAAGTTCCGGACCTCGGATCGGATCTCCTGGTTGATCCGATCCATTGTCAGCCCTAATATGCTCCAACCCTAAACGTGTAAAAGTACTTTGAAAAAAAATATATGTCAAATTAAGAAAAACTAATCTACACTTACTGCGCACGGAGCTTCTTGTTTTCTTGCATTAGGCTTACCGCCTCCTGATCTTGCAACTGGTTCTCAACACCATTGGCAGGCTACCAATAACACATGAAAAAGAGTCAGTGATAAATATTCCTTCTTTATTGGTTAAATAGCTTTATTAAAGGAGATGGAGAATTCAAGAGAGTCAAGCCTAAGTAGGGCTAAATGAAGAAAGAGCAAAAATTACACAGGAAGATTAAAATATATGTTCTTGCAAGAAGAAAAAATTTGTAAATAATTCAAAGGACCCAAATGTATGACAACTATGTCCAAAAAATGGACACTGAAAAGAAATGAAGACACTAGTAGGAAGATAGTTCTCCATAGGAATTGGGATATAGGTGATACAGCTAAAGCCTAAAGTACTCAGTGGCATAACATCTCTCTGACCATATGGTACCATATATATGTGCACACTATGGATTGATAAGATCTAGGTATCGAATATGATGGAGTAAATTTAACTGAAAGTTTTGATGGGCACCTTCATTCCGATTGATTTCAATACAATTAGGCATTTCATACCCAGAAGGAGGATATCATGGACATTTAAAATAAACCATGATGCACACCAATAAGCTAGCTAGACATAGGCATCGATAGATGCATAATACAGTTAAAAATAAGCAACAGGACACTATAATTTCCATACTTTGGCTTCACGTGGCAGGTCCAAAATAGTTGGGACAAGGCTTGGATGATGATGACAATGATGTATACTAACTCTTAATTTTTCAGGACTAATATGGATATAGATACAATTACACATTCCTTTTTCCTTTTCCTTTTTGATAATCAATAGAATTATGCATTCTTAATGACCCAGATGAATGGGTATCTTGTCCAAGAAATGGATGTTCGAGAGAAACCATGAAGGGCGTTGAGAAGGTAGCTACGAGAATTGAGATATAAGCAACAGTTCAGTATTTGGATAGATCCCCTTCCCAATCAAAAAGGCATCAGATTCATTCAGGTTATTTGGCCTAGTACAAGCATCCTTGTGTATGCTAAACTCAAATTTTATACTGGCCTCGTACCAATGGGTACAAATATATGATATAAATGCAACTGCAAGAAACCATAACAGGCACTGAAGATATACTCATCTGATCCATTGAGATATATGGAATTTGACTAAAGACTTTCCTCAGAGCTCCTTAACCAATCTGTATTGTACTTGGTACAATACCCATATAGATACTTTGAATTATATATGGTAGCACAACTAACAGTTCTAGACTGTCATCCCTGTTCGAATGAAGCATGAAAACAGTGCCATAGGTGCAATCAAGTATTCTTAGAGACCCAGCTACATGGGTATCCTGTCCAACACACGGGACACTCAAAAAAAACCAGGACAGAACAAATAAGACAGTGTATTGTATCCACTGAAATATAAATGAGAAAAATAAATAATTGTCTGACCAATCCCATCTACCTAACATATCCAATAAGATCACTACAGTTGCTTTAGCCTCAACTAAAATTTTAGAACGGCACAATCATTGCCGGCTGTGATGAAATTTCAGATGGGTATTCTCATATCAAATAAGATCAATATAGATGCTTTAGCCTCAACTAAAATTTTAGGACTGCATTATCATTGCCAGCAATACTGAAATTTCAGATGGGTATTCTCATATCGAACCTGTGTTTCCTTGTGCCTACTGCCAGTTGCATTTATTCCTGCTCCTGCCTTCCTTTTCACCAGTTCTGGTTCTACCATATGACCATGTTCCTTCCTTTTTCTAGGTACTCCTGTTATAATATTGCAAACAGGATACTGATGAGCAAGATGAATGGTAGTTCCTCCCACAGAATATTGTCAATTCAAACATTTACCTGGTTGAGAGCTGGTTTTATAGTTTCCAATAGCTTCCCCTGGTCTTCCTCCTGAGAAAGGAGATGGAGCAACCGCCGGATCTTGAAAGGGTCCACCTGCAGGAGCTACTCTTGGACCATTAATGGCAGAGGAACTAGGCTTCATTGTGACAGGTTGTAGGCCACTGTATGCTCTAGAAAGAGGAGGAACTGGTGCTGTAGAAGACTTTTTAACTTGCTGATACCCAATCAATCCACAATGAAAATCCCTGTGAAAATTCAAGAAAAAAATGCACAAACAATATAAATTATGCAATTAATTTAATAAAATCTATAGTTTTTACGTATGCAATGAATGTATTCAAAGAGACCTGCAGAGAATGACAGGAGGTAACAAGATTGAACAGGAAAGGAACGCGGAGGGTAAGATTCCACCTACTATGATCAAAGCACAAAACACTATAAATGTGCTTCAAGAACAAATAACTTACCAATACTCCAGAGTCATATCCTTCAAGCGGGCTTCAAGTTTTTGAAAAAGAGTAGTTTTCTCGAAATCTTGCTTATTGTGCGTAGGCTCGATGAAATTCGCCTCCAGTACGCCTAACGAAACACTATTAAATCATTCAGAAAAAACACGATACAAATATGGATAAATTTTTTCACCCTCAAACAAATCCATGTACATGTAACAACACAAGTGTTTCAAAGGTTTCTCACCAGCTACACCCCTGCCCCTGCTGTTGTTCTGACTAACGACACGCCAAAATGGCTGGAAAGAAAGAGTTTAGAAGAAAGATGTAAGAAATCTGCTACCATTCCTCGGAAAGAGAACACAAGAACATCTACTCTATATGTTAAGGGAGAAACCAACAGTGAACCTGAGCCCTTTAATTAGTTTGAAAGATTAGGTCAAGATAGATATGATACTAATTATTCCAAACTACTCACAGATTGAACAACTTAAACCCATTTATATCAATTATTCACAATATTTCGTGACCATGACATTCCACGAAGATTTTTGTACCTATACACATACTTCCAAGTATAAGTATCAATATATGTATTGGCAGCCGAGCATTATATCGCAGTAGGCTGAAATGCTAGTGTCTCAAATGATGCATCATCATCATCATGAACCTTATCCCAATGATATGGGTCGGCTGCACGAATCATGTCCCTCCATTCAATTGTCTAAAGTCATACCTTCCGTTGAGGCAAGTTTCTTAAAATCTCCTCTCAAATTTCAATCCACGCCTATTTTGGCCTTCCCCTCGCCCTTTTAGACCCTTCGACTTGCACATTCCTCCTCACTAATGTTGTCATTGGTCTTAGTTGTACATGACCATGCCATCTCAATCGACTTTCCATCATTTTGTCAGCAATTGAGGCTACTCCTATATTTTCAGGAATGCGTTCATTTCTATTTTTCTATCCTTGTCTCAACACACATCCATCTCAGCTATATTCATTTTATAAAATGTTATTTCTTGATTGCCCAACATTCTGCTCCATAAAGCATCTGCGGTCTTGTGCATAAAAAAATGAGTTCTAAGACCAAAGAGATGCATTTACATGTACATAAAGACTAAGAAGTCTGATGATAACATGACATAATTCATTAAAAAATCATCAGTACAAACCATTTTCAAGCCATTTATACCACTTCTACAAAATGTCACCGTCCATTGGATAGCAAGCATACTAGGGAAGAGAGAAAAAAAATTCCCCAAAAACCTCCATATCGAGAAAAAAATTATCATCAAAACAACCAATTAGAAAACAAATTTCACCCTTTTAGCAAATCGCATACAATTATCTTGTGATAGGACCACAAAATGATTACTTTATATTGAGGGAAATGGAAATGGTGACACTTCAAGATATCAACAATTAGAAATGAGATTGAACAACCCTGAAGGCTAAAAGGAGACATTTGCAAATAAATAAATCAATTTTGAAACAATAAAAACTGTTACTGACAAAAGATTGAAACCACCAAAAAGTCATGGGATCAATATCCTTCAACCATCCCTTGCCTATTGAGTCACAAAAACAGATTTGGAAATAAGAGCCAGATAAAACAATCACTGAAGCATCAGGAAAATCATGTGCACAACAAAATAAAATTCAACGGCATATATCAAGAAATACTGGTTACTGGGAAAGCATGTAAACAAGCTTGGCTGGTTATTTTCAAACAGCTCTAACCTGAAATTATTATGCTTGTACATGTGGTGGAATATGAATCACTAGCCAATAAAGGTGGCCACTTTTACCCTCATGTCAATATTGTCGTTCAGATCATGTTTATACTTCTCCTAAATTTGTCTCAAGAATGGTGGATAGAGATACCAATACAACAAATGTAGTGCAATTGCAGTTTCAAGGTACTCAAGGAAAAGAAAACCAAATTAAGAAGTTTGAAAGGGGAACATAACTGAGTAAAAGAGAGAAGGAAAACCTTACCATTATAAGTCGGTTCTTGTGGTAGACACTGAACCCGTGGATATTCACATGTGGAGCATCCTTCAGGAACCCTATTGTGGTAACAACTACAGCCTGAACAATGAAAACCGGCAAGCGAACCATAGTGAATAATGGCCACTGATGAAAACTGATATAACAAACTTCTTGGAACAATTACCCAACCCCCACCACACATGTCTGAGAGGAGAGAATGTCTAACCGGACATGCATAGAATCTCTCTCTCAGACCCATATCAACATGGCATGCACACAAATTCTGATTGGACATACACAGCAAGCATGTGAACACGTGCAGACAGACACATTTTCTTACGCAGGAAAAAAAGAGGGGGATGAGTTTGTCCCAATATGCCCTTCTTTTGGTAAGTGCCAACATGCCAAATTGACACAAAAGAAAAATGTTTCAATTCGAACATTTTTTTTTTAACCACCTTATAAAGAAATCTTGTTCTTTCCACCTCACATCAATTACCTTATAGAGTTTTGTTCAACAATGGGTTAGAATACAATAACACTCACGAAGCTAATTCTGTAAATAACATTGTCAAGAAAATTTGAGTGCATATCACACAAGTATGAGCATCGTGATGTAGAACTTCAAGTTAATAGGTACCCCCCAACAATTTCCAAAAGATAAAGGTAACGGTAACCAATGATAAAACAAACCAAGCATAACACAAATCCAACACAAACCTCCATATTGCCACCAACTTGAGGTTTATACAAGATGAATTCAGGATATTTGAGATCATTAGCAATATTATGATGCTCAACAACTCGTCCACGCAATATTATTCTGAAATGCTCTGGTACCCTCAGGTACAATATGGATGAGTATACCTGTGGTGTTTCAACAAGATCTAGATTTAGCAGGAATGGATTTCCTCTGGCAGATCAAAGTTAAAATAACTTTAAACTTACACGAAGAGAATAATGGAGCCGGTTAGCAATGTGTTGTTGGCTTATCATCTTTGGATAGCTAGCCTTTTGAAATTTTTTTGGAGCCCCACTGACTAGAATATCCTGCAACCAGTAAGTCACAACTCACAAGTACTACACCATTGCAAACAACTGCAAAAGACATTTAAGAGAAAAGAAAAGAAATGGAAAATGAGTTCACGAAGTTGCAACATATAATATGCACTAACCTCAGGATCAGATTCAAAATCAAGCTCCACATCCCCGTCGTCACTGAACCACAGATTGTAAATAATAACTTTCGTGCCATGATGTCCTATGTTATCAAACTGTTCATTAAATCCAAAAAATTGTGAATTGACAATTGAAAAAAAAACACTTTGTGGAAGGATTCAAAGCAACTAATACATCAATAACCATAAAAAAGAATGCCTTAGTCAAGCCTTAAATGTACCAAAAATGAAATTTCCTCCATAAAGAGGAGGTTTAAAAATCAACATGATAAATAATTGTGGATGTCTATCACATAAGAACTTTAAAGCTTAAATATGGATTCTACCATCTCTTCAACCAATTAATTCACAGCGAGTTGTCCAATGTGCATCAAATACACATTGTACCATCTGATTCGTAATTATGTATTCAATAAGCAAAAAGTACCATCCGATATCTATCAGCTTTAGGGGAGTCTGACATGCTCCAAAACTTATATCTCAATCCATAAGCGAAAGTAGCATGAAAGATGAAATTTGGTAGTGTGCTTAACTGAACACTTAGTAGAAGCTGAAACATTAAAGGAAGTTGAATAGGCGAAGAGATGGTGTCATTTTCCAAATTAATTGATAAAATCCAGTCAACTAAAAGGAGCACTTGAATCTAGTCAATGCTTTTGTTGATGTTATATAATATCATATAACCTAATTGAAGCATTTCTTGATGTTTTCAGAGAAAAAAGATATGGTCGATTCAGAGACACGAAAAAAATAGCACACCAAAGCCAAGAAGTTTTGCAAGCTTACTTGCTTCAACAGCTCAGATTCCGTTCTATATGGAGACCACTCCAGGAGCGTAGAGAGATTAGATGAAAAATGCTCCCCACTGTAACAAAGTAAGGTTCCCAATGTGCCAGTTGAGGTGTTGAACTCGTAATCCACCTACGCCCCCACAAAGGACCTTATCATGAGTATCAAAAAAGATCATTACCAGTCTAGAAAGGACATTCTGAGGTTATTAAAACTTAACCTACAATCTGAGTAGTATTAGCCAGTAATTGCAGTCTACAAAACACAATATCACGACACATTGTGCACATGCAGGCACACAGGACCCACCATTCAGTGGGCGATATCTAGGAGATCCCTGAGCCAAAGTTCAACACATTGACAAAATTGAAAGATCACACCTGCTCATTCCTTTGGATAGGTCAACAAAAATCGGGCAAACACCAAAAAGAACCTATATTGGATGGTTGCAATCATCCAATCAGATTTTCTCATTTACGTGATCTCCAAGGTGGGACCACTCAAATGGTAGTTTATGATATGGGATGTGCAGTGTACATCAAATGCACTTATGTTCAGTTTAGGTGGAAATTATCATTCGTATTACTTAGAGAATAAATTTTCTTATACAAAACTCCAGGAATTCATATGGGTTTTTTATGTTTGCATGAACCAGCAAAAAGATACAAACCCAGCTGAAGTAACAGGATGCTCTAATGCCAAACTCACCATTGGTACTACTATTCTGTCATGACCTGTTTGCCTCAAAAAGGTATAAGAAAGGAGACCAACACTTTGAGTTAATGTCCTGAACACCAAAAAAAGGCCACCAATGAGGAAATATGAAGCTTAACCAGACATTGGATACAAAATAAAAAAAACTTCAAAATTTGGACAGACACATGAAACCTATTTTTTATCTATTAGTAATACGAAAAGATCAGCTTCCATTTTCTCATTGGCAAGTTAGGAATGGATACCTCCACTTTCAGAGATATTTTTAAACATCATAAAGAGTAAAGACAGAAAACAAAACATAATGCAACATTTAATGTTTTTTTTATGAATAATGCAACATTTAATGGTTTAATATATATTTTCTCATTTCTCTTTTTAAATTTCCCTGTAAAATCCAGGGAAACAAATAAATAAGCACAAGAAAGAGGTTTAAAAATTTGGTGAGAACGTCCCTTGCAGAAAAACTTCAAGAGAAAATGAGATATGCGACGACCTTGCAGAAAAACTTCCAGAGAAAATGAGATATGCGACGACCTCCATATACTAAAAGTGCACAAAGATTTCTTATGAATATGAAATACAATGTTGAAAGAACAAGATCAGAAAAGCATCCGGATATTTTAACGGAGGATCTCATTCTCAGAATCAAACCTCTTGTTAATGTGGCGGCTGAAGACAATAACATCAGCCCCAAGTCTCATAGTGCTTGTCTTGAAGCCATTTCCATCTGCAAGGCTAAAGCTGACCAATTAACATAAAAGAAGAAAAGCAAGAGCAGAAAAAAAAATGCAGAATGAGGAGCATAGGATTCATACACTGTCCGATGGCAGATTTTGATTTCTTATCTGAAAAACCAAAGCTCATACAGCGCCGCATTGATTCTGGGTCCATTCCTCCTCCATCATCTTCTTATTGGCAAGCACCAAGTTTCAGATGCACAAAGATTCAAAAGGCAATATTTTAGGACTCAATACACCGAGCATGGTTTCCAAGACACATGAACAATTCAATGGGGATAAACAAATAAAAGTTACCTTGAATTAGCAGAGCTGGACTTCCATCCCGAGGATTTGAGGTTTTATCTACACTGACAAAGGTAGCCCCATTTTGTATCTATACCACACCAACAACATGAATAGCATAATATAAATCAATGATCTGATGATTATACAGATCCAATGAGCCAGAACTGGACATTGATTAAGCACCCATGCCTACATGCAAACATGTCATTGATAAAGAGAGAAGGGAGTCATTCACACACAAAGAAATCATATGATAAAATTAAGTGAAAATCTTAGATATCATCACGGTAAACTGTAAAGACTAAAGACCTCTATCAAGAACATAGCAGTGGTGAAGATGGATGGGGATGACCCACCTTTGCGATGGCCCCCATCTACAACATCTTCTAGGCCAAAATTCACCCTGACTGAATTTTTTTTTTTTTTTTTTGATAAGTGGGCCGACTGAATGATTTCTATCTTATAGCATATCATCACTATCATTGTCCAAGCCTTGTCCCAACTATTCAGGGTCGGCTATACGAATCTTGTTCCGTGATTCCATTCTATTGAGCGTCATATCCTCAATTAAGGTAAAAACCTTCAGATCAACACAGAACACCTTAATTTTTAACTGCTCTCAAGAGAAAGAACGGACCGATTCATAATTGGATAAATGTCCGTCTTGAATACCTACTAGGAGGAACCCAATTTATTGGCAGATCCCAATACCCATGCATGTGAGCCAAACGTATATATACCAGCATACTGTTCTGAGATGGTCCTTACAGCCCGTTCAATGGGCACCTAATACTTCACAAGTTAAACATGCATGGATAATATTAAATAAACACCATCCTTTATAATCTTTTCTAAGGTCGCATCAAGCTAAAGCTCTTACGTAAAAAAAACCAAAAAAGATCACTAAGGACGATAAAAAATGAAAATTACCTCATCGAAAGCATTGTCAAGCAGCTCTGCTATGGCTGCAGACAAAGGCAACAAAAAGATTGTATAAGAGATTGTAGTGAATGTTAACAACAATACACTGAAGAGAATGGGATACTTAAGTCGCCATATTGTATAGAACTGCAATATAATGAAGAGAGAAATCTATAAACCAAATGCACATACCACCAAAGGCCCACTTGTGTGAAGTAGCATTTGAGTGAAGAAACTTGGGATGAACACGTAAATGATTTTGCCCACCTGTAAAACATTCACAATATAAATATGTAAAGAAGCTATTTCCACTGCAACTTCCTTACTTCTCTTTATCCTTCTCCCTTGCCCAACTTCATGGGCACATGTGGGTCAACCTGGACCATCCAATCGACAGGCCCCGCTTGGTGAATTAACACATCCTATGATGTGGCCACATGGGGGTAACTGACTTCTTTCTTGAGTTCAATTGGAAGTTCGTAAAAACCCACTTAATTGGATGGTTGGATCATCCAATCATCATGATTATGTTGGCCTCCAAGTAAGGTCCTTCAATTGGAAGGTCCGGATTTACCCATGTGAATGCAAGTAGCAGCAGATACGACACAGTAACACAGGTCAACATGAGAAGCAGAACACCACTGGCATATATAATTCATTCTAGAATAGTTGATAGTGAATACTCTGAAGTTGGAATTTGGAAGCCTGTGCGTCATCATAGTTCCCAGCTTTCCAGAATTGACGACAAATCGGTGCAGCAGGCAATGCAGAAGCAGAGCTTGACCCGTCAACCACAAAAACCCCTTGTTCTGATATACTAATACCAGAGCTATTTTGGATGGTATTTAAAGCATTTGAACTTCTGTTCTCTGTTTTGGGTTTCTGCTGCTGGGCATTTTCATCTTTACAGTGCTCTTTTTCTTGAATAGTACTTGGAACTGAATCCGGCTCCTGTTTAACAGCTTTTACATCTACCACTCCAACCTCATCGTCACTACATATATCTATGAAGTCGGGAAAGCTCATCTCGAGCACTGCAAATGAAATAAAACACAAGCAGATCAATGAAGACATAACCAAAGAAGAGAGGCGGAAAAAAGGAACCAAAGGAAAAAATACGTGGTCTGGGTTGAGCAAGAACCACCCAATCAAGTGTGATATGGAATCTATCATTGTGGTCTATGCCTAGTGTTGAGAGATGAACCCTAATGATTCGCAAAGCACTTACATGCTGGAGACATACTAACATGAATGGTGAATTCACACAGTTATAGCACTCAAAATTGTTTATCAACGTACCCAAAGCAAGATAAGTAAACAAGTGTCATTAATGTGTTATCATGAAAAAGAGAAAGAGGCGCCACAGCACAAAGAAAACCAATCTAACAGTGGTTAATTGAACTACTGAAATGGGCTTTCTGCATGCTTCAATTGCTTTCTTGAGTACAATCTATAACCTACAACATGCAAACAATCAATGCTAGAAAAGCATGGTTTGTATCTGAGTAACTAGGAAATGTTTTCTCTTAGGCCAATTGCAAAACACAATGGGGGCGTTTAACAAATGGGTATCTAATCTATAGAATGGCTGAGAACCAAACCACTCATAACAAATTTCCATATTTCATTTTTAAAACCAAAACCCCACTACATATCTTTTAGAAAAAAAAAATTGCTTAAATTCCAAAAAGAATCCCTCACATTGCCTTAACTCCACCAAAACAACGTATAACAATAAATAAATAAAATCAATCTCATTATATGATTCATATTATCAAATCCCATAGCAATCAGCCTCTCATTCCATTAGCCTAGAGTCAAAAACTGGCTGAGTGCATCACTTCAAAATATAACAGCTCAAACATGCAAATACCAATACCAACCCACTAAAAAAAGGCTCAGACATTCAAATACTGAACTACTAAATACCAACCCATTCACAAAAAGACAAAACAAACTCCATAAAGTTTAGAAATTACCCAAACATCAAACTTACCTAAGAGGAGACTGAACTCATCAACATGCAGATGGGAAAATGCAAGAAAATAGAGCAATGGCTATGATCCTAAGCTAAACCCCAAAACCCAAAACTAGAAACCAAAAATCCTTGTAATTTTTCAAGAATGATAAGAAAATCAGTATGAGAAGAAATACCCTCTTAGCTTGCTCAAGTTTGAATCTCAGTTGATTCAAGAAACAGAAAAGATTGAAGATCTTTCATTTTTCATAAGGCAAAGCTGGATCAGACAAAGGTGGATAAGCTTAGACCTAGAACCCCCAAAAAGGAAGTGTAAGGTTTCAAGAAAAATATTTCTGCCATAAAAAGTTATATAAAAGAAGGGTATATATACCATAAGAAAGGTCACGTGCTCAATAATGTATGACAGCTGTAACTTTTCATTTACAGCTGTATATCTCAATATTTCCGAACCTGACGGTCCGGTGGTGGAAACTTTGGCTCGGAACCTGTTACAAGCTTCGGGAAGAACACCGAAGCTGTACGTTCCCGCTTTCAAGGGCAGGTTAACAATAATACGATGGTAATTAGGTCTCCGTGAAAGGGTTGGTCCGGGGGGGTGTAACTGATTCATCTTCTACATGGATACTCCAAAATGGGGGTCCTCCGGCAAAATGGGGGTCCTCCGAGCCCGAGCCCGAGCCCGACCCCTCCTTGAAAAGGTTATCAAGTGAAAGAAAAATGATGGATAATTTCTCAAATAATTAATGTTTGTAATTTTTATACTCGAAACAACAAATGACAAAAATAAATAATGTTCACCCATTTTTTCAATTAATTTTTAGACATGACTCGAAAAGATGACTGAAACAAATTTGATATGACTGTACGTCTACACCTTTTTATACACATATTCCTAATGATGGCTCTGAAATATTATTTTAGATCAACCATCCAGTTATCATCTGATTGTTGGAATCACTCCAAAAAGCAATCAAACTTTCTTGACGTATATTCCTAATGACACTCTTTCGTGCCTCTACACAAAGCAACCGTCCGATTCTAATCAATGGTTGGAGATCACTCCACGAAAAAACAGTCACACGTCCTCTCAATAGTCGCATTTATATTCTCATTTTTTAATATTATTTTTCTTATTTTATCATATATTTTTTTACTATTATGTCATTTGTTTATTCTATTTTGCCATATGTTTTCTCATTTTCTATCATTTGTTCTCTTCGATACATGATCAACGATAGTCGCGAAGAAACTGATTATAATCAACTGAATTATTCACCGCACTAGTAATATAGACTTGAATGAGTTCAATAATTTTTAATGGGGACAAATCATTTACGAGTCGTTATATCATTCATGGTTGTGTTACAATTTTGATTATATAGACTTTCTTACGCATCAATTCAATAGGAACTAGACAAATAAGTAGTCAATTTTCTAGACTATTTAGATAAAAGCTCATCTTCAAAATATACAAGATCAGTTTGATTAAAGATATCTTTTGGAAAATAAAATTATCTCCTTTAGATGTCAAATTGACTGACAATGAGAAGAATAATCATGTCATTGTAAAGGCAATCACGGAAGTTCCAGCGATCACCCATTGCCCTACACGTAAATAATCAAACAAAAAATTATTATTGTCATTTTTTTATCTTTTTATTATCTGCTTTCTCCTACTGTCATGTTTTCTCATTTTTTGCATCTGTGTTTTTCTTTTTGTTATCTGTTTCCTCGTTTTTGTCATGTTTTCTCTTTTGTCATTTATTTTCTCCTACTCTATTATCTATTTTTTCATAATTTGTCATTTGTTTTCTCCTACTTTGATACGTGTTTTCTTCTTTTTGTCATTTGTTTTCTCATGCTTTGTCATTTGTGTTTATCTTTTTTGTAATTCGTTATCTTTTACTATCATATATTTTCTCCTACTATTTCATCTTTTTTTTTTTATTTGTCGACATTTGTTTATATGTATTGTATCATCTGTTATGTGCTAGTTTGTCATTTGTTTACGTGTTTTTTATTATCTTTTTACAGTCAAATAATGTTGTTGGTGGAAATTTCGATAAAATCGTCTCTTTTAAAGTTTTTTTTAGGTTTTTATTTAAGTTTCCCTTGCTAGAAAGCCAGTTAAATCTGATATTTTTACTTCCAAAGCACATTTTACCTAAACATTTTTAAAAAATAAGTGGATTTGTAGAGGAAGGAATATGGACTAAATTTCTACCTTAAGGAACGACTTCTTATCATATTACGATCTCCACAAATGAGAACTGGGCAGCTTTGACGAAGACGAAGAAAATAAAAGATAAGAGAAACAAATAAAAACTATTGGAGAAACAGATGTTGAGTTGCAGATGAGAAAGCTTACAGGAAAAAAATGATAAAGAAAGCTTACAGGATAAGTTTTTGTGAGAAGTAGAGAAAGAGTGTATAACTGATGTTAGTTGATGTGATTTGATTAGGTGTAGTTTTTTACTTTTTGCATGGAAAAGTTATTTTGACGGTAAATGTAATGACGTCAAAAAATGTGCCCAAATTGTTGATTTAGGAATGGTTGAAAAGTTTTTGCCTCTTCTATGATAAAAGTTTGCAAACGTTAATTATTAAAGAAATTACCCAAAAATAATTTTGTCACAAGACGACCTTCATCATGATATTGGTGCAATGTGAATCATAATTCAAATGCGATAACAATAAAACCTCACTTACTGAAAAAATGCAAATTTAATACGAATCAAGTTAAAATAACAAAGGATGAGAACATGGAAAAGTTGATGAGTGAGGAGCTCAAGGTTAACCTGATTTTGAAAACTCAAAACTATGCAATCAAAAAAGCATATACATATACTTCTTTTTTGTGATATAAACTAGGTAGTTATCTTAATCTTTATTATTATAATGGGAATCTTCGAGGGTAAAAAGATTGTTAATATTTTATCACTTATGCCATTGACTCTCTTTTTCTTTGACAACGACGAAGGGTAAAAATATATTTTGAGCATCTTTATTATTAAAAAATTAGGGGGACCTAATGTGCGGTGCACGTGCACCTTACACCTGGCATATTCTTAGAGATGACTGACCGTATAAATGTTTGCCCCATCACTAGGTGGACCTACGTACCAAAATTCATATTGATTAGTAATTTATATCCATTGTATTATAGTTTTTTTCATAGTTTGTTTTTAACCGTAGAACTTGAGCATTATTTGGAAGAAATGGCACACTGTTAGAGACCACTAACCATATGGATGTTTGGCCCATCCTTGGGTGGACCTACACGCAAAAAATCATCATATTTAGTAATTTTTGTGTAAGCCCATTCTATTAGAAAAATCAAATGAGAGACCAAAAATCATACACATGCGCTTGGAGCAGACGATCGTCCTCCGCCATGGCATCCAGTAGCCAATGAAGAGGAGATCTAGTCCATTCCAACGGGGCACTGAACTTAATAGCCATCTGGGCTAGAGTATGAGTAGTGAGATTAGATACACGACCTATAAAATGAAAAGAGATCGACAATAAGTTTTTTAAAAAGTCTAAAATATGGGCACAACACTCTGAAGAGAACTGATCGATCTCCGTAAATCTTGCTTGGAGGGCAGTAATCAGCCCCTTTGCATCCGATTCCACCTGCAATTGCAAAACTCATGTCCGCCCAACCGATATCATGCCATTAGGATTGCTTTTGCTCCTGCTTCTTCTACCGATCTAGTTGTGTCATGTTTGCCACTTGTAATCAACATTAATCACGAAAGTAACGAATTATAACTCCTAGCCCCGCCTACCCGGTTGATTTTTTTTCACGCAGCATTTGTACTGAGCTTAGCTTAACTCACGGGTGGAGGGGGTCCTCCTAATGATCTCTAAGCATTTGATTGGAGACGTTTTCAAGGGTTGATTTTTAACTATGGAATTTGAGCATCACTATTTAGTACGTAACTCGAGGTATGTTTTTTGCCAATGACAAAACGACACCACCATGCATGTCTATAGACTTGGACCATGTGATCATCACTCTTTTAATAATGGGATAAGAATGGGTAACTTTTAACTAACATTTTTTTATGTAAAAGTTAATTTTTGACACCAAATTATTGGTGCCACGTAGCATATTCTTAGAGACCACTAACCATATGGATGTTTGGCCCATCCCTAGGTGGACCTATATACTATAAGTCGTCCTGATTAGTAATTAATATCCATTGGATTAGTCTTTTTCTTGGTTTATTTTTAACCATGGATTTCGACCATTATGATCTAAAGGTTAAAAATCACTAATTATGTTGATTTTTGTTGTGCAAGTTTATCTAGGATGGGCCAAACATTCATGCGGTTAGTGGCCTCTAATAATGCCACATGTCTCACACTGTGGTCCGTCAACATTTGGTGATGGAAGTTCATCATCAAATGTTTTCTCTTACAAAGAGTTTGTGTGGGAGATGAGCAGTTGCATGCCGACGTCAACGCATTAAATGAGTTGGTAGATAAATGTCTGAAAAGCCCGTAAGAAGTAAAAAAGAAAGAATCAAAAGATGGACATTTTCGAAAAGGCTCAGCCTCCGATGGAGCCCCCTTTTTTTTTTTACCCTCTCAATCTTCGCATGCTCAACTGTGGATTTCACGAATCCAACGGTGGTCGTCAGCGCTGCCAAAAGTGAAAACGTGATGCCGCTTAGCTCTAACAACCACCGTTGAATTCTTAAAATCCACAGTCGAGCACACGAACACCGAGAGGGGTTAGAAAAATGTGGGTCCCCTGGTCCCAACCCTTTCAAAAAATGAAGAAAGACTAAAGAACTATTATTTAATGTATTCTAATTATCAAAGACAAGTAATTAAAAAAAACGAATGAAAATGACATTTTGGAATTATGGGTTTTTAGTACTGATAGTGTGACTAATCGAGTAACCCCATTCGCCCATTAATAAGTAGTAGATTAACTTCCTGAATGGGAAATAAGGAGCTTGGCGATCGCCAAATATAATTAGAGTATATTATAATAAAGTGCGTGAGATGCACCATACCATCTTTGGTGTATCTCCTTACATACTCTTTAGATCATAAAGATTTGGACGAATCAATTATGATTAAATTTGATTCTAAAAAATTGGGATTTCATTCCTTATTAGAGTCTTGTAATGCTCTATAAAAGATTTCATTCTTTATTACATTTTGCAAAAAGTATTAAAAGTCCACAGCGTACACACGACTCGACCATTCAAGGTGTAAAAAAAATTTTGGTACTAATTAATATTGCTTAATGGACCAATAAGTCTTCTCAGGTTACTTTTACTGTTAAATTTGCTTAAAATCAGAATGAAAAGATGACAATGCCCTTATCCTTGATTGACAATGGTACAATTCATCGTTTACGACGCTTGAAGACTTAATCCCTCTGAAATACTTTTGACATCCGTTTCACCATTGTTACTGGTTCAACCAATTCACTGAAAATGGTGTTAGTTCAACCAGTTTGAGCTCAATATTCAAATTTGAAATAAAATACCGACTAAATAAAATTGTTAGAGGAATAGAGAGGATATTGAGAGGAAAACGGAGTTTCAAACATGCCTTATAAAATAGAAACAACGAGGGAGATGAAGCTTTGCTTGTAGGTTTTAAGCTTTAGTATTTAAACTGAACACAAAATATAAACTTCATGAAAATGGTATTGGTTCAACCAAGTTGGGTGATTCCTTCGATAGAATTTTGTTCGTTTCACTATTGTTACATGGGTTCCTCTTCGTTGTGCATTTTCCAATCTTTTCTTAATTATCATCTAATTTTGTAAGTGACTCAACTAAGTTATGCTCAATACTGAAATTGAAATGAATACAGGCTTCATGAAAATGGTACTAGTTCATCCAAGTTTTGCACTTTCTTTGCAAGACTTTTTTTGTTTCACCGTTGTTACAAGGGTTCTTTTTTGTAGAGATATATTTTCTTATCATCTCTTCATTATTGTCTCACTGTATTAATAGTTCAATCAAGTTGAGTTCAATACTCAAACTAGAAACAAATATTGACTTTATGAAAATGTACCGGTTCGACAAAGTTGAGTAGTTTTTTAGAAAAAAAATTTTCGTTTCCACCATTGTTACATAGGTTCTTCTTCGTTGAGATGCATTTTCTCAACATATTTTCACTGTAGTCTAATTGTGTCAGTGCTTCAACTAAGTTGAGCTCAATACTCAAATTGAAATAGAGAAATAAATCATGAAAATGGTACTGGTTCAACCAAGTTGAACGATTTCTTTGAAAGATTCATTTTTCTATTTCACAATTGTTACGAGGGGTTCCTCATTGTTGAAATATATTTTCTCATCACCTCTTCATCACATCGTTTCACTATATTATTAGTTCAATGAAGTTGAGTTCAATACTCAAACTATGAACAAATACTGACTTTATGAAAATGGTATTGATTCAATCAAGTTGAGTAGTTATTTTGAAAAAAAATTGTTCATTTCGTTATTGTTACAAGGGTTCTTCTTCGTTGAGATGCATTTTCCCATCATCGATCAATATCTTCATTATAGTCTAACTTTGTTGGTGTTTCAACTAAGTCGAGCTCAATACTCAAATTGGAAACAGTGATAGACATCATGAAAATGGTACTGGTTCAACCAATTTGATGAAAATGGTACTGATTCAAACTAATTTAACGAAAATGGTATTGGTTCAACCAGTTTTGTGAATATCATTACTAAAACTCGAGAGAAGATTCTCTAACGTAAATGAAAGTGATAACCATATTCTTCAGCTGCTTCCTTGTTCCTTCTACACGTTCCTTCTTAACTAACCATTGAAACCAACGTTGTCTTCTTTATTCATCTTCAATGGCACGTAGACAAGTTGCAAAGAGCTATAGAGGATAATCGAGATGCTACAAAATAGATGACTGGAAGGAAATCTTTCAAACTGGCATCATCTTCATCTTTTTTTACCTTAAATGGAGTATAAACAAGTTGCAAAGAGACATAGAGTAAGAAAATAGAGGGAAAGAGCAAGAAAATGGAGGGAAAGAGTTGTAGAAGAAGGAAATGAAGGGAAATAGCTATAGATCTAGAAATGGAGGAAATAGCTTAACAAAACCGACGTACAGTACTGTGTATTAGTCAAACCTCAAGTCAAACTAATGTTATCAATTCAAATTGACAATAACTGGAGGGTAGTATGGGCATTTCAAAGAAAATTAAATGGTAACCTAAAAAAAAAGCCTTAATGGGCAGATAGTTAAACCAAAGTGTCAATAGTTTTGTAGAAGGGACTTAATGGTTAGTATTTTTGTAAATATAGACTTAAAAGTAATTTTTCCTTATATTTTTGGAAGAGGACTTATACCAAAATTGGATCTTTTTTTTTTATTGTGTTCATTGAGCTAGCAAAATTTTTAAAAAGTAATTTTTTACTTGAAAAACAGTTTTTAGATATTTTTTATAAAAAGACTTTTATGGTATAAATACTCTTTCAGAAATGGTCATTCAAACAATCTATTATTTTGGGAAAAAAAATTTTATGGAAAAAAAAGACTTTTTCAAGTCTAAAAATGGTCCAAACCATGGTTTTAAAAACGGCCGCCTAAACGGTTTTAACGGCCATTTAAATGGTAACGCCCCAAGCCCGTTTCCATTAAAACCGTTTAAATAAGTTTTATCATTTTTGAATAAAACAGACGTTTTTTGTTTTAACGGCCGTTAAAATCGTTTAAACAGCCTTTTAGTTCTGAAAAATATTGTTAAAAAAATGGCCGTTAAATTCATTTAATTCTCTTAAAATCCATTTAATTTCAGTTAAATTTTGTTTTTGTTTTTTTTTTTTTTTTTTATTTTCAAATTTCAAAATTTGAATTTCAGCACCATTTTTTTTCTGGTTAAAATCCATTAAAATCAGTTTAATTCCGTTTTTTTTTTCCATTTTTGCTCCTGGCTGTTTCAATCCGTTTTAACTGCCGTTTAAACAGTAACGTCCCCAGTCTGTTTAACCATTAAAACGGCCTCCTTTAAACCTTGATCCAAACACCCCCTTAACCATGGGTATATGTGGCGTGCCATCATTGGCACTGTGATCCCGGCTTCAAAAACCCCGCCGCTTCAAAAATTTTCTAGACGACATCAACGTCTTTTGCATCAAAGCTGTTTCTGTTTTCTGCTTTTCCTATAGATAAATTTTTTTTGAAGCGGCGATCAGGCACCCAATGATCGCGCGCCACATACACTCATGGTTTAGACTTTAGGCTCTAGTTTTAAAAAGAATTGGGTAGTGATGTAACAAGGTATACCTGAGATCTTGTCATTTGCGGAAGTGGCATTTTTGGTAGTCACCACTGCCATCTGGGCCCACTGACCGCATGGATGTTTAGCCCACCCCTTAATAGACATTCATAGAAAAAATCAGCTTGTGTAATGATTTTTAGCCGTTGGTTTTAGTACTCAAAAAATGGTAGCATTCAACGGCTATAAGAGCGCCTTAAAAGGGGCTAAAAAGTGTTAAAATCTAATGGTTAAAATTACCAATCAAGGTGATTTTTGGTTTGTAGATCCACCAAGGGGTGGGATAAACATCCGTGCGGTCAGTGGGCCCAGATGGAATCGGCGACTACCAAAAAATGCCGCTTCCGCAAATGAACAGTTTCAGGCATACCTTGTTACATCTTTTTCCAAAAGAATTTTAAAAAAAGTATAGTTTTGTACACGTCAGATGCCACATAGGACTGAGATCTCCCGCCAAAGAACTTTTTGGGCACTCATTGGCTATAAATATCCGCCATTTGATTTTTTTTTTTGGTCTGTTCGCATTTCTCTCATAGAGGTAATCTGTATTCTGTAATTCACGTATACTGTCCGTCTCGGAACATTTTTCTTTCTAATCCTCGATTCTAAAGTTTTCACTTGTAGTTATCTTTTAGCTTCATCTAATTCACACTTCTGTAATTCTGTTGATTTATCGGAGGAAATGAAGATCAAAATCCGAATTCCTCTTCTGTTTCGCCTTTTTAGGTATAATTTTTTAATCTGGTTGAACAAGAGAATTTCGTGCTTCTTGTGGAGTTCTTGTTTTTAGCTTGCTTTGAATCTACAGATTTGCCGAACTTGATGAAATTTCGTTAAATATTTGGAGGAAACAGAGTTATAACCTGAAAATTATCCTTTTTCTTTTCAACTTCTATTGGATTTGGTTCTTCTGATGCCATTTGCTTGAAATTCACCGATCTTCAGTGTTTCTGTGGATAACAAAAGAGAGAACCTAGGGATCAGTATCTCTTTCTCTTGTATTTCGTTTGGGCGAAGGAGAGGAGATGACCTTCCTATTAGTTATCATTGTTGAGTCTTGCTTGAGTTGGCAGATCTGCAGCTGTGGATGGATTTCTTTTAATTTGGTAGAAAATTGATGGAATTTTGGAATATTTTTTCATTTTTTTGACTGTTTTGGATGTACACAAGAGGAATCAAGCTTCTTATGGATCTGTTTGTTGATATTTTGGTGGCACTAGTCTCAAGTCGATTATTTTGATATTTTCTTTCTGTTTTAAAAAAAAACAAACATTCATTATTTTGTATCTATGAGCAAAAAGCATCGAGATTTAAGTACTATTTGGTTGAAACGTGCAGATTTGAAAATCTTGACAATTCCAAATTTTTCCATAGAAGAGTATTGGAATTTGAAATTGAGAAATTGACACTTTTTTTTAAATTTGATTTTTTTTCTTCTTAAAAGTTGCTTTATTATACACAGATATTGCTGTTCATGATTTCAAACAACGAGTGAAACTTTGTTTTATCTGCATGCAGAGAGGACATTTATCTCATAAATAGGTTGGGTTTCTACTATAGCTTGCTTCTATTCTCCGTGTATGAAGAAATGAATTTAGTTATGGATTCCTATGCACTGAAGTCAGTGTCAAATTTGCCTACACCTTTCCAGAGATTTAATCGAAGTCCCTTAGATATGCAAATAGTTTTTAATTTTGGCAGCAATCTGCCACATAATTTAATTTTAATATATCTCTTATTAATAGGTTGGGTTTCTGATATAGCCTGCTTCTATTCTCCGTGCTTGAAGAAATGAGCTCAGTTATGGATTCATATGCACTGAAATCAGTGTCAGATTTGCCAACACCTTTTCGTTCGACGTTTAGTTTCAGGTACTATTTCCCATTCAATTGTGTTTTATCAAACTGGGACTTGAATAAGAAGATCTCCATTGTATGAGTCATACTTCCCCTGGAGGTACCTTGTTTCCAAATGCAGACGTATCTATTTTGGACTTCATGGAAGCACTCTTTTCCTACAGGAAAATAATCCTAGTTGAATAGTCTACCTATTTCAACTTTGGAATGCCATCTTCTTTGAACAAACCTTTAATTGAGCAAAGATGCTTCATAAAAACTAGGAAAAACCTTTGAATTCTTATCCTTTAAGAATTGCAATGGCTTTATTCCATTCAATTTTCGCTTCATATTGTCTTTTGATCAATTAGAGTTAACCTTGCTGTAACTTTCTATTCATTCCCTTTCATTCCTTATTCTGAAAAAACCATATTGCAGTTTCTAACATGCAACTGTAATGTTATTTTACTAAGATTACACAATAAATATTTCCCTTTCTTTTTAAGTGCTAATATGCCATGTGCTCTAGTTACCATGGTTCAAAATTTCATTTCGTCTCGGCCGAGATGTCTCGTTTCGCTGGTGTACCGAGACGATACATTGGGGCATGTATCGTCTCATGCCAAAAGTCGAATTTAAGTATTAAAACTAGTTTTAAAGCTTATTTTCACGCTACACGCGTGTCTTTTATAACGCATATAAATGCTAAAAAATAAGTTTGTAACCTAATTAAGCATTAGAAAATGGTTTAATTTTATCTAGACATATATTGTTTTCTCCATTGTCTCGTTCCGTTTTGTTTCGTCTCGATCGATACGTCTCATTCCGTCAGCTTACCGAGACAACAAAACGAAATGATATTTTAAACCTTGCTAGTTACCTATTTTCGGACTGCTTTGGGCCTGGCCCTTAGCTGTTGGGATATATGGAAACATTGCAGATACAGATTGATCACAAAATGGTCCCTGCACGCACAAGCTATCCTTGTTTGCTTGAAATGCACAAGGTTTGATTAGTTCTAGTTAATTTTGTTTTATTTTGTACGTGCAGGTATTTCAATTCTTTGCAGAGTGAGTGCTATTCTGGCTGTTTCCTCTCCGACACAAACATGGTTATCTCAGCACCAACTGGAAGTGGCAAAACAGTGTTATTTGAGCTATGCATCTTGAGGCTTCTCTCGAGGTTCCTTTCGCAGGAGGGGAAGTTCATTCACATAAAGGGAACCCTCAAAACAGTAAGTTAAACAAAAGTCCACAGACCGCCTAATTGACACCAATGAGTAAAATCTCTTTCTTTGATTAGTATTTAAATTGTTCTTTTTTTCAACGGTCAAGACAGTAATCTCATTTTCTTAACTGCGAGAGTGTACCTCATACACATATAGTCCTTTGTTAATGAAAAGTCCTATGACAACCGTAGTAGTTTTCTCCCATTCATCAATGTTTGTTTAGACTATCTGTCTATGAGACAATCATAAATTGAGTTGTGTTGCTGTTACCTATATTATGACCCAATTTGCATTAATGGTTAATAACCTTTTTCTAGCTACCTCATAGAACCATATATCTCTACCGCCTGATATCTTAACTGATGTCAAGTTTACGTGCTGATTAATTTACTATGTTCTTTGAGGAAGCTATGGTTTTTTTTGGCCTGGCACATTGTTTTAGGCCACAAAGGGTATATATCTTATAAAAGAGGTTACCTATATTTTCACTTCTAAAGCTGTTAGTGATTGGTTATATTGGACTTCTCTCTTTCTTTTCATGCGGCAAAAAGATCTATATAGCTCCATCGAAGGCCTTAGTACAGGAGAAGCTCCGGGACTGGAACCAGAAGCTTGGTTCTTGGGGAATTAATTGCTTGGAGCTGACAGGTGACAGTGAATCTTATAACATAAAGAATATACAAGATGCGGACATTATTCTAACTACTCCTGAGGTAAACATACAAATATCTGAATTTATTTACTTTTAAAATAAAGTGCATGCTCTTTGTTTACCAGTTATTTGTTTGATTTTGAGCCCTACTATTTGAGAATCTCAACATGGATTCATTTATCGTTTGTACAGAAGTTTGATGCGGTTACCCGGTACCGCATAAGAGATGGAGGCTTGAGCTTTTTTAGTGATATAGGGCTTGTACTAATCGATGAAGTTCACTTGTTAAATGATCCACGTGGAGCTTCTTTAGAGGCAATAGTTAGTAGAATAAAAATGCTTGCTTGCAACCCTGAAATGAATTCAAGTCCTTTGGCTCGTGTTCGTTTCCTTGCCGTTTCTGCTACCATCCCAAATATTGAGGACCTTGGTAAATTTTACCTTCAATGACATTAGTGTGCTTATTGTTTCATCTGCAATGTCACAAGTCCAGAACAGATTTGATCATTCTCTCACCGCACCTTAACTTCTGCAGCGGAATGGCTTATGGTTCCAGTCCAGGGAACTAAAAGGTACCATTATATGTGACTGTGATGATGAATAACGACTCTTGTTCTCTTTGATGCAGTAGCCAGTTATTTTATTTTACCCTCTAATGTTTGTGCCACAGATTTGGAGAAGAAATGAGACCCGTAAAGTTGACCACTAGAGTATTTGGTATACATCAAACAGTTCATTTTTTTTCCGTTCTTGATAATAGTATCATTCAAGTTGTGTTACTCCATTTATACCTTCATTGCAGGCTATGCTCCAGCAAAAAACGACTTTATGTTTGAAAGGGTAATTGCTTAATCTTGTTCATGAGCTTTGGTGGTTGTGTTTGAGAAATGGGATTCTGGAACTATCCTCTTATACCTTATGTTTCCACAATAAATTGTCATTTCAAATTGCCTGAATACATATGATCTCCTAGTTATGGCTGGTCAACTGAATCAGTAATTGTTGTTCTGACTGTTTAATATCTTTTTTTCATTGTCCAGCGCCTTCAAAACTATATATTTGGTAAGCAGGGACCACACAGCTGACTGTTACACTCTTTCTCTTTTCCCTTTTCTCATTTTTGCACTTACAGTGGAAGAATGATGACATGAGAAATGGTTTGCAGATATTCTTATGCAACACTCTAGAGGGAAATCTGCTCTGGTTTTCTGCTCCACTAGAAAAGGAGCACAGGAAGCAGCACTGCGGCTCTCTCAGACTGCAATGAGCTTTGGCCATTCAAATCCATTCATAAAATCCAAAGATCAACAGGAAAGGCTAAAGGAAGCTTCGTTGTCATGCAGTGAAAAACAAATGCAATCATGTATTCTTTTCGGTGGTAATACTAATTTTTGTTACTGCACAATCCCTCAACATCCTCATCAGTTTGACATTGTTGCGTTATCCTTTCTTTCTATGTTGGACTTAGACTAGCCATATTAACCCTTGAGTTTGTACTGGTAACTCTTGCCCTAGCAAATGAGTTTTGTAGGACTGTATTTTAGTTCATGGCTTCTCTTATAAGCTAGTTGTTATTTGCAGTTGGTTATCACAATGGTGGTGTTTGCCTAAAGGATCGCAACCTCATCGAAGGTCTTTTTCTTAGGGGAGATCTTCAAATTCTGTGCACTACAAATACTCTTGCACATGGAATCAACTTACCAGCACATACTGTAGTAATTAAGTCAACACAATACTAGTATGTTGAACTTCCACTCCCCCAGTTTTTCGGGTTTCATTCTTCTAAGATATTAGCTGTGATAATTCATAGTTCGGGCCACTAAAATTTATACTTTGTCCAGTAACAAGGAGAAAGGCCTCTACATGGAATATGATCGGTCCATGGTCCTACAGGTTTTCCATCTCATCTCTCCAGATTCTTTTTGTTTTTGTTTTGTTATAAATCTATTTCCTTGCATTAGAAACAGGGTGGAGCTCTTTTGGTAATTCATCCCTAAGATCTAAGAATGAGCTACAAATTATTGGATTTGACATTCTTGTACATACATGTACGTGTAGCTCTAACATGCACTCATGTTTCTAAGTCATTTCCATGTATAGAATCTACTACATATAGCTCTTCTGCTTTTCTTTTTCTATAAAGATTCTCCATTGCCTGCATCTCATTTTTTTTTTCCAGCTGTTGGTGAGTTTTTTTTAACATCATTTGGTAATGCTATACATGTTGGATTGTAGCACCCACGTGGGGGTGCACTTAGTGGGCTACGTCCCATTGCCCCACGTGGGGATTTGTTTTTAGTTTGTGGGTTAAGTGTTCCACCCACATAACCCACGAACACCCTTTTCTTGGTTCTTTGGTTATGTGGGTCACCCAGTTAACCCACCATATATATCACTTTGAGAGAAGATTGAATAGGAAGTTCAACCTCTCCCTTCTCTCTCCAAAACCCTATTCTCCTTCTTCTCCTTCTAATCTCTCTACTCTCTCTTAATCTTGCGCTTCTGGTGACAATCTATATTTCAACATGGTATCAGAGCATGGTAACTCTAGGGCATGTGTCCTTGTCCCCTAGAGCCACCACAACGATCTACGGAGATTATGTGGGTATTCGGAATCTGGGCAGGCTTTGAGCAAATTGCAGAGGGTATTCCTGCGAGGTTCGTGGATCTTTTTTAAAGCAGAAAGATCAGAGATCTGTCATTCCTAGTAAGTTCTTGGCTGTCAGTAATATCAGAGATCCATTGCATCCCCTTTTCTCGGATTTTTTTTAGTTTTCTTCTGAAAATACATATATCGAGGATTTTTGTTTTTCCTTGAGATACGTGTCCACCCATGGTTTTCTACCCTAGTTGCATTACTCATAGGACTATTTGGGATTCACGGAATCCTGTTTGGTATTTTTTGATCATTTGATCTCCAGTTTCAGAAAATCACTCAGATCTCTTTCTGGGAGAAAAATTGGGTTTTTTATTTTTTCAAAAAATAATTTTTTTGGGCCAACCTACCTACCTTAGCCGCACCTCCTATTGTGCCCCTAGGGATCATCTGAACTTCGTTTCGGATTTTTCTAATCTCTTGATCACCAGTTTGTTTTTTGCTGGCTTTTTGTTGAGATGAGTTCTTCATAGGTTTCATCTGTTGAGGATGGTTCGTTGTCTCATGGGTTTCACGAAGACCATAATCCACAGTTTTGCATCACTACAATGCGACTTGATGGAACGAATTACCTTGAATGGAAGACGTTTGCCCTTATGTATATTAGGGGACGTGGTTATAGCCAGTATCCTACTAGGGATGCCATAGAACCTGCTACCACTGATAAGTTTCACAGTAAATGGGTTATGGAAAACCTCATAGTGATGTCATGGCTTCTGTACTCTATGCAATCTAGATCAACAAAGGGTTCATGTTCTTACCTACGACGAAGGTTGTTTGGGAGTCTATCTCAAACCTACTTACAGGTGGGAAACTTTGCCAAGGTTTATGAGTTGGATCAAGAGATTGCTTGTCTTCGGCACAGGGAGTTGAAGTTGGGGTACCTATTATGCTTCCCTACGAAGCAAATGGGAAGGGATGGACCACTGTCAGAATTATACACCGGTTTGTGTTGCTGATGTGAAGTTCACGAGGACATCAGGTCCTTACCTAGAGTATACCAACGGAGGAGGAAAACTGGGGCCATACCCATGTCTTTGGAAAGATGCATGTGGGCTGTGTAGGGAGCTTGTGGAGAGTTTTTATTAGTTTCCTAGGTTTATTTTGATGTTTTTAGAGTTTTAGGTCTCTTTGCAATAGCCCACAGTTAGGTGACTCATTGTAATTTTGGTTAGTTACTTTAAGTTGCTGTATTTTTATAGCCAATAGATTAGATGAATGGTTGAGATTAGATTATGGTGTTTTGAGTTATTATATAAACTCTTTTAGTTGTAATCTTTCATTGATGATGAATTATATTAACTTTTGTTCTTGAAAAATCTCTTATGGATTGTTGTCTTCTTCCTTGGTGCGAATCCAAGCTACTCGGTGCGAATCCGAAAGGTATTATCTCTCTTTTCTCTCTTATTTTCTTCACTTTCTCCATCTTTATTTTCTTTTTGGATCAAGTTTAACTTAGAAAACCAAATCGTATCTCTTCCATCTCTAAACCCCAACCATTGAACATAACCGTGAATAGTAACCTTCTTACACCGGTTCTCCCAACGAAACTCTAAACCTTCCCAAAACCCTTACCACAACCCCCAAACACTCCCAGATCCTTGCAGTAACCATATAAACCCCTAACCTCTTCTCAAACCCTAATTTTCTGTAATTCTCATTTTTCTCTTGAAGCCCGGCTAAAATCTGATACTTGTCAGAAAGCCCCAAAACTTGTTAGAAACCTTCCTAAACTTCAAATAACTTATAATCTCTTGAAAAATGAAATTAAAGTGAACCTATAAGTGTTGGTTGAACCTTAGCTAGTGGAAATCCTTACTTCCATTGGGCCACTCAATCAATAATTGAGGGTTTTTCACTGCTTGGTTGTGAGATCTAGCCTTTGAAACAACTAAGTTAATTATTTGCTACCATATCTACATATTTGTGGTAATTGTTATAGTAGTTTTATATTTTCTTATTACTTGTGTGGTAATTTATTTCTAATCTTTACACCTCATATAGGCTAGTTCTCATCATTCTGCATTAGAAGTCCTTCAAGGCTATGGTTGAACAGTCCTGGATATTCCAGTTTCTTTCCGATCTTCATCTGAGCTTCGAGGAAGAACCTATTCAGATTCTTGGGAGAACTCCTCCACCCACTTCTCTTGCACAAGTCTATGCTTATATCCAGGGAGAGGAAAGTTGCCGCTCTGCTATGCAGTTACATAGTGGGGCGACTCTCAGGATTGTTTTCCCTACTGTTTTAGATTTCTTGACGGATCTAATTCGTGTAGAAGGTTGGGCATTCTATAGCTGTATTCATTGAAGTTCACTTCTTCTTCCTACCTTGCATAAGTTGGGTCAGCAGAATAAAGTGGTCGATGCGTTGAGTAGAAGAACAACTTTATTAGTCACAATGGTCAATGAAGTTGAAGGCTTTGAATAATTGAAGGAGTTGTTCGTTGAAGGTGAAGATTTTAAGGGCAATTGGGATAAATATCCATGGGATTGCTAGGTGAAAATTTGCATGAGCAGGATGGTTTCCTCTTTTATAGAAATCGATTGTGCCTCCTGAGGTGTTTCTTAAGGGAACGAGTTCTCGAAGAATTACATGGAGGAGCTTTGGGAGGACACTTAGGACGCGACAAACCATTGCTCTCATGGAAGAGAGGTACTATTGGCCTCAGATGAAGAAGGATGGGAAAGTTCGTGCAGAGATGTCCTATTTGTCAAGTTGCTAAGGGCCAGTCTCAAAACATTGGTCTCTACACACCATTGCCCATGCCAGAAACTCCATGGGAGGACCTGTTTATGGATTTCGTGTTGGGTCTTCCATAGACTCAATTGGGTATGGATTCTGTATTCATGGTGGTTGATAGGTTCTCGAAGATGGCTCACTTCATTTCATTTAAAATACAACGGATGCAACCAATGTAGCTGATATTTTTCTTTTGGGAAGTCGTCAAGTTACATGGTGTGTCCAAGATGATCACTTCAGATTGTGACACCAAGTTTCTTAGTCACTTCTGGAGGACGTTGTGGAGGAGATTTGACACGTCCTTGTAGTACAATAGTACATGTCATTTGCAAACAGAGGGACAAACATAGGTCGTGAACATGACATTGGGGAGTATCGTTTTATGTATCTTTGGAGATAAACCCAAGCAGTGGGACTTTTCTTTTGCGTAAGACGAGTTTGCTTTCAACAACATGGTAAACATGTCTACAAGAAAGTCTCCTTTTATAATTGTGTATGGTCGGTGCCTACGCATACATTAGACCTAGTGGATTTACCTAAGCTTCCAGGTGTGTCTATTGCAGCAGAGAACATGGCCGATAGAATCCAAGCCGTGCACGCAGATGTGATGAAGAAGCTTGAAGAGTCTAATGCGAAGTACAAGGTAGATGCCGACAAGCACAAGAGGCTGAAGGTGTTTTAGGAGGGATACTTGGTGATGGTTTATCTCAGGAAAGAGTACTTCCCCGCGGGAACATACAACAAATTGAAGAATAAGAACTATGGGCCTTATCGAATACTGAAGAAAATCAATGACAACGCTTACATGGTTGATCTTCCGGAGGACATGTCCATTTCTTTGACTTTGAATGTTGCTGATGTGTTCAAGTATTATGCACTTGAAAAACCAAGTACAGAGATAAACTCGAGGGCGAGTTCTTCTCAAGTGGAGGGGATTGATTTAGGGGTTGCTGGGCAATTTCTGGAAAGTCAAGATCGGAGGAAATCAAGTCATAAGTGTCGACTTCAAATGGCCATAACTTGGTCGCAGGAACTCGGATTTCCTAAGGTAGCATATGCTCGTGGGGTGTTTCGAGGAGATCTACGTGTTGAACGATTAATCTAAAGATTCATTGCTTCATTTTGGAGGCCAAAAGAGGTCGTTTCGGGGTTCAAATTACTATTTTTGTTATTTTATGTTTAGCTTATTTTTAGCTATTTTTGGGTCAAGTTATTTTTGGAAAGTCTTAATTTAACAACTTAAGGTTATTTTAAGAGTTGTTAGATTTAAGATTTTTAATAATTTTAGTAAGTTCTCTAATTTCAGTAAAGTTAAAAATTCGATTTTTTATTTAAGATTGGTTGTTACGAATTTGTGATATATTGAAATTTTGAGTATTCTCTTTGGGTTTACTTGCATTTTCTCCTTGTGGATTCATGGTTGTGTTTTTCAATAGAAGACAGAGATCTTGTTCCTTGTTCGTATGAGCTTCTGCTACATTAGTGCTACTTGCTACTTGGTGGTTTCCTGGATCACTAAGCCCGATGCTATTCCCAAACTTAAAACATTGGTGGTGGAAAGTTATGGATATACTTAAAGAGTTTGAGTATTCTATCCACCACATATATCAAGAGTTGAATGCTGCTGCGGATTATATGGCCTTCATGGGTCAACGTGCTAGATCTTACAAGGAGTTTAGAAATAATGGCCCAACTAGACTTGCTGGCTTGATTCGGTTGGATAAAGTGGGTACAACATACATTAGAACCTAAGCTTGTTTTTTCTTGGGTTGCTCGTTTGAGTTAGTATCCTTTCTTGTTTTGTTAGCCTCTTGAGGGGTAAGATTCTCTTTCTTTCATTAATAAAGCTTCCCTCCTTCTGTGGAAGTCCCCTCCCCCCCCAAAAAAAAAGTTGTTAAGTGTGATGCAACAAGGCATCCTTGATAGATTTACCTATGTGAGTCTGGAAGTGAGGTCGCTTTCTATGAGCATTTAGGCTGATTTTCTAGAGCACTCATGAATACTGAGATTTATCTCATGGCCTAAAAGGGCAACCTCATTAGAACTTGATAGTGGACTGGAAAAGTTGTGCGTGTAGTCTGTTGTCTCAGTTTGCACTATAAAGTTGGATAGTTCAAGACATAAAATACATTGAACAACTAGTAAACCCGATAGATTTATACTAAGTTAAGGTTCAAGTCCAAAACACACATTTACCCATGCATAACAATTTTAATTTTACCCTCAGTTTTATCTAAAATTTTCATTTAGTTTTGAGGCTAAGGGGTTTTGAATCCAAGTCCTTTAATTGATTGTAAGAGGTATTTTTTAATCCCACATTTTTTGAAATTTTGAATGAAAATTTTAGAGGGAAACCTAGTGAGTTTTGATAAGTATACTCCTTGTGTTGTCAATTCCAGAACCTTGGGTATTTATATATTCTCTGTTGGTCAATTACCATGGACTTGGAAGAGCATGTCTCGATGATTCCGAGACGGGTGATGAGGCAATCCTTGATGCGCAGCGGGGACTGAAGATTCATGGACTTGGGAAAACCATCTGAAGCCCACTTGGGCATAATTGGAACCCCCTAGCCTATCATGAGATACCCCCATAGGCAGAACCCTTAAACATGTAAAAACATCAGAGGGGTGGGCCGGGCTCCAAGACGGTGCGACCGATGGGAAATGGACCCCGGTCGATCGGTCTCAAGGGAGGGGTGCTCGCTCAGACCGGTCGACCAGTTTTGGGTTTCCTCAAATCATGAGCATGCATTCCCCTTCTCATTCGACTATAAATACCCCTCACCTCTACCCTTCACACTTACCAATTCACCCAGCCTTCTCTCGAGTTCTTCATCTCCAAGAGAATTGTTCTTGCTCCCTTGCCTTTGTGCTTGCTCTGGTGGTTTGGCTTGCTAGCCTTGTGGGAGGTTGGCTTTGTTGTTCTGCGCTCTTCAGGTGTAAAGTGATTCGGTGATTGGTCTAGGCTGCGGTTTTGCATATCACCTCCGATCTGAGCTTCAGCAACATCGAAGCTACGTTCCTCATCAATTTCGATTGAGAGGTAACTTTGTTTGTTGGGACCTTTCTCTTTAGAAACGCTTCCCATAGTGATTCTATCCATCTATACTATTATCTTGCTTGAGTCAAGAGCGATCTTGACTGAGTTGGAGTTTGGTCGAGACCTTACTCAGTTACATATCGATTGCAATCGAGACCGGGTCTTTACCCTATTCAATATTGTAAGCATTCTTAAATATTGAATTAAAAAGGTGCTAAGCTCAGTGGAGCTATTTGGAAAGTGGACGTAGGTGTTGATTCACCAAACCACTATAAATACTTGTGTTGTGGATTGTTGCCTATTTACTTTTACTGCTTTGGTTAAGCATATTAGTAACCAACTTAAGCTAAAATTTAATAGACCTATTCCCCCCTCCTTCTAGGTCCTCTTGTATCAATATCAAGGGAACTTCAAGTTATCTCTCAGTCCTTACACTCTTTACGTATCTTTTTTAGTCCCACATTTTTTGGGAAACTAAATTTTTTGAGCTCTTATATGAGAGGGTTGGACCTAAAGGGAGGGACTCTTGGGCCTCCTAATTTTATGCCCCATGGGCTCAACTCTACACCTCATTAGTCACACATGCACATAGGGCCGGGTCTGGTTGCAAGCCGTGGGTCGGCCCAACCTATCTTTTTCGTCTAAAAACCTTTCAATTTTCTCTCTTTTATTAATTTAGAAATGTTTCTTAATTGTTTTCTTACTATATGTTCTCGTTTCTAATTCCTTCAACGCTTCCTATTAAGTATTTTGTTATCATTTAGTCCTTAATACAATTTATTAGGGCTAAATGACTCTCTCTTCTATCTATATAAAGGGGCTTGAGGAGTGTTTGTACTAAGTACGTACAACAGAAACTCATCTTATCTTTGACACGACCTCTTCTGCTTTACTGTGCAGTCTGTGCAGTCTGTGCTTCATTTTGCTTTAATCCCTCTGTAATTTTGTAAGTACTGGAGGGTTTGGAGTGCTGCTTATCTCCAGTTGGCAGTTGAATCCTGGGGGCAGACATCCGAACTACTGTCAACACTACCGAGGAAATGCAACAGCAAAATCTGCCTTAGGATTACGCATTGAATGCGTGCCTTAGTGGTTTTCTAATCCGACAAGTCGATGTTTTCTTCTGTTTACCGATTTATTAATGTTTACTTTGTGATCGTTTGCACTGGTGGAAAATTACTGTTTTGCACATCGGGTTTTAAATTATATTTCTTAATTAAGATATATTGCTTGTTTGTCCCAATTTACTTTTCTGATTTCTCTGTTAAACTGTTAAATTATTAACTGTTACTGTAACAAGACCTCTGCTACTAACAATAGATTCAGACACTCACAATGTGCATCACACATACATAACATGCATGTGTGTCCGTTTTTCAGTATTCTTGCTCAATGCATCATTGTATTAAACCTGAGAAAAAGCAATTCTTTGGACTTGCAGATGTGCGGGAGGGCTGGTCGTCCACCATTCGATGATACTGGCATGGTTATAATCATGACAAGAAAAGAAACAGTAATTTCTTTTCAATTCAGATAATCTTTTCAAAATTTGGTTAATTGTCACTACAATGATCTGTATTTGTGTCTGTTATGTCTTTGCTTTGGTAGAGGAACCATCTACGAGCGTTTTATTTATGATTTCAGGTCCACTTGTATGAGAATCTCTTGAATGGATGTGAATTGGTGGAATCCCAGTACATTCTTAACCTTTATTCTAGGATCCGCTTGGTGCTATGGGGCTCTTGTGTCTCTGCTATAACGTACTAAGCATATCTTCTAATTTGTAAATATTATTGTTTTCACACCAGATTGCTTTCATGTGTGACGGAGCATCTAGCTGCAGAAATAGTTCAGCTAACCATCTGTGATATAACTCGGGCAATTGAGTGGATTAAGTGTTCCTACTTATATGTGCGAATGAAGAAGGCATGTGTACACGGGCATCCTTTGAAAAAATTATGTGGATATTACAAATTATATTTCTTATAATCTGAATGTATAATCAGAACCCTGAGAATTATGCAGTCAAGAAAAGCATCCCTGGCGAATTTCTAGAGAAGCACATGCAAGGTACTCTTTGGTACTCACTGTTAAGGTTGTTTGGTTCTTGATCTATCCTTCTTCCATTTAATTAATTTTACTTTGAGTCAGAAATTTGCGTTCAGAAAGTTAATGAGTTATCAAGATATGGAATGATCTGGACGGATGAATATGGTTTCCTTTTGAAGCCACTAGGTATGTTCTCTTTTTTTTGTACCTTGTGTGCAAAATTTATAATGAGCAATATTCATGCTAGTTTGAACTAATAATTACATACATATTACAAATGGCATGCATGCAACATTTCATTAGTTTTTTCCTGAACTTTCTACTTTTCTGTATCTTCAGAGCCTGGGAGGCTGATGACAAAATATTATTTGAAATTCGACACTATGAAACACATTATGCAAACCCCTGAAAGCTGCAGTTTGGAAGATGCACTTCATATTATCTGCCGCTCTGAGGAGATCGCCTGTATGTATATCTTTGTACACTGAGTGAGCCCTGCTGGTACTTACTAATTCAGGTAAAATAGTTATGGATTTTTATATGCTGGAAAATGAAGGGATACAGCTCAGGCGCAATGAGAAGAAGCTCCTAAACGACATAAACTCTGATAAAGAAGGAAGGCTTCGCTTCCACATCCTCAGTGAAAATGGGAAACGGAAAAAGCGGATCCAAACGAGAGAAGAGAAGATATTTGTGTTGGCAAATGACTGCTTGACTGGTGATCCTTTAAGTCATGATTTATCCCTCAATCAGGTCTCATATGCTACTGTGCATGATATTGTGGTCTCATATATTTTAAATTTTATTGAGCAAAGAATGAACTTATGAGTGTCTCACAGGACATGAACTCGATCTGCTCAAACGGGTGTAGAATTGCTAAGTGCATGAAAGAATATTTTATTTACAGAAAGAATTACAAGGGGGCTTTGAACTCCACTCTTCTTGCCAAATGCTTACACCAGAGACTCTGGGATGATAGTCCTTACTTGTTGAAACAACTATCTGGCATTGGAATGGTGACTGCAAAGGTTTTCTTTTCCACTTCATCTTTCCACACATAATTCGGATTTCTTGAGTTATACAATGTCTTAAACCTTGAACTAAATGCTTATTTTCTCGATTTCTTAGGCACTAAATTTGGCGCGAATTAATTCATTTGAGACTTTGGCAGAAGCAGACGCAAGAAGGATAGAAATAGTTACTGGTCGGAAATACCCGTTTGGGAACCATATCAAGGAGTCACTATTATCACTTCCCCCGAAAGTTGAGATGAAGATTGAGGAGGTTGAATGCCAAAGGCAAGGAAAGTCAAAATTAGCAATAACATTGACTCGGATATCTCAGTCAGTCTCATCAACTAAGCGGCATTATGCTGATATGGTATTTAAGAATATCTCATCTCATTGCTTCCTAAACCTAAGTTGTGACCTGTAGACTCTAGATTACCCTCCTCCATCTTCTGCATCACAAAATATTTCCTTTTACAACATATACAAAATGAATATGCACTTCTACAGGTCGTTGGTTCAGAAGAAGATAATCTGATCCACTTCCATGAAAAAATAAGGTCATCGACTTATTTATTTTTATACGTGTAATAATGGATTTACTACCGTAATATTACTAGTATAATATTATGTCTCTACCACACATATATGTTCATTGATCAGGACTGTCCAATTGATGGGTCTGGCCTAGGAGATCTTATAGCTAAAAGACCAACCTGATTGGGTGATCCTAATGAATCGATCTATTGCATTGTTTAAAGAATCAGTGAAACATTCCATTTATTGGATGGTTTGTATCATCTGACTGGGTTGATTTTGGCCATGAGATCTCCTAGGTGGGGCCATTGATTGGGTTGTCTGGCTCCACCTATCAGTTGTGTGTATGGTAAAGATCCCTTATTATTATGCTTGTAGTACTACAGGATATCTCATTATTCCCCCTTGTTTATTGTAGAGTTATTAACTTTATTTGGTTTGGCTGTAACAGAGTTGATGAATTTTCCAGGTATGAAAACCAGAATCTCTGCAATTCTTTTTCATTCATATTTAAAGCATGAAATGCAATTACTAAGAAGATGCAGAATGTGTTCGTGCAGTGTATCACAACTAATTTATGAGATTACTCTGACACATCTTTACTGTTTTAATCTTTAATGTTACATATAAAAAGATATTCTTTTTTAATATATTTTTCAAAACTTCCAAGTTCCTGTACCCAAAAAAAAAATGTACTCGATTACCTTCGCTTGATGTGCTTATTTTTCTTTAGTTCGACAATAATTCCAACCCCACTATATAAAATATATATATAAATATTATAGTTGTGTCCTTGTGGACAATGTAACCAGGGTTGAACATGGTTATACTTCCAGAACCCAATGGTTACATTTTCTAGAAACTGAAGAAAGACAGCTACAGGAAGGAAACTGTTTCTTTCCTTGTTATATACTTTTTCATGACGGATAACAAGGTAGGGTTGTTACTCTTCATTGCAGCCCCTATAGTGCGACAATTCTCATGTCAAACCCTCAGCAAGGAAAGCATACTGTGAAAGCTGATCTGATTTTTGAAGAATACAGTAAAACTCATACTGTCATTAAATTACTAATATACGGGATTGAGCCGTTGAGTGACAGATTTCACTAAATTCATTCTGTGGTTATGTTCATGCAGTTGGTCTCGATCTCCATGAAATTTTTTTAATGGTGAGGGGGATTGATTCAAATATGATTCGCAAACATGGAAGTCAGAGAACCTCCTCTACTTATGACCTGCCCAAGGAAATCTATGTGGTCGAAGATGATGATGAGAACATGACTTCTGAAGCTCTAACTGAAGAACTTCATGTTTCGAGTAAACCTAAGAAGGAAACTTCTTCTATGTGAGCCCGTTATCCTTCTTGCTATTCTATTGGCCGTAAGATGTAATTGGTTCCAAAAATCTGTAATTCATTCTCAATCTTTCTTTTCTGTATCTTAATATTTAAACAAATCATCCATATTCCTACTGCAGACCCAGTTTCAACCTCCTAGATGAAGACATGGACGAAGGTACATACCCGGTACAATTCCTATGCACTATTATCTGCCGCTTCAATGTGTTTCTGCTAACCTTTTATTTATTCATTTATTCACGAAAGATGTTCCCACTATCGAAACTGGAGAAAAGGGATGTGAAACCATAACCGAACAAACGATATTTGACCACATCCGTAGAAAAGCTAAGAACTTTCCGGTGTTTGACACATCAAATACCATGGATTCTTCAACATCTGAGGCCTTGATCTCGACAAGAAAACGCCCACGTGGGAACCAGCTCGAACATCGCAGTGCTAGTGAATTGTTAGAAGAAACAGATCCAAGTATAATCCAGAGAGAGACTGTGATTATCCTAGACCCAGAACCTGGAGAGGCAGAAAAAAACAGTTCTGGTACTGATGAAGATGCAGCTCTGAAACTCCATATCATTTCCAGAAGCTCGAGCAGCTTTAATCTCCTAGAGGATGAAATGAACAAAGGTACTGATCTGATATAGTTCCTATTTGTCATTCATCCGCCTTTTCAATGAAGCTTTAACCTTTATTTTGTTTACACAAGGTGTTTGTACTCCTAAAACAGAGGAAAACAGATCCAAAAGAGTAACTGAAGAAACAGTATTTGATCACATACGTAAAAAAGCTATGAACTTTCGAGCGTTCCCCACATCAAAGACCATGGAATTTGAACCCCTGATCCTGACAAAAAAACGCTTCTGCAAGGCCCAGTTTAAACTTCACAGCGCTTATGAAGTAGAAGAAACAGATTCAAACAAAGCCCCAAGAGAGACTCTGATCATTTCAGATTCAGAACCCGGACAGATGGAAGAACATGTTTATGGCACCGATGAAGGTGCAAATTTGAAACACCGTGTATTCTTCGGCAATTCAAGCAGCAGAAATGGAAGACCTTATCTTTCTTCAGTAGCTTCAGGCACTGCTACTGATTCAACAGAAATTAAGATGCCGTCTTCCAATATTTTCTCGGTGAAGGAAGACGACTGGCTGGCTCACAGGGGAAGAGCTGCTTCGTCAATAAAAAGCACCGGAGAATGTAGCGGAAAACAGCAGCCTTGTTCAAATGGATCAAATAGGCCCTTGTGCTCATTGGATACAGTAGGTGAAAACAAGGAATTAGTGTCCTTCCTTGGGTTTAAGAGTGTCTTCTCATTTCTTTGATTGCTTTTTGAAGCAGAGAGGGTAGAGGATATATTTTTGTTTCTAACAGCACAAAGAGATCTTTTTCTGTTGGGTCTGTGATGCAGGACAATGCCCACAACTTGAAATATATTTCACTTTGTTTGAAAACTCATCACCCCGCATCCATGAATGCCATGATTGAGCAACAATCCTAACTGTTAGTAAGGTATGGATTTCTCTGCTGCCAGTTAATTGTAATTTGTATCTTGGTTTAATGTGCAAAGTTTTAGCTCTGGATTAGACCACTAAGATCCTCCTTTACTCTTGGAACTCCAGATTGATGTGCATGTCCACCAGTCGTATGGCACATGTACCATCTATAGGGAGAGTTTTTTTTGATCTGTCACTTTTTGATCCAGGTGTCCTGGGGTTAAGTGCTACCTGTCCTGGGGTTAAGTGGGCCCTCAACTGTAGTTATCCTTAGCAGTGAGGGCCACTTAACGCCAAGACAGGTGGCACTTAACTATAAGTGCAGGACGCCTCGATCAAAATGTGCCAGGATAAAAATTTTTTTGTAAGAAGTTTCTATTGCTGGATTCTTAACTTTTTTTTGTGTTTACGGAGGGAAAATTTTCAGATGCGGCGAACTTTCTTGGGCGGAGTATTTTTTTTGGGCCCTTTAACCGCATGGATGTTTAGCACACCCGTTGGAGGATTTGCATACAAAATATCAGCCTGAATGGTTGTCCCTAGCCATAGATTTTAACACTTTTTTTTTAAGGATTGATTCTAGCTGTTGTTGGATTCAAGCATTATTTTTTGGGTACAAAATCCAATGGTTAAAAATCATCAATCAAGCTGATTTTTGTATGTATATCCAACGGGGAGTGGGCCACACATCCATGCGGTTAGAGGGCCCAAACAAATGAGCTATGTAGGGCACGAGAGTCCTCTCCATCAACTGCATCCAAAGTCATTTGCATCTAAAAATTTTCAATTTGAAAGAAAGGGCTTGGACGAAATATGAATTTGATTTTAACTTGGGAACCTCTACGGTCACCCACAAACATTTTTTTTGACAAACCCTCCCCCCCTTAATCCAGTTTGGGCACCCACCCCACCTCTTCTCCTTCGTCTTCCCTCTCTCTCACTCTCTCTCCCTCTCTCCCTTAGCTGGCATCATCAAAGATCTGCACTGTGAAAGTACGGTGAAGATGTGTTGGTGAGTGTCGTGTGAAGGGTGTGCCCCAATCCCAGTTTTGGCTTTAAAGTAATTAGGGGAACGCGATGCACGTGCACCTTACACGTGGCACCTTTGTAGAGATCTTTCACCGTATCGATATATAGCCCATCCCTAGATGGCCCTACATGCAAAAAATCAGCCTATTAATGAGTTTTAGGGATTTGATTGGAGTCATTTTCACAGTTGGAATTTTAACGGTAGATTTTGAGCATTATATGGATATTCAGATCCAAAGGTATGAAATCAGTAAACATGTTTATATAAGTTCACCTAGGGATGGGACAAACATCCATGAGGTCAATGGTACCTAAGAGTGTGCCACATGGCTTATACTATTGTCCCTCATCATCATTGATGAGGGATGTGTGCATGCTGGGACATCCTGAACTGCGTAGGACATACGGAGGATTTTACTTTTGAAAGTAGAGACTTTTAATTATGTCACATGTGTGTCACTACCGGTTATTGCTTTATAATAGTATAGATAGATTGATAGATAGGTAAGCAACCGAAGTGGGTTAATAGGATGTTTCCCAGCTAACCAAATATTAAAACATTTATTGGTGAGAATTGAGACTGCCTATGTGTAGGTCCACAGTGGATCAGGTCGACCCGAAGATCCAACACGATAACAGTGGAGGTCTTGATATTGGGTCCAATGTATTGGGTCTAGGGCTGGAAATTGTGATCCGACAATTATTTGATTGGATCCCATTCACACTGGATCCGATCCAACAATGACCCTAGCTGATGTACATATTTATTATAATTAACCAAATATATTATGGTTAATAAAACATTCTCCTATTTGTTAGTTGACCTGACAGTTATAGGTTTTGTTTTCTCTACATCAAATTTAACAAGTTTATATTTGGTTATCACCCTGATCTGATCTAGCTAATGGGATTGGGTCTGGATCCCATCCCATTGAAACTGAATTTTGATTTGATCCACAATGAATGATCGGATGCTCCAAGGGCCATTATAATGCATTGTGTAGAATCTACCTCGACGGCTGATTTGTAGCCTAAAAGATAATAAACGATAGGATGATCTCCACTAGAGCACAAGATGATAAACTCATCAGAGATGAAGAGCCTTTCAGTAAGACGTTATTATTGATGCTAATAAGACCACTTTGCCCTTACAATAAAACGGCACCTCGTCGTCCTTGCATAGATAACAGGGGCAAAAGATGACATAGCGCTTCAAAGCCCTGTACCAAACACGTGCCAACCATGCATTTAGTTCGTTCTCACTCGCCCGATTAATTCCTTATAAGTCTACACAAACAAGTTGTTTGTATGAGCTTCTTACCTCCCAGATATCAGACAAAATGATCAGAAGATCCAGACCGTTAGGACAATGAACTCGTCTTTCAACGGGCCACAACACAGGATCAATTTGTATTCTACAAATTTTAAATTTGCATAAGAGGGTACCGGAATTGTTGAGAAGCCAAGTCTCTCCACTACACACTCTTCTGGCCCACTGGTTTAATCCCTTGGTAGATCTACACCCTAAAAATCAGCTTCATAGGTGCTCCATAGCCATTTGATTTGAGCATTTTTTTTCTTTCATAATGGGCTTGGACTCGATGCTTTTCATCCATGGGCTATTTTCTTTTTGTTCATGAAGCCCATGGTGAATTAAATCATTCCTAGAAATCACAGAGGTCGGTAAATCGTCAGAGTGCACCACGTGGCAACAATTGGCGTTACAAACACAAAAGGTGGTTTTAAGTTTTTCTCTGGCTTATTCTCGGTTCTTCGAAAGTAGTCTCGCCCAGTCTCAGTGGTTCGAACCCAACTGAGCTCCTCCTGCAAAGTCCTCTCTGATCTAAAAGGTACTTGTTTGATAGAAAATTTCATGAATCTTTTGTTTTTGTTGGTAGTCGAAATTAGGGTTTGTAGATTTAGTTTCTGATATTCCGCTTTTCACTTTTCAGTGTGGTTATCACTCAATCATCTATAATACCCAGTTTGATCTATTTGACCATACTATTGTTAATCTGGGAACCGGTTAGCACGTCGTCCTTGTGTTTAAACCGTTGAATGCTCTTCCAGATTCGGGTGGTGAGAATCTCCATGACCATCAGTAGTCTGGCGACTCTGGCCCTGGGACGACGATGCAGACTACACTCCTATTTTTTTTTTTAAATATGAGCTTGAGAAAATACAGACTTGAGGTCAATTTTCCGGAAAAAAATATCGATGCAGAGGACTTTCGTGGCCCTACGTAATGCATTTTCTTGGGCCCACCAACCGCATGGATGTTTACCTCACCCCTTGCAAGCCGTTGGATTCAAGCATGCTTTTTTTGGTAAAAAAACTAACATGTAGACATTATCAATCAAGCTGATCTTTGGTGTGTATACACTAAGGAGTGGGATAAACATCCACGCGCTTAGTGGGCCCAAAAATGCACTAAGTGGGGCCACGAGAGTCCTCTGCATCTAAAGTTTTTCCCAATTTTCCTGTGGGAGCATAAAAATGTGGCATGCAGTACACTTTTTGGGGGCCACTGCCCAAGAGTGATTTCTTTCCCCTTATGGACCTACACACGGAAAATCAGCCTGATTGGTCAGCGCCAAAAATTACTCCAATCCAACGGTTGAAAATCACCCCATGAATGCTACAGGAAAAATATAGGTAGTTTTGAAGCCGTTGATTTAGGTTGCATGTATATAAACAGTAATAGAAAGATGATGAAGAAACCTTATAGGTGCACTCAACATCAACATGCATTTCTTCTGTGGACAGTAGGGAAGAAGGAATTAAAGAAGAATGGGTGCTGGCAATAAGATCGCAGGTCACGCAGCTTACAGAGGCCCGAGTTTGGTGAAGGAGATCATTTATGGACTGACACTTGGCCTCGCAGCGGGAGGCTTGTGGAAGATGCACCACTGGAACATCCAGAGGAAAACCAAGGAGTTCTATGATCTGCTCGAGAAGGGCGAAATCAGCGTCGTCGTGGAAGACGAGTAGTAGGCCCTACTCCTTCTCTCTGTTAGTCTTTGACGTACATATCAAGCTGTTTCATTACCTCGGAAGTAATCCTAATGTAGAAATATAAGGACGGCTGGGTCTTCTCACGACCTCAGTAGTTGCTATCAAGTTTATAACGTTATAACGGACATGTAACATTTCCGTTATGTCTGGCTTAATTAGTAAAAAATCAAAATATTATTATTATTATGTTATTGGATTTATTTTCTTCGAAATAACTAACGGGGGGGGGGGGGGGGGGGGGGGGCGCATTATTTTCAAATAACGTTAAATATCCGTTCAATAAATAATGATTATTGTTATTAGAATTCTTTGAGGAAATCTAAGATGATCCGGCACCGGCAGCCGAGCAATATCAAGCTAGAAAAAGTTTGCTCCTTCAATGTGAGGAGCAAAAGTTTGATCCACATGCCCAAAAGTATCACGTGACACACTCTTACGGGCTCACTGATGATACGTGAATGTTAAAATCAGCCTGGTTGGTGATTTCTAGCCATTGGATTTTTATCATGGGCTTGATGTACAGGCCCATGAGTGGAAAAGGTTCCAAGCCCATGATGGAAAATCCCAAATCTATGTCTAGGAATCATTTTAGTGTGTACATATTCCACCAAGGGGTGGGAGGACGAACATTCATGTGGCCAGTGAGCCCGAAAAAGTGCACCAGATGGCATTTGTGGTGAGTGGATGATCTAACTTTGCTGCTCCACTCAAGTAGCAAACTTTTGTTTATGGTTTACGAAAACATGATACTACCGTTATATTATTTACTAAAAAATGTGTTATACAAGGAAAAGTGGACGTAACATTATTTAAATATAATATGTTATTTTGAATAATAAATTGGGTCGTGATTTAACAAGGTATACCTGAGATCTTTTCAATTGAGGAAGCGGCATTTTTGGTAGTCAGTCACCGCTGCCATCTGGGCCCACTGACCGCATGGATGTTTAGCCCACCCCTTAATAGACAGTCGTAACAAAAATCAGCTTGTTTGATGATTTTTAGCGGTTGGTTTTAGTACAAAAATAATGGTTGCATTCTTCGACAGCTATAAGAACACCTTAAAAAGTGCTAAAAAAGTGTTAGAATCTAATGGTTATAGAATACCAGTCAGGGTGATTTTTGGTTTGTATATCCACCAAGGGGTGGGATAAACATCCATGCGGTCAGTGGGTCCAGATGACAGCGGTGAGTAACCAAAATGGTGCTTCCGCATTTGAAACAGTTTCAGGCATACCTTGTTACATCTTTTTCCTAAACTATAACGTCACAAGGGTCCACTTTAAACGTTGCTTTGTCCTCAAGTCATCTCCATTTGTGCCATGTGTTTAGTACACAGAGGTACGGAAGGAATTCAAACGTGCGGAAGTCGTTGATTCTATCGTTCAAGCATTCCCATCAGTAGGGACATTGGGACATTATAAATCGAAGACATGACTCCTTTTCTCTTAAGGGAGCTCATAGTCAATAATGCTCAAATTCCACACTTGAAAAAATCAACCCATGAAAACGACTCCAATCCAACGCTTAGAAATCACTCATCACGCTAATTTTTGATGTGTATATCCATCTGGGTTGGGCCAAACATCCATACAGTCTGAAATTATTGTGGTCATCTGGTTAAATATGACACGTGGCTCATATTGTGGTCTGGTTAGCCACGTGAATGAATAGGTTGTCTTGGCTTAGACTTTTCCTTGAATTTATGGCCTGGCTGGCACAAAGTATAAATAGTTTATTTGTCTAATGAGCCTAATTATTTTGGATGGTTAAGATCATATAATCAGGAGGTCGTACCTATTAGAGAATACATTGTAATAAAGTATGTGAGATGCACCATATCATTATTAGTGCATCCCGATCATCACAAATTTTCTTAGTTGACACCAATTGTCAAGATTCAAAGGATAATATCTTAGATTAAATTGGTTTTCATTTTTAAATCTTGTTTATCTCTATTTAAACATTTGTTTAATTAATGTAATGCATTCAAGTTTTATCAATAAACTCATTTTTTATCACTGCGTGTGTGATCCGTGAATATGGTACGGAGGTTTTGATGGAGGTCAAAAGAGAGGATGTTCGAGGTCTTTTGTTTTTTGTATACAACTTGTTTTTTGTATACAAGCAAAACAAAAGACCAAAATGTAAGAGAGAGAACCGACTCAAAGAACGGATCTACATTTATTTTTACCAGGCCCTTGTTTGGAGGACGTTGTTGTTGGGCTTTGATTGGGACTTGAGGAATGAAAGGGTCCATTGTAGCAAATGGGAGGAAGTTATGTTGCTTTCACCGAGATAATGGATGTGGACCTAAAATGTTTTCTAATATTTAAATATAGAAGTTCGTCCTTGATCTTCATGCTGGTCATCAACATCAACGTTGTGGTCAAAACCCACAGCAACCTGGCACGGCTGCACCTTGGGCCGTTTTCTAGTAGGCCGGTGGGTCAAACCTCGTGAGGATTGCGATCTTAGTGTCTCACCGTTCGATCTTAATCTCACCCACCACAAAAGAAAAGAAAAGGAAATCGTATTGATTAAATTTGTGTGATAACAATTGTTGCCTTGGGTGTCCATCATGTTCTTCAGGACGGAACATCAAAAATCAACCTGTTTGTTGTCTTATGACGGTTGGATGCATGGACTTTTCATTGAGTTGATTGCCAGCCGTTGGATTTGAGCATTTTTTACGTGATCAAACATTCATGGTAAGTGGGCACAAAAGAGTATACCACGTGGCAGCATTTTCTTGGTATACGACGATTCATTGATGCACCTGCATTTCCACCCTTCCACTATAAAATATGGTGGGTCCCACCTACCATGGCATGCCTCATTGTTGGTGTATGAACGCGATGCGATTAGTTTCTAGATATTTAAATTTGATTAGCCGTAAATGTTGACTATATATATACACATATTTCTTGTGGTACATAATGATGTAGGTTTGGGACTCATGGCACACTACTCAAAGGAAGAAACCTGCCTGTGTGGGTTTGACCCCACGACCTCCCAAAAGAGGTGATACACACCAACCATTTGAGCTGCCATGTTGGGACTCATATTTAAATAACTATTCTAGACTTATTTTGTATATTTTCAATTCTTTGATGAACATAGGCTCTGCTTGGTTCAATGCATATACGGATGCAATGCACCCACTTGTCATTGCTTTGGGATTACACGTGATTGGTTGAGGAGCTGTGCAAGTGGTTGCTAAGCCCTTGCAAACTCTTTAAGAAAATGGATACAAGCATGTGCAGCTCAAAACCCATGGTAAGTGACTGCAATGCAACTCACCAAAATCAGCCTGATTAGTTATTTCTAGGCGTTGTATTGGACTTATTTTCATGGGTTGATCTCAACTGTGGGAATTTGAGCAGTATTTGAGGTACAAAGATCCAAAGGTTTGAAATCAGTAGTCAAGCTGATTTTTGGTTTGTATGTCCACCTAGGAATTGGCCAAACATCCATATGGTTAGAGTCCTCTAAGAGCGTGCCACATGGCTCATATTGTGTCCTGTAAGGGGGGAGCTGGTCCCTAGAGCCCGACCCTTAGAAAATATCTAGAAACTAATCACATTCATACACCGCCTACAATATGAACCACGTGACACATTTTTAGAGGACAACCGAATGGATGTTTGGCCAATCCCTAGTTACCTACAAGACTTTTTTTTGAGGCGGCTGGATTTTTGAAGCAGCACCACATATTGGCTTTGGTTTTAAAAAACTTTTTAAAAAGTAACCATGAGTATATGTGGTGCACAATCACTGCTTTGAACCACCGCTTCAAAAATTTTCTCGTTACCTACAAACCAAAAATCAACCTGATTAGTGATTTCTAAGCGTTGGATTGGAGTCATTTTCATGGGTTGATGATTTAAACCATGAGAATTTGAGCATTATTAACCATTATTTTGGGTATAATTAAAGATCCGAAGGTTTTAAATCATTAATCAGGCTGATTTTTGGATTGTACATCCACCTAGGGATTGGCCAATACAATCAGCATCTTGTAAGAGTGTGCCATGTGGCTCATATTGTGGGCGGTCAGCAGCTTTGCTGAGAAGTTTTACTCATCCCTTGGTTTTTTTTTAAAGGGTCGTGATGTAACAAGGTATACTTGAGATCTTTTCATTTGCGGAAGCGGCATTTTTGGTAGTCACCGCTGCCATCTGGGCCCACTGACCGCATGGATGTTTAGTCCACCCCTTAATAGACCTTCATACAAAAAATAAGATTGTTTAATGATTTTGAGCCATTGGTTTTAGTACTCAAAAAATGGTTGCATTCAACGGCTATAAGAACTCCTTAAAAAGTGCTAAAAAGTGTTAAAATCTAATGATCGTAGATTACCAATCAAGGTGATTTTTGGTTTGTTTATCCACCAAGGGTGGGATAAACATCCATGCGGTCAGTGGGCCCATATGGCAGTTGCGACTACCAAAAATGCCGCTTTCGCAAATGAAACAGTTTCAGGCATTCCTTGTTACATCTTTTTCCTTTTTTAAATCAACAGTATAATTCAACGAATTCACCCCTTGGTTATACACAGCAGAAAAAGATGTAACAAGGTATGCTTCAAACTTTTTCAAATGCGGAAGCACGATTTTTGTTACTCCCCACTGTCATCTGGGCCTACTGACCACATGGATGTTTATCCCACCACTTGATGGATATACACACCAAAAATCACCCTGATTGGTAATCAATAACCATTAGATTTCAGCACTTTTTAAGGCACTCTTATAGCCGTTGAATGCAACCATGTTTTAGTACTAAAACCAACGGCTAAAAATCATCAAACAAGCTGATTTTGGGTTCCAATGTCTTTTAAGGGGTGGGCTAAACATCCATGCGGCCCCGGGGGCCCAGATGGCATTAATATCTACCAAGGGGGTGGGCTAAACATCCATGTGGTCAGTTGGTCCACATCACATGGCAGCGGCGAGTAACAAAAATCGTTGTATTTGACGTCTTTGGCGTCAGGTCTACCTTGTTACATCACGATCCTTACCGACGGAAAGAAAAGGAAAAATACGTGTAGCGCCAAAAATGTTACTTCATGGTGGATATACACCCCAAGAGTCACCATGATTGGTAATCTCTAGCCATAAGATTTTAATATTTCAAGACGTGATTCTAGCCGTTGGATTCAACCAATGGGTACTAATTCCAATGGTTAAAAAGAAGGCTCAGGTTCCAGTTACTGCCTAAAATGGCTCCGGGTACAGGACACTATAAGCCACGTGGCACACTCTTAAAGGACTCTGACTGTATGGATGTTTGGCCAATCCCTAGGTGGACCTACAAAACAAAAATCAGCCTGATTAGTGATTTATAGGCGTTGGATTGACTTATTCTCATGGGTTGATCTCAACTGTGGGAATTTGAGCATAATTTGAGGTACAAAGATCCAAAGTCTAGAAATCACTAATTTGGCCGATTTTGATTTGTAGGTCTACCTACGGATTGGCAAAACATCCATACGGTCAGAGTCCTCTAAGAGTGTACCACGTGGCTGATATTGTGTCCTGTAACCGGAGCCTGTTATTTTAGGACGGTAACTGGAGCCCCTGAAAATAATCAAACATCCTTATTTTTGGTACGAAGTATGAACGTCTACCAAGGGGTGTGCTAAACATCCATGCAGTCAGTGCACCTGTTAGTAACAAAAATGACGCTACCTGACGCCTACCTTGTTACATCACGATCCAAAGAAAAATTTAAAAAGATAATGCTTTGGGTCCCACCAACTACTCACTGTAACGACTCTCTTTCGTACGCAATCTCTATCTCCAACACCCATTGACTTCACACGCGTAGTCTAAAAAAAATAGGAGCTCACGAACTTCCCTGCTCCTTTCGCTGCGATTGTGAATTTGTGTATCTCCTTCTCCTTTTCAAGTCTCTCTCATACGGTCATACCCCAGAATAAAAACCGACAAGAAGTCCGAGATATCTCTGCAACGTAACTGTTTTTTAATGGCTTCTCGGTTTTCCTTGTATCTTCTTCATGCTCCCTTCTCTTTCAATCCCAATACATCAAAACTCTTAAAATTTTCCTCATTCTCTCTTTCTATAGTTGTTGTTCTTCTTTGAGTCTTTCAATCTCTTTTCAGATCCTCTCTTTCTCTGTCTGTCTCTTTTTGCTCTTCTTCAAATTTCTTTCTGACCCATCACCCAAAGAGGCCTTTAAAACATCTTTTCACCTTTGTTCTTCTCTTCAATGTCTTCTCCTTTCTGCCTTGTTTTCTTTCTCTTCTTCTTCTTCTTATTCTGCTTCATAAACCCTTCTCTTTCAGATCCACGAGCTACACCGGCAGCTCTCATTTGCACCAACAGAACTTCTGCACTGCCCGATCGACAGACCTTCATCGCCAACTTCTTATCGGCCATGAGCGCCCTTACCCCTCTAATTTCCTCCCAGAATTTTGCCAGAGTTGTCGAAGGGTCTGGAAATAACACGGTATATGCATTCGGAGAATGCATGAAGGACCTCTCGCGGAACGATTGCGATTTCTGCTTCGCCCAATGTAAGACCCAGATCCTTAGGTGCCTCCCTTTTCAAAGAGCGATTCGGGGTGGGAGAAATTACTTTGATGGGTGTTATCTGAGGTACGACGATTACGAATTCTTCGGTGAAGCTCTGAGTCCGGGAGACACGAGAGTTTGTGGGAATAGAAGTTTCAGTGGAAATCGAACAGCTTTCAAGGCGAATACTGTTGAGCTAGTGAGGAATTTGAGTGTTGAAGCCCCAAAGAATAATGGGTTCTTTGTCGGGTCAGTGGTTCGAGGGAACACAACAGTTTATGGGTTAGCACAGTGCTGGGAATTTGTAAATCGGAGCTCTTGTCGGAGGTGTTTGGAGAATGCGGTCTCGACAATTGGTTCGTGTCTTCCGAATGAGGAAGGGAGGGTGTTAAATGCCGGGTGTTATTTGAGGTATTCCCCAGAGAGATTTTATAACAATTCGGATAGCCAAGCAGCAGGAGGTGGAGGTGAGTAGATTTTTAATTAAATTCTGTGGTGTTTTATTTTTTTGGATGTTAGTTTATTCTGTTATAGAATTTCTTGTGTTCTTAACTGAAATTTTGGAAAGAGTGTTAGTATTTTCTCTTTCATGCAATGGTATTTCTAGGACTTTTGAGAACCTGAAGAACAATTTAGATCTTCAGAATTATCTGATTTATAGAGATTTGGAGATGAAGTAGTGATGAAAGAGATGGGCTTCTCTGTTATAGTACTTCCGGGGTTTTTATGTGTGGAAATTGTGAAGGAGTATTTTCTGTCATGTGATCATTGCGAAGAAGAGATTGTGTTTTTGGTGGGGTTTGGATTTTGGAAGAAGAGATGGGCTACTTATATTTTGCAAATTGTATAAGATTCTTAAGGGCTTGGGGTTAACTCCACAGAAGAGAGATCTCTCTGTCGTGCCGTTTCTTGGGTTTGGAATTGGAAGTTTGATTATATAATTTTTTCCTTTTCTCCTTTATAGAAGTTTTTTGTGTATAATGTTGAAATTGGGATGAGAGGTGGGATTTTCATTGATGATATCATTAGATTCTTCTCTTTTTGGGTGGGGAAACAATTGTGTCAGAAGGAGTTAGAGTTTTCTGAGACCCTATTTTTATGGAATGGTAAATGAAAAGTGAGCTTTCTCTATATGAAAATTTTAGGGTTTTGGGTTTTATTCGTAACTTGAAATTTCTTGAAGACGTTATGTTGAAAGTGTGATAAAGATGTGGGGGTTTTGGGCTTAATTTAAATCTTTCTTATGGTTTTCCTAATACAGGTTAGCATTCGCATTTCGACAGTTGTTAGATTACCTTACTTCATTTGACTACATATTGCACCGTCTACACATTAAGAAAATTACACAAACTGGACTGAGAACGAACACCATCTGATTATGTGATTGGACAGTTGGAGTCATTAGTATAAGTGAAACTTCGCTTTTCTCTTTACGGCAATCCATGTCAATGCATGTTTGACAGTGTGCCCAACACAGCCATATTTTTAAAATTTTTAGCTGATCTGTAGGTATCATTGATCACTAAACTGGAATTTAAACTGCTGAGCATTTGTGTTACTTGAATCTCATCCGGTATAAGCATAGTTGCTGAACTTAAAATTTGTTGGCAAAATGATATGTTACTGGTGACTAGGACGTCGTCACTTAGCCATCATACTGGCAGTGACTTCTACTGCTTTAGCGGCTCTGATGATTATTGCAACTGGTGTTTTCTTTGGGAAGAGGAAACTTGCAAGGAGGAGGAAAGGTAACAATCCATTCAAATTTCACACATTCAAAATTCCGTTCTGTATATTATATAGTTTGAAATCATGTCGCTTATATGGATATCTACTTTCAGAGAGGAAGCAACTTGGTGCTCTGGCGGCAACTATAAATAAGTCTGAACTCAACTTCAAATATGAAACTCTTGAAAGAGCCACAAATTACTTTAACAATTCCAATAAGCTCGGTCAAGGAGGATCTGGTTCAGTGTACAAAGTAAGTTTTGAGTTATCCATTCAATCTCTTTGTAGAGAACTAAATCAGTTTATGGTTTTAACTAAGTGTGCTTCTTTCCATTGAACAGGGGATTTTGCCAGATGGGAAGCCTGTTGCTATAAAGAGGTTGTTCTTTAATACAAGGCAATGGGTAGATCAATTCTTTAATGAAATTAATTTGATCAGCGACGTCCATCACAAAAATCTCGCGAAGCTGTTGGGTTGCAGCATTACGGGACCTGAAAGCCTTCTTGTTTATGAATACGTGCCAAACCATAGCCTCCAGGATCACCTTTTCAGTTAAATTCTCTTCCTTGTAAATTTATTTCGAATAATATTAATTTTCTCCCATCATTCTTTTGACTATTAATCTTGGCTCTGATACAGATAAAAATAACAGTCGGCAGCTAAGCTGGGAGGTGAGATACAACATCATTGTGGGGACAGCAGAGGGCTTGGCCTATCTTCACGAGGAATCAAAGTTGAGGATTATACACAGAGACATTAAATTAAGCAATATACTGCTTGATGACAACTTTACGGCAAAGATTGCTGATTTTGGGCTTGCTAGACTCTTCCCGGAAGATAAGACTCACATCAGCACTGCCATAGCAGGAACACTGTAAGCTCACACCTTCTCGGTTTAACTTATCTTTATTTGCTTTTCTTTTTTTTCTATTAGCTAATACTAGACGGGAAGCAAACTAGAGACCTAAAGGTTGAAAGGAAAAATTGCTCTACGATACTATGATGGTTGACCTCCTGTTGGATAATGATTGTATCCTCCTTTTCCTCGAGAGGAATACTCAGGTCAGGACAGCAGGACGGTAGGAAGCCGTCCTCTTTACCTGTGCCATAAACAGACTGTGCAAGCAAAGGGGGTTGGGACTGGCAATTCTGCGGGTTCCATCTTGGAGATGTCCTAGACCTTTGATTGATCATCTAATTATCCTTACCATCTGATCTTTTGCATTATTTGGATGGTCATAAGAAAAAAAATTGTGTGGCAGATGTTCTGGAAAGACCAAAAATATATTCAGGAGTTAAGATCACCCAGGTGGGATGTTTTGGCTTGGGATATCTCCTGGGTGGGACACCTCAAACAATAGGGACTTTTGATTCTGGTTCATGTCTGCCATGTGTATAGCAGAGATGGGAGGATTGGTTCTACCCTTCCTCCTGTTTTGAAACAATTGATTTTTTTTTTGTTAGATTTTTACTTGGAAGTCTTCTCCTGTTCAAGTAAATTATAAATCAATACATATGTGCATGAACCACAAACTTTTGCAAATTTGCAATCTAAATTCACATTTTGCAGAGGTTACATGGCTCCTGAGTACGTGGTCCGAGGAAAGCTGACTGAGAAAGCAGATGTTTATAGTTTTGGTGTGCTTGTAATTGAAGTTGTCTGTGGAAGGAGGAACAATTCCTTCTCTCGGGATTCATTATCTATTCTACAGATGGTAAGATTCTGCTTATTACTCCATAGTAGACCAAATGATTTGTCATTCTATTAATGGTGACACTCTCCTTTAAAGTCAGCCTCTTTAAGAATCTAGCTTGTGTTCAGGTTTGGAACCATTACGGATCAGGTAGTTTATCCGAAGCTGTCGATCCAACTCTAGAGGGTAGTTTTCAAGAAGAGGAGGCATCTCGGGTACTCCAAATTGGGCTTCTCTGTACACAAGCCTCTGCAGAATTGCGGCCATCAATGTCGATGGTGGTGAAAATGCTCACTAGTAACCATGACATCCCTCAGCCAACACAGCCACCATTTCTAAATTCTAATAACGTAGAGAGCTCATTGATTCCTCCTGCAACTTACAATTCCCAGCCAGAATCAAACACCCAATCTTCTGGGAATAGCATGACACAGAGCTGGATCGAACCCAGATGAACCATTCCTTCTGGAACAATCTTGTATTAATTACCTCATTCTACAAACCAGGCTCGAGTCGAATTCAATTCAGTTGATTCATCAAAAGGCTTCATCTTCTGCTTTTCTTCATTGAATTGGCGAGATCTCCTATCTGGGTGGTTCAATTTTATGGACATCCCAAGCTACGGACGACTCAATCGACTTAGTGAGCCGAGTGTACAGGAGTTGACAGTCGCACTTACATGTGGATCATAGGGGAAGCAATTCGCATTACGGTGGATTATTGGTTGCCAGATTGTTGATATGAAACTAAGAAGGCTCTCCAATACTTGGTCCAATTCCAATCTCCATTTGACCATTTGAGTAATGATCATAACTTAATTTCTTTCTTCATAAAATGTTAGCTTAGGCTGTATAATTTATGTAAACTGCATGTGAAATTGCCTCATATTCTGGATCACTTGTGTTTACTTTTTCATTTTTGTTCTTTTTCTTGGGCTTTGAATGAGATCAATTTAATCCTATTAAGTCAAATTTTGGCATTCTTAGTTCTAAACAATTTTTTTTTAATACTTGCAGTGTATGTTAGCTGTATGCAATGACAAAATGAGTTAGCTCACCCTTTGGACTTCATGAAGTATGATTAAAATACTCCTACACTAAAATATGTTTTAATAAAAAGGAAAAATTATTTTTAAGTCCATATTTACAAAAATACAGACCATGAAGTCCCCTCTACAAAACTATGGACACTTTGGTTTAACCGTCTGCCCATTAAAGCCTTTTTTTAAGGTTACCATCCAATTAGCAAGTTGCATGGACTTCCTAGGAGTCCCTTTGCACATCAAAAGGGCCCGGAAAATTCTGACTGAAAACTTTTAAATGTCGATAATAGTATCCTTTCGAATGTCGTAACAGCGGAAATTTGTTAGAATTCGAGCCTATATGTGGTCTAGCACTGAACCCGGCTTACGTTGTAAAACCCGGATTTTAACCCATTATCAACTTGGACAAGAAAAGGAATTTAGTTCCTACTAAAGCTGTGATGATGTAAAGAAAGGGACGTATTATTTAGCAAGAAAACTTTTTAGCAGTAAAATCCCTTAAAATGTGCTTGAAAAAATAGTAAAATTTAATAGGTTATCATGTCATAGGAGAAGATGCCATCATCTGATTAGGGCCATAAAAAAAGATCTGTAACGTTGAGCCAATATTTGATATAGACGGTCCATTTCAAAATTTTGATATATCCTTCAAAATGACACGTGGCACACTTTCAGGCCCACTGACACTTTGAATATTCGGCCTTCCGTTGATGGAAACTACACAATGAAAATCAGCTTGATTAGTGTTTTTTTTTGCTGTTGTATTTAAGCATTTTTCATCATGGGCTTCGTGAACAGGCCTATGGATGGGTAAAAAGCCCATAATGAAAAATATTCAAATCCAATCGCTATGAACCACCAATCAGGATAATTTTTGGTCTCTGGATCCACGAAAAGAGGGATCAAACATTCATGGGGGTGGTCAGTAGATCCGAAAGAATGTAGTTACATATAGGATGTATCAAACTTTGTTACTCACCGCTGCCCTCTCGGCCCACCGACCCTTGGTGGATATACACACCAAAAATCACCCTGATTGGTAATCTCTAGCCATTAGATTTGAGTACTTTTTCAGGTATGATTCTAGACGTTGGATTCAATCAATTTTTTTGAGTACTAAAACCAACGGCCAAAAATCATCAAACAAGCTGAATTAACTTCCATTGGTGGATAGAAGAAAGATAAACTAAAAATTAAGCCTAAACTCACTGTCAGAAACTACATTAAGGGCCTGTTTGGTACATGAGAAAAAGAGTTCCGACGGCGAATATTTAGCCAGGCGAATATTATCTTGGCTAAATATTTGCTCATAGCAATGTTTAACAATGTTTGGTACGGGTACGAGCTAGCTCACTTCAGCTTACTTCATTTTCTTTCAATTTGAGTGGGTCCCACATATCAAAGTAAGTCAAAAATAGGTTGGGTCAGTGCGGGAACCACATATTATGTCAAAGAATAAAAAAAAAAAATCATTTTTATCTTTTTTATATATTAAAAAATTAATTTTTATTGAAAATAGTGATTTTCCATAATCGGCGTGGGGGGGGGGGGGGGGTGATCAAATATTTTCCCGCCGCAGAGGGCAAATATTTGGGCCTGGCTAAATATTCGCCAAGGGCGGGTGGCTGCCAAACACAGCCGGGCGAATATTTGCGCGGCTAAATATTTTATTTGCCCGCCGCGGTGCGTTACCAAACAGGCCCTAAATGATTAGAATTGGACCACAAGAAGAGCCCTCTCTTCCCTTTATTAAATGGGTCGGGCTCAAGAGACCCCCATTTCTGACCCCCCTTTTTGACCCCCATCTTGGCGTACCCACCTAGAAGATGAATCAATGGCTGATTTTTGGTGGGGATGATAACCTCACCATATAGATCACCCCAACAAAAAATCGGCCTGTTCCGAAATTTCTAACCCCATCAAATGTGATTTTAAAGTTACACGGTAAAAATCGACGGTCCATAATGCTTCAGTTTCTAAACCAGTCTATGAATATCAGAATGATTTGACTTTTTGTGAGGATAATCTCCTCAGCATAGAGTTCATCTTCACCAAAAATCAGCCATTGATTCATCTTCTAGGTGGGTACGCCAAGATGGGGGTCAAAAAAGGTGGTCAGAAATGGGGGTCCCTTGAGCCCGACCCTTATTAAATTTCTATTTCTATCATCTGTTGGTAGGCCCAACTCCGCCCCCCCCTCTAGTGTGTCAAGGGTAACATCCCACCTTAAAGAGAGGTAGTTGGAAGTTAGAACTCATTAATTGGGCTATGGGCCCCACCATATTTTCCTTTGTGTGTGTCGAGATATGTCCCGCCACGTGGCCTATAAGTATACCTCCAAACATGATGATTCTTGTAGGACAGACATGCTTTGATTGGTTTCCACTATGGTGCCAATCATGTCATATAAAGTTTAAAAAGCTAAATTCACCCGTGCATCGACGTGATTAACACAATTTTCAAAGGAGGTGCTGATAATTGCGATAATCATAGCCATCGACCTTGGAAATCATGTCAAATATCTTAGTACCCAAAGTAGCTGTACGGTATTATGGTATTGGTGCATGTCAAGTTTGATCTCATAGACCACCCTTGGATGCTTGACCTAGGGATGTTTTCAAGGGTCTTTGACTAGGGTCACTCAGAATCTTAGATCAGGGTTGTTTGAGATCTTTGTTCTCGCATCTTGAGGTGACACATGGCATGATCTGATGCGTGAAATATTTTGGTACTCACAATGCTCCCTCTTGGTGGTGGAGCATAATGTAGTTGGATTTGAGCAAATCAGGCAAGCATGTGGTGGATTTGAGAAAATTAGCCAAGGATGTAACTTGGTATTGTATTTGATGGCATTGCCAATCGAAAATATGATGTTGAGAAACTGTTTTGTTTGCTTCCCAAGTAGGCGCCACCCCGGTGTCCTAAGACTCACATTTTGCTCTCTCTGTAGGCTCAATCATAAACTGTTGGAGGTGTGGAGTGTGGACATTAGAAAAAGTTCCCATAGGATCCTTACCAATTCAGGAGTCTTGTAGATAGTATTTAGGACAATGATATAGTGTGACATGGGTACTGTCAAGCTAATATGCCCATGAAAGCTATCTTCGGGAAGCGTGCAGTGTCAGACCTTGGGAAGTACGTCACGTCGAACCTTAAGACTCGTGTCAGATTTGACCTCGAGAATTGTCAGTAGCCATATGGTAATCTGGTATTAGTGCACTTTGATCTGGGTCGCCTGGGATCTTAGACTAGGGTCATCCCAGGTCTTTGATCTCGCATCTCCAGGTGACACATGACATGATCTGATGCGTGAAATATTTTGGTACCCACACTTTTCATCATCATCATCATCACCACCACCATCCATCCATTCATGAAACTAATGTCTGATGCAATATTATAGTATGAAACACATAATATTTATAGTTTATTGCCATTTCCATACCTTTTGTTATTAAATCTAATTATTTATTTTGATAATTAAGTTTCCATAGAGGAAACTTAAGTTTGAGGCTTCAGGAAGTATATGTTTGTTTGTATTAGGTCAGGTGAATCCAAACCACCAAGAAAAGCAAATACACAAAATCAGAAGAAAAAAAAAACCCATTAATGGGAAAAAATGGAATCATAGAGCAAGTAGGTCCCAACCAACCACTCAAATCAATGAACTAATGAATTATAGAACCATCACAAGATTGAAAAAAGGACAGAGAAGCTATGGCATCATGTACTACTATCTCAGATGGGGAAAATAACAAAAAGAAAAAAGAAAGAAAAAGGAAACAAAATAAGAAAAAGAACAGTGTGCAGACTCTCCCTCTCCCCTTCCATGTAAAGAATCCTCAACCATAAGCTCCATCTTCTTAAAAACCCTTTTGCTTTTGTCATTTATATGTAACAATCTCCTTCTCATCTTCATTAGCTTCTATGGCCAATTCCTAATTGATTTGTAACTTACAAGCTTAAGGGACGATAGTTGAGTATAAATATAGCCCGCGTCTGTCAGATTCTTACAGACTCCCCTCTCAAACCAGAAAATATGAACCTTTGGATCTGAGACTCTTGTGCTTACAGTGGTGATGTCCCAGATTGTATTGAGAATTTGAAGTTTGGTTTCTACCTTGGCATGGACACTTCTACTGTTCTGGGTCCATTTGAAGCTGAACTACACATACTAGAAGACTTGGTGGAGGTGTCTGTTGGCCCATGTGATGCTGACATAAGCATACCAGTAGATATGGTGGAAGTGTTCTGGTCCATCACATTGGCATTCATAAATGGAGGTTGCATCGGCAAAGGAATGGGGCAGTCTTCATCAGTTAGCATCTGAACCACTTGAGACATGGATGGCCTTAAAGCAACTGAAGCCTGCGTGCATAGAAGCCCAACAAGGAGAACATTCGATGCCTCTTTCTTAGGAAAATCATTTCTCAGGGAGGGGTCAACAGATTCTGGCAATGAGTTTGACTTGTAATGCTTCCAAACCTGAGATCAGAAAGAACAACCATGTTATCAGACAGCACAAATGCCTTGTGCATATGTAATGGATGAAAACAAGAAGAAACCACAAAGATAAATTAAGATTTTCTCCTAACAAGCATAATGATGCCTGTTTGACACTTATTGCACAAAGGGGAAAGGATCTTACTGTTTGTAGAACAGAACCTGAATCCTGAATGAAAACATTGTTCTTCCGACCACATACAATCTCAAGAACCAGCACCCCAAAACTATAAACATCTGCTTTCTCTGTTAGTTGCCCTCGAACAAGATATTCAGGAGCCATGTACCCACTGCACCAAAAGACATTATTAACAAGAAGACATAAATTCTTGCCAAATTCAAATGATTTCTGAGAAAATATCCAAGGTTAAAAAAAAAGGATCTCCAGGACTGTGTAAGCAGACATGTCATTACAGTATATTGATAATATTTAACAACATTATTAAATAATTAATAGTTCATGGCCTAAAGTTGAGGTAAAAATTAGCTGAAAGCAAGAGGAGTGATTAACTAACAACTTGAGTAGAAAAATGAGTGTTGGCATGTGTTATTGATGTGCTAAATCGCACATATGATAAGGCTCTCCCCTCCTTGTTATTTGGTTCAATGTTAGACTGGCTAACTAGGTGCCAAACATATTCATTCCTTGAGAGCTGATACACCACCATGTTCTTCAGTTAATTTAATAATATTAGAATGTGAATTCCTATAAACTTCTTGTTCATATAAGTATTATATAGTGAAATGGATCTTGATTAGTAGTTAAATAGTTGCTCAAAATATTAAAACGAGAGATGTCCTGATAGAGGTGCATTTAACATGTTGGGCAAATGGGGCGTCCTTGCTCTACGAAGTGGAAATTAGCCACTTTTTTCCCCATTTCTTTCTGTTCAAATTTGTTTGTTTGTGCTCTAATTCTTTAGTTCTATTGTTTTCTGAGAATCCTTTTTTATTTATCCCAACTCAAACATCTGTAATTCAAATTCCCACTTGGCATTTCCAGTTTCTTTTGTTACTTGGCATGATTTTTTTTGGGTGGGCTTTACATGACATGCTGGAACTACTAGAATTCATACTTATGTGTTGAGCACAATAACAGGGAAATAAATATAGTGAGAGACAAAAACTAATGGGAATGAACTTTTCTTACAGTGTTCCTGCAATTCCAGTACTAAGATGAGATTTATCGGCTGCAAAGCATCGAGCGAGTCCAAAGTCGGCAATCTTCGCTAACAGATTCTCATCAAGGAGAATGTTGCTGCATTTTATGTCCCTGTGGATTATTCTTGTTTCAGAACCTCCATGAAGAAATGCCAGCCCCTCAGCTGTTCCGACGATGATTTCAAACCGCTGCTGCCAGCTTAGATTTTGGCCATTGTTCCTATCTGCACGCAAGAACGAATTAATTACCAATTTGCAAATATGGAAGGTAGACACCAGAAATCATTGGAGATATCTCACTGTTTTCCATTAGTTCTCAAACTATATATTCTCTAATTGATGTGAAAATTGCAACAAATTCAGAATTGGATATTAATGATATTCAAATTTGCTTCATTGATTATTGCAACTCTTTCAAAGTTCAGTACCTAAAGTCAGGAGTTGGGTGCCAAAGAAATTAAAAAATGGGAATTGAAGAAGTCTGGATTGTGTTCATGAAAGGATGACTTACCAAAAAGGATTTGATCGAGGCTTTTGTTTGCGACGTACTCGTAAACCAGAAGGCTTTCTGGGCCTTCAATGCTACAGCCCAAAAGCTTTACAAGGTTCTTGTGTTCAATCCCACTGATCAAATTTACCTCGTTGAAGAACTCATCCACCCATTGCCTAGTATTAAAAAACAATCTCTTGACAGCAACTGTCCTTCCATCAGGGAGAGAACCCTGTCCCAAGTTTAATTTGAATTCTTAGAAAAAGAAAAAGAAGAAGATGAAGAAAAAGAAGACGGAGATGATGATGAAGTCTTACCTTGAATACTGAACCAGCTCCTCCTTGGCCTAATTTCCTCGAGGGATTAAAAAATTCTGTTGCCTTCTCAAGTGTTTCATATTTGAAATTCAAATTAGACTTGCTTACAGCAGATGAAAGCCGACCGAGATTATTGCGTTCTAGAAGATGCAAGAGTAGATGACCACATCAGAAACATTGATGGATAGAAACAAATTGTTAGGAATGAAGTTACAGTTGTTGTTGTGGAATCACACCTTGTTTAATGTTTGAAAATTTTTTGCAGGCTACAAACACGCCAAACAGAGAGAGCATAGAAAAGGCGACTGCTGCTAAAACAATTGATACAATGATCCCTGCTTTAGAGAACCCTGAAAAAACATGAAACAAAGGAGGAAACCTGATAAATAGAAGTAAAAACTAAATAAATAGAACCCAAGTACCAAATCAAACTCAAAAGAAGAACAGAAAACAAGGAATCAGAGAAGAAGATGTGTACCAAACCAATGACCAAAAAGCAAAACATACAGTTCATCTCATCAGATAAGAAATTCCAAGAAGTCTGTGTTAAGCAAATACCAAGAAAATATTACATACCCAATTAACCTCCAAAGGATAAAAAAAATCATGAGAACAAACCCAAAACCCAATCCACCCCTTAAAAATAAGAAGAAAGATAAAATAAAAATCAGGAAAAGAATAACAATCACACCCACAATTCAAATTTGAAAACTCAATTTCGTTCTACCAATGCCTGTAAAAAAGAAAAAAACAGAAAAAGAAAAGAAGAAGACCCAAATTGAAATTCACCCAATAATAAGACAAACACCCAAAACATACAACAATCCAAGAACCCAATTCGTAAAACCAAAAATTGCAAAAAAAAAAAAAAGACTAATTACCTCCATTACTACTCTTTTCTGCTCCCTGATTGTAAAACTTCTCTGTGGAATACCGTAAATAACACCCAGCATTCAACCCCCTCCCTTCACTACTCCTTGGCAAACACCCTCCTACCTCCTTCCCCGCCTTCTCCAAGCACGCCTTACACTCGGTCTGGTTCAACGTCTTCCAACACTGAGCCAACGCATACACACTCACCACTCCTCCCTTCACCTCCGCAACCCCAAATCTCTTATTATGGCCAGCCGCTGTTGCCGTCACATTCCTGATCACCTCATCGACCTTCTTCGCGAATTCCTGCTCACTGGTAGCTCCAACAGCTTGTGAATTATTATTACACACCACCTTATCAAGTTGGGGGTCGACGGACTCCTGGTAAAAGCTGTAATTGTCGTACCGGAGGAAGCACCCATCGAGATAGATTCGAGCTGCGTTGGACGCAAGGCAGCGTGGGAGCTTGGTTCGGCTCTCTGCGTAGCAGAGCAGGCAGTCGGTACGCGAGAGGTCTTCCATGCATTGAGCTAGGGCGTATATGGTTGGATTTAAGCCATGGGCATGGGTTCCCCAACCATTATCAGTCACGAGTTGGGATATAACTTCCATTTCTCTGATGAAATTGGGGATGAACTGGCCTCCGGCAGGGGGACGACCTGTTCCGCATACCAGGTGTTCTCCAGTGATTCGAGGGCTGGAAAGGGAGGAAGAGAAGAAGAGTGAGAAGAAGAAGACCCAGATGAGAGATTGGGGATTCGGAGTGAGGAAAAGCATTGAATTCAAATTGGGTATCTAGAATTTCTGTTTTTTTGGGTTTCTTGTTGTAGGAGAGATAGATTGCAGTGCAGGTGATTGGAAATTGGATATTGGGTTCTTCCACCTTCCACTCTCCCTTTTTTCTTCTTTTTTGAGGATTTGGAGGGAGAAAGGTGGGATTCTTGGAGGGTATTGGTCGGATTAATCTTTGTTTGTTTTTATTTTTTGCAAGGCGAGGTTTGTTTTTCAGAGAGATGGCAGGAATGATGAAGCCAAGGTTGAAGATTTGGAAATTTTCTGTTCTTTCCTGGTTGCTGGAGAGAAAATAGTTATTTGCTCCTACTCCTGTCTTACGACTCTTACCTACCCCCACCCCAAAAAAAAACCACTTCGGTGACAGGGCCCGGTCATCAAAGTTTTATCCGCTCTTTCTACCCGGCTGACCCTCCGAGTGTTTGTCCAAGGTTTTGGAAGTTCCGTTATAACGTTAGAAGCATCCATAACGTTTTAAGAACTTGTCACGTCAGTGACGTTTGAGTCAAAAACAGTCAATATATATATATATATATATATATATATATTTTTTACAAAACCTTTATAACAATAGAAAATGTTTATCTCCTCTAAAATAACTGACTAAGAATATTAATATTTTATCATTTTTTTAAAAACCTCGATAATAAACACTCAAAAAATAACTGCCATTATTTTCGTTATAACGGTCATTATTTTCTGTTATAACAAAAATAACGACCATTACTTTCTGGAAAAATTTGTGAAAACGTTATTTTTGTTATTTTCTGCTATTTTTGTTTTTTAAAATTTGAAATTGTAAAATTTGAATTTCAGTGCCATTTTTTCCATTATTTTTTCATTATTTTCCGTGTTTTTCGCCCTAAACATTACAATTCGTTATAACGGAAAAAAAGGTGATGTCCCTTGTCTGTTATACCATCATAACGGCCCCTTTTAAACCTTGCTTAACAGTACTAACCCCATTTCTCGGATTGAGCATTATTTTTTAAAATAACATAATGGGTTGGGGAAGTACTGTTATACCGGTCATTATTTTTGTTTATAATGACCGGTTTTTAAACCATGGTTTAATCCACCCCTTAGTAAATTCTCGAAGTATATGCGAATTGTGCGAATGATTTAATAAAAACAAACAAACCGAACAACGTTCAATTTAAAGGTTTGAAAATTTTCGCATTTTTTTGAACATGATTGAATTATTCTCAAATAATTCATCAAATTTTCCGAATTATTTATTTTTGAATATGAAAATTTATTTTATAAGACAAAAAATTGTCAATAATTTACTTTTTTAAAATTATTTTTGTCAAAATGTTGAACGCATTTTAAATGACAACCCCGAATTATACTCGAACATTTCCCGTACCAATTTTTGCGCACTCAGAATTGTTAACCACGCGAGAAACTGAAAAAACAGACTTCACGTTCTACCTAACGCTATTTTAAAACTAACGGTGGTTGTTATAAAGTCAATCATCCATTATTAATTTTATTTTGTAAAATTAAAAAACTAATATAATAACAAAGGAAAAAAAAATGTAACAAGATATATATACCTGACGCTTTTTAGCGTGAGTTAGTACAATTTTTGTTACTAACTTCTGCCTTCTGGGCCCACTGACCACGCATGAATGTTTAGCCCAAGGTTTAAAGGGGACCGTTATAACGGTATAACGGACTGGGGGTGTTACCGTTTTTTTTGTTATAATGAAAAAAATGCTCAGGGGCGAAAACGGAAAAAAATGGGAAAATAACGGGGAAAACAGAAAAAGGCGCTGAAATTCAATTTTTGAATTTTAAAATTTGAATTTCAAAATTACAAAATGGAAAATAACAGGAAAAAAATAAAATAACGGCCGTTTTTTTCACAAAATTTTCAGAAAATAACGGTCATTATATTCCTTATAACGGAAAATAATGGCCATTATTTTCGTTATAACGGCAGTTATTTTTTGGGCGTTTTAATGGTGCATAACGTAACGGGGTAGGTTTGAATCCGTTAAAACGGCCGTTATTTTCGTTATAACGGCCGTTTTTTATACCTTGGTTTAGTCCACACTTGGTGAATATATACACCAAAAATCACCCTGATTAGTAATCTCTAGCCATTAGATTTTAGTACTTTTTAATGCGTGTTTCTAGCCGGTGGATTCAACCGTTCTTTTGAGTATTAAAACCAGCGACTAAAAATCATCAAGTAAGCTGATATTTGGTATGAATGTCCACCGAGGGGTGGGCTAAACATCCATGCGGTCAGTGGGCCCACGTATACCTTGTTACATAACGACATTTAACTATCACTTGAGTCTTGACTAGACAGACACGTTATAACGGACAAAATGTAATGTTTATCTGTCTATTAAACCTTGTCATAACTCTATTTTTATATAACAAGTGACAGTAGTTGTCTCCCCACATATACCCCACTTTTAGGCTTTACAAAAAGAAGGGCCGAGATCTTATCTTTCAACTGGACGGTGGATCTCAGCTACTCACACCCGATTTTTGCAAATGCTTTGTCGGGAGTGCCGTGAACACGGATTACAAAGTCGTACAAACAAAAGGGATTTACGGTCGTCGACCCGAATAAATAATCCGAGACAAGCGTAAATGATGATGATGATGATTTTCTTTTCCCAGTTTGGACAAACTTTACAAGAGATGGGTGTGAATAATTGAAAATCCATCACTTTGTACTCTTTCTGTTATTTAGCTCTTTTTCGTGGTGGTGGTTGTGAGTGTGCATAAAAGAGGGAGTAAAACTTCTTTCACAGCGTTCTGACATATCTTTTGTCACAATACAAATACAGGCCACGAGGCACATTCTTAGTGGATGCTGACCGTATCGATGTTTGGCCAGTCCCTCGGTGGAGCTATAAACCAAAAATTAGCCTGATTAGTGATTTAGAACCTTTGGATCTTTGCACCCAAATAATGCTCAATAATGCTTGAATTTTACCATTAAAATCAATCTATGAAAATAACTTCAATCGAATAGCTTAGAAATCACTTATCAGGCTGAATTTTGGTTTAGAAGCCTATTGAGGGACTGGCCAAACATCCATACAGTCATCGTCCATTAAGAATGTGCCACGTGGCCTGTGGTCATGCATTGTGATAGAAACATCTGTCAGAACACTGTGATAGAAGTTTTACTCGATAAAGAGAGAGAGAGAGGAGCCGACACCATACTTTAGGAGTTAGGTGAGGTATCGTTACACCTGGCGCACCTACATTTGGTACTTCTCTTTTCACTAACATGCACCGGTGAGACTTTTTTGACTCCCATGGCATTAGAGGTCAGTGACAGTGTGACACCGTCCAAACATTAATACCTCCACACGTGTACAATACACCGAAAGGAGTAAAACTTCTATGACAACAAATTGTAAATCACACAATCACAAGCCAATGAGTTCTCGGCACGTACATAAGTGCTTTTCAACGTACCATGTGCTTTGCTTTTAGCTGTACGTGCCGAGAACTCATTGGCTGTGATTGTGTGATTTGCAATCCGATTGTGACAGAAGTTTTACTCACCTGTAAGAATGTAAAACTAGAGCTTTTTTTATTTATTTTTTATTTCCAATTTTATCCTTTGCCAAAAGACGCAGCTCTAAGCCGTTTGATAGCAGCGGTGATGGTGATAGGAGTAGAGGACGACAAACTTCTTGACAGAGTCATTAGATGTGATGTGGTCGTAGGACCCACTTGGTTTCATCATCTCTTACGAGTAAAACTTCTGTCACAATCGGATTGCAAATCACACAAACACATCCAATGAGTTCTCGGCACGTACACCAAAATAGCAAAAGCACATGGGTACGTTGCATAAGCACTTGTGTACGTGCCGAGAAATCATTGGCTTGTGATTGTGTGATTTACATTTTCGTGTGATAGAAGTTTTACTCATCTCTTACGCCTTGAAAACACAAGAAAAAGCATCAAGAAGGTGATTTATGATTATAAATTTATAATTACTTGTGCTAATAGACAATATAATTATATTATAGCTTACCATCTTAGTTTATAATTGGGGTCTCTCCCTTTCCCCTATTCAAACCCTTTTATAATGCAAGAGTGCAACAATGAGAAGATTTTCCATGTTGGCAACTAGGTAGCAATTTATCAAGGCTGAGGCTCCGAGGGCCCCCCTTTTCTAACCCATCTCCGTGTTTGCACGCTCGGCTGTGGTTTTCACGAATCCAACGGTGGTTGTCAGCGCCCGCCAAAAGCGAAAAAGTGGTACAGCTCGGCGGCCGAGCATACAAACACCAAGAGGGGTTAGAAAAAAGAGGGGAGGGGGTCCCCTGAACCCGACCCATTTATCAATTTTAATTTTTCAAAGTCAAGAACTCAATTTGATCCAAATGGGCAGTTAAAATAGAATTAAGAGGAGCTGAGGTAATTTGATAGATATAGATCGAGAATTTTCAAAATCACGCCTTCCGTGATCAACATTATTAATAAGATATCTTCTTATGGTTGTCATGCATTACGGACTTCTCGAATTGAATTAAGAATTTGTATGTAAGATTAATTTTCTTAATATGAAAGTTAAGGGGGTGTTTGGATAGCCATTTTTAGACTTGGATAAGTCTTTTTTTTTTCCACAAAAAACTTTCTTTCCAAAATAATAGATTGTTTGGACGACCATTTTTAAAAAATTATTTATTCTATAAAAATATATATTTTTAAGCCAAAAAATCTTTTTTATAAAAAAAAAAAGCTGATATTTTTAAAATTTTGCTAGTTCAGCGAACATAATAAACAAAGAAACCCTACTCCTACAAGTAAAATTTATATCACAGCGTTCTGATAGATGCTTCTGTCACAATGCAAAACACAGGCCACGTTGCACACTCTTAGTGGACGCTGACCATATGGATGTTTGGCCAGTTCCTTGGTGGACTTATAAACCAAAAATCAGCCTGATTAGAGATTTACAACCTTTGGATGTTTGCACCCAAATAACGTCATTTATTTCAGAAGTCATTTATTTGAAAAATGTCTATCCAAACACCCATAAGGTTGTTAGGTAAAACCAAATTTTTATTTATTTATTTTATCTTTCTTGTTGGCTTAGTCTTTGTTTGATTGAAAAAAAAGTTATTGTATTTTAGTGGACGATTGATAGGCTAAAAATTATTCAGCAAGCCAAAGGTGGAATGACCCACAAACATAGAGTTTACTTTGAAAATGCAGTGGAGGGAATCTGATTGGTGGCCGACATTTTTGAAATTGACAAAGTAAGACAATTTGATACTTGGACATTCTAGACTTTCATAGGGTGGTGGTGAATCCACTAAAGTTGTAATCAGAAGCTTCTTATACACTTTTGTTGACAATCTTACGGCGAAGAAATGATGAATAATCCCTTTACTTTTTCTCTGTCTCTCGTCCGGGCCTGGCTGTGTGTGCGCGTGATTGTAGGCGTCGTAATAGATTTGCCTTATAAAAAGAAATGAATGAGAGCTGCAAAAGTGATCGGGGAGACCAGCAAACAAAAGGGACAGAACAACAAGGCCTTGAAATTGAGTGAAAACGCTATTGGACATAGGGCCTACAAGGTTGTGTGGGTGTCCTAGTAAAGAAATAGGGCCTACAAGGTTGTGTGGGTGTCCTAGTAAAGAAAGGGGGTGGTCCTACGGCTGTCAAATAGAATATAAGCCGAAAACAATATCAGATATCCGAATTCGATTTGAAATCTAATGGGTATTCTGAATCAATATTTGAGTTTAAATCTGATTAACTTATCGGATATCTGGCATTCTTCGATTCGTCCGTTTGGTAAATCAGATTTGAATAATATCCGATAAGGGTAACCTTATGGGTGTATTCCATGTTGGCACAAACTTACTGGATTGGAGTCTAAAATCTGAGATCATCTACATCAAAAGAGAATCTATTTAGTGGGAATGAACTAATCTTGGCCTGGCTGGGCTGGTCAAGGACTGGTCCGGCTTTTGGCAGAAGGCCAAAGGATCTCCTTAATGGGATCCTTGGAGCAAGACTTGCCTGACCACCCATGGTCAGGTAGCTAGCTACCTGACCACCCACAAATAAGCCACGTGGCAATTTATTAGAGGACACTGACCGTTTAGATGTTTGGCCAATCTCTAGTTGGACTACAAACCCAAAATCAACCTGATCAGTGATTTCTAAGGGTTAGTTGAAGTCATTTTTGTTGGTTGATTTTACCATAGCAATTTGAGCATTATTTATCATTATTTCTGTACAAAGATCCAAAGGTTTGAAATCACTAATCAGACTGATTTTTGGTTTGTAGGTCCACTTACCGATTGGACAAACACATCTATACGGTCAGTGTCCTCTAATAAATTGCCACGTGGCTTATATTGTGGGTTGTCAGGTAGGACGGTTGGTCAGGCAAGTCCTACTCGGATCCTTGGACTGGTTGTCACATCCCTATGCATCTAAGACACACTTGCAGGTCTGGGTCTATAAACAGTCTACGAACCAATAGATTTTTTCTTGACTTTCAGGAGGAGGCCGATGTCAAAGTCCAAACCGTCCCAAAATTAAAGGGTACGGGTTCCCTACACTCTACACGGACTGTGGATATAATAATGAGTAAAACCTCTGTCACAAGATGTGCTTCGGTCACAACCCACAATACGAGCCACGTGGCACACTATTCGAGGGCGCTGACTTTTTGGATGTTTGGCCAGTCCCTCGGTGGACCTACAAACCAAAAATCAGCCCGATTAGTGATTTACAACCTTTGGATATTTGCACCCAAATAAGGCTAAATAATGCTCAAATTCGTACAGTTAAAATCAACCCATCAAAATAACTTCAATCCAGCACTTAGAAACCACCTGATTTTTGGTTTGTAGGTTCGCCGAGGGACTGGCTAAACATCCATACGGTCAGCGACCTCTAATATTGTGCCACGTGGCTCGTATTGTCGGTTGTGACCGGTCAGGTGGCATTGGATCGAACCCCCTTTGTACGGAAAAGTCCCTTCATAGGATACGCCTTGTTCAACGAATGGGACGGTTCTCATTCTGGGTCCCTCTCATTCTTGTACACGTGGCATAAATGCAAGAGCGTGGGCTGTCAAAAACTGACCACGAGGTCCACGACCATCCTATGGTGAATCTAAGAACAAATAAGCCCACAGAAAAAATAAGGAAAAGTCAATAGATTGAATGGTTATGGTCATCCAATCAACTTTGATTTCCGCATAAGACATCTCTTAGGTGGGTCCCAATCCCGGCATATGCGTGATGTGTAGGAACCCATATCGTACACATGTAGGCATCTCTGCTTATGTTCCATGCATAACGTTAACTAAGCTGAATATAATCATGATCAGGTTAATTTCGTCTTGGTGATTACATACTAAGCTGAATATGCGTCAGAAGTCGATCAGGCTACACCGTGATAAATGGTTTAAAAAAAAAAAAAAAAAATTTACCAAGATTGTACGGTAGATCTTGCATACCCTGTACGTATGTAAAGTTGCACCATGGAAGTATAAAAAAGAAATCATCAAAGCTAATGGTCAATATTATGACTAGATTTCCATGAGTGAAGAGAAGAGTGTAAGCAAGGTGAGATTTCTAAAAATTCATCAACAAAAGGAGGCTTTGAAGGCGTGGGGAGACAGAGATCCTTTTGTCTGAGCATTTGAATTATCTCTGTCATTGTAGGGCGAAGAGAGGGAACCTCTTGAGTGCACAAGAGACCCACTCGAACAACTCTTACAATTTCTTCAATCTCATCAACCTCCATGCTTTCATCTACAATTTCTGAGACTGTATTCAACTGAAAGTGCTTCCATGTCTGTAAAATATACAAGAACGCACATCAAAAAATTTACTGAAGTAGCCATGTTTGTGAGTTTGAAATACATTTATAGCAAGTTGGTAAGCAAGGTTAATGCTTGAATTTACAGAGGTAACTAGAGTCTCGATCGATTCGTCCGGCTTGAATTTGCTATTTTGCACACCACTGATGATTTCAAGCACAAGAATCCCATAACTGTAAACATCTACTTTCTCTGTTAATTGCCCACAAGCAATGTACTCAGGAGCCATATACCCTCTTTAAGCCATCAAAATCACAAAAAAAATAAAAATAGAAGGTTAGACTGTTAAAATCTGAAAATGGTTAAGCAATTGAACATGGAAAATTGATGAACATTATGGTGTAAGTACTTACAGTGTGCCTGAAAGACCAGTGCTGATGGCGTTTAAGTCGCTTGAGTAAAGCCTCGCTAGACCGAAATCTGCGATTTTTGGCCTATATCTGAGGTCTAATAATACATTACTTGCCTTAATATCTCTATGAATAATCACCACTTCACAGTCTTTGTGAAGGTATTCTAGACCTTCTGCGGTTCCGATGATTATTCGATGCCTTTTCTTCCAATCTAGTTCTTTCTTCTTTTCTGGGTCTGTTTTCCATCCATGGTAACAAACTAATTAATCAGCTGTTTTAAGCAAATTCGATATGCATTATAAATATTATTAGACAAATTAATTCATGTTATGTTATGTGGAGCCTGATGGAGCTAGAGTGTACATGAAGTCACGACACTGCGCCCAACTTCGCGCTAAGATATGGAAACCCTAGTTTTGTCTTGGGCTTATATATATATATGGCTCAGGCTCCAAGGACCCCATTTTTCTGACCCCTCTTGGTGTTCGCGCGCTCAGCCGTGGATTTCAAGAATCCAACTATGGTGGTCAACACCGCAAAAAGTGATGCCAGCTCGGTGCTGACAACCACCGTTGGATTCTTGAAATCCATGGCCGAGCACACGAATAACAAGGGGGGTAAAAAAAAGGGTCCCTTGAACCCGACACTATATATATATATATATCTCAGTTGATCAGAGACGAGTAGTCATTGTATTGTGTGTGTTTCTTTTCTTGCCTCAGAGCATAGTGGAATCAGTGTGGATCCGTGGATGTACCTCAATCTCGAGGGACCAAGTAAATCTCTATGTTGCGGAGGATGGCATCTTTGTTCTTTAGATTGTTTATTGTTCTTTTTTCCCAACAATTCAATAGTCAACAGTGTATGTATACATGCATTAGTGCAACTTTCTTACCAAATAAGATATGGTTGAGGCTTTTGTTTGCAAGGAATTCATAGACAAGGAGGTTATCATGGCTAGTTAGGCTGCAACCCAGGAACCGAACCAAGTTCTTGTGTTGGGCTCGGCTTATGATGTTCATCTCATTGTAGATCTCTTGACTTCCATTACTACTGCTTGTAAAAAGCCGTTTTATTGCAATTTCTCTACCATCTGCTAGGCATCCCTGTTTAACAAAAAGAAAAAAGATTAAATAGAAAATTAAGAAGAAGAAAACTGAGGGTGATTTACCTTATATACTACACCAAATGCTCCCTGACCAAGCTTGTTAGATTCACTGAAGTGCCCGGTTGCCTTCTCTAAGGTTGAGTACTTGAATCGCAAGCTCCTCTTGAATAGTGATCCATGAGGATCAGTGCCTTCAGAATTTAGTACAAAACCATGGCAAAAAAATAAGAATCTGTATAAATATAACACAAAGCTTTAACTAATGAGAAGAAAAGTTTGAATTATAATAATAGATCATACCTTTTAATTTATTTTGCTTCTTATTTTGCTGCTCGTAGATGACTTTACCAACAAGGACCCCAATGGAAATCGCAAATATGGAAACCGCAGTACCACACAGAATATACGTGATGAACAACAATGTTTTTTCTACAAAAAATTATAAAGAAAAATGTAAAACAAGGACGAAATTAAGGTACTATGTTATGAAATCGATTCCAATATTGGCGATTCTAATGGGGAGACAACCAAAACTAGCTACAACATTCCTGAACCAAGAAATTGGTAAATGTGTGATAAATTCTAGTCCTTGATCGGAGTCGTTTAGTTCATCTGTGCGTGTTTAGTACCTTACGACATGGGTTAATTATATATGCGCGCTATGTACGCATTCTAAGGTTAAGTCGGGAATTAGTTGAATTAATATTAAGAATAATTATGCAATTTTTAGTACGGGAAAAAGTTCAAATTTCAAACAATTTGCTTGAAATTGACCTACTGTTCGATTATATAGTATCGCAATTAAAGCCTAATTTTTTCAATTTTTAATCAGATTGATAGCAAAAAAATAGCAAATGCGCAGAAGTGTAAAATTAAGAAACATTCTACGGTCAATATGATTAAAGATGTAAGACTTACTTGTAATAAACTTGGATCTGGGGGTGTTGATGAACTCATAATCGGAGTACTGGACAAGGCACCCGGCTTTGAGAGCTCGCCCTTCGGTTGCAGGAAAGCAAGACAGGATGGTCGACACTGCACTTGTTAGGCAGAATGTGCATGCTTTCTCCTCCAATGTCTTCCAGCAAATTGCTTGGGTGTAAACCGATACTTTGGAATTTACCTCCGAATCATATCCATAACCATCGTTCCCGATTGCTTTCTTAATTACATTATTGAAACCAAGCCTAGCCAGTTCGACATCCATACTGTCATTGTAGTTGGACCCACAAATCTTGTATTCAATCCAAAAAAAAAAAAATATTATTATTATTATTATTATTATCAGACTATATGTTAGCATAAGCATTAATGATTTAATGGGGTGTGCGTACGGTGCACCATGCGCATTGTGAAGAAAAATACATGGAAAAAAAAATTGTTACCAGCTTGTCCTCGGGTGTAACCGTCTCGTGGAAGAAGTTGTAATCGGCAGCTCTGATGAAACAACCATCAAGGTAAACACGGGCACCAGCACAGGGAAAGCAACCGCCTACCAGGTTGCGGCACTCCGTGAAGCAGGCAAGGCATTCCGCGTCGGAGAGGTCATTGTAGCACTGGGCCATGACGTATATCGGTTCGAGGGGTTCCCCTGCCGATGCAATCCCGAATTTGTTACGCTCTAGTTTTAGTTGGACTTCTTTCATGGCTTTCCAATAGTTCATGACAAAGGCCGATACATTGGTTGCTTCATGCTCTACGCAATTCCTCGACACTATGTCGATTCGAGGGGATGCATGCGTTAGCTGGATAAAAAATGGAACGAGAAAGAGGAAGGTGATCAGGAGAGCTGCCATGAGAGAGAGAGGAGAGAAGAACAGGAGTTTTTTTTTTTTTTTTCTCTATATTTATTTTTAGTTTATTTACTTGTGGTGCTTGTTTCATTTAATTTTTCTTTCTTCTCGTCTCATCTTTTTTTTAAGGGTCTGAAATCGTTTGAAAGTTGGAAGAGAGAAAGGTGGAGAAACGAACACTTGCAACCATTTATGGCGAGAGGCTTGTCTAACGTACGCATGCAGTGCTGACTGGCGATTTAAAAAAAAAAAAAAAATCATTTCTTCGGAATTATAAGGGAAATGTTTATATAGCACTTTGGAGCTCGTCCAATTAGCGCGTGCTGCTCAATAATGCGATAGCCTGGAAATTTCACAGATAAATGATTCCAACCATTTGATCATCTACCATCGGATAAGGTCCACTGATCTGATGGTAAGGATCATATCATTAACTTTAATGGATTGTTGATTGCAGATGATCGACCCAATTGATGGTCCAGATTGGTGGACATGCGCATGCCTAGTATCTCACATGTTTATGAATTATTCATGCTCCAACAAATGTAACTAGTAATGCTTTTCTCTTGAAAAAGTTTTATTAATTACTAGTAATTAATTGCTAACAATTAAGGGCCCATCAGGTTGCTAACAATTAAGGGGCGTCATTTTGAGGTTGACGGATTTTGGATAGTGTATTGATAGTCAATGAGTGTATCGATTATAGAGTTAAAAATGGTAAGGTAGGCATGGCATAGTTCTTAAACTAGTGTTATTGCCCCGTGCTAAAGCACGGGGTAAGACATTAAAAGGAATTTCTTTATAAACAAAGAAATTCTTAAAAAAAATAAAAATAAAAACTTTTATTATAACTATATAAAAATTAAAAGGAAAATATAATTGGACCGCTTGCATATAAAAAATACTTACAAATTTAACACTATACCCTAAATATATTTAGTAAAAAAATCTCCAAAAAATATCTAGAATAATTATGTAACCACGTCCTTGAAAACGGTAATATAATTACATAAGACTAAAACGTGTTATTGGCGACTTCATAAATAAGATCTTTAATATAAAAAAAAAAACTACAATAATATACAATAAGCAATGCACCCTTATTAGTTTATAATTTTACATTATAATTCTTAACTAATACGGCCATATACATCAAATTGATCTTAAAAAAAAAAAGACTATTTTTTTATCCACATTCATACGTCCATTCATTCTTAAGAGTGTTCTTCGTAGCCGAGAGCAAAAATTGTCTCAATTTCTTTTTCTTTGACTTGATGCGCAACTTCTCAAAGCTCCGGGTCTTCAAAAAATATATTCACCCGCACTTCTGAAATTCTGGTAAGTGATCATGCTACAAAAGATCAGCCGATCATATTATTCTACCAAGCTCTATCAGTCCAAGCGGGTGCTAAAGAACTCGGCAATTGCTGTTAAGAATAACAGATTTGCATCAATTCATCAGGCTATTTTCAATCTGTTATATACATATAGAATTAGATATTACTTATTTTAGGTGGATGAAAAAAAAATTGATTTAAATAGGCTCCGATTAATCTGAAAAAAAATACAGATAAAAAAATAAAAAGAAAATAAAAATTCAAAGGAGAAGTGGATGAGACATGCCTGTAATTTTTGTGGAGAGTTGTGTAAAGATTACTGATGTTTTCTCCGTCCATGTACAATTTTTATCTAATTAAACAGAAAAAGAAAAAAAATAATGAAAAAATAATCTTGAAAGAAGAAAAAATATACAATGAGGCAAAAAAATACATAGTCAATAAGTTGATTAGCCCGCATCAATGTAGAGAATTTTTTTGCTCCTGCGGCTTTTGCTAGGAGACGTTTTAGCCATTGGACAATTGAATGAGAGATTTTATAAGGAAAGCAGAGACGTTTTAGAAAGCTTTAGGTAAAAAAAGCATAGACCGACGTTTTAGGAAAGTGTAGAGATGTTTTAAGGAAAGCATAAAGACGTTTTAAGGAGAGTTTTAAGAAAACAAAGAGACATTTTAAGAATGAAAGACGTTTTAAGAAATCAAATAGACGTTTTAGGAAAGCATATAGACGTTTTAAAAAGAGTTTTAGGAAAGTTTTAAGAAAACAAAGAGACATTTTAAGAATGAAAGACGTTTTAAGAAACCAAATAGACGTTTTAAGAGAGGAGATAGATGTTTTAGATAATATGTAACGGTTTTGGAATAATATACACTTAATATAGCCAATTCAATTTTAATATAGTCATTAATTATATTAATGCAGGAAAGAAGAATAGATAATAGAAATTTCGGTGTCGATGACATGACACTCTGCATGAGGAGAGTGCCACGTCAACTTGATGTGGAGGAGAGTGAGGGACGCTGTCCACTTCTCTGCTATAGTATAGATATATAGATTAGATATATAGAAATGGGTCGGGCTCAAGGGACCCCCATTTCGGACCCCCTTTTTTGACCCCCAACTTGGTGTACCCACGTAGAAGATGAATCAATGGCTGATTTTTGATGGGGATGATAACCTCACCATATAGATCACCCCAACAAAAAATCAGCTCATTCTGAAATTTCTAACCCCATCAAATGTGGTTTTCAAGTTACATGGTAAAAATCGACGATCCATAATGCTTCAGGTTCTAAACCAGTCTATGAATATCAGAATGATTTGAATTTTTGTGAGGATGATCTCCTCACCATAGAGATCATCCTCACCAAAAATCAGCCATTGATTCATCTTCTATGTGGGTATGCCAAGATGGGGGTCAAAAAAGGGGGTCCCTTGAGCCCGACCCTATAGAAATTATATGATCATATTAGTTGGGACTTCTTAGACTATGCCCTTAAGCGTATGGATTTTGAGGTGGAGAAGATGGATGAAGAAATGTATAACTATGGCCTCTTTCTCAGTGCTAGTCAATGACTTCCCAACAGGTTGCTTTAGGAGTTCGAAGGGTATTTGGCAAGGAGATTCGCTATCACCTTTTTTTTGTTTTTGTTTGGTAGAGGAATTTTTTAGTCGTATGATGAAAAAAGCTAAGGAGATAAGCTTGATGTAGGGATTTAAAGCGGGTAGGGACGGTCCTTTGATATCTCACATTCGAATTATTGACGATACAATCTTGTTCCTCGAAAGTGGGAGAGATGATTCAATAATATTTATTATTAAGGGAGTGTTATGCTGCTTTGAGGCAATCTCGGGTTGCGTATTAATCTAGTGAAATCAGAAGTTTTTCATTTGGTATCTATATATTTTCATCTGCTTTGTTTCTCATTTATCTTTTTGTTTCTTTTCTGGTTATCAGAACATAGAGACATGAATTGTTAAGAACCTAACCACTACTCCAAAAGCACCTAGGTGATAATGGAGCAGAAAGCTAAGTCCTTATACAATTTGGGTCATAACATTCCATCATGCTTCCATGATCCATGTTCACAAGGGCCAACTCTGAAGTGACTTTTACTTTGGTACCCCTATTATCTCACTTTTTGTGAGCGCCTCGTCATTGTTCTCAATACCTCTATTTTCTATTTTTGAGGGAGCCCCAAGTAGCCCGTTCCCCGAGTCAGCCGTACCGTGACTTGAACATGTGACATGGGGTTGGCTCTGATACCAAATATTAAGATCCAAAACAATACACCAATAAGGAACAATCTGTTGTTCTTGGTAAGGAACATTGATGCCCTAATTTCTATTTTCCCCATCTCTCTCAATTGTTTCTCTGTCTTAAATTTTTCTCTATGGTTTGAACATGTAACGACCTACATATATCAGATGGCCATCAAAAGGGTTGGATAAAAAATCTGATCCCATATACAAAGGAAGATTTGAAAATGTATCACTAGATTTTAAGTGTATTCGCTTAGCGCGACTTTAACTAATTAATTTTCTATTTCGCTATCTCTTATTCTAAAGAGAATTTTGTATTCTCCACTGTAATCTTTGTCCTTTTTCCCTTTTTTGGATTATTTCTTCAAGAATTGGTTATTGAACATCATTTTCTCTAGTGTTGTTTCTATGTAACTTTGCTTTAATTTTCACCTTTTTTTTTTCTGTTCTAGTGAGTATTTAAGTAATTGTTGGTAAAATACATACAGACTGAATTATTATTCTTGGATATTCTTGTCTCCATTGATGGTCCTTTTTTTGGTTATGTTGTTGATTTACTAGCAAATTGGATACTAGTTGCAATGGAAAAGGTCGATTATGAGCAAACGTTTTATACACAGATGCGATCGACTATGCGAATTCCTGAATCAGTATGTGGTTGAGCCAACCAATGGCACTTCTGGTACTTGTTTAGCAATCAGTCGCATTGGTGGTTGATGAATTTAACTCTTTGGTTTTGGCAGGCTATGGAAGTGTGGTGTATGTCAAGTTGGCAAAAAAAATTAAAGGTAGACAGAGCACGAGGAACTATTTTGTTGATGGTCTAACCAGTCATCCCAACATATCAAGTGCCAAAAAAGAGAAGCAAGATGTTGATTCCTTTGCAAACGCTCTCAGACAATCAGATATAAGATATCAAGGCTCTTCTTGATGGAAGTTACCTTTGTTGGGAAGAAAGAACAAATATGCACTCACCCACAACACCGGAGATTTATATGGTTCTTTTTAGATTGATGTTTGTCCATGGATCCACACTGATTCCACTATGCTCTGAGGCAAGAAAAGAAATACACTATACAATGGATACTCGTCTCTGATCAACCAAGGTATATATAACCCCGAGACGAAACTAGCTAGGGTTCTGTATCTTTATGTAAAACTACAAAAACACCCTTAAGAGAAAAAGACCTCCCCAGCTGGGTTTCCGTAGCCGGTCCACGGTGTTGTGCTTTCATGTACAGTACTTTAGTACCACCAGGCTCCGCATAACATAACAAACTTGAACACTAATATGGCTAAGATAGGAACATATACTTCTCCTTTGGACAACTTTAGGAAGTACTCTTTCTTGTGAGAATATGTTTTTTTATTTATTTAGTATTGATTTCATTTGTTCAGCATAAATGATTTCACAAGTCATGTAAGTCTTAGTGAGTGTACCATCAAAGCAGACCTTGAAGCTTACTCTTGTCGGTGCAAACTTACAGATTTATGTTAAAAAAAAACTACACTAAAGATTTGAAGAACATAGGTCATTAGTTACGGTGTGTCGTTCTAGGCAAACATACAGGAAGCTGTCTCTTAGTTTGGAGCACATTGCTATATAACAAAACAGGGAAGTTGTCTCTCCCTCTTATCCGGTTTCATAAAGGATGGCCCAGATCTTATCCCCCAACTTGATGGTGTATCTCAGCCATTCACACTCGATTTTGACAAATACTTTGTTGGGGAGTGCCGTGGGCACGGGCCACCCACTAGTATTCAATGTTACTCGCTTGGTTATGAACTTCAATTTATGAATTGATTACATGATATTTAATGTTACTTTGTCAGAAAGGGAGGAGTTGCAAATGCTTCTAACACAATATCAGTTTTTTTCTTGCTATCAATTAATTTTCCTCTTTGTTGTATGTTACCTTTACTAGTCCTCTTTGTTGTATCTTATATTTTCTAGTCATTGCTGAGGAGTGACAAAAAGATGACATTCAATATTACAGAACGCTATAAATAAAAATATAGCATTGCGTTTGTAAATGCTATAACTAATTTTATTGTAGTGAACTTAAGAAACGCGAGATTTCTAAAAATTCGTCAACAAAAGGAGGCTTTGAAGGCGTGGGGAGACATAGATCCTTTTGTCTGAGCATTTGAATTACCTCTGTCATTGTAGGGCGAAGGGAAGGAACCTCTTGAGTGCAAAGACCCACTTGACGGTGTATCTCAGCCATTCACACTCGATTTTGACAAATACTTTGTTGGGGAGTGCCTAGGGCCGTCTTAATATAAGTTGAGGCCTTAGGTGAAAACTCTAAATGTCCTTTGAGAAATTCGTTATTTCAATGTTTTCAAAAAATAGATTTTATAACTTAAAAATACATTTTTCAAGGAGAATTCAATGGTGGATACGATGTTTGCATACTTTTAAATCTGCAAATCATTGCAGATTTGTCCGACTGTAGCATATATAGTCTTGTGTGATTGGAGGGGCCTGAAGCAAATGGACAGGTGGGGGCCTTTTCAAAAAAAAAAAAATTAAGAACACTTGAAAATTTCTGAAATTTGGGGGCCTTAGGCAACCGCCTCATCTGCCTAATGGTCAAGCCGGGCCTGGGAGTGCCATGGGCACGGGCGACCCACTAGTATTCAATGTTACTCGGTTATGAACTTCAGTTTATGAATTGATTACATGATATTTAATGTTACTCTGTTAGAAAGGGAGGAGTTGCAAATGCTTCTAACACAATATCAGTTTTTTTTTTCTTGCTACCAGTTAATTTTCCTCTTTGTTGTATCTTACCTTTTCTAGTCACTGCTGAGGAGTGACAAAAAGATGACATTCAACATTACAGAACGCTATAAATAAAAATATAGCATTGCGTTAGTAAATGCTATAACATGCTAATTTTGTTGTAGTGAACTTATATAATGTGAGATTTCTAAAAATTCGTCAACAAAAGGAGGCTTTGAAGGTGTGGGGAGACATAGATCCTTTTGTCTGAGCATTTGAATTATCTCTGTCATTGTAGGGCGACGGGAGGGAACCTCTTGAGTGCACAAGAGACCCACTTGAACAACTCTTACAACTTCTTCAATGTCATCAACCTGCTCCATGCTTTCATCTACAATTTCTGAGACTGTATTCAACTGAAAGTGCTTCCATGTCTGTAAAAGAACCAAGACATATGTGAGTTTGAAATACATAATGTAACGAAGTTGGTAAGCAAGGTTAAGGGAATTTACTGAGGTAACTAGAGTCACGATGGATTCGTCGGGCTTGAATTTGCTATTTTTCAGACCACTGATGATTTCAAGCACAAGAACGCCATAACTGTAAACGTCTACTTTCTCAGTTAATTGCCCACAAGCAATGTACTCAGGAGCCATATACCCTCTTTAAGTCATCAAAACCACAAAAAAAGAAGGTTAGATTGTTAAAATCTGAAAATGGTTAAGCAATTGCGCCTAATATGGTCATGCCCATTAGGGCACAAACATAAATGCAAGAAAATCAATGAACATGATGGTGTAAGTACTTACAGTGTGCCTGCAAAAGCAGTGCTGATGGGGTTTATGTCGCTTGAGTAAAACCTCGCTAGACCGAAATCTGCGATTTTCGGCCTATATTTGAGGTCTAATAATACATTACTTGCCTTGATATCTCTATGAACAATCATCATTTCACGGTCTTTGTGAAGGTATTCTAGACCTTCTGCGGTTCCGATGATTATGCCCAGCCTTTTCTTCCAATCTAGTTCTTTCTTCTTTTCTGGGTCTGTTTTCCATCCATGGCAAGAAACTATGATCAGCTTGTTTAAACAAATTCAATATGTATACACTAGTGCAACTTTCTCACCAAATAGGATCCGGTCGAGGCTCTTGTTTGGAAGGAATTCATAGACAAGGAGGTTCTCATGGCTAGTTAGGCTGCAACCCAGGAACTGAACCAAGCTCTTGTGTTGGACTCGGCTTATGATGTTCATCTCATTGTAGATCTCTTGACTTCCATTACTACTGCTTCTAAAATGCCGTTTTATCGCAATTTCTCTACCATCTGATAGGCATCCCTGTTTAAGAAAAAAAAAGATTAAACAGAAAATTAAGAAGAAGAAAACTGAGGGTGATTTACCTTGTATACTACTCCAAATCCTCCCTGACCAAGCTTGTTAGATTCACTGAAGTGGTCGGTTGCCTTCTCTAGGGTCGAGTACTTGAATCGCAAGCTCCTCTTGAATAGTGATGCGACGTCGGGATCAATTCCTTTACAATTTAGTACCAAACCATGGCAAAAAAACAAGAATCTGTATAAATAACACAGCTTAATTTAACTAATGAGAAGAAGAATAGTTTGATAATAATAATAAATCGTACCTTTTAATTTATTTTGCTTCTTATTTTTCTGGTTGTAGATGACTTTACCCATAAGGACCCCAATGGAAATCACAAATATGGAAACCGCAATACAACACAGAACATACGCGACGATCAACAACGTCTTTTCTACAAAAAAAAAAAAAAATTAAAAAGAAAAATGTAAAACAAGGAAGAAATTAAGGTACTATGTTATGAAATCGATTCCAATGTTCGTGATTCTATATATGATCCGACATGGGTACTCACACGCCGAGTTCTTAAAAGGGTAGTACTAGACTCGAAATGGAATAAGAATAATTATGCAATTCTGAGCACGGGAAAAAGTTCGAATTTCAAACAATTTGCTTGAAATTAACCTACTGCTCGATTATATATTGCCGCAATTAAAGCCTAAGTTTTCAATTTTTAATCAAATTGAAAGAAAAAAAAATGGCTAACTGTCGGAAGTGTAAAATTTAGAAACGTTATATGGTTAATATGATTAAAGATGTAAGACTTACTTGTAACAGACTTGGATTTGCGGGTGTTGATGAACTCATAATTGGAGTACCGAATAAAACACCCTGCTTTGAGAGCACGCCCTTCCGTTGCAGGAAAGCAAGACAGGATGGTCGACATTGCACCTAGTAGGCATGATGTGCATGATTTCTCGTCCAATGTCTTCGAGCAAATTGCTTGGGCGTAAATCGATACATCGATGTTAGCTCGGACTCATATCTGTAACCATTGCTCCGAACTGCTTCCGTAATTAAATTATTGAGCTTATACCTACCCATATTGGCATCCATACTGTCATTGTAGTTGGACCCACAAATCTTGTATTTCATTCCAAAATTAAAAAAAATAAAAAATAAAAATTATTATTATTATTATCAGACTATATGTTAGCATAAGCATTAATGGGGTGTGCCTACTGTGCACCATGCACAAAAAAAAAAAAATGTTACCAGCCTGTCGTTGGGTGATTCAGTCTCGTAGAAGAAGTTGTAATCGGCAGCCCGGATGAAACAACCATCAATGTAAACATGGGCACCAGCATTAGGAAAGCAACGGGCGACTAGGTTGCGGCACTTCATGAAGCAGGCAAGGCACTCCTCCGTGGAGGGCTCATTGTGGCACTGGGCCATGATGTAGATCGGCTCGAGGGGTTCACCTATCGACGCAATCCCGAATTTTGTACGCTCTATTTCATATTGGACTTCTTTCATGGCTTTCCAATAGTTCATGACAAAGGCCGACACATTGGTCGCACTATGGTTTGCGCACGACACCATGTCGAGTGGATCGTCTGCATGCGTTAGCTGGATCAAAGAGGGAACGAGAAAGAGGAAGGTGACCAGGAGAGCTGCCATGAGAGAGAGAGATCTGGACAGAGATGAGAGAAGAACAGGATTTTTTTTTTCTTTCTAGTTATTTTTAGTTTATTTAGTTGTGGTGCTTATTTCTTTTTGGGTATTTTGTAACACCCCCTGAAATTTGAAAATAATTAGTAATACCCCTTTATACTTTCAAACTTTACGAATACCCCCCTTGACCGAATTTAACAATCTTTTGACTAACGCTAGAACGTGACATTCATCAAGAGCCTATGAAAGGACCATAATATTGCAAGTACAATGCTAACTTAAGTCAACCTCTATTAAACTAGGTCGAAGGGGGTAATGCTAAAATTCTAAAGCATAGGGGTATCACTAATTACTTTCAAATTTCAGGGGTGTGTTACTAAATTACCCTTTCTTTTTTCAATGGCCTAAAGTCGTTTGAAACTTTAGAGAGAGAAAGGTGGCGAAACGAACACTTGTTTGTGAACAGTGACCAGTTTTTTTTAAGAAATTTCACGGACAAATGATTCCAACCATTTGATATCATGTACCATCAGATAAGGTCCACTGATCTGATGGTAATGATCATATCATTACTTTTTATGAATTGTTAATTGCAGTTGATCCAATGGACGGTCAAGATTGGTGGACATACGCATGCCTAGTATCTCATATGTTTCTGAATTTTATATTTGGTTTTCAGCAAAAAGCAAAGACATATTACTTGTTTCAGTAATTAATTGCTAACAATAAGGGCCCGTTTGTTTGCACTACAAAAAGCAATTCTTTAAAAAAATTATTTTCTATTTTGTTTTTCAGCAAAAAGCAAATACATATTATTTGTTATTTCCATTAGAAACATTTTTGTTTCAAATTAATAGGCAAAAGTAACAACAAACCAGAACAAGAAATATGCCTCTGTTTAAAAAATAAATAAATAAATTCTTCGTGGTGAATCCAAACTGGACCTAATGTTTGATTGATTAGAATTTCTATTTATGCAGCTGATCACATGGTTTTGAGGTGTAATATCATCTTAGCAATTCTTTTACACATATTACCTTGACATAGATTTTTACACGGCTTCGCGGGACCCAAATGGAAATGAATGGAGGGTCAATTTATGGTGATCGATGGATGATCTCTTCTATAATGAGATCATCTTGTATAAAAATCAGTCAATTCTAGCATTTCTAGCTCCCTTAACCAGCTCTTCTTCCACCCAAACTTTTTATGTCCTAACATTTAGAAAGCCAAAATCCCATTGAAAGTGCATTTTTTTGCTTGTATTGCACCATTAAAAAAGATCCCTACTACTGATAATTTAATAGCGAGAAAATGGATATTGGTGAAATTTTGTGTCATATGCAAGGTCAGTGGTGAGAGTACTAACTATCTACTTTTACACTGTGATTTTGTCGAACAGATATTGTTATACTTTCTAGTTCTTAAGGGTCTATCTCGATCTTCCCAGAATCCATTGAGACATTATTGGGAGGCTGGCTAAGGATTTCCACATCATCTAAGGGGACAATTCCGTGAAAATACTACAATTTGCTATTATTTGGAGTATTTGGTTGGAGAGAAATAAGAGAGTTTTTAGAGATAAGGAAAGCTCCATTCAAGAAGTGATCCTTAGTATCAAGGCTATCCTATATTGTTGGGACAGCATCTTCCCCGAATTGAGAGGCACCTTCTTTGGGGATATGGTTTTTAGCTTGTTCTTTTGATTTCTGCTTGATCTCGATCCGTTTAATATATTAGTTTGGATTTATCAAAAAAAAATTATATATCTCCGCATTTGATAGGGTTAGAAATTTCATAATTTACTATTGTAAGTATGATCACGTCCATGTGGACCCATGAAGCCATATACAAATTTGTGTCAAAATCCGTGTTAGAATATATGGACCAATATATAAATCAATCCTAACTTTAGCTGTTTCGTGTGTAATTATATAATCGAGTCCTTTTTGATCAATTAAGTTAGTGACCCATCTCAATCACTACTATATGTGGGCTTGACAAGTACCCCTGTTTTAAAATTTTGAATTTTGAATTTTTTTATTATAAAACAGTCATGTCAGAGTACTTGTCAAATGTAGACGTGTTAGCTAGTGATTGAGATATCACTAATTTATTAAGTGACCAAAAATGGACTCATTAAGAGAAATAGATAATATTTAATAAAATATTGCAAAGGTGCATTCATCCCGGAAACCCTCGGGCACGTGCCAATCCCCTCATCCACACGCACCAAGTAAGTTGGGCCGAAGCCTTAAGGGTGGCCGCCAAAGGGGAGATTCGAACCCAGGACTAGCTCTACCGAGACGTGGTCTTGGCCATGTCATGGCTCATGTTATCTTATGTGGACCGCATCGTCGTTCTCTCTTAGAAAAGCAAATATATTAAATTAAGGCGTTAAATTAATGATATTTAGATTTAAAAATATTTTACGCGTGAAACCCCTTTAGGGTCAGCGTATTTTCTTACCACTTTTTCAAAAATGTTGCTAATATTTAATACATGTTGAATATAAGTAGGAGCATCTATTTTATTCTTAAATTTTTTTGCTTTTTTTTATTTATTTTAAATTAAGTGTCACGACTCTCGTCGTACCTCTCCGCTATTAAAATATAAATATAAACTATAAAGTCAAGTGAAGGTCACCTAATACACTTATAAAACTTATTAAGTCGTTGCTTATCGTAAAAAAAAACGTAAAAAAAATAAAAAGTTTTTGACAAGTTGGGTGTGACATGTATATAATGCTGTCTCATCACATGGCACCAATGAAATCTATACACATTTGCGAGGGTCGCTGTATGTTCTTGACGCATTTTTTGAAATAATCGTATAAAATGGTTGCTATTATTTGATCTGGCTCTGACTTTTAGCTTCGGAAATTTCTTTGGAACGATCATCGGGCCCAAACACGTGCATGTACGTTTGTGTATGGCACATGCATTGTAGTAAGTTCGTGGAAAATACTCGATTTTTTTTTTAAAATAGAAATTATACAAACTTTTCAAAGATTTGGTAAAATTCATGTATTCATAATAGGGAGTCATATTATTCTTATATTATATGTATATCATGCACAAAATTGTAAAATCATTTGTTTTATGGGTTGGGCTCCAGGGACCGGCCTTTTTTGACCGACTCCCGTTACAGGACTCAATATGAGCCATGTAACACACTCTTAGAGGACTCTGACCGCATGGATGTTTGGCCAATCCCTAGCTGGACCTACAAACCAAAAATCAGCCTGATTAGTGATTTCAAACCTTTCAATCTTTGTACCTCAAATACTGCTCGAATTCCCACAGTTGAGATCAACCCATGAAAATAAGTCCAATCCAACACCTAGAAATCACTAATCGAACCTCAGGCCGGGCGGGCCAAATCAGCACAAGTACAATTTTTTTTTTTTAAATTAAAAAATATAAGGGTGTGTTAGTGACAAAAGTGGGGGCATTGGCCGGGTTTTCGGGCCAAGCTAATTAAGCGGGCTTATCGGTCTGGGCCTCAAAAGAGTGGACCTGGATCCGGCCCAAAAACCACAACGGGACGCGGGCCAAAATGCCAGGCTGATGAAAATGTTTGTTTTCTTTTATTTTTAAACCAAAAAACAAAAGATAAGAAAGTTGTAGTGACTCCAGTTTGGAAAAATTTAATTGTCACATTGTGACAGGTGTTGTTTTCTATAGGGATCTTTGCCGGTTCAAGTTAGCCCAATTTATGTTGGGGGCATGGTTTTAAAAACGGCCGCTTAAACAGTTAAACGGTAACGCCCCAAGCCCATTTCCGTTAAAACCGTTTAAACATGTTTTAACACTTTTGAATTTAACGCCGTTTTTTTTTTTTTTTTAACGGTTGTTAAAATCGTTTAATCATCCGTTACATCCTGAAAATTTTTGTGAAAAAAGGGCCGTTAAATCTGTTTAATTCCATTTTTAAAATTTTTAAATTTCAAAATTTGAATTTCAGAGCCATTTTTTCCGTTAAATTCTATTATTTTTTTCATTTTTGCCCCTGGCCGTTTCACTCCGTTTAAACGGTAACGCCCCCAGTCCTTTTAACCGTTAAAATGGCCTCCTTTAAACCTTGGTTGGGGGTACAAACATGTCTCGAAGCTACTTTGAATATTTCATTGTACCAAAAATTCAGACATAAGCATGTCGTCGACCCAAGTAAACTATGTAATTGATTTTTCTGTTCTATGTATTTTTGTTTTTTTATTCATGATAAGGTTGTCGTTCAACATGTCGCAATGTCATTACAAAAAAAAAAAAAAACATGTCGCAATGCCATTACAAAAGTGAGGTAATTATAATCAAGACCACATGTTTAGGTGGGAACCACATTTTTTTTAAAATAAGCTGTTCTTAGTTGATGTGGATCCTACTTCAATATGTGGTCTTGCTCAAGGTTTAAAAGTGGCCGTTATTACGGATTGGTAGCATTACCGTTTTTTCCATTATAACGGCTGTTCTAATGGACTGTAACACACAGGCAAAAATGGAAAAATAGTAAATAATAATAATAACAGGGTTAAAATTGAAAATTTGAATTAACAGGTGTTTTTTAAACAAATGTTTCAAAAAATAACGGCCATTGTTTTGTAAGTGTTTTAACGGTGCATAACGTAATGGGGAAGGTCGCTCAGGGGCAAAAATGAAAAATAATGGGAAAACAACGGGAAAAATGGTGCTGAAATAAATTTTCAAAAGCGAAAAATAACTGGAAAAAGAACTAAAACAAAGGCCATTTTTTTCACAATTTTTTCTAGAAAATAACGGCTGTTTTTTTTGGCGTTTTAACGGTACGTAATGTAACAGGGGGAGGACCGAATCCGTTATAACGGCCGTTATTGAAACCATGGTCTTGATTACTGCGACTTCACATTATCAATCAAAATGGGACAAGAAAATTTTCTACTCGAAAGCTTTGTTCACGGTAGAATGCTTCGAACCATTAATGCAACCCCACTAAAAGACAAGAAAAAAAGTACATATTTTTATTAAAATGCGGTTTTCATGGTGATTTTTCTTGTCTGGCCTTTTGCTTGCTAGCATTCCTCTCTATCATCGTGACACTTGGAATGTTGCATCTGTGCAACGCCATTAAGGCGCTGCTTCCTTGCATTCAATGGGAGTCGATTAACCAAAAACTAAAATCTGTGGGAAAATATGGAGATAAATAGGGGCAAATTGTTTTCCCTACCGAAGTTATAAGTTGACTATGGACAAAAAATCAGTCAATTCAAAAATGCCGGTTGGTGGGAATGGGGCCCATTGGATATATAGTACAGTAGGACTCATCGGTTTGTTTTATAATGACAGAAAAGCCCTTTGTCTGTAAAATAGGAGTAGAACTTTGCTAACCGGCGTCAGTCAGTAAAATTGCTGACCGACCATAATATAAACTACGTGTCACTCTCTTAGAGATTTCTTACTGTATGGATGTTTGGCCAATCCCTAGGTGCAGCCTGATCAGTGATTTCAATCCTTTGTATCTTTGGAGTACAACTTCTATCACAGCGTTCTGACATATGCTTATGTCACAATAAAAATCACAAGCCATGTGGCACACTCTTAGTGGACTCTGACCGTATGGATGTTTGGCCGGTCCTTCAGTGGACCTTTAATCCAAACATCAGCCTGATTAGTGATTTCTAAGCGATTCGATTGAAGTTATTTTCATGAGTTGATTTTAACGGTAAGAATTCGAGCATTATTGAGCGTTATTTGGGTGCAAAGATCCAAAGGTTGTAAATCACTAATCAGGCTGATTTTGGGTTTAAAGGTCCATTGAGGGACTGGCCAAACATCCATATGGTGAGAGTCCACTGATAGTTTTCCACGTGGCCTGTGATTTTCATTGTGACAGCGTTGTGATAGAAGTTTTACTCGGATCTTTGTACCCCCAAACAATTGTGAGTAAAACTTCTGTCACAAATCACACAAAACAAAGCCAATGAGTTTTCGGCAGGTACACCTAAAAAGCAAAAGCACATGGGTACGTTGCAAAAGCACTTGTGTACGTGCCGAGAACTCATTGGCTGTGTTTTGTGTGATTTACAATTTCGTGTGATAGAAGTTTTACTCAACAATTGTCAATAAAACTCAAATCCAACACTTAGAAATCACTAATCAGGGGGCTCAATTAGTATAATAGTAATAGTATGGAACTATTTGCATACTTAAAAGTATGCAAACAGTGTCAGTACGGTTGGATGTCCCTTGGAAAATGTGTTATTTCAATGTTTTCAAACAAAATATTTTATAAATTAAAAACACATTTTTCAAGGAGCATTCAATGGTGGATACACTGTTTGCATACAGTTGCATACTAGATTTGTCTGGTGGCTGATTTTGGTATGTATGTCCATATAGGGTTGGGGCAGATATCCATTCGGTAAGAAATCTATAATAGTATGCCATGTGGCTTATATTGTGGTCGGTCAGCAATTTTGTTGAGCGGTAACGGTTAGCAAAGTTCTAGTCGTAAAATAGAATACCCTTACTGGAAATGACAAGCATGTCCCAATGTCCTAACTCCCCATATTTTATCGAGTAAGAACAAGGGTAAAATAGTCCATTCAAAGAATTTAATTTTCTCTCCCACCGTCACAACCGCAACGTTACGTTCCTGTAAATATCTCGGTTCAAACCGCGGTCTTGCTTTGCATTTTTGTCAACGAAATCGAGAGTTCGAATATAATTTTATTTCGTCTCTTTGTATCCAACCGAGAGAGAAAGTGAAGTGAAACTTCTCGCCACTTCGAGTTTTCGAGTCTTCTCTTTCCCTCTGACCTCTGATTTACGTACAGTGATCGTCGAGAGATTTCTTCTTTTAACCAGAAAATTTTTAATCTTTTGATGAAGAGGAAAGCTAGATCCTTCGTCGATTTTGACGATCTCTGATTTGGTGCCGAAGCAGGTAAGAATCAGACCTAGTTTGAGCTTTTTAATGATATTTTTTCATCGAGATCTTATATAGAATTCGAGATTAGCTTCGCAAGAACTGTTTTTTTCGATCGTTGATAAGATAGAATTCCTTTTGATTCTTTCTGTTTCTGTAATTCTGTGAAGAATTTTAAAGAAATGAAGCTTTAGAGCTGTGGATTTGCTATGTAGGGATTTGTGATAAGAAATTATCTTCGATTCAAGAGATCGTTCTTTCTTTACGAGTCTCTTGTGTTTCTTTCCCTTTGAGAAATGTTATTTTGATCAGGATCTGGAGTTCATGAACTCGTCGAACTTTGAAGGAATCTTTCCTTTAATGTGGACTCTCTTTTTCTTGCAATCAAAACCCTAATTGTCTCGGGATTTTATCGATTTTACGAATTTTTTTTGTATAACATTTTATACATTATTATCGCGAGTTATTTAACTTCTGATCATAGGAGAAGATAAAGTCGGTTTTATGCTACTTCGATCGTTTGAGCTTAGCTAATTTAATTCTTTTTTTTTTTGATATTTTCATGTTCTGTGAAGCAGTATTTAATCGTAGCCCCACGAATTACGGTAAGGAAAAAGATGTAACAAGGTATGCCTGAAACTGTTTGAAATGCGGAAGCACGATTTTTGTTAGTCACAGCTGTCATCTGGGCCCAGTGACCGCATGGATGTTTATCCCACCCCTTGGTGGATATACACACCAAAAATCACCCTGATAGGTAATCTAGAACCATTAGATTTTAGCACTTTTTAGTACTTTTAAGGCGTTTTTATAGCCGTTGAATGCAACCATTTGTTTTAGTACTAAAACCAACGGCTACAAATCATCAAACAAGCTGATTTTTTGTGTGAATGCCTACTAAGGTGTGGGCTAAATATCCATGCGGTCAGTGGGCCCAGATGGCAGCGGTGACTACCAAAAATGCCGCTTCCGCATATGAAAAGATCTCAGGTATACCTTGTTACATCACGACCCTTGAGCGAAAGTGGTTGGAGCACTCTCACCGAAAAAAAAAAAATTTGCTCCTACCCCTCCCAAATGCCCCGTGGCAATTCTACTGACCGTTTGTCCACCTACACACCAAATCAGCCTGATTGGTGAGTTCTAGCTGTTTGATTTCAATACTTTTTTATGGGTGATTTCTCGCAGTTGGGTTCAAGCATTACTCGAATCCACCGGACGGAAATCACCAATCAGGCTTAATTTTTGGTCTGTAGGTCACTAAGGAGTGGGACAGACGTTCATGGGTCAGTGGATCGGCAGATTACTTCAGGTGGCATTTTTTTTGGGAGGAGTTGAAGGTAGGAGCAAACTTTGCCGAATTTTTGTCAACTCTCAACTTTTAAATGTAGTAACGGAGGGTCCCATAACTTTTTTTCGGTGGCCCCACACCATTTTTGGTGGGTTCCATTCCTTTTCGCCCAACAGGGTCGGCTGTGATGTTACGTGATGCTGCCATGTGGTGTTAAAATGCCGACTTAATTTTCAGCCAATTAATGTGCATTTTTGAGGAGTGTAGTTAAATTTATTGCACGTGGGTAAAAGATTTTTTATTTTATTTTTGGACTATGCGTGGTAAACCCGTAAAAGGTTTTGATGTAATTTCGGCGAATATATATATCAAATTGATTCAGTGTTATTTGAATGACAACTCATATGAGTTTTTGATCACCAGACCTTGATCACGTGTAAAGAATGGTGATGGTGATCTCATCCACTCATTTCAAATCACAAAAAAGCTATGAAAATAAGTTAGAAGTAACTTTTTAACTTATTTTCTGCAATGTCAAACGCAGCCTTAGTTTTCGTCACAACTGTCGAAGTTGTCGATATGGGCTCCACCTCTTCATCGACTCCGTATCACATTAATGGCTCAGATTGGATCACTACTCTGTATATCCAATTATAGTGAGACACGCTGGCTTTCGGTCCATATGATCTTGATTCAGTGTTACTAGGTGTGCAAAGTGCAAACCATCACAATAGTGTGAACGTCACCCAAAATGGTGGACTACCAAAAGACGAAAAGAATCAAACTTTTCATTGTTCTTTAAGGTTACGGGTTCAATAGAAGCATCATAGCGAACGCTTTTATCCCTTCCTTATATTTGCATCTCTCTGCTTTCACACCTTAGTCCAGTCTGGATTCACATGGGGTGTTCGTTTCTATTTTGTTTCCTTTTCTTAATCTGTGGCCTGTCTTTATCTTGGTTCAAGTGTCAAGAGACTATACCCATCAATCCAGACCGTCCAAATGCGCAATTTAGCAAATGATGCCCCATGGATTCCTATCAAAGATCTTGGATAATGAAAATTCGCGTTGATGAATATCTTTTATTTTCTTATGATAAATATGGTATTCATGATATACAATTTGCAGACCAGAACAGAAGATATCGAATGATCGAAAATAAAAAGGCGATTATGTTAATATATGATTTTCCTTTACTTAATCTTAATTTTCTCCTGGTTTTATTTTTTCATTGTTACAAGATAGTATTAGTAAGTGACACCAAGGCTCTTGGCTCATTTCTATCTCAAACAGGCTTACAATCCAAGACCCAGATCATCAAAAATGAAGAAAGCACACCTATCTCTACCTCTTCTCTTCCTTCTGATCTTGTTTCTACTAGTAGAAACAACATTAGGTGAGCCAAGAACTCAAACTGTGAAAATCATGTGCGGGAACCAACGAGAGCACAACTCCACCATCTTTGTACCCAACTTCGTTGCTACAATGGAGAACATCAGTGAGCAGATGCGAACCACTGGTTTTGGAAGAGCGATTGTCGGCTCAGGACCCGACACAAACTATGGCTACGCTCAATGTTACGGAGACCTCTCCTTGCTTGATTGCGTACTATGCTATGCTGAGGCACGTACAGTCCTCCCCCAGTGCTTCCCATATAATGGGGGAAGAATCTTCCTTGATGGTTGCTTCATGCGCGCAGAGAATTATAGCTTCTTTGAAGAGTTTACAGGTCCTGATGACAAGGCCTTGTGTGGGAATGCAACCCAAAAGGGTCCAAGGTTCCGGGAATCGGCAAGGCGGGCTGTGTTGGATGCTGTTGCAACAGCACCTAACAACAACGGCTATGCAAGGGCTGAAGTACCGGTATCAGGATCAGCAAATGAGTCGGCTTATGTGTTGGCAGATTGCTGGAAAACATTGAATGCAAGCTCTTGTAAAGCGTGCTTGGAAAATGCGTCAGCCTCGGTAATGGGATGCTTTCCATGGTCGGAGGGGCGAGCACTGAACACAGGGTGCTTCTTGAGGTATTCTGACATAGATTTCCTGAACAAGGAGCAGAGTGATGGACGTTCAAAAGGTAATGCAAAAGCAATTACCTCTTTTCAAATTGTGTTAGTGACTTTCAACTCCAACATTATTCAAACGTTGCTGGATATGACCTGATTAAGGATTTGCATTAATGACTTTGCAGCGAGCATAATAGTGATGGTGGTCGCCATTGTGAGTTCTGTGGCTGTTGTGGTGATTGGGATCACTATTGGAGTCTATATTTGGAAGAAAAGAATGATAGAAAAGAAAAGAAGAGGTATGAAGCTCCTATCATATAAACTCTTACTTGCAAGCCATAGATCTCTAAGCATTACAGTTGTTGATTACAGAAGAAGAGGTATGTAACTAGAATAGATTAGCCTATGAAGTTGAATTTTCCTGACATACTACGACATCGTTGGATTCTCCATTTGCCAAAACAGAAAACCCCCTTCAAGAAAAAGAAAACCTTGCTGCTTCTAAAGTTTAAAATGCCTTCTAGAATATTCCGGCTTTATTAGGATTCGGGACAATGTGGTCCTTACCTATGTGCGGAGCATTAATTGCTATCTCTTTCTGATTTTCCAGGCTCAAACGATGCGCTGAAAATGGTGAAGACCCTTTATAACAGTAGCTTGAATTTCAAGTACGCGACACTTGTGAAGGCCACTGGATCTTTTGACAATGCCAACAAACTTGGGCAAGGAGGATTTGGGACAGTTTACAAGGTAACTTGCTTAGATATGTACAAAAGCAAAACAATTTTGTTGTAATTTCTTATCTGCTTTAGTTTTAAGTTTCCAAGATTGAGAAAATTATTCGAAATTCAAGAATCCACTTTTACAATCTTTTCTTAATGTTTTCTGAGTTGAATCACTCACCTTCACTATAGGGAGTTTTGGCTGATGGAAGAGAAGTTGCTGTGAAGAGGCTTTTCTTTAACAATAGACACAGAGCTGCAGATTTCTACAATGAAGTTAACATGATAAGCAGTGTGGAGCACAAGAATCTGGTCAGGTTGTTGGGTTGCAGTTGTTCGGGGCCTGAAAGCCTTCTCGTCTATGAATTCCTCCCAAACAAGAGTCTTGATCGCTTCCTCTTCGGTAATTTCTGTAGTTTCACATAATTCCTCCTGCTCATACTACACTACAAGTCTACAACAACTACTACTGCTACAACTACTATTAATGTTCAAAAACTAGTTGATCAACTCAGAATTTGGTTGAGTCCACTCAGCTGGGCTGGGTCCAAAGCACTATGTCTGAACTTTGAGTCTAAAAAAAGATCAGACAAGCATTCCCAAGTTGGGTACACTGTTTCAAACAATGACCGCTGATACTACTAAATTATTGTTGCTCCTCTGAGTAAATATCAGTTGTGATGGTTTCAGCATCTTTCCCACGACTTCAAGAAAGTTATCATTTTTTTTAAACATGACAGATCAAAACAGAGGAAGAGCACTGACCTGGGAGAAGAGATTTGAGATAATTATCGGGACAGCGGAAGGTTTGGTCTACCTTCACGAGAACTCAAACATCAGAATCATTCACAGAGATATAAAATCCAGCAACATCCTGTTGGATTCAAAGCTCCGAGCTAAAATTGCTGATTTTGGGTTGGCAAGGTCTTTCCAAGATGATAAAAGCCACATCAGCACCGCCATTGCCGGAACTCTGTAAGTATCCCTTCTTCTCTTGCCGTTTGAACAGTGATAAAGAGAATATTCGCCAATTAGAATGATTTGGTCTCCGTAGCTTCCAACTTTAGTAGCCTTACGATTCATTTTCCATGGAAAACCCCGTGAAAGTTTTGACGGATGAGGATTAGCTTTTCAATACATGAATTATCCATTCATAGATACATATATGAAGCATATATAGATAAAATAGACAATACAACTATGTCTATACACAAGATAGCTGCCCGACAACTAATCCATCATGAAGCATTAATGTTAAGTGTTAACACACCCAATATGTGTAAAGGTTTTTATGTATGCATGCCTGTATATAATGGATATGACTATGATGCGTATCTATTTCTTTCTGTAAAATCCACAGAGGATATATGGCTCCTGAGTACCTAGCTCATGGTCAATTAACTGAAAAGGCAGATGTCTACAGCTTTGGGGTGCTTTTGTTAGAGATTGTTACTGGAAGGCAGAACAACAGGAGCAAAACCTGCGACTACACGGACAGTCTCATCACAGCTGTAAATTTTTACACTTAATTTTTCAAATACTTCTATTTGTATGTCCGTCTGTATATTTACTTAATAATCCTATATTCCTTATTCTTTCTGTGTGGTATTTGGATGAGACAGGCATGGAAGCGTTTCCAATTGAGGACAGTGGAGGAACTTTTTGACCCAAATTTAACGACGCATAACAGTGCGATTAACAGCAACATGAAGCAAGAGATTTTGAGGGTGGTGCACGTGGGACTTCTGTGCACACAAGAGGTCCCCTCATTACGACCATCGATGTCAAGGGCCCTCAAAATGATGTCAAAGAAGGACGAAGAACTTCCTGCACCCACCAATCCACCTTTTATTGACGAGAAAACCATGGAACTCAGTGACCCATGCGAGGACCCATGCCAGCCGCTCAATGCCACTTCTTCCCCTTCAGTTGCCACCGCTTCCAACAGCTCCTTCTACCCCAGGTGACCTCAGAAAGGGGAATAAGGAAATTATCCGAGAAATAAAAAACAACCCATGCGATTGGTACATGAGTGGAACAGCCCTAGCAACTAGAAGATACAGCTTGCCTCTGCTTGATCTATTGTTGTCACTAGACAGGTGTTGATAGGCATCTGTATGATGTATGGGCTGGCATAAGAGCTTTCGGTATTTAAAATAAAGTTGACATGCTTATGAGGATAGTGAGGCTGATCGCATAGATTTTACTTCTTTCTCATTTTTCTGAAGCAGAGTAGGATTAGATTAAGTATACAGCAATGTAAAAATGTAGTTTAAATGTCATTTGTTATGAATCTTTGAATGAACATGAGATTGTTCACCTAGTTTTACATGATCTCTTGTCCCTTTGTTTAGAGCTCAGAAAGTTCTTAGCCCCAGAAATTGAAGTTCAGAAGACCTCTAAAAGGATTTAACAGTTCCAAATCTTGTTACTCTTTCCAGAAGTGTTGGCTCTATAAATGAAGTTCAAAGGCCCTAAAGCTCCAAGTGAAGGTAAGTAGAAGGAATGAAGATTTTGTTCACACCTTTAAAATAAACACTACATAACATGGAAGTGTTGGATTTAAAGATAAACATTTTAATCTAACTTTAAACAAAATAGATACTTCAATTTGCATATCCTGATCAAATGTTATATTCCTTCTCCCACTAAAATACATGGTATCCTCCCTAAATTTGCACTCATTTTCTTTCACTAAATAAACTTCAAAAACTTGCTAAGAGCATACCAAACAAGAGCACTGTCTAACGTGTGGCTACTAAGTTCCCCATGAGGCCCCCACCAATCTCATAGTGATTGGCATTGGAAAATCCCGCTTCCAGGGCCAGCTTCTCCAACTCCCTCCCTGCATCAGAATGCACTACTATGATCATTCAAGCAATAGGAGAGAACAAAAAAATGCTGCATAGTTGAAGAGCCAACCACCTCTTGAGCTTCTAACATAAGCAAAGGTATTCTTGCACTCTCTTGGCAGTGAACACTATGGAGGCTAATGGCCTAATTGGAAGGGAATTCCTACATAACTGGAGTTACACACCTAACCCTCGAGAAATAGTTTCGACATATTGCAGGTAGGATAACAAGGACCCAGGTGACTCAATTAGATAAGGATGACTCAAAGGCTGGCGCTGAAGTCAGGTTTGATTCAATCTTCTTGGATCAAGATGGATTTACCCTGCTGGCATATACGGACAAATCACCACCCAAACCCATCGGCCTAACAGAGCTTAACTAGTTGTATGTCAGGAGGACAGACCTGTTAAGAATTCACGGATTGAGCTTTTCAAGTATTCGTACTCCTTTGCAAGGCCATAACTGCTTGCAACTGGAACGACAACATTATCAATCATCCATTCCTTGCAAAAAGAAAAAAACTCAAGATCAACTCTTTTTGTTTGCAGAAGCTACAATTATTATTTGGAATTAAAACTTCGTACTTGCAAGATGGTCCTCATATTGTTATGAATGAAATTAAACATTCTAGAAGAATGGTGTATTATGAACAGCTATTTCAAATTGGGGCAGATATCAGCAACCTACGTGACAGGTACACTATCTTATAAAAGATTACAATAATATAAGCTGGATGCACAGGTCAGGCACACTTCTCATGGCTTAAAAGAAAGAAAGAATGAAAAAAAAAATGAAATACTTATTTTGAATTGTCTAAATAAAATTTTCTATACATGCCATTATGAACTATATTTTTCATTATTATGTCCAATATAACATTCTCATATAGCAATATCAACATGTCTCCAGGTTGGGTTTTCAACAGTCACCATGTATGATGTGGTCACCTGTCATGTCTGAATTTCATAGACAGTAAAATTGTATCACCTTGATCATAAGGAAGTTCGCAAACTTTTGGGTCATGGGGAACATAGCATATCCGTATATCATTTCAAATGAAGGGGTAGTGAATATTAAATCAATGCAAGTGACCATAGTTTCACCATATTATGGAATTCTAAAACATATTCTCTGATAAAAATGTTCAAGATGGTGTTGAAAAGCTTAATATGTTGTGAGAAATACCTGAATTAAGGCAGTAAATGGTTGTGTGCTCTTGTTAAAGTCCAAAATGGATACTCTTGAACCTGAAAAGCCCACCAACAATGAGAAATCCTAATGCAAATTACAGTTTTCATCTCACCAACTTTTTTTTATAAAGAAACAAAAAATAAAAGAAGAAATGAACCTGGTTTTAGAACTCGAAACATCTCCCTCATAGCTTTAGGTTTATCTACCAAATTGCGTAGTCCATAACCAACAGTAATTGCGTCAAAGTAGCTCTCTGGAAAAGGTAAATTAAGTGCATCTCCTTCAATCCACCTGCAAGGCATCATATATTATCATTAAACAATGTAAAAGAAAAAAGATGGTTACTGTTATCCTGTGGTTAGGAAAATATAAACCTAAAACTTTATGAATCCAAATACATAATTATAGAGGGTTGATTGACAATATTCAAGGTTTAAAACACTGGTCTTGTTCAGTGTCTCGGTAAGCTGATGGAATGAGACGTCCCGACCAAGAAGATGGAACAATATTTTTATTTTTTTGATAAGTAAGAACAATATATTGAAAAATCTTGGTACATCTTGACATGAAAAGATACCAAGAATGCATAAAAGTAGACTACTTCAATGCTTAATTAAGCTAAAAATTTAAATCTATTTTGTGTTATAAAAGTCATGCACTATAAAAAAAGGTTTTAATTACTTAAATTAAAGTTCTGGTACAAGACGACATATAACCCTATGTATTATCTCGGTACCTTACCCGACAAGACATCTCACCCGAGACAATATGATACATTGAACCATGGAAAATATGTCTACAGAACTATAAAGTATAAAGCGCAAGCAAGTGGCACCTCAAAATCCCTACTTTCATTTAAACTCTCAAGAACTCAAATCGAGCTTTATCCATATAACGAATAAAATAGCACCGAAATAAAAGTAGGAGGCCTGCTGTAAACATGGTGTGCGACACGAATTTCAAATTTTAATTGAGATATGATGGTTATTAGTTTCATCAACTGCTAGATTTACCAATGCTCACACAATGTTCTTGTAGCAAAGTTTTGAGTGCAAGTCTTGTCGAGACGAAGCAACCAATAATTGATCCTTTGAGAAATCAAGACCAGTCACCTGCAAATCGTTGAGCAAAATAAGAAAATGCGACACCGCAACTGAAAATTTATACGTACTTTCGAAAAGCATTGTTTTGGCACAGACACTAGGCCCATGAAATATTGCAAACCTTCCCTTCAGATCCGATTTTCTCCGACAAAAGAAACGCCAAATCCCCACTCCCACAACACAAATCCAACACACAGTCCCCCTTTTTCGCTCTGACAAAAATAAAACGAAGTCATCATCATCATAAGCCTTATCCCCAATTACATGGGGTTGGCAAGAAATTACCCGCTCCAAGAGACAGCCATCCGTTTCCAAATGCGATGCTGACCCAAACTCAATAAATCATTCAGCTGAGAAAAATAAAATAAAATCAACGAACAATAAGTAAGAACAGAAAAATCAAGGGCGTAGGATAATATAGCGTAGCCATCGGCGCACATTAGACAATTAGAATTGTGAGAAATGGTTGTTTTTTTCTGAAAGAGGAGGAGGAATGTAGATGGGGCGTACATTATCATATACAGGAGCGATGCGGTTAAAGAGGACTTGGCGTTCGGTAGTGCAACGAACAGGCAGATAACTGGAGCGAAAAGGAAGAAGACGGGGACCGGAAGACGGGGACGCAGAGAGGGAAAGGAAGGCCATTTATGAACAAACACCGTATATCCAATCATCCAACGTTTGCCAAAGGAAGAAGAGGAATGACTTAAAACTTTCCTAACTGACCTAAATGCCCCTGTTCACGAATGATGATGGTCTCTCTTCCGTGGGCCCAACTCACTTTTAAAAATAACTCGTTGATTGAATGATCAAACCATCCAATCATTTTCATACTGTCTATATAAAACCAGAGTCCGGCTTATATGGATCCACGTGGCACACTCTTAGAGACCGAACCCTATGTATATTTGGTCCATCCCTAGGTGGACCAAAAATCAGCCTGACTAGTGATTTCTAACCGTTGGATCTGACTAACCCAAATTATAGTCGAATCAACCCCATTAAAAGGAAAAGGACTTCTAATTCAATAGTTAGAAATCACCAATCAAACTGATTTCTGGTGCGTAGGTCCTAGGGATGCGTAAAAATATCTATATCTAATAATCGATCATATGGACGTCCGTGAGAAAAAATGGACTCTGGATGGACCTCATACAAAGTTTGCTACGACCCATAAAAGCCACGTGGTACACTCCTTCGGGCCCACTGACCCATGAATGTCTTGGCCCAGCCCTTGTGGAACTACACCAAAAAATCAGCTTGATTGGCAACTTCTAGCCGATGGATTTGAGATTTTTTAACAGGCCCATGGACGAGTCGAAGCCCTATGATGGAAAGCAGAAAAAAAAAAGCTCAAATTCATCGGCTAGAAATGGCCAATCGAGCTGATTTTTGGTTTGTACGTCAACCAGATGGCGTGCCGAATTTTCATGGTGTCAGTGGGCCAACGTGGCATTGTGGGTCCCACCAAACTTTTTATGAGGCCATCCCAACTCATAAAAGCAATTGGATTTAACCATCAGCGTTGGTGGAAATCAGTTACCGCATCCACCAATCAGCATGCAAAGGAGGTGAATCACCAGCATCCGCAAGGGAGCACCACAAACAGTTCAGTAAGCTGCAGTAAAACTAAGAGAGGTGCGCCACACACCCGTATCAAAAAATCAAAAACAAACTTAATGCCCATTCACCCAAACAATCTTCTTTTTGTCTCTTGTCAACAAGAACATCATCAGACTACATCAATCCTATTTCACCATTCAACTCTATCTAGACCTCTCATGAGTTAGAACCAACATGAATCCTTTCTTGTCAACAGATAACTATAATTTATAAATTTTATTACTTGAAAGCATAATAATGTACATTAAAGTTATGACGGCAACGAACTCAATTCAACCCAGCAAGACCTTCGTTGTCAGGATGGCATATAAGGGCGCCATGCAGTTCCAAACAATACAAGAACATCTGGCAAAACTAGAGACTCCCCCTTCAAGAAGAGCCCACCAACCCTGATGATCCATCAATTGACCAAGTGCCAAAAGTTCAAACAACCAATCCGCATTGTTTTTTCTTGTTCATCAAGTTTTATGTATTCAAGCTTGAGCTCCGCCCGTTATCTGCAAAATTGTTTGCCAATATTTGGCACATCTCTGCTGAATGATGATTTATTTTGCATTGATGTTCTTGCCAATCGCTGTCTACAAGATATTGCTCTCCAAGATGATAGCAATGGCCCATTACTTGTCTTACAACAAAGACATTTTTGGAATTCCCTTAGCAGAGAAACTTGAACACTTGACTTGCAACTCTTCGCCAACATCAAAGTCCCTTCTGCCATTCGCCTGTGTAGTAAAGAAGTATTATGAATGCAAAACTTCCCCAAAATTTTTAACTTTTTATAGGTAATAGACCTCCATAGATCATGAGATAGTAATCATACACAGGCATAGAAACACAGGTTTTAAATCGTGACAGAATCTTTACCCATTATGGCAGTGGGTCCATTAAGAGCAACCACTGCTATTATCAGCTTTATTGTTAGTTTGTCAGATCTTGTTTTCAACTAATTCGGTTAGGAGAAAGGCCAGTTAGAAGAAAGTTATTATTAGTAAGGGAGATCAATAGTCTGGCGAAGTTTAATGATATTTTAGATGTGGTGGGGGGTAGAGGTAGTAGGAGAAAGGGCAGGATGGGAGGGGGTGGCGATGTTTTCTTATGAATCTGAATTTCTTGTCACGGAACGTTAGGGGTTGGGGGGGTCAGGATAAGAGGGGGATATGCAGGAGATTCTTTAAAATATGGAAGGCAGACGTGGCTCTTTTACAGGAGATCAAGATGGGACCAATAGGGTGGTGGAGGAAGTCTGGGGGAAGGGTGACTGTGGTTGCTTAGAGCGGGTGGTCTACTGTTGCTGTGGGATACTCAGAAGGTGGAAGTTGTCGATTCCTACATTGGACCGTTCTCTGTTTCAGCAGTGTGCAATTGTGTGGGAGATCATCAGAAATGGGCTGTCACAGGGGTCTATGGTCTGACTGATAAATCCCTTAGCAACGATTTTGGGAAGGAACTCAGCTCTATCCGTAGTTTGTGGGGATATCCATGGTGTGTGGGAGGAGATTTTAACGTGATTCGGTTCACGTTTGAAAAGACTAGGCGCAAAAGGGTTACTAGAAGCATGAAGGATTTTGACACCTTTGCAAGATGGAGCTGTTTGTTGATCTTCCGTTCAAAGGACCTATCTTTACTTGGTCCAATAATCAACAAAAGCCAGCTATGTCGACTTGATAGATTCTTGGTTTGGGATGATTGGACTAGTACGAGCTCTGATTTATCCCAAGAGGTCTTGCCTAAACATGCCGCTGATCATAACCCGGTTAGACTCAGTTGTGGTGCTATTCTGAGGTGTCACTCCCCCTTCAGATTCGAGAATATGTGGTTCAAGGAGCCTACATTTATTGGTCTGGTGGCGGAATAGTGGAAGTCTTTCAATTTCTCGGAGGCAGGCTTGATCTTCCTGAAGAAACTCATGGCGTTGAAAGGTAAGGTTAAGGAGTGGAATAGACAGGTGTTCGGCAGGGTTGATAGAAAGATGGAAGCTCTCCTGGAAGATATCGCAGCCATCGACACAACGGAAAGTGGGGGGGTGGGGGGGAAGAATTGAAGCTAAGAAAGAGCCATCTCAATGGGCTCGTTGGGATGAGATCAATTGGTGGCAAAAATTTAGAGTTAGATGGTTAAAAGAAGGGGATTGTAATACAGAGTGTTTCCACCAGATTGCCAATGCCAGAAAGAGAAGTTATACCATTACCAGATTAAATATTGAAGGGAGAATTGAGGAGGAGGAGGTCATCAGGGAAAACATCGCGAAGTTCTATTTGAGTCTTTAGAGTCGAGTAGTTTTAGACCTTCTGCGGATGGTTTGGAGTTGGACATGATCAACCAGATTCCACAGGAGTGGTTGGAACGGCCGATTGATGAGGAAGTTTTGCTAGCTATTAAGAACTTTGGAGGAGATAGTGTGCCTGGGCCGGATGGGTTCTCTATGGCGTTCTTCCATAGGTGCTGGGATATCATTAGGGAGGACTTTATGAAGGTTATCGAGGTATTTGAAAAAGAAGCCTTCCTGGATAAGTTCTTGAATTGTACCTTTATCACTCTTGTTCCTAAGAAGGAAAGGGCGAGGAGTTGGATGATTTTCGACCGATCAGCCTTGTGAGTAGCCCTTATAAGATCATATCAAAAGTCTTGGCTTCAAGGATGAAAGAGGTAATGAGTTCGATCATATCGCCTTTCCAATGAGCTTTTGTGAAAGGCCGGCAACTGGTTGATGGGGTGTTAATTGCGAATGAATGTATCAACTCTAGATTGAAGAAGAAGATGGGTGGAATTCCCTGTCTTCTTTTCTTTTGCTTTTGCTTTTGCATTTTGCAGTTTGTTCCTAGCCTTCGGTAGGTCTTCTTGACCTCCTAGACCTTTTATACCGCTTTGCCTTTCTTTAACGACAGCCTACACTTATCCAAAAAAAAATTATGTGCAAAATTGATATGATGAAGGCATATGACCATGTTTGCTGGGACTTCCTGGACCATATATTGAAAAGGATGGGATTTGGGATTCGATGGAGAGGCTGGGTCAGAGTTTGCATCTCAACACCGACTTTCTCTATCCTTGTGAATGGATCTCCAGCTGGGTTCTTCAGTAGTTCGAGAGGTTTAAGACAAGGAGATCCTCTCTCTCCCTTCTTGTTCCTGGTTGTGGTTGAAGCCCTTGGTAGAATGATTAGTAGAGCAGCTAATAGAGGATTTGTGGAAGGGTTTCAAGTCTGTACTGAAGGCCCCTCGATCACCCATTTACAGTTCTCTGACGATACTATGATTTTTGTAGGAACGTTACATCATCGACTTAGATATCTTAGATGTTTTGAGGCTGCATCGGGTCTTCGGGTGAACCTATTGAAGAGCGAAGTGTTTGGTGTGGGGTCTGTTCCTAATCTTAGAAAATTGGCCCTTAACTTGGGATGTGGTATTGGGAGCCTTCCTACTAAGTATCTATGTTTACCCTTGCGGGCCAAGTACAAGAATAAATCGGTTTGGGAGCCAATGATTGAAAGGTTTGGGAAGCAACTTTCAGGTTGGAAGAGAAGGTACCTATCCAAAGGGAGTAGAGTGACCCTTATTAAGAGTACTCTGTCTAGTTTGCCTATACACTTTGTGTCCTTGTTTAGTATCACTGTTGTTGTGGCTCAAAGTCTGGAGAATATTATGAGGGATTTCATGTGGTCAGGTAAAGGGCCAGAAGATCCATTTGATCGATTGGGGCAGGATCTGTATGCCTAAGGAGGTAGGGGGTCTTGGTGTTAGGAATTTCAGAGATGCGAATACAACACTTCTCGAGAAGTGGCTGTGGAGATTCAAGGAGGAGGAAAGTTTATGGAGAGGGGTTATAGGAAGCAAATATGGGATTTTAGTGAATATTTGAGGAACTCTACCCATTAAGTCGACACATAGAGTTAGTATGTGGAAAGGGATTGTCGATTCTAGGGAGATGTTTGAGAAAGGCCTTACAATTCAGGTGGGCAAGGGTGACAAGGTGAGATTCTAGGAAGATCTATGGTGTGGGGAGGCTCCATTAAAAGAGGTTTTTCCTATCTTATACTCTTATCTCGAATTGTCAAGGCGCGATGATTAGGGATTGCATTACCTGGAGGGAAGGAGTTAGCTCGTGGAATCTTGGCTTTAGACGGCATCTTAATGATTGGGAAGTGGTTGGGTTAGCTTCGCTCCTTGATAAGATTGGCAAGAACCTCTATTAGGGGACGATCCTGGTGAAAGAATTTGGAGATGGGATCCTAAAGGTATATGCTCAGTTAGCTCTTTCTACCGTAGCTGCCTTTAGGGGAGCTTATTGGATTTTTCAGCCTCGAAAGTGTGGGGACTTCCGATCCCTTTGAAAGTAAAGTTTTTCGCTTGGACGACTTGTCTTGACAAGATTCTGACAGTGAACCACCTATTAGCAGGGGTATGATAATCCCTAATAGGTGTGTTCTACGCAAATCTGCAAGAGAGTCTGTGGATCATGTACTCATTCATTGTCATTTTTCCCTTGAAGTTTGGCTCACGTTCTTCGATCTATTTCGGATTCCATCTGTTATTCCTCTCCATGTTAGAGACCTTTTCCTAGGGAAGGGGGATGATTCGTTTTCTGGTAAAGGAAGGATCCTCTAGCATTACTAACCTTTTGCAGTCACTTGGGCGATTTGGAAGGAGAGAAATCTCAGTATCTTTGAAGATAAAGAGAAAGACTTGAGAGAGGTGGTTTTGGGTGTGATGTCCCTCCTTTATTTGTGGTCGTCTATATCTCCTCCCTTTAGAGGATGTAGATTTGAATCCTTTGTTTTTAATTGGGATGAGCTATTAGGAGACACTGCTCCCTCTATTAGGAGCTAGAAGTCATGGCTTAATTTTTGGGGGTTTCCCCCTCCCTTAATGAATATACACACTTATCAAAAAAAAAAAAAACCTAATTAGGTTAGGATACTGAACAGAATTAGTTGAGATTAGTTGTTTCACATTGATTAAACCTAGTACATATTTTCTTTAGAAGGAGTTCAAGTGTTATAGTTTGGAATAATTATTTCTATTCTCCATAAATAGAGAAAACTATATAGGGTGTCGTTTGATGAAATAGCAAACTGGACTAGAACAGACTGAAATAAAGCTTTAAGTTTTGGGAACAAGCTCTCCTCTTCATGTAGAGTGGTGTTTGTACGTAGGTAAGAGAAACTTGTTTGTATGTTCATTATTTCTTTGGGTTAGATGGCAAGAATCAAGTCTTCTATCTTTGTTTATACATAATCACGTATAAAATATAACATAAAAAAAAGTTTCCCAGTTTTACGAGATTGACAGATGATAAGTAATAAAAAAAACTAAGTATATACAAGACCTCGGAAATGAACTAAACTTCAGTGTCAAAATATCTAACTAATAAATGGCAATTAGAGAGAGAGTAGAGGAATAAGAATCAACATGGCCAAATAACACGCACCTCAAATTGATACATCCCACGAATTCCACCACCCATATCAAGGACTAGCCCAAGTTCACGTATCTCATAAACCTTGGCAGTGAGCTTGTCTCCAAGCCTCAGTGACTTTGCACTAACGCCAGTTTCACCTCCACTTTTCACCCTATCGTTTAAATATTTCTGCGCTGGTGTTTGAGAGGAAATGCTGTTTTTGTCCTCGCTTTCGTGATAATCAAATTCTCTCTCTCTATGCTTTTGTGCATGAGCCTTTGAACTTGTCACATTTTTACGTGAGGATAGACCAGTATTAGAAAACAGAGACTCTGGTCCTCCACCATTTTGAAGAAATGGGAATGCTCTTGACTTTTGATCCATTTCTGAAACTGTTTGGATTCTAGGGGAAGTTTTAATACTCTTCCCAGTTTTCCGGGTGACTTTTTGATTCACACCAGTGCAACTTTCCTCTTCATCACATTCTGCAGCACTCCGAATCACAATTGATGGTGGTGAGAAACAGGTAACTTTTTCTTGATTGTCATCTTCTCTGACTAATGACTCCTCCAGAGCAGACTCCTGATTTTCTTCGCAGTCAGACGTGTCCTGAAGTGATGCCCAAACACTAGGTGCTTGTTTCGTAGGTGCCTCAGAACCTTCAAGAATCAAATTCTTCGTTTCAGGTCGGGGTAAAGTTGCTTTCAGAGATAGTTTAATGTTACCCCGAACATCCTGCCCAATGCACATCAGAGAAATCTGCTGGCCTACAGATACTACATCAGAGACTCGAGTGACCTGAAGAAAGAATGACGTAGATAAGACTTGTGAAATATGGATCATAAAGTCAAAAACAATGCAAAAAACTACCAAGAATTTCCTGAAGTTCTATAAATAAATTGATTCATAACAATCGCTATGCAATAATGACCTAAAATCAATGATCTGTCAGTTTTTAAAATGCCTAGGGCTATTTGGTCTCGTACAAAATTGAGATTTTTCTCTGAAAAGGATATGAAGAAAAATGAAACATTTAGCTTCAATAGCCAGCTTCTGCAAACAATATAAAATAAGGAAAACCAACACATGGTCCTGTAAGTGAAATGAATCATGCCAAGGAATTGAAAAAAAAAATAAGAAGCTATCTCCAAAGTGATTGTTATCTAAACATAGAAATAAACTATATCACCAGCATGATATGCCACAAATTATAAGCTATTAGTGATAAATAATAAAATATTCAACCAAAAAAAGACAATCATTATAAAACAAAGAACCCGAAGATGTGGATATTAATAAAAGAAATAGCAAAATGAGGTCTGCTCCTAAAGGAAGCACCTCCACCAATTTCAAATACCTGCTCATGTGACAACTCAGAAATATGCAACAGGCCTTGTTGGCCACCATTAAACTCCACAAAAGCACCGTATTCTTTGACTGAGGATACAACACCTTTATAAATCCCTCCAACTTCAATCTCACGTCCAATGATGAAATCAACCTGAGGAAAAGAAGAATGATTAGCATTTGCACTGAAATAATCAGAAATAATCTGCAATTACGTTTCCTTGAAACCGCTTCACTAGAAGATAAGCAAGATGTAAATAGTACACAAGGATTTCAAGAAAACATGATAACATGTGATAGAAAAATATCTACAGCACTTGTGTTTTTATCATGAAATTCGAGGCTGCAATCTACAGATTCATTTCATAGTATTGGAACAGCGCATGAATTAAGATTTATAAATATTTCAACCACAGCTATGTGGGCATGTGGCAAAAAAGATGACGAAATTTTTTCCATTTCGAATAGTTAAATTCAATTAGAATGTGTGTGGCGACATTAACTTCTGTCTAGCACGGCACACACCCCCACCCACAACAGAAAATAAATAAATAAAAGTGGGTTTTATATGTCTAGTAATCCTCCATTTTCCTTACCTATAAAACTAGCCAACTAAAATCTCTCTCATGCTTCCCACCTAAAATCTCTCCTTCCTTTCCCTTCTCCGCCAACTCTCTCTCTCTTTCTCGTTGACTCTGTAAATTGCCACCTTTCAAATTTTGTTTTGCTCTCTTCCTTACATCACACCATTCATTTCACTCTCTCTTGTTTTTCGTATTATCAGGAGCGTAGATATCCCCAATCATTTGAATGGACTTCCCAATGACAACGAAAATGATGATGTATTGCATGTTGATTGCTTTAACTTACGACTGCTGGGCATGGGTGCAGTGCAGGTATCAGGTAAGGGTATGGTCCAAGTGTAAGACTTGCTTGACCCTCATATCATAGTGTACTCACTACTATTTTTTATACTATAATATTAGTATTATTTTTTTCAATTCTTCAAAATACTTTGATGCTTTTTTGCATATTATTTTCAACAAAAAATATAAGGTAGCACTAAACCATTATCCAATACAAACTCCATAGCAATGTCATTTCTGACACAAGTACTCTGGAGGTTTTGAAGGATCTGTGTAACAAAGTTTGGGCATGTGCCCCTTGTCTTGAGTGGTACAATGAAGACCAATGGCGGCCCAATATGAAGAAGCAGTTTGGTGCAGGTTGAAGGCTCTAAAAGAGCGAGGAAGGTCTAAAATGGTGTGGTTTATGTTAGTATGAAAGGATTTGATGACAGGCCTTAATAAAGAATTTTTTTTTTTAATAAGTATAAATTTTATAAAAGGGCGTAAAGCCAAGCAGAACAATTACAAAGCTATCGTGGTCAAGATGACCTACCTGTACCAATCTTAAGGCAAAACGACAAAATACCTAGGGAAAAGAAGACCTAACACACTAAATCACATATCCCTAGAACAAAGAGTTTCCCATCGGAAAACAAAGTCTTCAAAGAAAACTCCTCTACAATCCCCTTGCGCCTTCGACCACATGTACATCATGTTGTAATCTTGGATCGTAACCAGGATAAGAGATTAGGGTTAGAGATGGAAGAGAGGAGAGGTGAAGAGAATAGGGGAAAGAGGAGAAATCGTGTAGAGCTTAGAATAGCCTACACGATTTCACCCAATATATATATTAAGTGAAGTTTTACAATATTACAAGGGCCCCCTGTAGAATATAAGATATTACAAGTAGGTCCCTGACAACACTCCCCCTCAAGCTGGTGCGAAGATATCTATCATGCCCAGCTTGGATAACAGGTGCTCTAAGATCCCTTTAGTTACACCTTTAGTTAACACATCTGCAACTTGATCAGCAGTATGGACATACGGTGTGCAAATAAGTCCTTGACCAAGCTTCTCTTTGATGAAGTGACGGTCTACCTCAATGTGCTTTGTCCTGTCGTGTTGAACTGGATTATGAGCAATGCTGATGGCTGCTTTATTGTCACAATACAGCTGCATAGACCCTTTGACAGGATATCCGAGCTCACTGAGCATAGTCTTCAACCATAGAAGCTCACATACACCATGAGCCATAGAACGGTACTCTGCTTCGGCACTGGAGCGAGCGACAACTGGTTGCTTTTTGCTGCGCCAAGACACCAGATTACCCCCCACATACGTACAGTACCCTGATGTGGAACGTCTGTCAGTGACTGAACCTGCCCAGTCAGCGTCTGTATAAGCTTCAACTCGCAGGTGTCCATTCTTACTAAACAGGATACCCTTCCCTGGAGCCCCCTTAAGATAGCGTAACACTCGGTGTGCTGCTTCAAGATGTGGAGAGCGAGGGGCATGCATGAACTGACTGATGACACTGACTGCATATGCAATATCTGGTCGTGTCAGCGAAAGGTAGATGAGACGCCCAACAAGTCTCTGGAACTGGCCTGTATCAGCAATGGGATCCCCATCAACAAGATTTAGCCGATGTTGCTGCTCTATAGGCGTATCGGCTGGTTTAACTCCCAAGTTTCCTGACTCTCGAAGGAGATCAAGTACATACTTTCTTTGTGAGATGAACACACCCTGCTTTGACCTAGCAACCTCAATGCCCAGAAAGTATCTCAAGGTTCCCAGATCCTTGATTTCGAACTCTGTGCCGAGGTATTTTTTCAATTTACAAACCTCATCTGGGTCATCTCCTGTGATCACGATATCATCCACATACACAATAAGAGCAGTAAGACGACCTTGACTTCTCTTAATGAAAAGAGTGTGGTCCGCCTGACTCTGCGAGTAGCCAATCTTCTTGACTGCAGAACTGAACCTCTCGAACCAAGCCCTCGGTGACTGTTTAAGCCCATACAAGGCTTTCTTCAGTCTGCACACAAGTTCCTTACTCCCAGTCGGACTAAACCCTGGAGGACCTGTCATGTAGACCTCTTCCTCTAGATCACCATGGAGGAAGGCATTCTTGACATCCAACTGGTGGAGGGGCCAAGAAAAATTTGCCGCCAGAGATAATAGAACTCGAACTGAGTTCATCTTAGCCACAGGAGCAAACGTCTCTTGGTAGTCAATCCCATAAGTCTGTGTGTACCCTTTTGCAACGAGACGGGCCTTGTACCTGTCGATGCTTCCATCTGCTTTGTATTTCACTGTATATACCCACTTGCACCCCACGGGTTTCTTTCCTCTAGGCAATGGAACCAAATCCCAAGTACCATTCTTTTCTAGAGCTGTCATCTCCTCTAGCATGGCTGCTTTCCACTGAGGCTGGCTAAGGGCATCTGAGACACCGGATGGCAGAGCGACACTGGATAGGGAAGTAGCAAATGCCCTGTAGGATGGTGAGAGCTGCTGATAGGAAACAAAGTGAGAGATAGGGTGCTTGGTAACACAGTTCCGAACACCCTTCCGGTGAGCAATAGGTACATCAATGTCTATGGGAAGGATAGTAGAAGGAGCAACAGACATATCATCATGAGGATCACTGAGGACACGATTACCTGGATCGAGTTGGATTTCCTGGCAGTGAGCTTGGATGGTGGACTGTTTCTCTTTTTGACGTCGTCTGGCATATGTCTTCAGCTGCGGATCCTGTGGCACAGTGTCAGTAGGAGATAAGGACAAGGGTACAGGAGACTCATCAGGCAAATCAAGGGGTTCAGTAGGAGATAAGGACAAGGGTACAGGAGACTCATCAGGCAAATCAAGGGGTACTGGTTGAGGAATCTCCCCCTGTGGAGGTATCGGACTCTCGTCAATACTCCCAAGCTCCCCCTGAAGAGAAGTCCGATCAACTGAGAAGAAGGGAAGACTCTCAAAAAAGGTAACATCTAGAGAAACAAACCGACGACGGGTAGAGGGATGGAAACACCGATATCCCTTCTGAGTGGACGAATAGCCAAGGAACACACAGCGAACGGCTTTCGGATCTAACTTGTCCTTCCTGTGATGGGCGTGAACATAGCAAACACAACCAAAGACCTTAGGTGGAATGGAGAACACAGGACAGGAAGGAAACAGGAGTGAAAGGGGAGACTTCGACCCCAAGACACGAGAAGGCATCCGATTTATCAAGTAGGATGCCGTCAACACAGCGTCAGCCCAATAACCCTTGGGTACCCGAGTACCAAGAAGAAGTGCCCTAGCAACCTCCAGGACATGGCGATGCTTTCGCTCAGCGGTCCCATTCTGTTGAGGTGTATCGGCACATGAAGTCTGATGAAGAATTCCATGCTCTTCAAAGTAGGAGGCAAGGCCACTGTACATGTATTCCCCCCCATTGTCAGTGCGTAGGACTTTTAGGGTGGTGCCCAATTGATTGCACACCATTTTATGGAAGGTCTGAAAGATAGTATGCACCTCATTTTTTGATTTCATAAGGTAGATCCAAGTGTAACGACTATAGTCATCCACAAAAACCACAAAGTAACGAAAACCAAAGATAGAAGTGGTGGGATTGGGTCCCCAAACATCAGAGTGCACAAGCTGTAAAGGAAACGTACTTTTTTTATTACTGGTCGGAAAAGACACCCGACATTGTTTTGCAAGTACACAAGTTTCACAGTTGAACTCAAAAAATGGAATAGACGCAAACTGAGGTAACAGACTCTTCATGACCGAAAGCGGTAAATGACCTAGCCTGTTATGCCATCGCATTAACAGGTCTTTATTAACGCTAGAACTACTGACATTAGCACTAGACTGATGTGCAACAGAATATAAAGTCGGCTGGCTATCGAGCAGGTACAATCCACCATCCTCACGACCACTGCCAATCATCCGCCTCGTCTCCAAGTCCTGAAAAACACAGTGAGTAGGAAAAAAGGTAACACTGCAGTTTAGGCTCTTAGTAAGATGGCTAACAGAAAGCAGGTTAGTGGTGAATTTAGGAACATGAAGTACAGAGGATAAAGACAAAGTAGGTGTGGCAGAGATAGTGCCCTTCCCTGAGATAGAGGAGAAGGTGCCATCGGCCACGCGGACCTTGTCCTTACCTGAGCAGATATTATAGGTGGAGAAAAGGGATGGCATACCAGTCATATGATCGGAGGCACCAGAGTCAATGATCCAGGAAGGACCAATGGGTGCCGTAGACACATGGTGGGCTGAATGGGATGTACCTGTCTGAGCAAAGGATGATGTAGGTGGAGAAGGGCCATCAAGCTGAGTAAGTAATTGTCGAAGCCTGTCAATGTCCATGCTAGAGAAGGTGTTGGACTGCCCAGAGGAAGGGGTCACATCAGAGGAATCTTGGCTGGTGGCATGAGCGGCTGAGGTTCCATGTTTGCTACCAGAGGGCTTCTTTGAGGAGCCTTGCTTCCCCCCAGAGAACTGTGCAGGACGACCATGAAGACTCCAGCAGGTCTCCCGAGTGTGGCGACGCTTGCCACAGTGATCACATCTGAGTTGATCACGATCATCAAGATCCCCATCCTTCTTGGATGTGGGTTTGTTCAATTTCTGAGTGGCCAAGGCAGACTTCTCAGATAAAGGAACATCAGCATCTGTCTTAGAGCTCATGGCTCTCCTCCTGCTGTCCTCGCTCTGGATGTAGGAGTAGACCTGTGCAATGGTCGACGGCGGTGGATCTCTGCCCAAGATGTTGGCTCGAACCTGCTCATAGCTCTGGTTCAAGCCGCCAAGAAACTCGAATATGCGTCCGCGTACAATCATCTTTCGGAACTCCGTAGCATCCTTGGTACATGCAGGGGTGTAGGTCTGGTAGTGATCTACCTCTTCCCACTTGCTGCGTAACGTAGCGTAGTATGATCCCAAAGGAAGATCGCCTTGCTTCAGATGTGCTATCTCCTGCTGAAGTTCATACATCCTAGCAAAATTTCCATCTTGGGAGTAGGTCTGAGATGCCGTGTCCCATATATCCTTGGCAATCGGGAGAAAGAGGAAGCCTGTGCTAATCGATGGATGCATGGAATGAAGCAGCCATGACATGACCATCGAGTTTTCCGCTTCCCACTTCTCAAACGTGGCATCGGAGGAATCAGGTGCAGTGATGCGTCCAGTGATATAGCCGGCTTTGCCTCGTCCGGTGATGTACATCTTGGCAGATTGAGACCATGCGAGGTAGTTGGTCCCGTCGAGTTTCACCGTAGTGATCTGTAGGCCCGGGCTGTGATCACCATGACTTCCCAGACTGGGTGGGGCAACAATGATCTCTGACTTGGCAGAAGATGACTCCTCAGATGTACTCATGGTAGTAGATAAGACTTTTCTGATAAGAAATCACCCAAACTGCTGCTGTGGAGGTGCAAATCACCTTATTTTTATTTTTAAAGCCTCCTGCTCGCGTTGCTCGCAGGATTCAGACCTTTTCGGAACAACTCCTTTATAGATTTTCTATTGGAGAAAAAACCACTCGCGGGAAACTTGTGAATGGTTCCGATGACCTAAAAAGGTTCCTGGATAGGTGCGGTAGCACTAGGGAGAGGTTCCGGGCTCCTCTGAGACCTGCGGCTATGTCCGGAGGGTCTTCTCTGACCTTTTGGAAGGGGCGGTTAGGCTTGGTGGCTCTTTTCCAGCCTTCTGGAGTGGGCGGCTATGCCTGATAGCTCTTCTCCAGGCTTCTGGAGTGGGCGGCTAGGGTTTCAGGCTCTTCTAAAGCCTGCGGCTATCCATGGGAGATGATCTCCTTCTTTGGAAAGCCCTTCGCATCGAATTTCGCAATCCCTAGGGTTCTTCAGACCTCTAGGATTGAGCCATGGTTACATAACCATGCTCTGATACCATGTTGTAATCTTGGATCGTAACCAGGATAAGAGATTAGGGTTAGAGATGGAAGAGAGGAGAGGTGAAGAGAATAGGGGAAAGAGGAGAAATCGTGTAGAGCTTAGAATAGCCTACACGATTTCACCCAATATATATATTAAGTGAAGTTTTACAATATTACAAGGGCCCCCTGTAGAATATAAGATATTACAAGTAGGTCCCTGACAACACATCAATCCCTTGATATCAAGTATAATTGAAGCCGTATCTTTACTTTTTTCCTTCGAAAATCCTTTGATTTCTCTCTCTCCATAATCCCCAAGCAATTGCGGAAGGTAGCATCCTCCACAAATTGCATCCTCTAGCGGAGAAAACACGAGAATGCCAACCAAGAGAATTCGGCATTACCTAGCTGATTCTGAATTCTAAGAAAAAGAAGGTCCAAATCTCCCACGCTACTTCGCAGTGTAACAACAGATTCCTCACTATGCTTGCACATCGAACAATAGTCTATAATAATAAGCCCTCTAGCTCTCAAATTATCCACTGTCAAGATTTCTCCTTGGATGTCAAATAAACAAAAAACGCCACCTTAGTAGGGATTTTGGATTTTCATACTAGGGTAATAGGATATGTGGAATCAATATGAGCCCCCAAAAGGTTGGGGTAAGGCATTGTTAATAATGATGATGTTGTCTTAAACACTACTTATCAAGTAAAGTTAAATGACATGCCCGTTGCCATCATATAAGGCTTCAATAAACACCTCTCCTTCACAATGCTCCATCTCTCAACATATTTTTTTATCATAAACTTATTTCTCTGATATGCACACCTTTTTATCTCAAATGAAAAGCCAGGAAAGACCATTTTAACAAATTAAGATCCATGGCTACAAAAGCAATTGCTATTGAACTTCCAACAACTAGACATGCCTCTCATATCTAGCATATCACTAAGATTATTGGATGGTTCACAATGATTCTCCATGGCCAATACTTTGATTGAGGCACAAAGTTTTATAAATGATACAAATTATGTACACGCAAAGAATTACAACAAGTGTGGCACAAGTGGTTGAAAAGTACAAGCTACCTAATAATAAGCATATCGTGGGATTTTATCAAATGAAACAATACGGGGTCCCAACTTATCATTGTGACGTGGCAACTTCTTTGAGGGAGTGACAAGAACGGGTCAATCAGAGAGTATAAATGCCTTTATTAAGCAATTAATTAACCTCGATACATGTTTAAGGAAGTTCATTGCATAGGTTACATAATTATAATGATAAATAAAATCTTTAGAATTTGTCTATGTTGAGATTATAATAGATTTTACTTTTAATACGTAAGAGTTTGTCATTGAAGGGATTGAGCAAGAACAAGAACAGGATTCATTGCAACAAGCATAGAGTGGTGCTCCCCTTAGATTGATGTCAACAATGGATAAAGAAGCTCATGTTCTTTCGACATCATTTGCTTCCAAGAAAAATCAAATTTAACTTGCAAAGTCATTTCAAGATCCAACCCGTCATGTCATCAACAATAATCAATTCATTATCCACCACTACGAGCAATCAAATAGCTAACATCAAAAGGTGCATTGGAATGGTGAAGTAGCTACTTGCAATTGTCATGAGTTTGAATTTAGTGGAATGCTTTGTCGACATATTTTATGAGTTCTTTCCCATACTAATCGTTGCGGAATCCCCTCTTGAGTACTTTTCAATACATTGGCAATGCGAAACTTTGAAAGCTAACTCAAGATCAAAGGAGGAACATTACAGATTGCAACGGAGAATCAATCTTAAACCCCTAGTAATTTCAATAATTTTATGCATTGCCCTCCAGTGACCAAAACAAGAAGGCAAAAGACAACAAAAGGAGGAAAGAGTTAACCAAAATGACTTGTGGTTCCTGCAAACAACTCAGTCATAACATTATTACGCACCCTATGAATCGTGATCCTCCATATAGTGCTTCAAAAGAGAGAAAAAGTTGACATATGAAGAATTAGGCCTATGTGATCAACATGTGCCAATCAGGCTAAAAGGGAAATTATATAAGACGGCAATAAGACCGGCGATGCTTTATGAAGCAGAATGTTGGGCAATAAAGAAACAACATGTTCATAAATGAGTATAGCCGAGATGATGATGTTGAGATGGATGTGTGCTAAACAAAGAAAGACAAAATTAAAAATAAACATGGCGCTTGTGAAAATATAGGAGTAGCCCCAATAAGTGACAAAATGAGGAAAAGTCGATTGAGATGGTTTGGTCATGTACAACAAAGACCAATGATAGCACCAATGAGGAGGATTGTGCAAGTCAAAGGGCCTAAAAGGGCAAGGGGAAGGCTAAAACGAATGTGGGTGAGGTTCTGAGATGAGATTTCAAGAAACTTGTCATATACCGTTGGGAAAACGCTTATGATGATGATAATGAAGAAGAAGAAGAAGAATTAGACTTGAACCTTGCATGAAGTTTGCAATATTAAGTTGTAAGATTTTCAGAGTTGTTTAATAAACAGCATAGTTTAGTTTTATAGTCATATCATATGAAATGTCTACTCTATGGCCTTAACAATCATCAAGTTTTGTTTCATATCATTATTCGAATTTTATTTGCAAATTATGTGTAATGTGGCAAGTTTAATCTCATGCAAAGTAAAGGACATTATTTTACTTCAAATGAGTATGATGGTGCAAGGGTATAATCTAAGTTCGTATATGTTAAATGATAGCCTATTAGAAGAAAAAAAATTAACAAAATGTGGCATAAAGTAGATGGTTGGGAGTTGGGACCCACTATTAGATGGGACATTCCTACAACTGGATAGGTGGGAAGCATAACAGAGATATGGTAGGTGGTTATTTGTATAGGTAAGGGAAGTGGGCAACTACTCCTAACTATAGGCTGTGGGTCATAGCTTATCAGTGGATAGGGTGGGTTATATGTATAGGAGCGGTCCAGGCCTACAGGCCCTTCAGCCCAACCCGGTCCATTAGCTCCCCTACTTATCTTCTTCCTCAAGAACCGAGGGGCATGAGAGCAAAACCTAGTCAAAGTAATTTTGGTCCATGCCCATTCGTTAACACACATTAACCGGCCATTGGAGAATGAGTCACCACCCACAACCAGTTGTTGAAGCTCAAGCAACCACCCCCCTACCGGAGCATTGATCTCTAGACCTTCCAATAGGGTGGGTCATACCTTGAAAACCAAAACATTTAAAACCATACAATGCATGCTCATTGACCGTTCCCTTGGACTTATTTCATCCATCGTCCCATGCAAGAAGATTTAAAAGTACATATCAAAGAACAAGGGTGGGGCTCAAATAATAAGATTTAAAGGTCCACTGAAAATCTAATTTTAGGACAAGATTCATTGATAATCTCAAATGAACCTCAGGTATAAAATGTAGATCTTTTTGTCTCACTTGTGCCACTAAGTTGACTGAAAAACAACCAATCCCACGTAATCATATCATAGGCTATGAGTGCACTGTATAGATTCCCCATCTCGATGGCATACACAACGAAGAGATGATTTCTCGGCCTGTCGATGAGAATACAACTTGAGTGTTTCCTACCTAGTCAGAGTCTCTTATAACCATCCATTCTTCTAACACCGTCCCTAGAGTATAATACTATGGCACCTTTTGCATTCCTTGAGCCATCCACAGCTGCGATACTTCTACACACTTGTGCCAAATATTTAAAGAATTCGAGGATATTGATGAAGCCTAGAGGAACAACCAAGGTTTAGAGTATCGTTACATCTCATTGTCTGGATATGCTGACAAAACAAAGACATATCGATGAGACGATATGGAAGAAATAGTGTCTCCATAAGGTTGAACCATTTTGAATGCTTAAGTAGGTTATAAATTTGTTTTGTAACATTTATATTTGTCATAAAGTATATATACCATGAAAATAAGTTTCTAAATCAATTTGCGTACTTACATTAAGTTTTTGGCACGAGACGATACATACTCTTTTGTACCGTCTCAGTACCTTACCAAATGAATGTCTCGGCCGAAACAAAAGGAGACGAAACAAGATTTTCAACCATTAGAAAAGCTAAGATAAGAAAAGCAAAGGAAGAAAAGTTTTGGAGAACAGAGAGACGCCATTAGAGAGAGACAATTAGATGGGTTTGCTAAAGAGAGAGGTTGAGATGGGGTCGATCATGAGAGTGATAAATAGAAAGAGTCAAAGTTGTACGAAGAGGGGTACCAAAGTGGTGAAAAATCTCTCCTTTTTTAGAGATAGTTCATTTCAACTCAAATTTGGTAGGCTTGCGAAAAAATTCTCCTGATTTTTTCTTCGCATGCACTGACAACATATGGTTAGAGGCTAGGTTTCATATCACCTGAATACAAAGTTAAACAACATCCTTATCTATCCAGTTGCTACTAATTAGTTCCATAGTCATAATTTTACATTGAAGTGAAGAATGTTCTTTGAAAGTAATCTGGAAAGAAAAAAAATCATCATCATCAGAGCCTCGTCCCAATTATCTGGGTCAACTACAAGAATCCTATTCCGCTATCTACTCTATCAAGGGTCATATCTACCAATAAACCATGTGTCTTCAAACTTTCTCTCACTAGTCACTACCTCAATCGAATCCTCAAAGGTTTTCCCCTCGTCCTTTTAGAGCTTCAAACTGCATCAAATTCATCCTCACCGTGCCGTCAATGGTCTTTTCAACACAAAAAAAAAAGCCATCTCAATTGAGTGTCCTTTATTTTATCGCCCATTAGAGCTCCTCTTAAACCACTCATCCATCTCAACACACTCAAGCCAGATACGTTCATTTTATGGATAGGTTTCTTGACCAGAGCAATATTTGTTTGCATGTAAAGTTATAGAGGGAATATACCTCACTTAGCTAGCACACTATAATAAAGATTTCAAATAACCAGATCTCAAGAGAGACATACTTAGTTTTCCTTATTTGAATGCATTCTACAGCTGAACCAAAGATTCTAAGCTGCTATGCAACACATTAAGGAATGATACATAAGGTTGCTAATCCGATAATGACCATGTATTCCTGTCTCAATATCGTCAATTGAAATCTAGGAAACATTGTAATATATTGGAATTTATTGTATGTTTGTTAGAAAATCCTGACTTAAACCGTTCACTATCATTTCCAGTATATTTGGCAATGTCACATCCAGATTACCATATTGAGAAAATTAAATATAAGCCAGATGGGCTACTGAAGCATACTTTCATTCCTTTGAGAAGTATAAATTGGTTATTCTAGGTATTCTAAAAATCTTAAAGACATGTACCAGCTTGAAAAGAAAATGCCATTCCAAAGAGGCACCTCAGTTTAATCTGGTCGGATATATGAAACAGCTCAACAGATCGAAAGAATTACCTTTTCTTGTGCTTTCTCCATAATTGTTTGATTCTTGGCAAGTATAGTAAGTGTTCCATTGCTCACAGAAATTCGTGCACCTAAATTAGGAAAACAAATGTAACACAAATCATTAACGAGGTGAACCACCCTTAAATTATCAACCAAGGGAATGGAGGCATCGAAGAAAATCAAAGAGTCATCAGAAATTTTAAATGAGTATGATGGTGCAAGGGTGGTGTTCATAGGCTGTTTCTGTATATGGGAATTCTCCTCCTAAGTAATGTAATCTAGGGTTTTGAAATTAACCCTGAACTACAATCAAGAAGGGAAGATTCGAATATTAAAAGAATAGAGCAAGTAAACAATAAGAAACCTCGATTCTAGGACTTAATCAAGCTATACTAGAAGAGAATATAAGAGAAGAACAACTTCAATTTTAAAATTCAGTAATTCAATAAAAATCACCATTCACAAAAAAAGACACTAAATACTCTACTACTACTAAAACTCTTTGACATAACTTACTAACACAAATTAGAAATAAAATCAGACTTTCTAAATGAGACTCCTACTATAACAAAGACTTAAGAAAAATCAAATAAAATAAATCCAAACAAATCAGAACCTTCTATACTCTATTAACACCTCTAAGACTAATCTCAACTATCAATTTAGAACCTAGAGAACTATTAAAATTAGAAAGTTAGTGTACCGTATAACAGCCCAAAAATAGAACACACTTCAGTCCCTTATTTCCTAGTTCTCCTCGTGTTTTTCGAAGCCCTTTTAGGATTTTGTTCCACCATATATGGACTGTAATGGCTTAAGTTTCAACCCCATCAAACCATTCTTTACCAAGATATAGATCTTCAAATGCATCTGGTTCTGTATGACTGTTTTCATGTATTGCAGCTGCATCCGGTCTTCCCTGGTTGAACAAAACTCGTCCTCGATTTTGAAGCTTCACATTGCCATGATACTCATAAATATCAGCTACATTAAAAATATTCGAGATCTCCGTCTTTGCTGGCAACTCCATCAAATATGCTTTGCTCCTGATGTCTGAAGATGATAGGCACTACTATATTGCAATTGAACACCCATCTTCCTCCAAAAGTAGCTGAGAAATCTAGTGTCCAGATCCGAAGTAATAGACTTCGGTACACCGTGAAATTTTACAATGTGAGGCATCAAGAGTCTACCTGCATAGAATAAATGTGCCATCTTCGAGAGCCTGTCCACCAAAACAAAAATAAAATACATACCTCGTTGAGTCTACGAACGTCCCAACACAAATTTCATACTGACATCCTCTCATGGAGCTATAGGTACAGTTCAGGTAAAGGAGTGTACAGACCAGTGTGTTGTCAGGAACCTGCTTGTAATATCTTATATTCTACAAGGGGCCTTTGTAATATTGTAAAACTTCACTTAATATATATATTGGGTGAAATCGTGTAGGTTATTCTAAGCTCTACACGATTTCTCCTCTTCCCCCAATTCTCTTCTCTTCTCCTCTCGTCCATCTCTAACCCTAATCTCTTATCCCGGTTACGATCCAAGATTACAACATGGTATCAGAGCCCTATGGTCTGGGAGGTCGCGGGTTCAAGTCTCCAGCGGAGTGTATTCCCGCTGAGGGGAGTGTTAGCGGATGATTCGTTCCTGCGCACGCATTGTGTTGGCCAGGAAATCCAACTCGATCCAGGTAATTGTGTCCTCAGTGATCCTCATGATGATATGTCTGTTGCTCCTTCTACTATCCTTCCCATAGACATTGATGTACATATTGCTCATCGGAAGGGTGTTCTGAACTGTGTTACCAAGCACCCTATCTCTCACTTTGTTTCCTATCAGCAGCTCTCACCATCCTACAGGGCATTTGCTACTTCCCTATCCAGTGTCGCTCTGCCATCCGGTGTCTCAGATGCCCTCAGCCAGCCTCAATGGAAAGCAGCCATGCTAGAGGAGATGACAGCTCTAGAAAAGAATGGTACTTGGGATTTGGTTCCATTGCCTAGAGGAAAGAAACCCGTGGGGTGCAAGTGGGTATATACAGTGAAATACAAAGCAGATGGAAGCATCGACAGGTACAAGGCCCGTCTCGTTGCAAAAGGGTACACACAGACTTATGGGATTGACTACCAGGAGACGTTTGCTCCTGTAGCCAAGATGAACTCAGTTCGAGTTCTGTTATCTCTCGCGGCAAATTTTTCTTGGCCCCTCCACCAGTTGGATGTCAAGAATGCCTTCCTCCATGGTGATCTAGAGGAAGAGGTCTACATGACAGGTCCTCCGGGGTTCAGTCCGACTGGGAGTAATGAACTTGTGTGCAGACTGAAGAAAGCCTTGTATGGGCTTAAACAGTCACCAAGGGCTTGGTTCGAGAGGTTCAGTTCCGTAGTCAAGAAGATTGGCTACTCGCAGAGTCAGGCGGACCACACTCTTTTCATTAAGAGAAGTCAAGGTCGTCTTACTGCTCTTATTGTGTATGTGGATGATATCGTGGTCACAGGAGATGACCTAGATGAGGTTTGCAGATTGAAAAAATACCTCGGCACAGAGTTCGAAATCAAGGATCTGGGAACCTTGAGATACTTTCTGGGCATTGAGGTTGCTAGGTCAAAGCAGGGTGTGTTCATCTCACAAAGAAAGTATGTACTTGATCTCCTTCGAGAGTCAGGAAACTTGGGAGCTAAACCAGCCGATACGCCTATAGAGCAGCAACATCGGCTGAACCTTGTTGATGGGGATCCCATTGCTGATACAGGCCAGTTCCAGAGACTTGTTGGGCGTCTCATCTACCTTTCGCTGACACGACCAGATATTGCATATGCAGTCAGTTCATGCATGCCCCTCGCTCTCCACATCTTGAAGCAGCACACCGAGTGTTACGCTATCTTAAGGGGGCTCCTGGGAAGGGTATCCTGTTTAGTAAGAATGGACACCTGCGAGTTGAAGCTTATACAGACGCTGACTGGGCAAGTTCAGTCACTGACAGACGTTCCACATCAGGGTACTGCACGTATGTGGGAGGTAATCTGGTGTCTTGGCGCAGCAAAAAGCAACCAGTTGTCGCCCGCTCCAGTGCCGAAGCAGAGTACCGTTCTATGGCTCATGGTGTATGTGAGCTTCTATGGTTGAAGACTATGCTCAGTGAGCTCGGATATCCTGTCAAAGGGTCTATGCAACTGTATTGTGACAATAAAGCAGCCATCAGCATTGCTCATAATCCAGTTCAACACGACAGGACAAAGCACATTGAGGTAGACCGTCACTTCATCAAAGAGAAGCTTGGTCAGGGACTTATTTGCACACCGTATATCCATACTGCCGATCAAGTTGTAGATGTGTTAACTAAAGGTGTTACTAAAGGGATCTTAGAGCACCTGTTATCCAAGCTAGGCATGATAGATATCTTCGCACCAGCTTGAGGGGGAGTGTTGTCAGGGACCTACTTGTAATATCTTATATTCTACAGGGGGCCTTTGTAATATTGTAAAACTTCACTTAATATATATATTGGGTGAAATCGTGTAGGTTATTCTAAGCTCTACACGATTTCTCCTCTTCCCCCAATTCTCTTCTCTTCTCCTCTCGTCCATCTCTAACCCTAATCTCTTATCCTGGTTACGATCCAAGATTACAACACAGTGTTCTGACCTCTGAAAACTTTGTAAATACAACACCTCTCAACATGTCATCACATCACGACGCAACTTTGGCCAATAATATTTCTCTACCGTGAGTGCCAAGTGTCATTTGCAAACTTGGCAAATGACACCTCTCAACGCATGTATCACATCACAATGCAACTTTGGCCAACAATATTTCTCTTCCACAAGCGCCAAAGTCTTCTCACAACTAAAGTGCACCAATATCACCACCAGGTAACTCTATTATGATCGTTTCTCTCAAACGAACTAATAGGAATGCATAATTGGTTATTTCGAAACAATAAACCATTATGCAACACAAAATCATCAAATCTTCCATCCCTGCATTGTGCCCCAATTTTTGCAAATTCGTCATCGTTTTCATATTAGTCCTTCATTAGCTTAAATCTGATCACCTGAGCTTCTAGAGTTCCCAATAGAAACGTCCTTCTTTTGAGACCATCGGCAACCCTATTCTAACTTCCAATTTTATAATGAATAACAAAGGCAAACTCTTGTAAATATGCAACCCAACCTGCATGTCTTCGATTCAACTTGTGTTGCCCAATGATGTGTTTTCACGCTGCATGATCATAAATAAAGAATGAATTCCCACTGAATAAGATAATGACTCCAGTGGCAAAGTGCTTGAATAATCGCATAAAACTCCACATCATAAGTAGAGTAATGCAGTCGTGTATAGTTTAACTTCTCATTGAAAAATGCCACAGCCATCCTTCCTGACTCGAAAACACACCTATTCCCAAATGTGATGTGTCACAATCTACCTTAAAGATCTTGTCAAAAGCGGGTAGACCAAGAACCGGACCTTCCGTCATCTTTTGCTTCACCAATTGGAACTTTTCTTCTGCTTTTGGCGCCCACCGTAACACCCCACCTTTTTTTTTTGATAAGTGTAAACTTTATTAAAAACGGGAAAAGCTTACAAGCGCCTTGACTAAAAGAAGTCGAGCTAACCTCATGAGCCAAGGGCGGCCCAACAAGAGACAAAACTCTATGCGCAGATAGGGAAAACAACTTCAATCCCTAGAGTATAAATGGTCCAATCTGAATACAAAGTCCTCAAAAAAGAGGCCCCTACATACCGAGAATGCCTTGGACCACAAATATAATAACCCTTTAATACTAAGGATGATCGAGGTTGTATCTTCACTTCTATTCTTAAAAACCCTTTGGTTCCTTTCTTTCCACAAGCCCCGAGCTATTGCGAAAGCAACATCCTTCAAAGGATGCGACCTCTATGGGAGAAAGCTTTGGTCTGCCAACTAAGAATCGGAGACATAAGAGTTCCCGGCATAACCCAGCACATCCTAAACTCTCTAAGGAAGGAAGACCGCACCTCCTTGGCCACTTTGCAGTGTAACAAAAGGTGATCAACTGTTTCTCCACTTTGACAGCACATCCAGCAGAAGTCTAAAATGATGATACCCTTGGATCACAGATGGTCCATTGTCAAGATCTCATTTAGAGAGGCCTCCCAAATGTAAAAGGCCACCTTGGAAGGAACAGATGAACTCCAAACCGAAGAGGCGGGGCAGGGAAATTAGGCCCTCCTAAGGAGTGTAAGAACACATAAAGAGAACGAACTGAGAACGAACCATCTTTAGTCCAAATCCACACCCTTTTGTCCTGACCAAGGGGTAGGAAATGGATATCCTGAAGGCGGAGGATCAATCTAGATAGAGGCTCAATCTCCCAATCGTTGAGGTTTCTTCTGAACCCCAAGTCCCAACCTACCACCACTCCACCAGAATGGGCGGAATCTTGGATAGACCGTTCTCTCTTCTCAGAGATAGAATACAACTGTGGGAAGTCTACGCACAGAGGAGCCTCCCCACACCATAGATCCTCCCAAAATCTAATCCGATTACCAGATTCTGCCACATAGCGAACACCCTATCAAAGTGTTGGGTAACCTTGGAAAAGCCTTTCCACACACTGCACCTATAACCTGTACGAACTGACCTGCTAAACCAGCCAATGGAGGAGACTCCATACTTTCCGACTATGACCTCCCGCCAGGGACTAGAAATCTCCTCTCCAAATCTCCAAGCCCACTTACTCAGAAGAGTCTGGTTCATAGCTTTGAGGTTTTTAATTCCCAGACCCCCTTTCTCTTTAACCTTGCAAACTATACTCCATCTGACCAGATGCATCTTCCTGTCCCCTTCCCTGCCCTTCCACAAAAAGTCCTCCATTATCTACTCTAGGGTATACGTCACACTACTCGGAATAGAGAAGAGGGACATATAATAGATCGGTAAGCTTTAGAGAGTACTTTTAATAAGCACCAATCTTCCCCCTTTCGATAAATATCTAGCTTTCCATGTTGCCAATCTTTTCTCAAAGCACTCGATAACTAGCTCCCAAAGAGTCTTCGATTTGTATATGTTACCGAGGGGGAGACTCAAGTAGGTAGACAACAGTTTGTCAACATTACAATTCAAGATGCTAGCCAGCTCTAAGATGTTCTCCACCTCACCCACGCCGAAAACCTTGCTCTTGGAAAGGTTGACCTTAAGCCATGATACTGCCTCGAAGCAACATAGAAGCCCTCTAAGGAAACGCAACTGAGGGGTGGGGGATCCGAGGAACACCAGGGTGTCATCTGCAAACTGGAGGTGGGAGATGACCCTGGTGCCAGGGTTCGCCACAAAGCCTTCCAACTCTCCAATGGCAACGGCTCTAGAAATCAATTTCCCAAAAGCCCCCACCACCACCAAAAACAAGTATGGCGACAAAGGATCTCCTTGGCGTAGCCCTCTAGAACTCTTGAAATATCCTGCTGGCGAACCATTGATAAGAATAGAAAAGCAGGCTGAAGAGATGCATTTCCAAATCCAAGACCTCCATTTGTGCCCAAAACCCAATCTGCTTAGCATGTAATCCAGAAATCTCCAATGCACATGGTCGTACGCCTTTTCCATGTCGATTTTGTACACTAACCCCGGGACCCCTGACTTAGATCTAGAGTCGATACACTCATTAGCAATTAAAACCCCATCCAGAATTTGTCGACCTTTCACAAAAGCCCCTTGAGTCAGAGATATAACCGAGGGTAGAACCTCTCTGATCCTAGAGGCAAGCATCTTAGCAATGATTTTGTACACACTGCCCACCAAACTGATTGGCCTAAAGTTGGCGATATCCACAGCCCCTTGGAACTTCGGAATCAAGGCTATGAAAGTGCTATTAGAAGTGAAATCCAAGAAACCCTCCTCTTGGAAGTCCGCCACAACTTTCATGAAGTCCGCACCTACGATCTCCCAACATTGTTTGAAAAAAGCAAATAGTAAAACAGTCAGGACCAGGAGCCTTATCGCCAGCCAACTCAGAAAGAGCTAGTAAGACCTCTTCCTCATCAAAGGGTCTTTCAAACACTATAATTAGTGCTATAATGCCGTTGAAATTTTGGATAAACCGCCTGTAAAAAGTCGCCAATCCATGAAAACTTCGCACATCATTTATGCCTCTCGGTGTAGGCCAACTCTGATAGCTTCTACCTTCTCTTGCTCGACTTTAATACCTCAGATGACACACAACATACACCAAGAAGTCCTAATAGAAGTCACACCTCTTCAAGTTTACATAAAGCGTTTCATGTCGCAACACGTTTAACACTTGCTTAAGGTGATCAATGTGTTCTCGCTCGCTAAAACTGTAGATAAGTATGTCATTAAAATACACGACTACAAACCTCCCAACAAACAATCTGAGTACTTGATTCACTATACGCATGAAAGTGTTAGGCGCAATTGTCAACCCAATGGCATAACCAGCCACCTGTACAATCCTTCATGTGTTTTAACGGCTATCTTCCACTCATTCCCAGCCCGTATATAACCACCCCGCAAATCAATATTCGAAAGCGCCTTTAAAACTAACATGTCAAGCATATCATCTAGTCGAGGTATGGGAAATCGATATTTGATTGTAATTTCATTTATAACTCGGCTATCGATATGCATACGCCAAGAACCATCATTTTTAGAAGTCAACAATGCTAGGACAGCACATGGGCTCATGCTTTCTCAAATCATCCCCTTTGTAGCAATTCAGTTCTTGCCACGTGCTCTTTTGGACTCATACGGTATGCTGCCTTGTTTGGTAAGGGATGAGGTATATGTGATTGTGTATAGCTCTTGGGAGGTAATCCATCCTGGAGTTCTTCTGGGATAACATCAGCATATTCCTTCATTAAAGCATCTAACTGAGGTGGAACCAAACTAGCTTCAACTTCTTCTTTTGACAGCAACATATAAACTACACCACTTAGATTCACTTCCTCAAAAATTCAGTCATGGGTAAAGGTACAAGTGTTTTTTGCCCATCATGGATAGTATGTATCATATTGCCAGCCTACACAACAAGTGACATGCATCCATAAGAACTGCATCACACCATATGATGTCCTTATAGTGTTTTCCAATCGAGAAAGAAACCAAACAGCGTTTAGAAACTGATACCTCATTTCCCTTTTCAAACCATGCAATCTTGTACAACTCCGGATGGATTTCAGTCTTCAAATTCAGCTTGTTTTCCATCTCTTGTGCAACAATGTTCTTACAACTCCCTCCCCCAGTAATAAGATTGCAGATTTTTCCATGAGAAGTACATCAAGTGTGAAAGATATTATTGCGCAACTAGTCTTCTTAACTCAAAGAGAAATCATGCTTCGTTGGATCACCAAAGCTTCTCCTTGGACACTCGATGTAACTTCCTCTTCTTCATTAATTGGTCCGTCGTTGTAAACGGGTTCTCCTTGGATGTTTACTTGAGGTACTTTTGCTGTCGATTTGGACATTGGGGCAACAAGTGTCCAACACCAAGATACTTGAAACACTTAACAGGTTAGCTCCCATGGTTGTTCGAACGACAAAAACCAACACCGTCACCATGTTTTACTTGCTGGTTCGATGTTCGGATCCTTGAATTTGATGAAGCAGTTGTTTCCCTAGCACCTCGATACGATTTCCACCCGCCAATTAACCGCGTCACTACGACTAAAAGCATGGGAGTTGATACCAGATTTGTAGACCAGAGTGTTGGTTGTATTTAAAGTTGTTTCTCCACTTTGACGGCTAGATTACAAGCATCATCTAACAAACAATATGGTTGAAGCACAATTACATCTTGAAGGGTGCTTCGCAGCCTACCAACATACCGTGCTATAGTTTGTTACACCTGCTCTGCTACGTCACTATAAACAATCGACTAGTTAAATTCTTCCGTGTATTCATTGACGCCTCTATTTCCTTGGAAGAGGTTGTACATCTTATAGAACAAATTTTGTAAATAATTCTCCAGTAAAAATTTCCCCTTCATCTCCTCCCAAGAGTTAATTTTGGCCAACCCATACGCTCGTGTCATGCTCGTAGAGATTTCAACCAAACCGATGCGTGCTTCTTTAAATTGATGGCCACGATCTTCACCATTTTGTCATCTAGCACATCTTTGTAATCAAAAATTCGCTCCATTGTATTCAGCCAATCTATAAAGTCTTCGAGTTGTAGCATCCCTTGAAATAAAGCATGTCCACCCTCATAACGAAGCTCTACGGCTTTTCCACGAGTTGATATGCAGCCCTAGTAGTCGTAGTAGATTAATTGCCCTTTCATCCAGCTAGTCCCATAGAGCACCATCATGAAAAGGGTTGTAGTCTTCATACATCATCTGCAAAGACGTGATTGTGCTCATCACGATCCCAAAGCAGGTAGTAATCAAGTCATCACATCGATAGAAATTGCTTCTTCAGATCTTCAATTTCCTCGTCACGGCCCTCACGGGCATCACACAAAGGATCCATACGACAACTTATACGAACCCCACGTCCCTGTGTTCTACTAGAAACCATAGAATTGCAGTACACACGAAAAATAGGCTAGAAACTGAACTTTGATACCACTTACTCTAATCTAGGGTTTTGAAATTAACCCTAAAACTATAATCAACAAGGATAATTCGAATAACAAGAGGAATAGAGCATGTAAACAATGATAGACCTCAACTCTAGGGCTTAAACAAGCTATGCTAGAAGAGAAAATAAGAAACTAACTTCTTCAATTTTAAAACTCAAATTCTGTATAAAAAAAATACTATTCACGTTACCATTCACAGCACCCTTTATATTAAAAGTTCTCTCTTCTCAAACTTCAACCTTCTAAACAAAAGAGGCACTAAGTAACCTACTACAAAAACTCTGACATAACTTACAAACACAAATTAGAAATAAAATAAGACTCCTACTATAACTAGGGCGGACTAAAAATCAAATCAAATAAATCCAAACAAGAACCCTCTATACTCTATTAACTCCTCTAAGTTTAATCTTAACTCTCAATTTAGACCCTAGAGAATCACTAAAAATAGAAACTAAGTGTGTTGTATCAGATACTCTGTTTTCTGGGTTTAAGAGTCCACAAAACAGAGCACACTTCATCCCTTATTTCCTAGTTTTCCTCTTGTTCTTTTTCGAAGCCCTTTTAGGATTTTGTTCCTCCATAAATGGACTTACAATGGCTGAAGTTTTAACCCCATCAAAGCATTCTTCATCAAGATTTAGCTCTTCTAAAGTAGTTGGTTCCGTTTGATTGTTTTCGTGTATTGCAGCTACATCACTAAGCCTTCAATCTTCTTTCCTCCTCTTCAATAAATTTGATTTATCAAAAAGACCATAAGGCGGAAGAATTATATAGGTAGTGTTTGGGAAGCACTTCTCCAGCTTTTGGCGCTGAGAAGCGCTCCCTTAGCATAAATACCTGTTTGGTTTGCAAAAGCACTTTAGCTTCCAGCATCTAAAAGAAGCTAGAAGTGCTTTTTTGAGAAACACCTCGGAGGGTAGAAGAGCACTTCCACACTTGTGCGGCAAGCAAATCATTGTGAAAACAACTCTCATATTTTGACCCTTTTGCCCCCACTCATATCACGTATGAAGTGAAAAGAAAACCCTCTCTCTCTTTTGCTCTCACCGAAAATAACAGAAGCAAAGAACAGGAAGTAGCACAATCTCTTTTTGTCTCTTTTCCCCTTCGAGCAGCTTCAGGTAGTCATTCAATTTCTTTTTCTTTTTGATCGGATTCCTCTAATTCGTTGTCAGCCGTTTTGATGAGAGAGGAGATTAGAGAGCAACAGTTCGGCTATTTAAACTCCTCGCCACCCACTTCTTCCCGCACCTTCGTCTTTCGCTCTCCATTACATCACAACTTCTCTCTGCCAAACCCTCGATTTCTCCCTCTCATTCCCTTTCTTCGCTTATTCTCTCCATTGCCTTTCTCCTCGATTTCTGTCATTTGAATCTGGTACGATCTCTTCCCACCCAAGTGAAAAGATTAGGTTGTTATCACAATGGTCGAATGTTTTCAATATTTCACTTGATATTGTCGATTTTAATGGATAAAGCTTAGGTTGTTTGACAATGCTGCAAATATTTTGTTTAGTTCTTGCTTGGAGATGCACAAAGGTTGCGATCTGCAGTGTTGCTTGAAAGCACTGGGCCTTCGTGGCTTAAACCTTGAGTTTTTACTAAAAATTTGAAACTTTAAAGGTTTAAGCTAAAATTGCGGGATGTCATGGTTAAATTTTTAGGGTTTCAGGTTACATAATTGATAATTGCAAGATTATGTTTCTTTCCTTTGCTCTCTCTTTTTTATGTTTTGAGGATAATTCTAGAAATTTTCTACTTATCAGACGGAAAAAAATGATTTAGGATTTTTGTAATATTTTTGGTTTCAGATCCATGGCTGAACGTTTATGCTTTTGCCGCGTTGATGCATGAATGTCTTCAGTTTGAAGATTGAATCCTTGGATTCTTAAAGAAGGTTTAGAGTTTGTTGGTGTTGCAAAAAGACCTTAATTGCAGTTTCTTGTATGTAAACGATGCTAAGCCACTTTTCAATTTAGGCTCGATTTTAAGCATCAGTCTGAGGTTTCAAAGTTTAATTTTACTTGTTCATACTTTAAACGTTCTAATGCTTCTTCATGTAGTCCCAAGTTGTGATTTCTGGTTTTAAGAGAGCTTTCAATTACAACAACAAAAAAAAGAGCTTTTAGATTAGAGGCCTATAAGTTTATCTTGAGAATTCGTGTTTTGATTGAATTTTTTGGATAAAATTTTGTGATACTAAAACGGTCAAATTTCTATGGTAGGAGGTTGCTGGTGTATCTCCCGGATATGCAATTTGTTATTGAAAGATGGTCCCTTTCGTTTAAAAAGATTTTCTTCTCGCTGGTTAGAATTTTTGAGATTTATGATTCCACCATTGTTAAACTAGGTCAAGGGGATATTGCCAAAGTGTGAAAGTATAAAGGGGCATTGGTGCTACATGCAACTCAAATTCCTGGTTTTATGGTGTTTGCTATCTTCTAATTTAAGAGGCAGTGTCTTGTCATGCTTTGGACAAATCTCATTTTAGTTATGTGCTTTAGCTTTTCTCTTTGCATTGTTTGTCATTTAGAATTATACATTTAATTTACAGACAAGTCTGCATTTTGCTTATATAAGCAAAGAACATATATATTGTATGAAGAAAATTTTGGTAAAGAAAGTTTACAATTAGTTTCCACAAGCTTATTACTGATTTACACCTTTTGTTATTTAACTATTTTTTGTCCAATTTATAGTGGTATTAGGTTTCTGTTCTTAGCAAGAATTGTGTTGGCGTGCAAACAGATATTTGTGATTTTTTTACCTCTCCAATCTAACAAAAAGAGGTAGATCATGTGTATTTATTTATTTTATTTTTTTCAATAACTTATTAAATAATTCATAAAGTGAGTTGACTCGATGAGTTTTTCATTAACTCTGGTATCACATGTGGACCATTGTAGATCAGTGTTGGATAGGACCCACCATCCACGTACTCCATGGGCACTCAACGATTTGTCATCATCTGTTTCGGATGGAAAACCGCGTGTTCATCCGATTATGTACACTTCTTGAAGAGAACGGATTGTTAACGAGAACAAAGTATGTTTCCATGCAAGAAGAAATGGCAATGTTCCTGTTGACTATTGGTCACAAGAGAAATCGTTTGCTTTGTTCAAGATTTCAACATTTACCAGAGACAATTAGTAGACATTTCCATAGTGTTGAATGCACTTCTGAAGTTCCCCATGTCTGTTATATTCCCCCCTTCGTATGATGAAGTCCCCGAGGAAATCCAACGTAGTCAGAAGTATTGGCCATTTTTTAAGGTAAGAATTTAATTATATATATATATATATTATAAGTACACTATTATGTTTAATTTCAATTAATTTATTGGCATGTTGTCATTCTAAAAAATGGACTATGTCGGATCTATAGATGGTACGCAAATCTATGCACACATTCCATTAGATGAACAAGTGTAATACCGAGGACGAAAAGGGTTAACCCACAATGTAATGAATGTATGTTCGTTTGACACGCCTTTTACACGAGTACATTGGTTGGGAAGGGCCAGCAAATGACTTCAAAGTGTTCGATGTGGCCATTAATTCCCCCTCTTTAAATTTCCCACATGTACCTCGAAGTATAAAGAAATGAACTTATTTCTATAATTTATCGATGTTTGATCAAATGCATAATTAAATTATTTGTATACCTTTTCAATAGGCAAATATTACGTAGTTGACGATGTTTACCCATTAATGAATGAGTTTTTGGCACCATACCGAGGTTGTCGTTATCATCTCCAATATTTTCGAAGAGGATCACAGGCGAAGGGAAAAAGGGAATTATTCAATCACTGACATTCTTCCCTACACACAGTCATCGAGCAAACCTTCAGTGTTTTGATGCTCGATGGCCCACACTTAAACAAATCCCTTCGTATAAATTGTCGACACAACGGGATATTTTTATTGTTTGTATGCCACTGCATAACTATATCAGGAAAGAAGCAATGGCAAATCAAGAATTCACCCTTTACGATGATAGAGAATATGTCGAGAAAGCAAGCACTAGTGCAGTACGTCATGAACCTCCAACACCCGAGCAACATCCACCTCATAGGGAGATGGAAAGCAAAAGAGCCCAGATAGCTAAAGCGATTAAAACTGTTTTTGTTCAACGCAATTTAGATTTATCTTAGATACATTATATTATGACTTATTATTACCTTTATGGATTGATGGATTTTATTTTATAAATTAATGGGTTTAAGTTTATCAATTGATAGGTTTCATTTGAATTGTTTGTTTTATACATTTCGTGTGTTTTTAATTTTATTTCATTATTGGGATCAATAGGATGTAATTCAAAACAATATTTGTCTTAGATGAGCCAAAAATATCAACTACTGCCTTGTTTTGAATATAAGGGTATTCTTGACATTTTGACAGATTCCAAAAGCTCACAGCTAGTTTTGCCAAACAACAATACCAACTTTTACCCACAAAACAGCACTTCTCCAGTATAGTTAGCCAAAAGCTATTCTAGAAAAAAATGCTTCTCAATGGTTGTTTTCAAGGCTTCTACAAAAGCACTTTTCGTCAGTGCTTCTGTAGAAGCATTCCCAAACAGAGCCATAGCCCTCACAACTCCAATATGTGACCACATCAACCATTGAAGATGCTTGACTACTATGAACATTACTTTATCGGTATAAAAAAAATCATCAAATTAAAAACAAGTCCATCACTTAAAATAGAAAATTTAACATAAAATTCATGCCCGAAATCACCGTTTCTAAATAGAAAGGTCTTTAGAACTCAGATTGCATAATATTTGAATCTAGATCAAGTTTAAAGCAGACCTGTTTCTTCTTCAATTTTTCTCTTTTGTGCACCTTGAGGCCCTATCAAGCGCCGAAGGGAATCATTGCTGAACTTCAAGGTAGCTACAAACGATCGAAAGTTTTAAACCACATGTCAGTGACAAAAAAACTTAGAACAAAAATTTGCTTGGCCTGACTGATGTCAGTAACAAAACCAAAACGGAAGTGAAGCTTCCAACCTAATCGTGGGGAGTTCCTATCATCTTGAGTACGGGGTGCATCTATCTCTCGTTCCATGTGGTTAAGGATTTGAAGGCGGCCTTTTAATGCATGCTCTAAAGACTCACAGATAATATCCAAAGGAATTCCAGCAGGTTTTATATCCAACTGAATTGCAGTTACTCCTTTTCGAGTGCCTGCAATTTTGAAGTCCATGTCCCCCAGATGATCTTCCAGACCCTACAGAAATCCATGTGCAAGAACTTAGATTCTGAATTTGTCATATACAAACTAGCAAAGGAGAAATTTGTTTTAGAGATAACAATAGGATCCTAAACTAAGAACCAAAAGATACTCTCGAAATCACTAAGACTTGTTTTCGGACAAATGATAGGCCAATTACAATTAAAACTAAAAAACAGAAGATTTTTAATGATTTTAAGATATTTCACAATTCTAGATATTTTGGAAATTACAGCACAAAAAGGTTATTTTTTCCGGAAAGAAGTCTTAATCTCAGAGAAAAACAAAGAAATATTTTTGCCCTATATTGTGACCACCCCTGCAGCAGGCAACTAAATAACTCAAATGGTCCAAGTTGACAACTTACTAATATGTCTGTCAGTATACGGTAATCCTTAATCATCCCAGTAGATGGGTCAACGTCACTAACAAGACCCACTGAAACACCTGCAACATGTTCTCGTAGTGGAATACCAGCATCCATTAAAGCCATACTCCCTAGAAAGGACATCACAGAAGAATATAATATATCACTATCAGCAAAATAGAGAATCATTAAATCATGATAAATACTGAAGCTTTTGGACAAGAAGAAGCAAGATATGGATCCATCCATATGTGTTGCTACAGATCCAAAGTCGTCTAGTAAGGCAAATCCTAGCCACTAAGAAATCCTCTTGGCAACCAGTAATCTAGTGAAAATAATTAGTCAGAACCAACAAAAATATCAACACGTTAAATTTTCAGGTTCTTTTCAGCGCATTGCTAGAGTAATCATATCATTTTTGTTACTCCTACAGGGATAGAAGTGTAAGAGCTTACGGAAGCTCAAACAGGCTGAAAAAATCTTCGGCAATTAAAGAAATTTGAGAATAAAATTGAACATCAGATGGGAGCCTTTACAAGAACAGCTTAATGAGGATACCTCCACAAACGGTTGCCATAGATGTTGAACCATCAGAGGCCATTACTTCTGAATTTACACGGACAGTATAAGGAAAATCATCTTCAGGAGGTAACATAGCAAGCAAAGCTTTCTCTGCAAGAGTGCCTACAAACAGTGATGAAACAAAGCCAAGAATTACATATAGCAGACAAAACTGTCTAGTTACCCTCATTTTAAGAAAAAAAAATATGTATGAATAATCAGAAAAATGCTGCACAGTCAATAAAAAGCTTTATAACAACCTTTTATTTATTAAAAGCGTTTTGTTATTTGGTAATTGCATAGCCATCTAAAAATAATTGGGATGTTTCTTAACTACAGTTGGCCTTATATGGTGAAATATTTAGCAGCTACCTCTTAAACAATGGCATTAAGCATTGTAAGAGCTTTAGGAAAAGCAAACACCATCTTTGTTTTTCCTGGTTTTAGCTAAAACTTTATCCTAAACTTATCAGAATAATTTAAAAAAAAAAGTTTATTCTGAATGGATTTCCACCCTGGAAAAAATAGCTTGCTGATTCACTTAAGTGCTTTATTCAGACTAGATGTAATTTGCACCTAAACAATGCACAGAAAGGTGTTCATGGGGGTGCAAAATGTTAAATAACCATTTACCCCAAAAGATCGACCTGTTGGGGAAAGGCGAAACAACTATGTATATCAACGGGTCATCGGGCCAACAAAATACGTGCGCGGGAACAAATCATCCGCTAACACTCCCCCTCAGCAGGAATACACTCCTCTGGAGACTTGAACCCGCGACCTCCCAGGCAATAAGGCTTTGATACCATGTTCAATAACCATTTACCCCAAAAGATTGACCTGTTGGGGAAAGGCGTAACAACTATGTATATCAACAGGTCGTCGGGCCAACACAATACGTGCGTGGGAACAAATCATCCGCCAACACAAAAGAGCTCCAAGAAAAATTGGGACTGATCTTGCCATCGTGAAAAGTCTATTTTCTTGAATTGAACTTGTTCAGCACAGCTGTGTGAGGTCTAGCTTACCATGCCCAACTTCACGCCTATTCAAGCCACCTCGTTTACCAACTTCATTAATTGAGAAAGGCGGGAAACTGTAGTGAAGCATGAAGCGCTTTGTTGGGGGGCCAACCAGAGAATCCAAGCGTTGAGCATCACCTGGTGCGCCAAGTGTCACGGTGCACAGAACCTGCAATAACGATTTTGAGAAGACAAAACTGATAATGCTAGAACTAACACTCAAATGCACGTCCAAATAGCATCTTTTAGTACTCATTTATATAAGAAATTCAACAAAAGCAAGAAAGGAAATCAAGGTAGTGACCTGAGTATCTCCACGTGAAAAAATTGATGATCCATGTAATATTGGTAAATTACCAGATTCACAGTATAAAGGCCTAACTTCGTCAAGACTCCTCCCATCAACTCTAAGGCCTTTCTCAATAATCCTCCTGCGAACAACCTGATAACATGAAAAAGCAAAACTATTTATAAAAATCAAGGCAAAAAAAATGTTACCTCAAATTGTTTATCAATGTTATATGTGACATCACAGAATCAATATAAATTTATTAAATTAAATCATCATATTATGTTCTAATGGTAAAGAAATTTATCATAATGAAACAAGACCAAACTTTATAATTTGTCTTGGATTTGGTCTACAGCTAACCCTACCATATAAAAATGTCTATCTATCCTGCCCAAAAAAGTATTGATGCAACCAACAGTATTAAAGCTTTTAAATTAAGTAGTCAACGATCGAAAATCAAGAGTCCACTAAAGTAATAATGAACAGATGTCAGGAAGGAGGTCCTGGATTCAAATTGCGCAAGGCGAAAAGGCAGTTTAATTTTGACAGGCCATACTTTTGGCTCAAGTATCTGAGCAACAAGCTGTCAAATGCGTTGAAAGTTGAAAAGCTTCTTCAAAGATCTATGACATCTGGGGGTTTTACAAGATTCCATCATTTTGGGCCTCGAAACAGCATTAGAAGTCTGGCTATACAGTTGGTAACATGATTTATAGGTATCTTGATTAATATCAGAGTTAGAATTAGGTTATGTTCGATGGACGACCGAGATTAGTATCTTCACATGATTATGTTTTCAGTTTTTTTTTTCCTTTTCACTTCATATTATAGGGAGAATACCTTGAATCATTGAATAGACATTTGCCTTCAAGCTTTCAGTTCCTTGGGAAACTTCTGGCTGTTTCTGCGGAAACCATTGCAATAGGTTTTTCATTAGTTTCCCTCTAAGAAACCTAGGCTTCGACGATGATCAAAGTTTCCATCTTTAATTTCACCTCTTACTGTATAGCCACGGATTATTTTCCACAGCACCAAGAAATCATTTTGATATGAAGAGGTTAATTTTCTTCACCGAATGGAAGTGTAGCATAGAAATGATTCAAGCCCCTCTTTCAAACCACCACTCTAAAAGCCAAATGCAAATATATCAAGGGTATTATGGTCCAATAATATCTTAGGTGACATAGGCTTCTCTATCAACATTCATGGCAGAGAAAAATTACCAAAAATAAAAAGTATCCAAAAAGACAACAAGCATAGATAAATACATGCTTTGACAACAATTCCATGACTGGGATATGATCATATAGGAATTGCCAAGGAAAGAAAAAATCACAAAAATCCTCATAATTACTTTGGGTTGATTTAAACATAACTGGCGATGTTTTTTGGTACAAAAACATATGCATAAAGAAATAAACCACAAAAATTACACGTATTTTATCATCCAACTGCTTACCTTTTTCCTTACTGTGTCAACTGCCTTTGGCAGAACTTTTAAACTTTCCTCGTCACCTTCTTCTTCAAGTACTTTTTTAACATCTTGTGTAATGTTATCCAAGGCTTCTCCACGTTCAAACTGAATGTAAACAATATATAAATGAATAAATTAAAGGAGATGAATAAAACGCATATCGCATAAGCATTTAACTTACATAATGGTTTTAAGTCTCAGACGATCCCGAGTTGGATCGCCCAAATCAACTCAGGATTGCCCGAAACCCTGACAAGAGAATATAGTGACTCGACTGAGTCAGCATATTTCTTCTTACATTTCAGATTGGATCATCCAGAACAATGCTCAGACGAAGTTGATTTGCGGCCCCAGATGATCCAACCTTCATGATAACTGCCACAAAGGACAACATAGATAAGGCGTCATCATTATCAACATAAGCTTATCCCAACTGACAATATAGATAAGGCATGACAGAAAGTATTTCTTGTCATTGAAGCCAGAGAAAAAAACCCTACCAAACCACCTTGTTTTGACGTAACTAGAAATTATCATCATCATAGTTTTTATTTTTTGATAATTATCAAAAGTTAATCCCAACAGTGACAAAATATTTTTTGTCAAATCAAAGCCAAAATAAAAAATCACTTCCCACACCATCTTGTTTCAATGTAACTAGAAATGACATAAAACAGGAAAAAGGAAAGAAAAGAATCTCCTCTGCAAAAATTAATCATAATTTTTAAACAAGTTATTTCACCAAAGGGGGGAAAAAGAAGGAAAAAACGAAAAGTTAGTGCGCACCTTGCCATATGAGGGATCTGTAAAAACAGTTTCAATGGATGCCTCTGCCAAGCTCCTAATTTTTTCCAGTGTTGCATCTGAGACCAAGGATAATTTATATTCCATCTTATGTTTCCCTGCTTTTGCAGCCAATCTGATTTGAGGTTCAAGATATTTTACAGCCTGAATAATCAAACTCACCATCTTAGTATAGTCCACCAATGCAAATGTAGAGATGACAATGAGAACTTGCTACAAGTCTTACAACCCACCTCAGGATGTGCTAGCCGTAGCGCTGCTTCCAGATCTCTCTCTGAGATCTCGCGGGCTTGCACATCTATCATTAAAGTTTTATCCCGGGTGCAGGCATAAACCAAGTTGAGATCACTTATGATAAGCTGCATTATATCCAATAGAACAATAAGTAGCAAGTACAATCAATTAGGGATCTAAATGCGCATATATTCTAGTAACAAATGTATGCGAATTTGTGTGTTCATGTATAAGCAAAGTTTTCAGAGTATTTAAGACACTTTCTGCAAACAGTTTTAAGCAAGCTTAGGCCAAATACATGACGACTTCAGTTCGTATCATTCATATGTATATGTTAAAACAGTAAAGATTCAAATGAGCGCGACACATAATAATATCAGCAGATCAGTGCTGCTTCATCGTTTAGGTAGTTAGATTGAACTTCCGTTACAAAACCTCAATCTATGCATTCATCACATGGAAAAACAATTTAACTGAAGTGATATAAATTGAAGAATCGTATGATTGAGATTTTCATGGTGAGTTATTCAATACCAACAAAGAAGATAACGGATGTCGGTACACATTAAGTAAACCCATATATGGTGATCAGAGTGAGAACCCAATGATTTGCTACCAACCTGTGGCTATAAGAAGATTACCACTATACGGACTGACGCTTAACCCCTAAAGGAATGTATTCCTTGCTTTCCTTCTCTTTCTCTGTTTATAAATTGGAAAGTCAAACAATCCAACCATTGAATCCCTTTCGATGCTTGTTGAGGGTTATGGGGTTTTCAATGACATTGACAAAGCAAAACAGAGATGGAGAGGTGCCAATTCAAAATCACTACATATGCTAAAATCATTAAAAGTTGTTTCTATTGGTTATGTCTTTATTTTCTCTGTTACATTGTAACTTGAGGTATCAGGGGAATTTCTAGTATTTCTTTGTCTTTCACCTCATTAATATAAACATGTAGGAAATTGTGCTCCACATAATACACGATTTCCCCTTCTCCATTCTTCTCTCTTCTCCTCTTCTCCCATTTTTCTCTTCTTCTCTTTCTCTCCTAATCTTTTCTACTTTCTTTTTCACTTTACTGATTTAATTTAAACCCTAGGTATGTTAAGTTTAGAACACAGTATCATTACAAGTACCTAGGGTGTTGTGTTTTGAACCCTAAGGCTACCACAGGTGGTAGAAGCAAGGTAGTTAAAGGCGCAAGGTGCACTTAAGGTGCTAGGACCTCTAGCGCCTGAGGCGCAAGGCGAGGCACGCGCCTGATTGAAGGCACAATATTAAAAATTATAAGAAATATAAAAAATAAAGAAAAATAACATCATAAAATAACAAAATAAGTAATCGTTAGGCCATAAAACATAAAGATAGCAAATGTCGAAAATCTCAAGTAACCCAAAAGCAGTTCTAGTTAACATTGTCATTATCTAAATACAAAATAAGCAATCAAAAAGCCATAAAACATAAAAGATAGAAAATGTTCAAAATTTCAAATAACTCACAATTAGTTCTAGTTAACATCGCCATCATTTAAAATATAATCATTAGCTTCATCCCATCATCATCAGATGTGTTAGCCTCCTCATTATATTATTCTTCTTCTATCTCCTCCGAATTGGCCTCTTCCTATTCCGGCTCCCTTATTAAAGCCCTTGATCTTACTCTTGACCTTGATTGTGATCTAGTATTTGATGTTGATTCACCAACTCCAACACTCCATGTCAAGCTATCATCCTCAAACACCAATTCATCTTCTGCTACTCCACCTTCTGTTTCCATCTCCCCAAGTAGTCATTCATTGCTTTCGTCAATGTCTTTCAATGAGATAGGTTCAATTGTATCTCTCCTTTTTTTTTATAAATGTATCTCTCCTATCATACCGATGTTTAATATAATAGGTCAAAGAACAAAAATTCTACAAAAAAACATGTATTTTAGTGAGGCGTGCGCCCGATGCGCCTGGAGCCTGGTTTGTGAGGCACGCGCCTTACTAAACACGCCTTGCCTTGACTCTTCTAAGGCGCTTTAGGTGTGCCTTGCGCCTGAGGCGCGCGCCTTGACTACAAAAGGTAGAAGTAGAACCATGTGGTTGAAATATGTCCATTGATAGTCCATTTGGTACTTAATTTGCCACATCTTGAGTGATGAGTGGTATTTGACACATGGGTACCCATGGTGACCATCACCAAGGTTGTAGGTCACTACAGTGAAGTTGGATGGGTTGAATTACCTAGAGTGCACACAATCTGCCCGTATGTATATTAGTGGACGAGGTGGGTTTGGATACATTAATGGCAAGGTGGTAACACCAACCCTAACTGATTTTACCTATGATAAATGGGAGGCTAAAAAACCTCGTCGTAATATCATGTTATTACATTTTGTGCAGTCACACATTGGCAATACTTTTTGTTTCTCTTGACTACGAAAGAGATACTGAATGTTGTAGCACAGACTTGTACCCAAGTTGGGAATTTTGCGAAATTGTACGAGTTGCAGCACGAAACATTCCATCTCTGTCAGAGGAAGATGTCCTTGGGGATTACTATGCTACTATATGAAGTAAAGGGAAGGAGATGGACCACTACCAGAGTTATACCCTATTTTGTGCTCCTGATGTGTCAGAATACAGAGCGATGGTAGAATGCCAACAGATATTTGATTTCCTCGTTGGTCTGAATCATAAAACATGCCAGAGTCCAAATTTTGGGTAGAGAACCTCCACCTTCCGCACATGACTGATATATCATCTATTTTTTTGTCTTACAATATTTGTTCCGGTAAAGATAAAGTTCAAATTGTTGATGGTACTCTTTCCTCAGTATCTAGGAAAGGTAGTGTGGCCGCTACACTATCCCTAATCTTGTCTTCCGTTCTTCATGTTCTGAAGTTCTACTAATCTTCTTTATGTTAGTGACAAAAAAATTGAATTGTAGTCACTTTCTTCCCTTCTCACTATGTGTTTTAGGACTTAAAGACGAAAAAGACAATTGACAGTGGTCATGAGGACAAAAGGTTGTACTGTTTGGATACCAAGCAACTCTCTTCTCTAGTAGTGCAATATTCTAATATTAATAGTAATAAGAGTGTCAATAAAAACCAAATAATGTGTTCGCATAACCGGTTAGGCCATCTACCTGTTTCTAAGTTAAGACGTTTATTTCCAAAATTTGAGTCTTTTGCTTCTGTTAAGTTAAACTGTAAAATTCATTTCCCATTAGTGAGAATAAAAATACCTCTTTTTATATTGTTCACTCTGATGTTTGGGCCTGTCTCCCACTACTTCTCTATTTGGTTATTATTAGTCTATCATATTTGTTGATGATTAAAACCGTTGTACTTGGGTGTATCTGATGCCTAGTTGCCAAGTTCACGAATTATTCACGAATAATTCGCGAACAATTCATTTTATAAGGTAAGACGAATTATTCGGCCGAACAATTCAAAAATTCAGAATTATTCGCGAACAATTAAGGCAATACATTTAAAACATGTTTTATTCGGCTAGACGATTATTTCGGCCCATTAATTCGGCTTGAAAATAGAGTAAAAAAAATAATAAAAAGGGGAAAAAATAAAAAACCTTAATTTCATTCTTGAATTCACGTTCCTCATCGTCTCCACCCTAATGCATAGGGCATCCAAAGTTGTCTCAATGGATATAAATATTCAATATATTATTATAAGGTGCACATGAGATGCTTATAAAAGGACGCAGTGAGTTTTCAAAGAATATTTAAATATAAAATTTTCAATAAGAAGCTTTTTTTTAATCTTTTTACAAAGAGGAAACCTGAGGTGTTGGTCACTAATACTTAGTCTCGAGATCTCCTTAGTCTCATGCATGGTTTAAAAAGGCTTTCTGAGGCTATGCCTTGAGGCTCGCCTCGCCTCGAGGCTCTAAGAAACAGCCTCGAGGCTATAGCCTCAGTGGTCATTTCTGAGGCTTAAGCCTCAATTCACTGAGGCTATAGCCTCGAGGCGCACGTGAGGCTATAGCCTCACTTGTACATGTTAAAACCCGAAACCGTAACACTTGATGTGACCATATTTTGGGTTTTTGCCTTATTTTTCATAACTACATGTAAAACTTAATCATATTTCCTTCTTTCATGGTTTGTTTTTGTTATTTTTTTAATAATATGATCGAAAAAGATGAGAGGGGTTTCTAAGGAGCATGATAGTAGTGTAGTTTTAGAAAAGATTTGGCATGGAAGTTTAGGGTTTGTTTTTGTTATTTTTTAAGATTTGATATCAGCATTCATGCATTCTAGACAGAGTCGCTCATAAGGTAAAAAATTATAGCCTTATTTACTTTTATGCTTATTTAAGTTATTTTTTTCACATGATATGTTGTTTCTCATTTTTATAGAATTAACTATATTTTTCAGAATTTTTTAAGCACATTTTAAAAAAAACGGAGGCTTAAATGAGGCTTACGCCTCGGTACAGCCTCGAGGCTACGCCTCGCCTTTTTGAGACAAAACGCCTCAATTCCCGAACTAGCCTTTTCAAACTTTGGTCTCATGTGTTTGTTATGCTAAATATTTTTAGGTTCATTGATCTCATGAATGTTAGATTCATCCCTTGTGAACCTACAAGCCAAAAACTAGCATGATAGGTAATTTGTAATCGTTGGATTTTAGAATTTTTTTTTCATTACAGACTTCATGAACAAACCCATGGGTTGAAAACAACATTAGATCCAATGTCCGAATTTTTAACATCGAATTTTGGGATCATAGCCGAATGAAACACGAATGAATGCAGTTGCGAACTTTTATCGTTCTTCGAATTTTTGACCGAATTTTTATCGACGAATTTTTAGACTATAACCGAATTATACTCGAACTTTTCCTGTATCCGAACTTAACAACTAGGATCTGATGAGGTCTAAATATTATGTCTTTTCCATCTTTAGGACTTCGCATCAGATAGTTCACTCAATTTGGTGTAAAAATCCAAATCTTTCAGTCTGATAATGGAGGAGAATATATTGATGGGAGGCTTAAGTCTTATTTTAATGAACATGGGATTGATCATCAAGCATCCTGTAATTAAAACCCTTTAACAGAATGGTGTTGCATAGAGAAAATACAAGCACTTACTTGAAGTTACCCGTGCCATGCTTCTTGATATGCAAGTTCCAAAAAAAATTTGGTCCGATGCCCTGTTAACAGCTTGCTATCTAATAAATCGTATGCCTTATAATGTTCTAAAATTTTAGACTCCAATTTCACTTCTTTGTCTGAATAGTTCCTTATTCTTGATTTCACCGAAGGTCTTCAGTTGTGTGTATTGTGTTCAAATTAATCGTCATGATCGTGAAAAGTTGGACCCAAAGGTTTTGAAGTGTATATTCTTGGGATATTCGTCATCGCAAAAGGGATATAAATGTTATCATCCTAGCACTCGTCAATGATATACACGGATATTACCTTATTTTAGTTTGTTCCCTTCTTCAGTGATGCCCAAACCTCTCTTTAAGAGGAGCATAGTAATGAAGAGTGTCATGTTCCATTGCTAGTTCTAGCTTCTATGTTTGATTCTTCTACTACTATTTCAACTGATGATGTCCTACATAAAAAAAAAAAATATTAAGTGTATATCAGAAAACAAAAACAAGCCACCGTTCAAAGGCCCTGTCAAGAAGCTCCCTCTGATCCAGGTAATATCTAATTTGTTGTTCCTTCTAATATTTTTGTTGTTCTTAACAAGGTAGTTAAGGCACACTTAAAGCGCTAGGACCCCTGGAGCCTAAGGTGCAAGGCGAGGCGAGGCGCGCGCCTGACTGAAGTGAGGCGCAATATTAAAAATTATAATAAAAAATATTAAAAAATTAAGAAAAATAACATCATAAAATAACAAAACAAGTAATCATTAAGCCACATAAATATAATATAAAGAACTTGTTATATTTTCTATTTTTTCAAAAATTTACCAGAAAACGACGCATCATTTATTACTTAAATTTTGTTTTTTAAGAAATATCAGCATATATGATGGATATGTCCGGGATACGTGTCAGTACCGTGTCCCATACATGTATCCGTGTCGACACTGCTACGATGGGGGGTACATGTATTTGAGTATCATAGGTTCTAGTTAACATGTCATTATCTAAATACAAAACAAGTAATCAAAAAGCCATAAAATTTGTCCATCCCTAGTTGGACCTACATACCAAAATCCGTCCTGATTAGTAATTTATATTCGTTGTACTAGTCTTTTTCATGGATTATTTTCAACTGTGGATTTAGCATTATTGGGTTACTCAAATTCAAAGGTTAGAAATCACTAGTCAGACCCATTTTTGTCTTGTAAGCCCATCTAGGGATAGGCCAAACATCCATACGGTCAATAGCCTCTAATAGTATGGCACGTGGCTCACACTGTTAGTCCATCGTCAACTTTTATGATATACACCATCATCAAATTTTTCTTTCACAAGTTGAAATGTTAAAATGTTGAATGACCAAAACACCCCTATAAAGTAAAACAATTTCAAAAAATAAAAGAAGCAATGTTTGTAAATTTAAGGGATTTGGGGGCCATATTAGAAACAAGGATTTTTTTATTTTTAAAATTTTTTTTAAAAAAAATTAGTTATTTTAGTGAGGCACACACCTTGCTCCTTGGATGAGGCGCGCACCTTACTAAAGGCGCCTCGCCTTGACCATTTCAAGGCACCTTAGGTGCGCCTTGCGCCTTAGGTACGCCTTGCGCCTCAGGCGCGTGCCTCAGTGCGCCTTGACTACAGAGGTTCTTAATATCCAAATTGTTGCCCGGAAGGGTATTCATGCGTGTGTGAAACATTCCGTTTTGAACTTTGTTTCTCTTCATTCCATGTCTCCATCATATTGTGCACTTGCAGTATCTACGGTTTGTCATCTAATGTTTTAGATGTCATTTCTCAATCAAGTGGAACTGTGGAAGGAAACCATATTTGAAGAGATGATAGCCCTTGAAAAAAATGACACATGGGATCTTGTAACCTTACTCGGGGAAAAGAAGCCAATTGGATGCAAATGGGTAAATACAGTAAAGTATAAGGTTGATGGTTCAATTGATAGGTATAAGGCTAGGTTAGTGGCAAAAGGATCCACTCAAACATATGGGATTGACTATTAGGAAACGTTCGCACCGTTTGTCAAGATGAACTCCAATCGAGTTCTTCTCTCCCTAACAGCAAAAAAGTTTTGGCATTTGCATCACTTGGATGTGAAGAATGCCCTCCTCCATGGTGAGTTGGAGGAGGTGTACATGATGATGCCACCAAGATTCAAACATGAGGGCAATGAGAATGAGGTCTATAAACTGAAGATATCTTTATATGGGCTGAAACAGTCACCTCAAGCTTGATTTGGGAGATTTAGTGAGGTAGTCAAGAAGATTGGATGTGTACAGAGCCAAACTGACAACACATTGTTCATCAAGCAAAAGCAAGACAGAATTACTACTCTTTTCATAGTTTAAGTAGATGACATTGTGGTGAAATGGATCACCTTTGAAAGGAAGTATGTTCTTAACATTTTGAATGAAACAGGCAACCTTGGTGCCAAACCTGTCGACATGCCTATGGATAGTGACCGCCACATTGATGCATATACTGATCATCGATTTACATCAGGTTATTGTACCTTTGTCGGGGTAACTTGGTTTCTTGGAGAAACAAGAAACGGTCTATGGTGGCTAGATCTAGCGTAGAGACAAATTTTCAATCTATGGCTCATGGATTGTGAGCTCTTATGGTAAAGACCATGCGAGGCGAGTTGGAAATCAAAATTCAAGAACCAATGAGCTTATATTGCGACAATAAAACTGCTATTAGCATTGCTCATAACCCAGTCCAACATGATAGGATCAAAGAACATAATATTTTATACACTTCGTCAAGGAGGAGTTGAGGACTGGCCAGATTTGCACACCATATGTCAAGACAGGAAAGCAAGTTGTAGATGTTCTACTTATCAAAAAAAAGTTGCAGGTGTTCTGATTGAAGGTGTTAGTATCTACTTGTCTCCAAAATATGTTAATCATGCTGGGCATGATAGATATCTATGCACCAGCTTGATGGGGAGTGTTGGTTGTCATTATTTTTCCTGTTTTTTTTGTAACTTATGGTACCAAGGATATTTCTGATATTTCTTTGTCTTTCACCTCATTAATATAAATATGTGAGAAATCGTGCTCCACAATTTCCCCATCTGCATTCTTCATTCTTCTCCTCTCTCATCTTTCTCTTCTTCTCTTCTCTCTTAATCTTTCCTACTTTATTTTCCACTTAACTGATTTGATTTAAACCCTAGGTATGTGAAGTTTAAACAAGTCTCAACTGCGGCAAGAAGGCATATTACAAGTATCTAGGAATAATGCAAAAAACTGATGGGTATGTGCATTCATTGAAGTATACAACCTTGAATCAATTTGTTTGCAGATGACCGAATTCAAATATATGGCTATCAATATTAGAGACCTAGACAAGTTGTCCCGATCGAAGAGAGTTGTTCTATTTTCCACTGGGACCAATGAAAACGGATGGAATTGACGATAAGTTATTAGCCTAAGAGAGAGGTGTCTCGTCTCTAGCGTCCCTCAACTGAGGAGTTGAATTCATACGAACTCCTTGAATTTCATATGATGGCTAAACAAACAAACAAATCCCTACATACTTAAATCCAAAACTCTAGTTGATAAACTTACGAAAATGAAAGAAGCTCTTCGCATTAAAGATCTTCTGGTATCTCTTATATGATTTTCTTGTTCCACTATAATATACTTTCTTCTTCCTTTTTCCTTCTCTACTAATCAAGAGACAGTTATTTATCCAATATGGAACTCAAACTTATAAAATCATATTTTTTTTTTTTTGATATGTATAAGCTTTCATAAAAAGGAAGCAGAAAAATACAAAGGGCCTAGGAGGTCGAGAAGACCTACCAAAGACGAGGAAACAAAAGCGAAATACAAAAGCTAAAGCAAAAAGATGGGGGAAGGGAGACCACACTGACTAAATATAGTCCCTACTACAAATAAGATCCCATCTAAAGACAAAGTCCTCGAAGAACAATCCCCGGCATTCTTTGAAAGCTTTGGACCAAAAGAACAATAGGCCCTTGATGTTAAGGATGATATTCTCGAACGAATTCTCCCTTCCCTCTAACACCCGAAGATTCCGCTCCTTCCAGAGACCCCAGCAAATGTCGAAAGGAAGCAAGCACCATAAGATCCAACCTCTAGAGGAGACTAGTAGTAAGGTCCATCAGGGAGGAAGGGAACACCCAGCAAATGCCAAAATCGGACAAAAAGGCCGTCCAAGTCGCCCTAGCCACTGGACAGTGAAGAAGGAGATGAGCCACAGTTTCCCTGCTATGTTTGCACAAAGCAAAAATCCACGATAATAACCTTGCGGACAATCAAGTTGTCCACAGTGAGAATTTTCTCCAGAGCAGCTACCCAATAGAAAAAAGCTATCTTGGAAGGCACCTTAGATCTCCAGACAAAGGAAGCAGGAAATCGATACTCTGAGTGATGCAGAAGGGATCTGTAAAAGGAGCTGACAGAGAACCGGCCGTCCTTCGACCGAAACCACAGCCGTCTATCAAGCCTGGAAAACGGGAGATGATGATCCTGAAGACGATTGAGCAACTGGGATACTGCGCTTATCTCCCAGTCGTTAAGTCGTCTTCTGAAGCCAAAGTCCCAAGCCGAATGCTCGCTGACAATAGATGAGCACTAACGATCTTCTCAGAAACGAATTCTATTACCCGATCCCGCCTTGTAAGAAATTCCAGTGACAAATTTCTCATAAAGCTTCATGATTCCCTTCCAGACACTGCAACCATAGGTAGAAAGGACAGTTCTCCCATCCCAACCGAGTTCTGTAACCCCATATTTACCGGCTAGAGCCTTTCTCCACAGACTCAAAACCTCCTCCCCAAATCTCCATAACCATTTGCCCAATAAAGCAACATTCATTTCAATCAAGCTCCTGATCCCTAAACCTCCCTCTTCCTTGGGACGACATACTGATTGCCAGCTCACCAAATGGTACTTACTCCTCCCTTCCCGATCATGCCACAGGAAATTTCTCATAATTTTCTCAAGAGATTTAGCAACACTCTTAGGGATAGAGAATAACGACATCATGTAAAGGGGCAGGCTAGAAAGACAATGCTTCAAGAGAACAACTTTACCTCCTTTCGACGCTGGCTTTCCAAAGGGCTAGCTTACGACCAAACCTCTCCATAACTAGATCCCAAATTGCTTTGGATTTGTAGGGAGCTCCTAGAAGGAGGCCTAGGTAAGTCGAAGGCAAGGATCCTTCCCCGCAGCCCATGATATCCACCAGCTCCCCCATATTAGTGATTTACCCTACTCCAAAAAGCTTACTTTTGGCCATGTTGATCCTCAAGCCTGATGCAGCTTCAAAGCACACAAGGATGCCTCTCAGAAAATGGAGCTAGGCTGGAGAATCACCAAGGAAAATCAGCGTATCGTCTGTGAACTATAAGTGGGGGATGGCATCCACACCTTCCCCTACTTTGAAACCTTGGAGAGCCCCTATTCCCGTAACTCTAGTAATCATTCTACCCAGAGCCTCGGCCACCACTATAAACAAATAAGGCGAAAGAGGGTCTCCTTGTTTCAGGCCCTTGGAACTCTGGAAATAACCTGCTGGTACCCCATTGACCAGTATGGAGAAAGACGCCAATGAAATACATTTGCCAACCCATCTTCTCCATTTAAACCCGAATCCCATTCTGGCCAACATATAATCCACAAATCTCCAGTTTACATGGTCATAGGCCTTCTCCATGTCTAATTTGCACACAATCCCCGGGATTCCCGCCTTTCTCCTAGAGTCTATGCTCTCATTGGCAATAAGCACACCATCCAGAATTTGTCTGCCTTTCACGAAGGCCCCTTGCAAATGTGATATAACAGAAGCCAACACCCTTCTGATTCTGGTAGCTAGGGTTTTGGCTAGGATCTTGTACACATTTCCCACCAAACTAATGGGTCTGAACTCAGCAATATTTTTTGGGGACAAGAGCTATGAACGTGCTATTAGATGTAAAATCTAAATAGCCTTCCTCAAAGAACTCCTGAACTGCCTTCATCACGTCACCCCTCACCACCTCCCAGCAATCCTTAAAGAAAGCAATAGTAAAGCCGTCCGGCCCCGGGCTTTGTCACCAGCAAGATCAGCTATAGAGTTCTGAATCTCCTCTTCTGAAAAAGGCCTTTCCACCCAATCTCTATCTTCTGGGCTAATCCTATCAAAATGAAGTCCCTCCAGAAGCGGCCTGACCACCGAAGTTCCAACGTACAAATTAGAGTAATACTCTGCCACACCTTCCCTTATACTATCTTCAGTCTCCAACATGGCCCCATTTATTTCAAGGCATGCTATGTGGTTTGTCTTTCTATGAACGTTAGCCATCTTGTGGAAGAACTTGGTATTGTTGTCCCCTTCTTTCAGCCACCGAATCCTGGACTTCTATCTCCAACTGATTTCCTCCATCTGGACTAAGTGAATGTAATCCGCCTTAAGGTTGTTTCTTTTGTTGCGATTTTCCAAAGACAACAGGCTCCCTTCCTCCTCCCTATCAAGGTGAGAGATCTCCTCCAAGATAGCTAACCGCCGTTGATCGATCCTCCCAAATTCCTCTTTGTTCCACTGTTTTAATCTCCCCTTCAGGGCTTCCAACTTCCTCCTCAAAACCTCCTCCGCTTTGCCCATAAACGAAAAGTTGTTCCACCAAGTCGCCACTTTGTCCTTGAAATTAGGGCTTTGAAGGCACATATTCTCGAACCGGAAGGGAAAAGGGCGGCTAATAAAACCCCGACATTCAAGGAGAAGGGGCGCATGATCTGAGGCTACTTTCGGGATCGCCACCTGAGAAACCCCAGGGAACTGATCCTCCCATCCTGCCGAGACGAGAAATCTGTCTAATCGGCTAAGAGTAGGAGTCTCCTGATTGTTGGACCAAGTGAATCTTCCTCCTTCCAAAGGGAGATCCATAAGACAGTTACGGTCGATGAATTCCCCAAATCTCATCCCAGCAGTAGTTCTATGCCCGTTGCTCTTTTCGTACCAAAACCGAATGATATTGAAGTCCCCTCCCAGACACCAAGGGAGATCCCAAAGGTCCGCCACATCATCTAATTCTGTGAAAAATTGATTTCTGAAGCTGCTGTCCGACGGCCCATACACTCCAGTCAGCACCCAAGCGAAGCTGTCCCCAACCCAATTACATGCGACAGACACCGAAAAGCCCCAATAAGAACGTCTTTAACTTCCAAAAAGTTTCTGTCCCAAAGAATAACAATCCCCCCTGATGTACCAATAGCCGGGCGTTCATACCACCCAACCTCCCTAAGGCCGCAAATATCTTGGATAATGGATGACTCCATCCTATCCAATTTGGTCTCCTGAAGTATAACAACCTTCGCCCCCCATCTTCTAATAGTGCTTATAACTACTGACCTCCTATCTTTATTCCCCAATCCACGACGTTCCAGGACAAGATCTTAGACGCCATTAACAACCGAAGAGCTTCCTCCCTTTCCTACGGCTACCGAATTCCTTGTCTGAGCCAAGGTTTAGATTGCAGGATAATCAGTGAAGTTCCCTTGAAAGCCTTACTGATTTCTCCCTCGAATCAAAGGTGATAGGCAATAACTCTTGGTCGGTCTTCCCCAACTGGGTGGAGTCCTCATCCACTAATAGCTCCCCGATGCCCTAAATGTTAGCCATCAACCAATCCTCCGGAGTTACAAAGGAGTCACAGGGGTCAAATTGAATAGGTACTGGAACAATAGCCAACTCTCTTTCAGGTGCCCTGTTATCCAAAGCAAACAAACCCCTGTTGTCCTTGCCTTGGTAATCCTCCAACCTGGGAAGCGATTGCTCCGATATTCCTTGTGGCTGATTAGTAACGGCTTGGAACCCCTTAGTGTTGGACGTGGCATCTGCAAGCTGAAAGTTTCTGAGGAAAGCCTCCCTGGAACCCCTTACTAATTTTCATTTTATTTCATAATTCATTCATTGATTGCTGCATGTTAACATGCATATTTCAGAGTTGATGAAATAAAGATAACTTGGGAAACCAAATAAAAGATGTGTTATAATTCTAGAACAAGCAAGAAGTCTATGAAAAGATGGCATTTACAAAGCATCTCTATAGCCACCAAGCATGCAAGCAAAGACCTCAAAATTCCTAAAACAACTGAATTTAGCCCTATTTAGTAAACTAGAAAGATCTCAAGAAGCGGAAGAGAATTGATGGTGTTGGGCAAGATAAGGCGTGAACCAGCCCCCTGCCAAACAAAGACTCTAAGATGACTAATACAGAGTATTATCTATTAATAACGAATTGAATGTAATGTAGGAGCAACTGATAGATTAAAAATAAAGATGATTAATGTTATTAGCATTACCTCATCCATGCTAGGATTAATAACAAATTGTCCGCATATCCTCCCTATACGTATTACCCCAATGGGGCCACCCCAAGGAATATCTGATAACATAAGAGCAGCAGATGTTGCATTAGCTGCCATTACATCTGGATCTTGTTTCCCATCAGAAGAAAGAACGCTTGCCATTACCTATAAACAGGTCATCCTGATCAAGATATTGTAAAGCCAAAAGAAAAAACTCAGGAAATAGAAAGAGACAATCTTGACAGAAAAAAACACACCTGAACCTCAGTGTAAAAGCCAGCAGGAAAGAGCGGTCGAATAGGTCGATCAATGAGACGACCACATAAGAGTTCACGTTCCTTTGGAGCACCTTCCCTTCGCATGAACGTGGTAGGAATAACACCTTGAGCGAATTGCTTTTCTTGATAATCGACCTTATGACAAGCAAAACACATTGAGAACAGCACTCTTGAGTCTTGATATCATCAAGCCAACCCCATATCGTTGAGATAAGGCTTATGTAGCCAAGAAAATAACAAGAACAAATAAAAGAAAAGCATTGCATCAGACTTTAACAACGTCAACATATAGACTATTCCTTAACAATTAATGCACAATACCGGATATAAGGAGTTCTGTGGCAGAAACACATACAAAAAATTAGAATGCAAATTTGATCAAGCAAAATGTGATAAAGAGATGAAAGAACCAAGAGAAGGTCAAGACCTTCAACTTGAACTTCAACACAGAGAAGGTACCCGACTACCACACATACTCAAACCGAGTATTTGGGCTCTGGGTCTGAGACCTAGGCCAATTTGTGATCAGGTCAGGTTCAGATACCCTGGTGTACAAACTTTCGATTTCACAACCCGGCCCAATACCAGATGGGCCAGACTTGATTTGATCGGGATTCAGGTCTAATTTTCCAAACCCAAATATTAAGAGACGGGTGTGTATAAACCGGTGCCCGACACGTGGACAACCCTTTTGTTAACCATATCAGAGGAAGGTCTCTTGAGAGAACATTGCATAAACATAAAGGAATCGTTCTTGAGGAAATGAAAGCAGTATTACAATGGTAATAACAAACATATGATCCAAATTTAACCAAAAAGGGAGCAATTTAGAAACTAAAAGTATAACAGTATAATAAAAAAAATACAAAAATAAATAAATAAAAAAATTGGGTCGTGGTGGTGTTGAATTGAAGACGAGATAAATTTGCAAAAACCATGAGTACATTTATGGAAATCCAATTAAAAAAATAAACTATAATTCGCTGAAACCGATAATGAGGAGAACGACACGCACAGTAAGGGGTAAGAAATCACGGACTCCGTCTCCCTTTGCCGAAGCAACAGTAGATAGGACCTTCGTCTCCTCCATGGCCATAACAACCGAACCGTTAGCGAACCGAGCGATCTTCCCGGTTTCAAAGGTAATTAAGCGCGATCCGATCTCGAAGTCTTCAGTAACTGTTTCCAGTACCTTAGTTCCGGCGACGGGGATTTCCGAATCGGACGGCGACGATGACAGCAATCCGACGCGGCCATTGCAAAAGCTGCGGAACCCGAACCGTCTCCATGTGAGGAATGCTGGTACAGATGAAAGGAGAGAGTTGGTTCTGCTTCCCAGGGCTGCCATGGCGGATACCCTGTGAAAGAGAAACAATTACAGAGGAAAACGAGAGAGAGGGGGGGCAGCAAGAGCCTAAGAGGTGTTTTTGCTGACAGTTTGGGGTGCAGGGTTTTAGGGTTTAAAACATTTTAAGGTTAAAGGGTTTTAGCGCGAGAGAGAGAGAGAGAAGAAACTGGGGTTTTTGCAAAGCAGCAGGTGTTTTAGCTCGGAGGTTCGATTCGGTATATCGTAACGTAACATATTCCAACACCCGGGATTCCAATCAACGGCAATCAATCTTGTGACACAAGCATCACAGTTTCTCTTCCTTTTAGTCAATATGGATGAGGAATCTTTGATAGCGGGATCCGAGTAAAACTTCGATGACAGGGCAGCAGATCATGGCACCTGGATTTTATACGATTGGACCACATCGGCCTCACCGCACACGTACACAGGTGAATGTTTTGGGAGTAAAACTTCCATCACGGTGGGATTGTAAATCACACAAAACACAGCCAATGAGTTCTCGGCATGTACACCTAAAAAGCAAAAGCACATGGGTACGTTGCAAAAGCACTTGTGTATGTGCCGAGAACTCATTGGCTGTGTTTTGTGTGATTTACAATTTTGTGTGATGGAAGTTTTACTCATGTTTTGGCAAAAAGCACTCAAATACTCGCCTGGGTACGTGTGTGGAGAGGACGAGGTGACCAGTCCGTACAAAATACACGTGCCGAGATCTGCTGCCCTGTCATCTCCTTCAATGACAGGCCCGGTCATCAAAGTTTTATCCGTGGGATCCATGGTGCCATCTGTTGTCTCCTATTTCGCTGGTAATGCTGTCCCCTTTGGGGCTTCAAACTTTGAAGTCCCCTTCCCAGAATGTCTGACACGTACCCCTTGTTAACTACCCTACCACCTAACCAGGGCTTAACATGGGTTGGGTTAAGGCCTTTGGGTACGTGTCAGGCATTTTGGGAGGGGGACTTTAAAATTTGAAGTCCCCGGGGCTAGCGAATCTTTCTACTAGTTTGCGGTAGCAACCTACTTATGAACCCCACAATACCCAATGTTTAAACGGTGTTGATACAAGCTTGTAAACAGCATACTTGATTGAGGATCACAGAGGACTATTTACTGCGGGTCGGTCTAGTATGCAAACATTGTATCCATCATTGAATAAAAATATGTTTTTAATTTATAAAATAATTTTTTTTGAAAATATTGAAATAACATATTTTTTAAGGGACATCCAACAGTACTGACGATGTTTGCATACTAAATTTGTCCATTATTACTATGGTGGCTCCTGAGATACCAAATTGGATCTTTATAAAGGGTCGGGCTCCAGTTACCGCCCTAAAATGACAGGCTCCCTGAGCCACAACTGATAAAACCCAGAACAGACGAATAAATGGTAGTGTTAAAGACATATATAACAAAACAGGGAAGTCGTCTTATCTTATCGGGTTTCAACAAAGAAGGGTCAAGATCTTATCCCCCAACTGGATGGTGGGCATAGGCCACCCACTAGTTTTTTTTATATAACACAATTGTACTCGATGGTTGAGAGTTCTAGATCTATTTGTTTAGGAATTGGAACCGCCTTACTTGAACATAATAAGTTTCGGTTCTAGGTATCCACTCACACCTGATTTTGACAATACTTTTCGGAGAGTGCCATGGGCACGGGCCACCCACTAGTTTTTTTTATATAACACAATTGTACTTGATGGTCTAGAGTTCTGGATCCATTTGTTTATGAGCTGGAACCGCCTTACTTGAACATAATAAGTTCTGGTTCTGGGTACATTGATAACTTAACCAGAACTAATCCATTGACACCCCTAGATTTGACATGTTACAATGGTCATTTTAATGGAAATAACAATAATATTACTGTCTGTTAACATTAAAACACTTTAAGGTTAAAGGGCTAGAGAGAGAGAATTGTGGGTTTTGCAAAGGAGCGGATGTTTTACCTCAAGGTTCGATTCCATATGTTGGGAGATAACAAATTTGAACACAGGTGGGTGTATGTACACATTTTTATTGAGTGCGTAGTTTTGGAATAAAAAAAGTATTAAACTATTTTTTTTGCGTTTTCATCTTTTTGAACCAAAATCAATTTAAACTTGCATTTTTCAATGGGTCATGAAGTTTTGCCGCTTCGCGATTTGCTAACTTTGGTCTCGAATTCATTGGCCATTGATCCCACATTTGAACCTTGTGTGCTTGGTTACAAATATAGTTCTAACATTCATCTATTAAATCTAGGATCAAATATATTAGTAAGCCCACTTAGACAAATGCTTAGAATGGTGATCAATATAAGTTTTACAGAAAAGATTTATATTTCAGGGAAGTGTTGATACATAATTGTTTTTTGACCTTTTTATGCAAAAATCATTTCTAGAAAACTTATTCAGGGCAACCTACAGGGCCTAAGGCTTAGCAACAAACATGGTTGTAAAAACACACATAACACTAATGCTCCACTCCCCATGTTATGCACTAGTAAATGGCCCGTGCCGGCAGCAATCCCTGACAAAAGCGTTCGCAAAAATTGGGTGCGCAAACAATATAACGAATTGGGGGCGCTATTGTTTTCTGTTATAACGGATTGTAACACACACGGGGCAAAAATGGAAATAACAAAAATAATGGATATAACGGCGCTAAAATTCAAATTTTGAATTTCAAGTTTTCAATAAAAATTATAACGGAAAATAACTAAAAATATCAATTGTTATTTTCGTTATAATGGAAAAATAACATTATATTCTGAGCGTTGAAATGGTACATAACGTATTGGGGGAGGTCCGAATCCTTTATAATGGCTGTTATTTTTGTTATAATAGCTGATTTTTAAACCAAAGTCTCTAAGAGTGTGCCCCATATTTAGGCCAGTGATCAAAGATTTATTCCTATCTTTCTGCATTTATGTTATTGGTGGACTATCCTAATGGTCTAGCTGATAGATACTATAGATTGAGTATACAGCAACTTAATATCCTCCTATTGTGGGATCCCAAGGTCTAGATCACCAACGGTCATCGAGATTCTCACACAAATCCCAATGATTACTACATGAACTCCCAAAAATCTATATAACAAAACAGATAAATTGTCTCATCTCTTATCTTATCTTATCCAGTTTCAACAAAGAGTGGCTGAGATCTTATCTTCCAAATGGATGGTAGATCTCAGCCACTCATACTCGATTTTGGCAAACGCTTTGTCAAAGAGTGCCATGGGCATGGGCCACCCACTAGTTCACATACAAATTTTAAAGAGCATCAAAATAGTTTGAATACATGCTACAGTATCGTCCTAATACTGACGCTTGGTGGACGTACACCAAATCCTTGAAGTTTTAGATTTTCACAAAAATCATAGCCTACAGCGAATAAAAGAGTGGAAGTTAGATTTTCAATTCTTGGTATAGTAGTATATCTTGACGAAATTGAAACCGAAACTGATATAGTAGTACTGTTAAAGGTGTCAAACTTTTTGAAAAATTTAGTAAATCATTTTCTTTATTTATTTTGTCATATATATATATATATATATAAAGCACATGTATACGATCATATGGTTTCAAGTTTTGGCCAAAAATCAGTAACCAACCGAAGCTGATAAAAATTAAATTTTCATTCACAAAATGTCACTTGATTTTGGTCAGTGACCGAAACCACCGAAAATGTTTCGACGAAACTGAAACGAAACCAGTCACTTTGAACCATCTATAAGATAGATAGTCGACAGTTGTGGATCCATTTGTTTAGGAACCGAAACCAATAGGTACTAGAATCACCTTGCCTGAACATAATGAGTTATGCTTCTGGGTACATTGGTACCGGAACCAACCCGTTGACACCCCTAGTTTTGACACGTTACAATGGATGTTTTAATGGAGATAACAGTAATGCTACATGTCCGTTAACGGTCCCTATAAACCTTGACATCAAAGTCCTTGCCAAGCAGCCACATGTACCACCTTGTTTTCAAAATTAATTAAAATTTAAAAATTAAAAACAATGTTGGATTACATGGAGTAAAAGTTCGATCACAGTGTGTGGTGACTGAATACGAGCCACGTGGCATACTTGATGTTTGGCCAGTCCTTCGGTGGACCTACAAACCAAAAATAAACCTGATCAGTGATTTCTAAGCGTTAGATTGAAGTTATTTTTCATGGGTTGATTTTAACCGTTGGAATTTGAGCTTTATTTGGGTACAAAGATCCAAAGGTTGTAAATCACTAATCAGGATGATTTTTGGTTTGCAGGTCAATGGAGAGACTGACCAAACATCCATACCGTCAGCGTCCACTAATAGTGTGCCACATGGTTCATATTGTGGGCTGTGACGACCGGAGTTTTACTCGCTAAATGGAGGTGGAGTCGCTTAGCAGCTACTTTCACTGAGACACCTATGAGGGTGTGGAATATGCTTATCCTTCGATTGGATCTTTCCTTTGGAAAAGGGTCAAAAGTTTGATCCGAGTTTTAAAAAACGGCAGTTATAACGAAAATAATGGCGGTTATACTGGATTTGGACCTCCCGTTGCGTTATGTACCATTAAAAGACTTAAAAAATAATGGCCGTTATTTTCTGAAAAATTGTGTGAAAAAATGTCTTTACTTTCATTATTTTTCCGTTATTTTGGTTATTTTCTATTTTTGGCACTGAGCATTACAATTCGTTATAACGGAAAAAGCGGTAATGCCCCCAGTCCGTTATACCGTTATAAAGGCCCCTTTTAAACATTGGTTTGATCCACCAGCATCACAAAAATGTCACGCATCCTACTCTTTTGGGCCCATTGACCCATAAATGTTTGGCTTACCTCTTGGTGGCCCTACGCACCAAATATCAGCCGGATTGGTGACTTCTAACCCTTGGATTTCATCTTGCACTTGGAGTACAGAGGACTTCTTTCATGAAGCCAAATAAAAAATAAAAAAATTGCTAGAATCATGCGGCTAGATATTACCTATCAGGTTGGTTTTAATTTGTTGTGTACCAAGAGGTGAACAAAACATTCGTGGGTTAGTGAGACCAAAAGAGAATGCCACATGGCATCTTTCAGAGGCTGGTGGATCAAAATCTTGTTCTTTAGGGTGGGGTGGGGGTTGACAAGACAAACTTTCAGTTTTGCTTAGGTTGCGGTGAGCCAAAACCGGCACAAGGTTCTCCCAATGTGGTAAGAGAACTGCTTCATCCGGTTATTGTTATCGGGTTGAGCCGATCCATTGCCACTCGGACAAATATGTCTTACACCTTTTCACGCACCATGGCACGTGAATGGAATAACTTTAAAAAGCTTTTTAAGCTCAAACACAGGAACAGATGCGATTGAAAAGAACAGAACGTAGACGACAGATGGGTTGTTTTCAAGAACCCGGAGTCCGAAACGAAAACAAAAGCCTATTTATGTGCTGCACCTCTTGTCACATTGCACATATGGATTCTTCACATTCTTGTGGTTTGTTTTCTAGGGTTCTGAGTCACTCCTTCCCCACATCTTTTTTTTTTTTGCTTTCTCTCATCACTGCTTCATCATTTCTCTCCTCCTTCTCTTGGGTCCTGTAAAAGCTTAAAAGGAGAGAGAGAGAGAGAGTGTGTAACTGAATTCTTCGTCTTTGGCAATTTCTTGTCAGCCAAATCCTCTCGTACATAAGTGATTGAATGGTCTAGATCAAGGTTCAAAGGAGGCTGTTTTAACGGCTAAACGGACTGGGGGCGTTACCGTTTAAATGGCCGTTAAAACGGACTGAAACGGTCAGGGGCAAAAATGGAAAAAAATGGGAAAAACGGATTTTAACGGAATTAAACGGTTTTAAGAGCCGTTTTTTTCATAAAATTTTTCAAAATTAAACAACTGTTTAAACGATTTTAATGGCTGTTTAAACGATTTTAACGGCCGTTTTTTTCAAAATCGATAAAATGTGTTTAAACGGTTTTAACGGAAACGGGCTTGGGGCGTTACCGTTTAAACGGCCGTTTTTAAAACCATGGTCTAGATATTACTTAATTACAAAATAATTTTAAGAATTTTTTTGATAAATCCTATCAAAAGTACGAAAAAACTACATCACACTATCACAACCCATAAGAGCGTCAAACCGGAAAACCACGTCAGCAAAAAAAATACCTCTCATCTCTGGTAAGATACTCCCCCAACTGCTTAAGAAAGCCTTGATACTTAAGAGTTTATCCTGAAATGTTTTTCCTTTCCTATAAAGACCCTCCTATTTCTCTCCATCTAGATGCCCCAAACGATCGCAAATGGGACCATCCTCCAAAAGACTCTCCCCTTCTGCGTGGTAGAAATCTGAGGCCATCCTCTCAGTAAAGCTCCGATGGACTCTGGCATGGCCCAAAGAAGACCCATATGTGCTAAGAAAAAAGATCCCAAATCTAACAGGCAAATGAAATGGTTTAAGCTTTAAACACTAATCAAGAGTGAATCTCTAATAAGTCATGGGTCCCTGATGTGTAATCACCACTGGATCATGTTATGGCGAGGATGATTAATTCATGGTGCGTACATATATTAGATTGTAAACTTGATTGCTATAAGGCAACCCCATTGGCAAAGTTCATGTCGAGGGGTCAATAATGCCACTCCCTAATAAAGGCTGTTGTAGGGGCCTGTCGGTTGTAAGGTCAATCGTTGTAACCGTAAGAGTGCGGTTAGAATAAGTCCGCAGGTGCAATGTTGATCGTGGTAAAAAGGCTAAAGTTTGCATCTATCTGACAATATATCTTTTCGAGAAGATTGATAGCATGCTTAGACACATGAATAATTGAGAGGAAGAATGCGAGAAATTGTGACTGAATCATACTAACTTTCACTTTATTAGATCATGTTTGAATGGTAGAGAATTGCTTTATTGACGAATAATCTATGGTGATAGCTTGTAGACGCCACATTATTCTTTCATCTTGAAAATGTCCAAGATATTGATTATGGACGCGGACACCCACCCAAAAAAAAAAGATGAATCATGAGATATATAGTCTATGAGCTTTTTGAATTTTACACTGGTTGTCGACTTACGTAATCTTTACATCATCTGAACTTGGACCGGAGGTCTACGTAAGATTGCATCTGCTTTAACAGAAGATATAGTTCTAAATTTCTAATTAAATAGAGTCAAGAATGCGAAATAAACCAAATCAGGGCGGGCGCGTAATTTATTGCGATTCTCTAGGTTTAAGGGTCAAAATGTGCTAATTAATCTTCCAAAGAAACACAGTTAAGGGAACACGATTAACACATTTTATTTCCTTTGTGGGAAATCGTTTTCTTCCTTTCTTTTTGGTTTTTGATAGGCAAAGTTGTTTTGCTTTCTTTCTTTGTTGGCGGCTACAGGTGTCTCTGGACTTGTAAAACTGTGAAAGAGATCACCTGCGAGATTATATACTGAACAAAAGGTAGAAACCGTTTGTCTTTTTGTGTAAAGAGAGACTCCCTTTGCTTGGCTTCTATCCTCTCTTGTCATCTTTCTTCCTCTCCTATCAAATTGTGATACAGATTTCTCTATCAAACGTTCAGTACGAAAAACCCCCTCAACTTGCCACGTGGCACATTCTTTCTCTCCCACTGGCCCACACCTCGGTAGACCCTTACACAAAAAATCAGCATGATTGGTCATTTCTAACGGTTGGATTCCAGCCCTTTTTCATCATGGGCTTCATGAACAAGCCTCTATAATTTGGTTTCAAACCCGTGTTCAAATACACTGGCTAAAAATCACCCATCACACTGATTTTGGTGTGTAGGTTCACCAAGGGTTGGGCCGAACGTTTGTTATCAGTGGGCCCGAAAGAGTGTACTCCACGTGGCAATTTGAGACTTTTATATCCGTATCAAAGATTTTTTTTCCACAACTAACCAGGTCATGTCTTTCATTAGGCTAAGATTTACTCCATCCATAAGGGATAATTTCGTCATTTCAAGTTAAAAGATGCAAATAATTTACTGTAAAATCCATTCAAACCAAATTGAAGCCTACCCCATCAATGATTCACCTCAACGACGGGCCCACCCCTAACTACTGTGATTAATCTGAACCTTCCAATCAACCATTATTGAAGAATTGTCCTATTGATTAGGCCGTGGGGATCAATCTGACACCCATTGACTCTTATCATCTACCCCATCAATGATTAACCTCCACGATGGGCCCACTCATAAATACGGTGATTAGATAATCTGAACCATCAAATCAACCATTATTTAAGAAGTGTCCTATTGATTAGGCCGTGGGGATCTATCGACACGTCATCAACTGGACTAACAACCAAGTCCATTTAAAAAACTAAAGAGAAAAAAGAAGAAGAAGAGAGCATGATTTGCATAATACATAAGCTTCTTGCCTTCATATATCTTACAAAAGAAATGGAAGCTGAAATTATTTCAAACAAATTCATTAAAAACTAGCCGTTAGGCTCATCTCTAATAAACTCAACAACCATTCAAATCAAAGCTAGCTAGCTTCAGAGAGACTTAAAAAAAGAACTCACAAGATCTGGTTTCACCAAGAAATCCCATAAAAATCTGAGTCGATAGAGGTCGAAATTCTTCGGAAACTCATCGATTATGAAGCGGGTTTGCGCCGCTTGGCGCCCTCCTCTTCTGCTCATCAGAAGCATCATCATCATCATCATGACCCTTTCTTTTGAAACCGTGGTTGTTGAATCTTCTGTAGTTCAAGCTGTTTATGGTGGTGGTGGTGATGTTCTTATTTCTCCATGCATCTACTGAAATTTCTTCTGGGTGTGATGATTTCGCCGAAACAAAGACGAAATTCACCTCCAAAAGAAGTGGAAGAAGAGAAATTACAAGTAGTAATCTCCTGTATCTCATTCTTATTTTTCTTCTTCAGCTTCAAAATTCAAGAACTGTTGAAGAAAAGCATGGTAGAGGATCTAATGAGGAGTTTGGAGAAAATATGAGAGTGAGTGAAGGCCTTATGAGGGGATGATTTTCTCTGTTCAAATCAGAAGATTTATGATTGAGACGTTAAAATTGAAAAAAATAAAAAATAAAAAATTTGAAGTTTTTGAAAATGACCTTCATGGGTGAAAATATTACCATGTGAACGTATGGAATGTGATATGCATGGAAAAGAAGAGTGAGATAGGGAAAGACGTCAGTGAATTGTCCTTTTTACATGCAAGATGCAACGGGGTTTTGTTGCTCTAGTTTCTATCAGACGGTCAGAATCTTTTTTATCTTTTTACTGGGCCCCACCTTACTCTCTGTAATCGATAAAAAAGGCACCTGGGGAGGAGATTTTAGATGTGAGACCAATTTTACCAAAGATCTTGTAATTGGTTAATGATTTTTCCAGTTAACTTTTTTACTACCTCTTCCAGTCAGTATTTTTCAATGGAGAAAGATGTCACAAGGTATACCTCAAACTTTTTGGCGTGAGGAAGCATGATTTTTGTTACTTACTGATGCAATCTGGGCCCACTGACCGCATGGATGTTTAGCCCACCCCTTGTTGGATATACACACTAAAAATCACTCTGATTGGTAATTTCTAGCCCTTAGATTTTAGTTCTTTTTTAAGGCGTGCTTATAGCTGTTGGATTCAACCATTTTTTAGTACTAAAACCAACGGCTAAAAATCATCAAACAAGCTGATTTTTTGTATGAATGTTATCTAAGGACTGGAATAAACATCCATGTCGCAGTGGGCCCATATGGCAGTGGTCTGTAACAAAAAATGGTGATTTGTCACGCCAAAAAGTTCGAGGTATACCTTGTTACATAACGACCCTTCATAACCGTCCTTGCGTTTTTCAAAGAAAAAGAAAGGTGAAATGAGAGGGCGTTTTTGTCAGATACGATAAAAATCTGTCTTGAAGAGGTAAAAACTAAAATGCTCACTGGAAAAACCAATTCCCCCTTGTAATTTGTGAAGACCCCTCGTTAGGGAAATTTTGTTTGTACTCGAGCAAATACAATCAACCAGGCTACACAAATGCCACGTGACACACTGTTGGGCCCACTAATCCCATGAATATTTGATCCACCCCTTGGAGAACCCACAAACCAAAAATCAGCCTGATTGGTGATTTCTAGCCATTAGATTAGAGCATTTGGAATCCCTGTGTTTTCATCAATAGGGGGTCAACTTGAGCCCAACCCCACCTTTAAGGCTCTGAGCTCGAGTCATATCCCAAGCTGATCGTGGGTTCTTGTTGGATAGAGCAAACATCAACGAGTAATTTGAAAATAATTTTTTTTCCTTGTGCAACAAGACGGAAGGTCTCATTTACCCAATGATACGCATTCATAAATTTCTACCTCCCAATTTTAACTCGAGAAAATGAGAGATTATTATAAGGAAGAACGGGAATGTTTCATTTTATTTCGGGGTGGTTTGTCTTGGTTTTTCACTTGATCAAGACATTCATCCAAAACAAGATTTTAAAGCATGTGTAGTTGTCATGTGAAGGATGCCATCGTTCCATTAACATGTGAATAATGCCCTTAACAAATAGGATGATTGAGACTATTAACATAACACCCAACATGGCAGCTCAAATGGTTGGTGTGCATCGAGAGGTCGTGGGGTCAAACCCGCACAGGTAGATTTCCTCCTTTGAGCAGTGTGCCAGGAGTAGAAATCCCCTTTACTGGCTATTGACATACGGTGAGTAAGTCCATAATTAGGGTTTTGAATCATATGTTTGTTGTACAGGAGATGACATTTGGTAGATATATCCACTCCCAGGATGAAAAAATTCTTTTCATGCAATAATAACCATGTGATCCATACGTCTATCTTTATAGGGCGGCAACTCGGGCGGGTTGGGGGTGGGTCAAATCGAGCCCAACCCGACCTTCAAGGCTTTGAGCTTGAGCCTGATTGGTCAGTTTATTTGATGGAACAAACATCAACCAAATAATTTGAATTTAATTTTTTTCCTTAGTACAACAAGATGAGAAGGTCTCATTTACCCTATGATAAACATTCATAAATTTCTACCTCCCAATTTTAACTCGAGAAAATGAGAGATTTTTTGAAGGAAGAACAATATCTATCAAATGATCCATGTGCCACTCTTTCACCCCAAGTTCAGAAATGAAAAACAAAGAATATTAGTTTAATATACAAGATTCATGAATATAAGGTCTTCATCACACACACACACACTATGGGTAACTCGAGCCCAACTTGATTTTGAAAACCAGGCCCGGACCTGAGCCAGAGTATTGAAGAGGCCAACTCAACCCGAGTCGGAAGTGGGGATGCCCGCCTAATTAATATACAATATATGTATAATGTATACTATAGTTTGGCTTCTAAGTAAATAGGCCCAAGCCTGAGGTCCAAGAAATTTCCTAAACTCAATAAAACTTCTATTTCCCAACTCCTTCAATTAGGAATTAAAAAAGAAGACAAAACCCAAAACAAAAGAGAGATTTGGAGTTGCAACTGCACAACCATCTCTTAAGTAAATCCCTTTGCTTATATGTTTCTCTTCTTGATGTTAAAGGACAACGACTCATGGCCGAACAAAGTCATTTACCGTTTTTTTTTTTACTTTATTTTGGAATTAAAAAATGTTTACCATTTATTTTCTTTTTCAATATTGTTTATTATTTTTTTACTTACCGTGCGTTTTGATGGTGACATTTTTGATCTGGCGTCCGGGCTGCACCCAAAAAGCCACGTGGGACACAGAGATCATTCATTGTCCGGATGTTTGAACCAAGGTTTAAAGGAGGCCATTTTAACGGTTAAACGGACTGGGGGCGTTACCGTTTAAACGGATTGAAACGACCAGGGGCAAAATGGGAAAAAATAGAAAAAGCAGGAAAAAACGGAAAAAATGACGCTGAAATTCAAATTTTGAAATTTAAAAAAATAGAATTTAACGGATTTAACGGCCATTTTTTTAACAAAATTTTTCAGAATTAAATGGCTGTTTTATTCAAAAACGATAAAACGTGTTTAAACGGTTTTAACAGAAATGGGCTTGGGGAGTTACCGTTTAAATGGCCGTTCAAACTGTTTAAACGGTGGTTTTTAAAATCATGGTTTGAAGTTTTGAACCATCCTTACATGGACCTGCATACAAAAAATCAGCCTGGTTGCTGGCTTCTAACCGTTTGGTTAGAGTTTCATGGGTTCATTTTTAACCATGGGATTCGGGCATTAATTTGGGTATTACTCAGATCCAATGGCTAGAAACGACTAATCAGGCTGATTTTTGTTTGCTGGTCCACTTAGGTATGGTTAAAACATCCATACCGTCGATGAACTCTAAGAGCGTTCCATGTGGCATTTACATGTACAGCCCGATAAAAAACCTTTCCATGTGGCATTTACATTTCCAGCTACTTCTTGGAGATAAGCGTGATGGCAAAGCCATACAGCAATTAATCCTGGATTTAATCTATCCTGCACAGATCTATGCATGGATCCAAAGAGCCTCTTGGATAAGTCCACAATTAAATTTGGGCTTTTATGCCCAGCCCAAGAATAATAATACAAGACGGAAATATGGGCCATCAAGTCAGGGCTCAAACCATTCATTTTACAGGCCTGAAAACTGTCCTGATCATTTTCTTACTCATTCCTCAAATATATACCCAAGTAAGAGAAAATCCCGGGTACCTTCAAACTCCTCCCAAAGTGTCTGACACCTACGGCAAGGCCTAAACCCAACCCATGTTAAACCCTGGGTTAGTTGGTTAAGGGTGGTTAACAGAGGGTACGTGTCAGACATTTTGGGATGGGACATTCAAAGTTTGAAGGTCCCCTGGACAAGCAAATTTTTTCTCCCCAAGTAACGTAGCAAATGTATTCCACATACAGATTTCTTTAAAGAGTATTAGAGGGGTAATCTGCAATCCATCCAATAGCATTTTCAATGAAGAAAACTAAGCATTTTAGGTTGAAATATTACCACATACAGGCCAAATTTCATGTAGACGTAGTTCTTATTGAAGCCTACCGCGAAAGCTAACGGGTGAAATTTAGGTCTCATACTAAGTTGTTTACATTGCTAACAAACAAAACTTTTAAGATTCATAAAGGCCCGACTTTTCAGCACTAGTCGACACAATTTCCCCCGCTGTCAACAACAGGGATTTCTGGCCATGTGGGCTGCTAACATGGAAGATCTAGACCCACTGATAGACCATCTTTAGTAGGCCACATGGAAAGCATATTCATGTCAATCCCTATTCCACCATTCATTCCATCTGTCCCTATACACAACAGTCCTTCGAACATTTAACCTTTTTTTTGCCGTGCAGCAGAGGGAAATTGGTGCATGGGAGGGGGTGAGGGAGTCCATATTGTGTCAGCCAAGAGTAATAACACAGCTTTTGAAATTGTGAACAGTCAGAACAGATTTTATCTCTACAGTTGCTATAACACATGCCTGCAACTAGATCTTACCCAACCTCAAATGGATGCAAAAGCATAAGCAGGAAAATAACTATGTATGCATTGCATTCAGTATCAGCAAAATCCATATCCAATAATATACAAGAGAGTAGGGGTGGGAGCCCACCTCAGTCATCCATAAAAAAGGATCCAGAAAGACTGTCCATGACAGTGAACTGCATGTTCTCCGATGGTTTCCAGTGACGCTTTCGCTGATTAATAAACCAATTGTTTATTTGTTTCTGGTCTAGGCCCGTGGACTCGGCCAGTGCAATCTTATCAGCTTCCTGAATGATTACAGCAAAGAAGCACAAAATAAGACCCTAAAGCTTTTTGACGGATTGTAAATGTTCATGCATTTTTTTATTTATATAGTAAGCATATAGAGGGAATCAGTGTGAACTTGCGAATCGAAACATATCCTTATTTTGAAAAAAAAACTGACTAAGAGCATATCATGGTTCAATAGTTAACATCGTATGGGTGGCAACTGTTTACCGTTGGGTATGGCCATTTATAATGAATGCTCCACCAGTCAAGGAGTGTTTGCCTTGCTTCTTTTGGTAGCTTTCCCTTCTTCTTCTTCTTCGAGAATTCCTGCTTCAGGCTACTAATATACCCACTATATTTACGCAAGAGCTTATCCTTAAGATCTCGGTCTTCGCCTCTTTGGGGAACCTCTTGAACATCTATCTCACCTCCACTGAAATCCTCCTCCGATGATCCTGCAGCTTCATCTGGCCGGATAACTGGCATAAGTAATTATGAAAATGCAAATCCCAAATAGATTCTAGAAATTTCAGAATCAATCATGAAAACTGGATTTAAACACGGAACAGAATCATATATGCACCGTTAGTGACAATAAAAGCAACGGTGCATGAGTATGTCATTTATAAAGATAGAAGATAGTAAATGTTGACAGTCATGGTCGAAATCCATTTTATGTGAAATAGCTCTTCCACCTTAACAAACTACAATTCCAGTGAGTGGTCAAAGTCAAAAAACCAAAGTCTGTTGTGTGTGCTTCAGTAAGCAAGGTTCTCAGTGTTAGGAAATGAGACTTCTGAATATTTTTGGTGTTGATCACATTGAGTCAAGGGTCATATAAAAGATACTAAGATCTAAAGATAGAAATTAATCTTAATATATCTAATCTAACCAAATTGATATTATCCAAATCTTGACGCCTCAGAGAATAGGTGATAAGACACCAATAATTTTATAGTGCATCTCATAGACTTACAAACCAGGACCGGTCCAGGTCAGCATGGAAATCTGATTTTTTTTATTTTATTTTTATTTTTAGCAAAAAACAAGGAAAAACCCAGACAACCGATCGAATCGTGACATTTTAAAAACAGTCTTGGTAAGTTTCCACTACGATGCTGATTCCAAAGATAGAGGAGGCGGCAGATATTTATGATTTTAGATCGATTAGTCTAGCTAGTCAAAAGCGTCGTCTATAAGATCGTGTTTAAGATTTTCTTGCTTTTAGACTTGGAGAGGTCCTTCCCTTGATCATCTCCCTAGAGCGAGGCACATTTGTTAGAGGAAGGCAAATCTTGGATGGTGTGCATATAGCGAATAGGTGTACTGACTCTAGGTGAAGATGGAGGATTCTAGGAGTGGTACGCAAAATTGAAATGGAAATAGCTTACGACCATGTTAATTGGGATTTCCTAGAGTACTTATTGAGAAGGATGGGTTTTGGGGGGAGGTGGAGGAAGTGGATTAGAAGTGCATCTCGACAGCCACGTTCAATGATTGTTAATGGCTCTTAGACGGGTTACTTTAGACGTTCGAGGGTAATAAAACGGGGATCTTCAATCTCCATTTTTGTCTATTGTGGTGGTAGAGGCCTCAGGGAAATTGGTTGTTAAAGTTGTGGAAGGGGTAACTTGGAGGGATCCGAGGTTGGAGAAGGGGGAGTTGTTATCTCTCACCTTCAATTTGTTGATGACACCTAGTCATTTTTGAGATCGTCTGAGAAAAGTTAGCTTTTTGAGGGGTCTTGGGCTATTTTGAGGCGGTGTCAGTTTGCAGAATAATTTGGCAAAGAGTAAAGGTTTTTGGTGTTGGAAACATAGAATACATGCAGGGACTGTCGGATGTTTTGCATTTTCGTGTTTCTTCTAGAATACATGCAGGGACTGTCAGATGTTTCGCATTTTCGTGTTTCTTCTTTTCCCTTTACTTATTTGGGCCTCCCTCTGTGGATGGACTGCCGGTCTAAAGCGCTTCGGGATCCAATTTCGGAGAGATGCAAGAGGAAATAGTCTTCATTGAAATCTAGAGGGAAATCGGTGCACATTAAAAGCACGTTGTCTTGTCTGCCTCACCATTTTGATGTGTGCATAAACTAGATAGGTTGATGAAAATATTTCATTCGAGTACTGGTAGAGAAGGGTGTCTTTATCATCTTGTTGTTTGGAAGTCAGTTTGCAGATTTAGGAATTGAGGGCTTGGAGTCAAGGACCTAAAGATTATGAATGCAACCTTCTTGGTAAGTGGCCATGGAGGTTTTGTGTAGAAAGTGAGTTTTTGGATGAGTGTTATAGTTGCTAAATTTGGCAGTAGTTATGTTGGATGGGAGAGCAGAACAGTTTGAATGTTGTATGGTTGTGTGTTTGGAGGGATCATGAATATCTCGTCCAACTTCTCTAAGCATGATCATTTGAAGTTGGGGAAAGGTGATAAAGTTCGATTTTGGAAAGATCGTTGGTGCAATGAGACCCCTTTGAAAGATGGGCTCCCACTACTATTTAAGATATCTCATTTGGGGGAGGTGGTTCAGGCTCTTTCGCAAGGGGCTCAGGAGGACCTATCATGGGATTTTGGTTTCCAATGGAGTCTTAATGATTGTGAGGTGGATGCAGTTGATGGTCTGTTGGAGTGTGTCTAGGGGTCCATCCGAGACCACCGGGTTGAAGATTCTCATCTTCGAATATGATGCAAGAATGGCATGTTCTCAGTTAGATCTTTCTACTTGGCTCTCTATTCTTGTCCGGTTCAGGCATTTCAAACGATTTTGATTTGGGGTTCTAGAATCCCCTCCCAAGTTGCTTTTTTTTTATGTGGTGCTGGCGCATGAGAAGTTTTTGACAATGGTTAACCTTATTAGGCGAAGGAGATGCATCATATACTTTTGTGTCATTAGCAAAGAGAGCGGGGGGATGTAAACCACTTACTCCTACACTGCAAGATGGCTAGAGAAGTTTGGTGTGCCTTGCAATCTCTTTTTAGGATGTCTCGGATGATGCCTAGATCGATAAAGGACGCCAAATGACGTGTGCTCTCTTAGTGTGGTGGGAGACTGACATATCTTCCTTTTGTAATTGTATAGAGTTTGGGGAAAGAAAGAACCGAGAGGGTGTTTGAAGACAGATTCTGCAAAATTAATTTTATCTATTAAAGCTTCAATGTTCCAATGGTCTAAACTTTATTGAGAGTGCAGAGGGCTTTTCTTTTAAGATTTTGTTTTTAGGTGGGAGGCTGTGGTGTATCGAAGAGACTAGGTTTCTCAGGCCATTTCTTTTGTTCTTTCTTGTTGGTTGGGAGGGCTCCACGCCTTTCGTCCTTGTCTGTTGTCTTTGGTTTGCATCAATAAAATTATGCTTATAAAAAAAAACAAATGTCGACCAGTAAAATTTAACAAAAAACACAAATGTCGACCAGGAAAATTAAACTTTACGCAAACCCTAATTCCATAAGAGAAATAGGTGGTTCGCTTGAGATCACTGTAAACTAATCACTTAACTCTAAGTGAATTACTAAACAAGGATTTAAAATTCGACAAATTAGCTAAATTAATTCTGAATGGCCGTATTTAAAAGTACATGTATTAAAAGATTTACAAAAATTCGCCAAATTATTTGTTTAACTCAAAGTAAAGAAAAATTCAGCTAATTTCTCGATGTGTAGCCTTTTTTTGTACAACAATTGTAAAAAATTTGCCTAATTAATTCATTTAATTTGAAGTAAGTAGTAAACTAAGAGTTCGAGAATTTTGCTAAAACGTTGGTAAAACATACTGATTTTTAAAGATATGATAAAACAATCATTATATCATAAAAACAACCATTTGGAGCAACCTAAGCAAGATTAATATCGTTTCACTCATTTTGGGAAAAAACTTCTAAACTTCTCTAGGTTAGAGTTTTTTTACAGCAATTCTCTAAATCAAATTGAACTTCCCTAATTAATTCCGAATTTTAACTGACTGAAGAATAAGGCGAAGTCGAAGTTTAGAACCTTGTTACTAAAGACTTTTTTTAATCGGTAAAAATGTTACTGAAGACATTTCACGGCGCGCTAATGACGAACATCCAAGTAGATGTGATGAATGGCAATAAATTACTATTACCTACATTAGAAAGCGACACCTATTTACAAAAAAAGAAAAAAGAAAAAAGAAAAAAAAAGAACTAAAAAATATACCTCTCATGAAGATTTAGATAATGCAATTATTTGGGGAAAAGTTTGACTTTTTTAAACATATCTATACATGAATATACATATATGCACTCATATCATGCAATTGTCACTGTATGTGTGTATAGAAGTCCTCTCCAAGGTTTAAAGGAGGCCGTTTTAACGGTTAAACGGACTGGGGGCGTTACCGTTTAAACGGATTGAAAAGGCCAGGGGCAAAAATGGAATTTAACAAAAACAAAAGACAGAATTTAAGGGATTTTAACGGATTTAACGACGTTTTTTTCACAAAAATTTTCAGAATTAAACAGCTGTTTAAACGATTTTAACGGCCGTTAAAACAAAAAAAAACGGCCATTTTTTTCAAAACCGATAAAACGTGTTTAAACGGTTTTAACGGAAACGGGCTTGGGGCGTTACCGTTTAAACGGCCGTTTTTAAAACCATGGTCCTCTCTACTAGTTACATAGATACATGAAGGCGTGTAATCAACTTATAAACAAGCATAATTTCTAATTTTTCCGTCGTACAGAGTTCTAGGGTTCTCTTATAACACCCCCCCTTCCTTTTTTTTTTTTTTTTCTCCCCTGATCATCAACAGGAAGTAGTTTTTGCAAACACAATTTAATATAATAGATGGGAAATCACAATCTAAATAAGAATGATGCTAAGCAAGTCGCAACAATATTAGGTAATCCAGACAATTTTAAAATCATATTAACCCACCCTTAGGGCATCACGCTCGACTGGTAGGACAATTAAGGTAAACACGGATGACACCTTGACACATTCATTAGTTGTAACCAGGAACCATCTAATGGTGGGTTCCACCCGGTTGCACTGCACCGTGTCCCTGTATGGTGGGCATGACTCATGAGAACCACTAGTAGAGCAGCCTTTGGGTGGGTCCACCATTTAGGGTGAAGAATCGGATGTAGGACCCACAACGAGATGAGCGGGCACGCAAACGAAAGAGGATTTGACAGCCGAAAGGACAAATGCAGAGAAGACTGAATAAATCGTAAGTTACTACGGAAAACAGTGAGCCGCGTGGACACTTTTAAGAGACCACTGACCGTGAGGACGTTCGGCCCAACCCCTGGACCTACAGACCAAAAATCGCTTGACTCGTGATTTCTAATCTTTAGATCTGAGTACCCAAAGTAACCAACGGTTAAAAATTACAAATCAGGCTAGGGTTTGGTCTGCAGGTCTACGTAGGGGTGGGCCAAACATCCAAATGGTCAGTGATGTCTAAGAGGGCACCACGTGGCTCAAATTGTGGTACGTCAGTAAACCTTATCAAAGATTTACTCGACCAGACCCTCAGGTTCGCTGTGTCGTTTCTCAACAGGGCACGGAACAGTACGGCAATCAAATCAAACAGCATACGTACACCGCAAGGCACGCGTGAGAAATCACAAAGAATAACCTTTCGTAAATCGCCCATATTTCCTGGAAGACCAAAACGCCCTCAACGTAAAGTCCGAGTGCGTTAGCAATTCACATCCGACAAATCACAAAGATGTACATAGAATATAGCGTTAATCCCTTGCTGGCTAGCATGCTCAGGATGACGACCACCATAGGATCAATGCCGTTGGAATTCTTGTACATCCCGAAGACCATCCAACGTTATAGAAATTGGGAGGATGTCTTCCTTGTACTAACAGCTATACAGCTCTCTTCCAATTGAGTTTATAACAAGATTTGACATGTACGATGCTTACAGTTACAAGGACATCACTGTGTATGTCAACAGACGGAAAAGTCCATCGACAAGCACAACACTGACTGACGCTATGCATCGTGTGGGTCCCACACCACAAAACATTGAACAAGTATGAACCGAACTAAACGAAAGAATGCCCCTCGACCAAGGACTTTCTGGTTCCAGGTTAATCCATTTCTTCCTCGTGAAATGTCCCCATCACAAGAGTCTAAAATACCCCCCACATTAAATAATTTTAATAGTGTTGTTGTAGATGTATTTTTTGGGCAAAAGAATAACGGTAACGGCTTAACAAACAGCTAATATTACTTTAAGTAGTACTGACTACAGACCCTAGTTAGCAACCCACGTGGCTCATACTGTGTCCTGTAACGGGAGCCTGTCAATGGAGCCCGACCCTTTTACCAAATCTTTGAATAATACAGCTGTATACTAGGGTAGAGATATGGAGCATTGGAGCGTATACTCTGGGGTGGTGTAACTGTAACAGAGTCCATTCCCTGCAAATGGGAGGATTTAGCACACGCAATCTGTGGAGACGGGAGTGCGGGTTTTTGTCACGAAATCCAACTACGTGGCAAAATACATTGCAAGGGTATGTATGTGCGTAACGTGGACAAAAGCGGATAACGTAGTGACCCATCTCAGTCACTAGCACCTGTACACTTCAAGTATCCCGACAAACCTGACATGACTGTTTTCTAAAATTGTCTAAATTTCAAAGTTGAATACAAGAGTTGTCTGGGGGTATTTGTCAAGTGTCAAAGGCGCTAGTGAATGAGATAGGTCACTAACTTAAGTGACCAAAGATCTCCCAAATTCCATGTGGCAGCCTTTTTGGCCGCAGACATTTGATTGATAAGCAACCCACTCCTTGGTGGGCCTACACACAAAAAATCAGCCTGATTGGTGATTTTCTAGCCAGAGTATTTGAGCATTTTTCATCGTGGGGCTGGTGAAGCCCGTGATACAAAATGTTCAAACTCAACAGCTGGAAATCAGCAATCAGGTGATCTTTGGTGTGTTAGGTCAAAGTCCACCAAATTATCAGTAGGGACGATAAGGGAAGACATACCTGGGACCCACCATCCATGCTGGGAGAAAGTAGAGAGACGTACCGTCCAGGCACGAGACCCGAGCGGTAGGAGCACATCGAAATGACAAGCACTCGAAGCAGCACCAAGAGCAAAGACAGACAGAGAGAGTAAATGCTTAAAAAGCTGCTTGGCAGCGGAAACCGCGGGAGTCCATGTGAACACGACCACCCGATTAAAACGGGTTCAAAAGCTGCCCAACTCCACTTAACACAATCATTTTCCATTACTACCCTCTACACTTCTACCAAATCTCCAAATCCTCCCTCCCTACTTCCTGCTCAAGGAACCCACTTATCAGATCGATCTCCTACGTGAACAAATGATCTCAACCGTCCGATTGATACATTCTTTTGGATGGTCTATTATATATCAAGCAGTGCAGAGAGAATGACTGGTTTTTTTTAGGTAAGCAAGCGAGTTGGTCAGTGGGTATGAGGACAGGTTTTAAATGCCAAGCTGGAATCCTCAGATTGAATAATGGTTTTGATGATCTGATTGGACCCATGAGACAGCCCAGCTGGTGGACCCCAAACTGATTGAATATGAGAAAAAAAGGATCCTAAAAAGCACTTGTACAACCTAGAAGTTAGAAAAAAGTCTTGAAGCATGAAATAATAAATAAAAAGAAACAATCATAAACATGAAGTAGAAGCAATCAAGCAACTATTGGCATAATTATGTTTCAGGAAAAAAAAAGCTTCTTCTGCACAGTAAGGACTGTCTAAATGACATTAATCTGCTGAAGAAAAATAACTTGATTTTTTTTTTCCTAATTCCATTTATTTCAAAACAATGAGATCCTGCATTATTGACCATTTATTAAATATAATTATCAAAATAACGGGTGACATTGGCATGTGTTTCGGGATCTGTGTCAACTAAAAAAACCCGTCCATGACAAAAAAATATATAAATGTGTTGCTTGTTACATAGCAGAAAAGTAACAGCACCCAACAGGATAAATGTTCCATTGAAACCATATAAGCAATCCTAATCACATCTCGGACGCCATCATGCCACATACAACCTTCTACTCCATGTAAAATGCATCGGTATACTTGGAAATCGAATTAATCTCAAGCTAAGTCACCAATCAATCACCTAACATACCCAATCCATGAAATCAAAATTCATCCATTGTGCCTTTGATTACATGCTCACATTCAGCTTTTGCTACAACCACTACTACTTCAGTGAACATCTCTCTTAGCTTATGAGGAAGTACTAGTACAGATCCATATGTGCCTCTTCTTTCATATACTCGTACTAATGAGCAAAGGAAAGGAAAAAAGAAAAAGAAAAATCAAATAAAAGGAATCTATCTTTCTATCCCACCTACTTCATCTCGGCCAAATGATGTCCATAACCCTTTTCAGGACCATCTTGGATTTGAGTAGAGCCTATCGTCCCTCATCCCTATTTCTACTCCTAGCTTCTCTTCACCCTTTGTAAGTTGAGATATTTGCTCATCCATCTTATCATCTATCTTGTTTTGCACCGTTTATCGGCATCCTACTACCTTATCAATAGGCATCCATCTTTTCTCACTCAGCAACACATCCGGTAGACAAGTGAATGCTCACTATCATTCTATTGCAAAATCCTACAGTGATTTCTACAGATTTTGACAAACTCATGGTGCACCTTGATTAGGAAAGATCAAATGAAAAGAAATCCTATTTAGAGTAGTTTTCTTCTTGAATTACGGTAAGTATTAATTAGGTTAGATTATTTTCTATATTTTATACATAAGATTAATTTCATTTTCAGCTTAGTAATGTCCTAAATAAACCCAGCCCTAAGCAGGTTAACGTGGTTTTCACCCCAAAATATTCAACAAAATCAGTTTCTTATAACCCACTTCCTTTTTCATTTCCACAAAATTAAGATATGATCACATCTTTACATATCAAATGGCCTTTCAAATCCAAACAAAACCAACACATTACTGAAAATTCTAGTGTCAGGAAAAAATCATGCATTTCTATAAAAAAAAAAAAAGTTAATCCTAAATGAAAATAAAAATTAAATCTGTTGGAAATAAAAATTCACCTAATATATAGAGACGTGTATAATATCACCCATTATATATCACAAGCCTGATTATCTCACTTGCCGTGTCAACAACATGAAAGTTCATGTACTCATCCATGCACAGGCAAACATGTGCAGATATATAAGCGTGCTGGATGTTAGAAATGTGCCAAATGATCACTGTATTAATCAAGCTGCAAAACTGGCAAGGCATGTGCAACTACCTAAACATGTGCGGTAAGTTTATCATCAATCTTGTTGCGCCTTGGGAAGACCAATTGAGCTCATATTACAAAAGTCCGTGGCATCAGAGCTTGAGCTTAGAGTCCCTTAATATACGGGCATCTGAGCGTATGACTATGCACGAGAGTATAGTCCACTTCGTTTTGGGGGAAGTAGCTTGCCTCTCACAATACAAAATTTATAATTTTATGATATGAAATATTTGTAGTTCTATAGTAAGAGTATCACACTCTCAACATGATTGTTTGATGCAATTATATCATTCTAAAGTAACACTTGGGAAATCAGCCACACAGATAATAAAAGGAAATGAATCGATACGAGTACACATTTAGTTGTATTAGACTAAAAGAGAAAAAGGCCGAGAACACATCATCCAAACGGACAACAAGAGGGAACTGGATGAACGAAATCAACCCACATCAACAGACTGAAAGGAGCAAAGATTTAACAAGGATGGCCATGACAGACAACACCTGAAGGTGCTTTAATCTAAAAGTCTACTCAGATAATACTTCCATAACACCAGCTAACTATTTGAAGCTATGTTAATGGCAAGCCCACATGGAAATCCTCACTGGCGGTGTCTAAAGCAACTTATCGCAACAAAAGGGAATTTATGGGAACCAACTTGAGCATGAGGTGATTCGAAAGGTACCCAGAAGCTAACTAAAAGTAACAGCAATGTCACTGAAAAAGTAACTCTGTACTTTAGGACAAGAACAATAACAGTTGGCTAACCATAACCAACCCGCTTAGCCACGATCCACTCCCTTTTTACTTCAAGTTTTGATTTGAAACCAAACTAACATCTTTTAATCATTAATGTCACATTTTAGCTGGTGGAGGCTGTTATACCCACCCCAGTTCCACACGCGTGCAACAAGGAAACAACAGAGGAGCAAGCAGGCTTTTCTCTTAAAGAGAAGCTTAAAATAGCATGACTCCATACTATATCCGTAACGTTGTAGTCCTGACTATAAAAATAAATTACTAAAATATCAATAACGGCGACACACAGTATCTGTACTTAGTTGATTCGTTAATGGTAAGCCATTATTTTAAAATGTCGTACAGCCTTAAAAGCAGGAGATTGACAGAGATCGAAAACACAAGAAAAAAGGAACAAACAGATGTCAAAGGAGGACAAGATCAGCAAGGCAATGCGACCAGCAGGAATCATTTTGAAAAACTAGTTGCTTGGAAGCTTTGAGTACTTGGTTGTGCCATGAGATCACGTGTAGTGAGATTCGTTCGGGAATCTATAGTTGTACATGATGAGGATGATCAAGGGGAAGAAAGGTTTGGTATAAGTTCAGGTTTAATTTTATATATATAAGAAACTGCCCAGAACTACTTCCAAGGAGATCTTTTCCTATGCCAAGAAAACATTCTTTTATACTTCTTTAATCTTTGGATGGAAGTACCAATCCAGTCCTTGACCATTCCCAAGGCCCATTTTTCTTCTTACATACAAAGCATGCACCATTGGAACTTGAAACTCTTTAAAGACAACCAGCCAAGACATCATTACAGACCATTATCATTATATATTCATATAAATGTTAATATAAAATGTCAAAAATGTTAAGCTAACCCATTTATTTTACAACAATTGGGCTAAAAAGAAACTTTATAATATCATCACACAACCATGTTTCCTGTGTACTTACCATTTCCCATCCATTAAAGTAAAGAGAATCAAAACCATCCAATATATTGGGAAAACATTCGGAAAATATTGGCAAAACATATGCAAACTTAACAACCTAGGATTAACATACCAAGTGTTCAGCAACATCATAGTTTTACAAGGTAATTGTAATTTATTTTTTTTCCATTCTTTCCACTCCAAAACTTACTATGTTACGCCTAAAAATCTGTTTCTATTAGCCTGACAGTTACATGAGATGCTAACGGATAACGCTTTACCAATTATCAATATGATACATAGTAGGCTTGTCAATTAACACAATCAACACAATGTATAACTTTCCTGACACAATTCATCTGCTGCTGAGTGATTAAAAACACATGCATTGTGCGAAAATTGTGGTATATATATATATATATATAATTTCCAAAATGAACCCGACAATATCTCAGACATATACTGAGAGAGCATATAAAAAGGAAAATGAAAAACTAAACAAAATATGCTAAAACTATGTAATATAATTATATCTTCAAATAGGAAAAAAGATACATATCTTACATTTTTTTTTTCTGTTACAGTGCCATGTCCATCTTAAACATGGTTGTTCTGGCAATTTTTATAAAACTAGTTTCCTTGTCAAATAGATAGATAGCATGTATATTTGAAATATCAATATGTCGAATGATTATTCAAACATTGAAATATCTAGAGAGCATTTGCAAATATCCAAATATAAATACTTAAAAACTTATGTAACTTAGACATGGTAGGTATCAAAAACAGTGACCCCACTAAACCTGATGTACTAACATGTCGATAGTACATCTTTCGAAAATTCAAAGAGATGTTATTATACAAATATTAGTTCACATTATAGGTGAATGAAAAAATTTAGAAAAATAATTACAAATTAAAATTATATTAGGAGTAGCTTAAAAAGAAAATTAAAATAAATTAAATTACTATTATCTTAAGGTTGTGATATAAACTGATGATCAGAAGTGTTGGAGATCCCTAGGCATGATCCATAAACATGATTTAACTCTAGGCTAGGTTTCTCTAGCCTCTCACTAGGTTGAGATAAATATACAAAAGAAAACAAACACACAGCAAACAAGACAAGTTGACAAGAAAAAGGAAAAAAAAAAACCAGAGAAACACAGATAACCAAGAACTGGAAAAGTGGGAAGAAGGTTCAGTACTGTTACAAGGTCCATGAATGCAGAAACCCTGACTTGAGGCCATTATTGTTCTTATTAGGCGTTTACTATGAACTAGGGCAGACAAAAGATAGAGGGGGACTACAAGTTTGAAGTTCCCGACCATAACCAAATAAAAACATTCCCCACACATTTTTCCTGATACTGAAGAAGGAAAAAACAGTCCTTTTCTAAGGTTTTGTCTGAAACCTTATTTCTCCAAGTAAAAGTGAAGTTCTAGCTAAGATGTTGGGTTTGTTCAGAATTAGCAAGGGACTGACTGAAAAACTGAAAGCAACAGCAGTTCAGCTAACGTGAACCTCAATGCATGCTAACGTGCGCCAGATAAGCAAAGTGCAGCATGGTCTGTGATATTGGAATGTATAAACCTAAGAAAAATAAAATTAAAGAGAAGCCATATAGCACAAAAACCAATAAATCTAAATAAAATATAAAGATCTCATGATCTTGGTGAGAGTGTGTGTGTGTGAGAGAGAGAGAGAGAGAGACCCGAAACGCAGCTTCTGGAAGCTCCCTTGCTGAGATTGGTGAGCTGCATCTCTATCTTGTTCAAGAAGGTGGTTGCTTCATCGAAAGGCCTTGCGAGATCCGATTTATACTTCACCAATATATTACAGTAAGTTTCCTGAAAAAGGGAGAGAAAAAAAATCAAGAACTCAATAATCAGTTCATGAGAGAGAGAGAGAGAGAGAGAGAGAGAGAGACCATGAACTCGTCGAGCTCGGGATCGGAGCCTATGAGAGTCGAAACAGCGTTTCTCTTACAGAAGTCGTTTTCTTGCCGGATTTCGTCTAACAGACATGCTATCTCCGGCGGAGCTCCCACCTGCAATCCGCAAGAAATGAAAACCGAGAGAGAGAGAGGAGAGAGAGTAAACAAAGGCAGAAGCATAAGCGATAAAAGACAGAAGAAGAAGATGAAGAAGAATTCCGAAGTTTTCTTAGCAGCTGAAATAGCACCAAAATACCTGAAAACACGTCTTTACCTCAAGACAAAAAACTTGAAATTCCGGTTTTGTGGCAAAAAAATTCCTTCATTTTTCGTTCTTTCTCTTTGATCATTCAAACACTTCTCAGATTTCCAGTTTAGATTACTTTTTATCAGAAATTTCGTGCCAAAAAAATTGACGGGAAATTTAGTTAAAAAATAAAAATAAAAAATAAACTAATTAAGCTTAAAACCTTCGAGTCTTCAAGAAGCAAAGAGACGGATACCGAGAAAGAAAAACATAGATTGGGCAATAAAACCAAGATTCAACAAGAAGAAGATGAACGCTCAAAGCTTACAGTTCACGTAAAGCTTCAAAGCTTAAACGACTAGCAAGTAACAAAACTAAATAAGTGCGAAAAAACAACTCCGAAATTTGACGAAAAAGGGAAGAAAACACACACAGAATTTCAACAAAATTTCGTCAGATTTCTTAAAAAAAAGAGAGATTTCTGCTTCTCTCCCTTCCTTTACGCAAGAAAACGTGGATTCTTCGCTGGAAAAGTCTGTTTACCTTCTGGCAATCGATGAAAGCTTCGAGCAATCTAGGATAACGAGGATGAGAAGCGATTTTCGCTTTAATCGTACTCGACATCTCGTCTTCTCGTCGTCCACCTCCTCCTCTACCTTGAATTTCAGGCGTCATCGAAGTGTTCTCAGATATCACCGAAGCCGCTGCAGAGAACAACTGATCCGATCCAAAGATCGGAAGCCGATCGCGAAAAGCTCCGGAACTGAGCAAGGTCTGGTAATCCGACGGAGAAACTAAATTTCCCGGCGCCATTGATACCTGTTCTGAGTAATTCGCCGTGGGATGAAGACCATACAAGTCCTCCATCATTATCTCCAAGAAGTAAAAAAAAAAAAAAAAGCTGCAGAAACTCGAGTTCTCTGGAGATAGGGCTTTGTAGTTCGTAATCGTATCTTACTGTGTGTGATTGTGAAAGAGAAAGAAGGAGACAGAATTTATTTTCAATTAATTTTGCGTGTAATTTATTTTCTTTTCTGAAAGTTTGATTTTATGGAAATGGAGCGGCAGAGAGCGACTGCAAGTGTTCTTGGGGGGTGTGATTTTAGCGTACAAACAAGGAGAAGCTGAACGCCTGAACCCACCCCCCCTCCTTTCTTTCTTTGTGATATTTTTATTTTCTTGTACTTTAGAGGAATAAATAAAAATGAAACGAGATGCCAGGACTTACACTCCAGGATTCTTCTCAACAGTGGCGCGTTTTCTTTACACTTGGCAACCTAGCTGGCGGTCCCAATTGCCGTGCATTTCACCGCCTTAGCATCCACTAAAACTTGCATGACCGTGGGTCGGTCACAATCCTATGTGCACGTACAAACCAAAAATCAATCTGCTTAGCGATTTCTAAGAGTTGGATTAGAGTCATTTTCATAGGTTGATTTTAATCAGATTGATTCTTGGTTTGTAGGCCTACCTAAGGATTGGCCAAATATTCCTACGGTTAGCATTCTCTATAAATATGCCATGTGGCTCATATTGTGAGTGGTTAGTCCGCCGCTATCCAAGTTTTACTCTTTCCCATGGTTCTAAATCTTAGGGATTGGTGGGCTAGCCCGATCCCAATCCAAAATGGGACTGGCAAATCTAACTCGAGACAAAGTGAAACTTCTTTGGAAACAGTGATCTCAGGGTGAGATGATCTAATTTTGGATCAAATCAGCGGGCTTTGATCCAGATTGCCCGTCCAGAACAAGATTGGCCAAGAGTCCGAACCGTGCTCTTTGCACATACCAAATTTCGACCCAATAAAATCTTAAAATTTCTTTTATCCTGGCACATTTTGATCCATAGTGTTCTCACACTTGTAGTTAAGCGCCACATGTTCTGAAGTTCGTAACTGGGGTTAAGGGCCACGCCACTAAAACTAGGACAGGTGGCACTTAACTATAAGTCCAAGGACGTCATGGATCAAAGTGTGCAGGATAGAAGAAAAAAAATTCTCCATGTAGCAAAAGGCATGTTTCTTTTGCCTTTTTATCTTTTTATTATTCGATGACTATAAATTATTAGGGAAAGTACACTAGTCGGGTTATGGGCGTGAAGTAGAGCAATGTCTACGTGGCAAATCGACAGATTTGGCAATCAGTTAGACGTTGCCATATCATCCTTTTCAAGTATTAAGAAAATGCAAAACTGCTGAGAAGAATTCTGGAGTGCAGCTGTAGAAACTTTTGATGCAAAAGTCGCCCTGTATCTACGCTTATGTCTTATGAGTTATGACCACACCGCACGGACTTCCTTTCAATTTGCTGACGAAAATATCCTTCTCTACTCTCGGTTTTGATTTCTCGCACCAAGTGGGAAAAGATATTTATTTCCTACAGCGCAGTAGTAGAACCTTGCTGATTACCGGCCATAATATGATCCACGTGGCACAATCTTAGAGACACTAACAGTATGGATTTTTGGCCAATCCCTAGATGGACTTACAAACCAAAATTAAGCTTGTATAGTGATTTCAAACCTTTGGAACTTTGATCCAAAATAATGGTCAATAATGCTTAATGCTCAAATTCAACGGTTATAAATCAACCTATGAGAACGACTTCAATCCAATGAAGAAAATCACTAATCAGGCTAACGTTTGATCATCTAGGGTTGGGTCAAACATCCATACGGTCAGAAATCTCTAAGAAAATACCATGTAGCTCATATCGTGGTCTGTCAGCAACTATGCTGACCAGGTCGGTCAGCGTAGTTCTACTTATAGTGTAGAGCATACTTTGATCTACACGTCAGGAAAACGCCTCGTGGCACATTCTTCAGTCCAAAATGACCCTACGAAGTTTAGCTCATTACTTGGTGGACCTACACATAAGTGGCCTGATTGATAATCTCTTGCCATTCGATTTGGAGAAGAATGCTCAACACGGCTAGAAATCGCCATCAAGCTGATTTTTTCGTGTGTAGGTTCATCAAGCGATGGGCCAGACAATCATGGTCAGTGGACCCGAAAGAGATGCCAGCTGGCATTGCGGGAGAAGAAAAAAGCTTTTCCTCCAATTGCCTCCCTTCCAATATCCTACAAAGAAAAAGGTTGAAAAAAAAATAATAATAAAGAAAGACTTTTTTTTTGTGTGTAAACAATAATAAAGAAAGACTAGAGCGCGAAAAAGCTAAACTAGTCCATATTCGATTATACCATCAAGACGGCGCACATATTCATCAATCCAGACCGTTCAACAGTGGGACCCAGTGTAGAACTTTCTTTTGAACTAATAATATCACACTTGTTTTGAGATCATAACCGTTAAAAACAAGCCTAGTTGCGGTACAAATTAAAAATTTTATTCATCTAACGGTTGAATGTGACTACTGGTTTGATGAAGAGACAAATTACTATAATTTAAATACTACTGCCTCTATCTAGTGTTAACCCATAAAATATGTATATCCGATTATCCGGAGAACCCATGGTTATGGGATGATTGGACTATACGTTCTCATTTTCCCGGTGGCCGACACGATTCTGAGGTCCGGTAGGTCCGACACAACTTGATCGAAAACACATTAAATTATACTAGTGGGGTGGCACGTGCGATGCACGTGCTGATCAAGGGAAGATTATGAACATCAAACTTTGATGTTTCACCTAAAAATGCCATGTGGCATGCTCTTTCAGGCCCATTGACCTATGAATTTTTGACCCACCACTCACTTGACCCAGACACCAAAAATTATCCTGATGAAATGATATATGGACATTTTGATTCGAGCACTTTTCTTCGATGATTTCTAGCTGGTTGATTCTAGCATTTTTTGGGTACTCAAATCCTACGGTTAGAAATCACATATAAGGCTGACTCATGCTGTGTAGATCCACTGAGAGGTAAGACCATAGTAAGCAATTCGGAATGCGCGGCAAAAATACGTTACGGGAAAATGTTTACAAATCGAATTTGTCATTAAAAATTTAGCAATTTTTGAAATAAGTGATCTCCAGTCGTGTGATCACAATCACAACCACAACCACAACCATTTGAAATCTTATATATCAACGAATGGTGTAGGGCGGTGATTAGAGTTGCAGAATAGGATGGTAGTACAATGACATACAATAGTTTCCCATGTTGTCTCTATAGAAAACGCAACAGATTCTCATACCATCAAGTTCTTGGTCGGCCTTTATAAAAAAGTGTCAGCTCGTTTTGCTTCATACATCCAGGTTTGTACTCAATTTGGAAAATTTTGGTTCTCCGTGAACACATACATGCACCCGCTGCTACATTACTTTGGATCCCATCCCACAGGATGTTTGATCATTTTGGTATAGATCACAAGAACAATTTGGGAGAAAAAAGTGATAGCGACAGTGATGCGGAATTCGACGGCTAACGAGTGTGGAAGCAAAAATGAACCAAACAGGAATTACTTGGAATCCATTGATATGAGAACAGAATCCACCGTTCAAGAAATGAACAAGTAGGTCTTTGCCTAAACTAATTATTTTTCGATCCCATATAAGGGTCGGGAGATCAGGGGACTCACCTTTTTTGCACTCGTATTTTCACTCACGCTCTCTACCGTGGTTGTTGGATTCACGACATCCACGTCTGAGGGCACAAGTGAAAATGGTGAGTCCCTAGAGTCTATTCAAAAAAAAATAAAAATTAAGACCTTTTTTTTTAATTTTATTCAGATGTGACATGTTACAACATGGTGTTTGGGAACACAAAAAAAAAATAACTTATTGACTTTAAAAAAAATTAAGAAGTAAAATAGAATGTGTCTGGTTGTGTGTTATTTTTTAATTTTTAAGTAGTCAAAATTAACTACAAATACTAACTAAAAATTTGATTTTTGACTTCTTGGATAAACTACTTCTAAAATATATTTATAATATTTAATCATTATATCTATATTGTTTTAAAGTTATTATTATAATAATACAAATATCCTTATAAACTATTAATACAAATTCCTTCCGTAGAGAATTAAATGTGCTTCAGCTTCTTGTTCACAGGGAAAGCTAGTGATCATTGTAAGGTTGCAACATATGTGGGTAGTGTGCGCGTGCGCGCTTTTGTTTGTGTGTGAAAATATTATTGTAGCTTGATGACACCTCTACGAGAGTAAGGTGGCCCTTGGTAAAACTTTTTCTTATAATAGACTGAAATTCAGTGATTTTAGAGTTAAATTGCTGTTTGGTAAACAACTTAATTTCAGCACTTCATATTGAAATCATTGAAATTAAGACAAGAAAAAAGTGAGCTTTGGGTAACTTAATGCAATAAGTGGTTTTAGCGAAAAACATCTCCAAAAGAGATTTGAAGATATTTTCTTAAATACCTATAATGCCCTTTTCTTAAAACTTTTTTTTAAAAACTTACGAAAGTGTCCTAATAAATATTTTAAAATACGCATAATGCCATTAACTTAATTTAAAAACCTTTACCAAACAATCTAATTCAGACATAAGTCATCAAGCTATCATACTTTAAGTACTAAGGGGTTGTTTGTGAATGAGAAGTAAAAGCACTTCTACTTATATTAGAAATTACTTGTTGATTTTTTACATCCAAAAAAGTCAGAGAAATTAAAAACGTTAAGAGGCCTTCTAATTTTTGAAGAATATGGACTAAAATTTTAGCTTCAGTTTTAAGTTATTTTTCTGTTTTCAAAAGTTAAAATATGAAACACATCCAAAATAATGATTTAACTTTTTGTCTTATAAAAGTCAATAAGTTACTTATTTTTGTGTTGCAAAGGCCCCTAAGCTTTTAATTCTAATAACTTAATTTACCAACACCCCGTTGCAGAATAGACACAGTGAGCAAATATTTTTAGCTCGATAAGTTTAGGTTAAAGATGGGCCCATAAAGACCGTACGGGCAGCATGACCGTTGATCCGCGTCTGACGCAAGAGGTGGGCCTACCAAATGAGCTGTCGGGGATGAGCACATGTGGGCGTTGTGTACGGTGCAGATGAAGGACAGAGAATCCTTCTGTGTTCTTTACGCACACAGTAGCATTTGTCTCTGCCGTTAATTTTAAAAGAGTTATAAAATCCACGCTAAGGAGAACGTCCTCCCAGGTTTGGCAGCATTGTTCTACCAAAAGGACCGAAACAGTAGGTTCGTCGTCCCGTTTCTTAAACCCTCGATCTTCTTACGAAGGGATTGTAATCATTTTTAGGCCGACACCGTTGGATCCTAAATTAGGGATACACTGATCTCGAGAATTAAGCAATTAATGATAGAAAGTTAGAAACTAAGGTCCACCGTGAACTGTCGGTTACTCTAACATTGTCGTTCTCTCTTTGATTGAAATGATTGATTGATGGGAAAACTGAAAGAAGCGTTCAGGCCTTTCAGGCAGAGGAGAGCTTTATTTCTTGAGTCTCTACTCTTTAGGCTGTATTGCATGCATCTCACAGTACGCTAATTCATGGTTTCTCATCCATCTGTCGTCCATGTAGTTGACAATGACATGCAAGAAGTTAAGGTCTAGACTTTACACTGCCAGAAATAACAGCTCCATGAATGATCTTAACCGTCCAATATGCGGACTGTATTTTTTGTCATTCGTTGAAATATCTTTATCGCATCATCAAAATCGTTCTCTCGGTTGATTTTTCTTGGGGCAAGAATTATTTGAAAGTTTGAAACGTGGGTTTCTTCACCGTGTGGAATTGAGCCTCACGTTATTTTGAAAGGACATTATGCAAGCACCAAAAGCGACCGTTATCAAGGTATATGGGATTACGTTTTTCCGTTATGACGGCTGTTATAACGAATTGTAACACACAGAGGCAAAACGGAAAAAATGAGATAATAACAGTAGTTTTTTTTTCACAAAATAAAGGTTGTTATTTTCATTATAAGTTAACATCTGTTAATTTATTAGATTAAGATGTTGCTTTAAGAACTTCTTAGACGTCAAGGTAAACCCTACTTAAGTTCTAATAATCGACCAAAAGTGGACCAGTATAAAACTTTCGGATCTTATAACTTATTTTTTCTGACTAGAATGTGACAAACGCCACTGATTTCTACCTGTGTACGGCCAACTTTGTAATACTTGTACTCATGGTTTTAAAAACGGCCGTTAAAACAAAAATAACGTCTGTTATAACCTATTCGGAGACACACACACACACCGTTACGTTATGTCCATTTTAACGCTTAGAAAATAACGGCCATTATTTTCCTATTATAATGAAAATAACGACTGTTATTTTCTGAAAAAAATTGTTACCGTTAATTTTTCCGTTTGAACTTTTATAGACAAATCATAGCTTTCAAATGGATAGCGAGACACTGTTTCTTCGCAAATAAATGCTTGTAATGAGATCAAATCCCCTTTTAGTACCACAATTGGAGAAGTACCTGTATGAAATCTTAAATACGGCAAAAATGATTTGGAAGAACTTAAATATACAGTATTTAGGCATGAACATACCTCTAAACACACTCCAACCCTCATGTTTGAAGATCGAGACCTCAAATTTTTGGTTTTTAACTAAGTAAGATGAGAGGATAGATACAGGCTTTAGCTTGCTCATAGATGAAAGAAGGCAAGAGAGAGCTTAATAAGCTTCAGTATGATCCATAACTCGTTTTCAAGTTAGTATAAATTCGTATTAAAGATCTTAAAATTAACAACCCAAGCTTTTGCGATTTGTGTACGGTGCTCCCCGGGATCTCTGACCGGCGGCATACATTATCGATTAAATTGTTAAAATTGGTTGTCAATATATTTAAACCACATACCACATTGTGATTCAAATTAAAAACGCCATTGGATTCTTGACAAATCCTTCGAAACTCCAGTCAAAGTGAAGAACAAGATGCTGTGACAAGAAATTCTTGCTACCTGTTTTCTAATGATGGCCAGCTAATTTATGGGGAATTCCTGAAAGCATTCATCCCTTGAATGTGGACCTTAGTCGTCTTAGTCACAAGATACCGATTTACTAATTTTGTTTAATTAGGTACGAACTCTTTGATGGTTGGAGGTTATATAAGATAAAGTTTCTCACTAATACTAATAAATTATGACCCCTATATATGTTATTGTTCCCCGTTATCGCGATTTGAAAGAACTTAGTACCATTGAATGAATTAAAAACCCCGAATCCCTAATGGAAGCATCTAATCAAGTTTAAATATTTATTTGCATATATAAACAAGTCCCACATTATGCGATGATTTCCCCCCTTTTTTTTTATAACCATGGTGATTGGGACCTCATAAAACTTCCAGTAAGCACGACCTCACCGCTCATCTCCTTAATGTCGTATAAAGTTCGCATGGATGCCAAGCAGTTTCAGGTATTCCTGCTAACCCTTTAGCATATTTTTTTATTTGAGAAATGATTTTAAATTTCCCTAATTTGTACTTCTCCTTCATTTCTTTCTTTTTTTTAAGACTTTCGTATTTAAAAATCGAAAATCATACATTATTAATAGAAACTAAGTTTATCGATGAATTTGAGTAATTACATTGACCTACTCTATAAGAGTCTAACACATGATCAAAGAAACAATAATGAAATTAAATCTAATCTTAATAGATACTTATCAACTTTAGTAAAGATACGATGCATCACGTGCACCTTACTGTAGATTGATGCAATTGGATGGTTGAGATGGATGGCATACAGAATGATCAGGGGCCGGGTAAAGATTACTTAGATATCGAATTTATACATAGAATAACATGAGTTAATTAAAACCACTGTATTATATGGACACGTGTCCTTACTAGGTTACGCCCATTTTAATAAAATTATCATTTAAATCATGATAAGTTTACTATAGTCTTTAAAGTCTAAACCCTACTTTAGAGAACTATTGAGAGTCAAAAGCAAGAAGGATTCCCTTGGCAGTTTTTGGGGAAAGTATTTCTTTTTAATGTGGATTGGGAGACAAATGATGGAAGTGTAATCAACTTAGAGCATGTAGAAAATTTTATTTTAATCATTTCGGTAAGGAACGACATTCCCCATTTTCTTTTGACCTAAAAAAAACACCACATATACTAATACGAGCCGTGTTAAAGTTCGCTCGAGGATTACGGTCGTCCCCACAGATCCAACGGTGCGGATGTAAGGATGACTGTACACTCAAAAGGTATCATTCACATCAAATGGTGTTGTTAGTTGTGTTGTCTCATTAATGAAGTCAAAAAAGAAAAAAAAAAAAAGTTTAATATTATAATATATAATGTAATGGGGTTGGAGCGTTACCATTATAATGTTGTAAGGGATTTTTTAAACCATGGTAAATTTGAATTTTTTTTTTTCGATATTTTTGTAACACCCGCGTCAAAAATAAAAAAATATATAGCGATACCCTCTTAGCATAGTTTAACAATAGTTGTCAATTATTTAAAAGGGACTCGAATCACGTGCCATTAGTGTTGTATTTAGTTATTTCATAGGTGCATTAACAGGCGTACGATGCATTTCAACCACTTACTCTAAAAGCTTAAGAGAGGCGAGTGCTGGCCACACAACCATATAATTAACACACTCCAATAACACGCTCCTTCGGCACTTTGCCGAGACTCAAACCTGCAGTTCTAATATACTTATATATTATGGCCACACACATATATGTATATATACACACTAGTGGTTGCCCCGTGCCATCGGCACTCCTCGACAAAGAATTTACCAAAATCAGGTGAGTGGCGGAGATCCACCGTCTATTTGGGAGAGGATTAGATCTTGGCCCTTCTTTGTTGATGCTTATAAGAGGAGGTATAAGTAGGGAGACAACCAATGTGTTTTGTTATATAGAATTGTAAATGGCCCATGCCCACGGCACTCTCCGACAAAAGTGTTTGCAAAAATTAGGTGGCTTCAGCACTCAAACGGTATAATGGACTAGGGTGTTACCGTTTTTTCCATTATATCGGCTGTTGTAACGGATTTTAATGCACATAGGGAGATATGGGAAAATAATGGTGTTGAAATTTAAAATTTGAATAAATTGAGGTCAAATGAGGCGGGTTGAGTGGCTGGAATCTAACCGTCCACATTAGATCAATGAATTTGATCTCAACCACTCTTTATCTAACTGTCCACATTAGATGGACGATAAGAGAATACAACTGAGTTGTCTTGATATATGCGTGGGTGGCCAGTGCCCGAACCACTTTCCAAAAAAGTGTTTGTCAAAATCGGGTGGGAGTTAATCTCAGCCATCGATATGAAGCATAGTGGATCTTAGCCACTCATTATTGAAGCCATATAAGATAAGAGGGGTATAAGAAAACCATTAAATTTCAGTTAAATTATATTTTTTCTTTTAATTTTCAAATTTCAAATTTTGAATTTCAGAACCACTTTTTTCCGTTAAAATCCGTTAAAATTCATTTTTGCCCATAGCTGTTTCAATCCGTTTTAACGGTAACACCCCTCTCGAGGCATAAAAAGTGGGACTCCTAAGCCTGACCCTTGGGTTATATGTAAATCCAACCCATTTCATTCCTTATATGTAGGTAAATAGTAAGTGACCAGTGCCCACGGCACTCATCGACAAAGCGTTTGTCAAAATTGGGTGTGAGTGCTGAGATGCACCGTCCATTTGGTGTGATAAGATCTCGACCATCCTTTATGAAGCCGGACAAGAGGGGGAGACAACCGTCCTATTTTGTTATATACTAGTGGGTGCCCTGCGCCATCGGCACTCCTCGACAAAGAATTTGCCAAAATCAGGTGGGTGGCGGAGATCCACCGTCCATTTGGGGGAGGATTAGATCTCGGCCATTCTTTGTTGATGCTTATAAGAGGAGGTATAAGTAGGGAGACAACCAATGTGTTTTGTTATATAGAATAGTAAATGGCCCATGCCCACGACACTCTCCGACAAAAGCATTTGCAAAAATTGGGTGCCTTCGGCACTCATACGGTATAACGGACTGGGACATTACCATTTTTTCCATTATAACGGCTGTTATAACAGATTATAACAGATTATAACGCACAGAGGGAGAAATGGGAAAATAACAAAAAATAACGGGCTTGAAATTCAAGTTTTGAATAAATTGAGGTCAAATAAGGCGGATTGAGTGGCTGAAATCTAACCGTTCACATTAGATCGATGGATTTGATCTCAACCACTCTTTATCTAATCATCCACATTAGATAGATGGATAAGATGAGAGAATACAACTGAGTTGTCTATGCGTGGGTGGCCCGTGCCGGCGGCACTTTCCGACAAAGTGTTTGTCAAAATCAGGTGGAACTTAATCTCAGCCATCGATATGAAGCATAGTCGATCTCATCAGCCACTCATTATTGAAGCCCTATAAGATAAGAGAGGGTATAACACAACTACTATCACTTGTTATATAGATAGTGGGTGGCCCGTGCCCACGGCGCTATCCAACAAAGCGTTTGCCAAAATTAGGTGTGAGGGGCTGAGATCCACCATCTATTTTGGAGATAAGATCTTGGCCCTTCTTTGTTGAAATATATAAGAGGGGGGTATAAGTGGGGAGACAACTTCCCTGTTTTGTTATATAGATATATATAGTCCATCTAGAGCTACACCTATTTCTTACATCCAGTTCTTACACCCGAGAGTGGGGCCCCCATGGAGATCACCCTGGACAATCCAACCACACAATGAGTTTTTCATACTATGGTTACCCTCTTCACAAAAAATCAGAAAACTTCAACATTCCTAACTTCATGAAAAATAGACTTTAATTTGAAAAATCTAGACCATCCAATTAAACCATTATTTTGGGTCAATTTTTTATATGATTAACAATATTGAAATGAACTGATTTTTTGTGATCATGATCATCATGACAAGAACAGCTCTATGTATGGTTGGATTGTCCAACGTGATCTCGATGTGAGCCCCACACCCAAGTGTAAAAACTGGATGTAAGAAATGGGTGTAACTCTAGACGGACTCTATATATATATATATATATATATATATATATGTTTTTTTTTTTGTGTGTATTTTTGGAGTAAAGAGTAATAAACCTGAAGTCCTAATTTATCGATCTTTTGATGTTCTCATCTTTTTTACCCCCGTTTCTTGAATTAAATCGTTTTAAGTTCACATTTTTCATATATGGTCCTATCAGTAGAGTAAAACTTTGCTGACTGCCCACAATACGAGCCACGTTGCACACTCTTAGAGGACGGTAACTGTATGGATGTTTGGTCTAATCTGAAGTAGACATACAGACCAAAAATAAGCCAGATTAGCGATTTCAAACCTTTAGATCTTTGTACCCCAAATAATGGTCAATAACTAAATTCCATGGTTGAAAATCAAACCATGAAAAGGACTCCAATCCAACCTCAGAAATCACTAATGGGGCTAATTCTGTATGTCCATTTAGGGTTGGGACAAACATCCATACGGTAAGAAATCTCTAAGTATATGCCACGTGGCTCAGACAAAATTTCCTTGTCGGTTAGATAACTTTGGGAATAGGGATTCCACGGCATCTTTCTCCTGTACAAATAGTGGGCAGTTGTTGCTTTTAATGTTGTCCCTCCTTGACCCACTAAACCACCAATTCTGGTTATTGAATTGGTCGGTCTATCGGGAAGAAACGAAGTGGAACATTTAAAGAGGGGGACTGACATTGTAGCCCTATCGTCCTTACGGGCAAAAAAACTTTGGTAGGTCAGAAGTGTGGAGGAAGTGTGGCTTGATAATAAAAATTAGGGAAAAAATTTAAATGCAGATGACTCCCCTGGCCCTAAATCATTTTTTTTTTGCGCCCAATGACTGCGTGGATGTTAAGACCACCTATTGGTGGATAAACGCACTAAAAATCAGCTCGGTCGATGTTTTCTATCCATTGGATTTACTGCCCGGCTAAGAGCTCTCACAGTGTTTTAAGCTTCAAGCCCACCAGCTTCATGCCTGGCTTAGAGTTCAAATTCATTCGACACATGCCAGTTAGATTCTCGTGGGAGTGTAAAAAGCATGCTTGAATCCAACGGCTAGAATCAATCCTAAAAAATACTAAAATCTATAGCTAGAGATAACCTGTAATGTTGGTTTTTCGTTTGTATATCCAACAGGGGTGGGCTAAACATCCATGTGGTTAGTGGGCCCGAAATAAATGTGTTATGTAAGGCCTGGGCTTGTAGTGCGACCTGAGCTGGGGATCTTCTCTCACCAAGGGCTTTAGGCGACCACCTTAATGGCCTTAAGGTAGAGACGGCCCTGAATAACGGACAGGTAACATTACCGGATGCCCCATAAGAACTGGGTATTTGTCCATTCTGGTTCCAGGACCACCTAATTTAGCACTGGAATCGGAACCGACATGACCCGTAACTGCCATCTACAATAGGTTCTAGTTCTGGGTACACTAGTACCTAAGCACCGCCACCAAACAACTCCGGGTCACAAAGCCGATCAGTTAGCGTTCGTCACCAATAAGGCGGAGGAAAAGAGCGATCTCGGTGGGTTTTCCCAACACTCCAATCTTTCAACTCAATCAATTCCCATTTGAAAGCTAATCTTTTTTAGTTCTACAGGCTGACGTCTCCGTCTGCTTATTTAAGATCAAGGCCCAAAGCCCAGCCTAGGAACATCGACAGGCCAAACCACCATAACGGCATAACCCAATGGCCTACCCAGCCAGCCCACAAACCAAAAGCAGCAGTCCAGCCCAGCTTTAGAGCCCATCAGACTAACCCAGATACAAGCCTTAAGCTGCTCCATATGGCATTTTGGGAGGGGGAGACTTCAAATTTTGAAGTCCCATGCGACAGCAAATATTTTCTCGGTAGCAAAAACCCTAGAGGCTTAAACGAACCGGACACAGTCGTCTATCAGACACTCCTTCACTTCGGCAAGTGGAACAATCCCAATTCCCAACCAACATAACGGTAATGTTTCTTCCTCGTTTGATTCTCTTCTGGTTTTTTGCGCGTCCCTCTTCCCTTTTTTTGAATTTCCTTAAAAGCAACTAAGGTGTTTTGAAGAAAATTCAGAAGAAAAAAAATGCCAGATTTTGATTTCTATCTTATGTATACGTTGCTTTAGTCGAAACCCATAACTATTATTGACGAATTCGATCAAGATTTGTGTTTTAAATGTTTTTCCTTTTGGGGTTTTCTAACATTTATTCTTTCATTGATATATTTCAACCTTCCTGTGTACACATTTTATTATAATCAGAGTGCATTACGATATTATTTTGTATGTTTAGAGGCTTTGAGCTCCCAATCCGACTGTCAATTTGTGTTTTAGGCTCTGTATGGTTGCCCTGAATAAATTTTCTAGAAATGCTTTTTGCATATAAATGTCAGAGAACTTTTTCTGTATCAACACTCTAACATACAAATCCTTTTTCTGTAACACTTTGTTGATCACCATACAGAGCCTTAATGTAATTCTATTTTCCTTTTCGGTTTTCAAAATTTTATCATTTTGTTGATAAATTCCTACTTTCCTTTGTAGATAAGAATGTTAGCTGGTTTTTTTTTAGCATTTTAATTTGGATACGAATGCTGTTTCACCATATGTGCAAGTTACAGTGGCTTTTATGGCCGTTAATAACGGCGTTACAACAGTCATTGATCGTGCCCTAACATTAACAGATTTTGGGACTTATTTTAAATTTTTTTTTTTCAAAATGAAGTATATAGTACATCGGACATAATGATAGAGTAATGAAAAAGGTAGTAACAAGTTAGAAAAAGTACTCAATTGTCATAATGACAGTTATAAGGGAGAATAACTACCAAGGTCTCACCACCGTTACCGCTATTTAAAATTTGGATTATGTCAGAGTTATACTTGTGAATTATCAATTATAAGTGTCTTTTACGTTCTTGTGTTTGGTGATTATTTAGGTATGGATGTCGCACATTGCTATCTAGATGGCAATCCCGATGCAGTAGAGTTCTGCCCACATGAATCATACCACCATGTTCTAGCTGCTTCAACGTACACACTGCAAGAGGGTGATCAGCCCAATCGGTCTGGTAGCATATCACTTTTCTCCGTCGATGCTGATGTGGGCTGTCTCGAGCTGTTTCATCATGTAGACACAGCCGGCATATTTGATATAAAATGGAACCCAATTGGAGTTAATGTGGGTCCCCTACTCGCTCAAGCCGACGCTGATGGCTACTTGAGACTTCACAGCTTAGATTGTTCGAGTGGACCAGAAACTGGAGGTACATCAGTGTTCTGCTTCTCTTATCTTCTTTAGTGCAGATAAGGTCAATCTTTAGTTAAAGATAAAACTGGATCTGAAAAACTTGGGAAGACCTAGTTCTACTACATGCTTTGCAGTCGACATATAAGAGAAAGCTTATTAATAAGCATAACTGTTTGATTTATTTTATCATGCGTTACATTCCCTCAAGAATGTTTGGTTAATTTTGCTCAGTTTCCAATGGTTGCTCGTGATTTTAAGAATTTATGTTGTGCACCTATTCTATTATACATAGATATAGGAGTTAACCTTGCTCATTCATTTAGCATAATCACTGTTGTTCACATAAATTTGAGCTATCATGGTTCGGTCTTTTTGGTGGTTCTTCCCTCAGCTTTGTCAAGCCTTCTGAAATCCATTGTCATGATTCATCCATCTGTAATCCATTTGGACAAGCTGCTCTTGCTGTGGGTTCATCCATTGGACACTTCAAGGTGTCTGTCCATCTTAACCCTAGCCATTGCCCACAACTTTTATCCAACCAAAACCCGTCAAAGCTAAGATGCCCAGATACGGATACTAGTACAGGTAACAGGAATACGACTCTTCATTTCAAAAAATCCAGGACATGAATGCAGATATGAATATCCCACCCAATATGTTGATACAATGCTTTAATTTTTAGCTTTTATAAAGTATCAGTTTTTTGTATTTCATCATGCCAAATGTACCACAACTTCTAATATTGCAAATTTTTCTTTAATAAGATTTGTTGAACCATACAATTTATAATTTTTATCGAAATAATAACCAAGGAAAATGTTAGGAGCTAAGAAAATAACTAAAAGTACGACAAGAAATTAAAAATAGTAACCATGCAGTATTCGGTACCAGTATTGGTATCGTATCGTGTTGATACGAGTACGCTGGGTATATTGCGTCAAAGTAGACCATCACCATGGACCTTATAGCTCCACTTCGCCAAGTCTATTTACTCTTCTTTAACATTTACAGTTGATCATTCCTTTTGTTCAATAAACATGTGAATTTTATTATGCACTTGCTGATCAACAAGTTTGAGGTACATTGCCTATGTGAGCATATCATTCCACAACCCACTCACCACAACCTAGTCAATGTATGAATATTCTTTGCTGTTTCATTCCTCCAATGTACCTTTGCATCCCTTCAGTAATGCTAAGATTGAGGAATTCTTTAGAACTTGTCGTGCTCTGCTTGTGCTTTGCTCACTTTAGGTAGCCGGTTCATCTAAAGGAACTGCAACACTCTCTTGAATCACTTCAGTTTGAGACTTCTCCAACTTGACATTGTCTATGCCATTACCTTCTGAGTGACAGACACCATAATGCCATAAATTGTTTGCTTCGTAAATGACTAATGCTATTAATAGATGGTAGCTAGATGGACTTTTAAGGCCCAATCCCATGTTGGCCTTAGAATGGCCAGCTTTCTAAACCCACCAGAATGTGCGTGGAGTCTCGGCCTTTCTAAATCCCATTTTAGGTGAGCTCGGGCCTTAGACACTCTCTATTTATAACAGAGTATCTGGGTCAGTTTCATTGCTTCATCTGCAGTTCGGCAGTCCACGATATGGAATTACATCAGACACAACACCTCTGAACTTTTACCAGGTTATTATTGACAATTCAGATGAAGTCTGTAGTAGCTATCCATGATGCCCGGCTGCAGAACGCAAACGTTCAATTTTGTTGCTATCAAGAGCCAAATCCATATGACACTCGTAGGCATGTGAACAAGGTTTTAAATTTCGACCGAAATGTCGAAATTTCGGTTTCGGTGAGTACCGAAATCCCCGAAATATAGCTTTCTACATCGAAATCTGAAAATTTCGCCCGAAATTTCGGTTTTCGACCTCACCGAAATTGTTACCGAAACCGAAATTTAAAACCTTGTATGTGAATGTGGTCGGATTTCTTCTTTATCATGTTTTAAGTTGTAGGATACAGAAGGGGTTGGTTGGTGATGCATTCGTTATTAACAATCTTGGGATTCGGTTCCATTTTATGATTATTTGTTCCAGTAGGTGATGCATTTACTACTAGCAAATACGATATTAGCTTTTATTTTTGCATATGTTGTAAGAATTAAATGGTTGATTTACGATTTCATTGATCGTCCTTATTAACATGTCCTTGTAGTCATCAAGTAGCCACACAAAAAATGCTTCAACTGTTATTTAAGGGAAACCAATTAATTTGTAAAGTAACAAGCTCTAGCTCTGATACTTGGCCAGTCTGAACATCCTTTGCTGATTTTTGTCTGATGCAGGGGGTGTGCTGACAGAAGTCAGTGGAGAAAAGGTCAGTTCTTCAATGTGCCTGTGCCTGGATTGGAACCCATCAGCCACATCCATCTCGGTGGGACTTTCAAATGGTTCCATCTCTATAATCACCCTTAGAGAGGCCCAACTACAGATACAACAAACCTGGGAAGCACATGAATTTGAGCTTTGGGCGACCTCATTCGATACCCATCAACCACAATTGGTGTATACCGGATCAGATGACTGTAGATTCAGTTGTTGGGATTTACGTGAAAGTCCTTTGAAGTTGGCATTTCAAAATACGAAGATCCATAAAATGGGTGTCTGTTGCATTGCAAAGTGTCCCACAGATCCTAATACACTACTCACTGGGAGCTACGATGAGTATCTCAGGAAATGGGATGTACGATCAATCTCGAAGCCTGTAAATGAGAGTTCGATTTGTTTAGGGGGAGGAGTGTGGAGAATCAAGCACCATCCCTCAGTACCAGGCCTGATCTTGGCAGCTTGTATGCACAACGGATTTGCAGTTGTGAGTATTAGAGGAGAGAATGCTGAATTGGTAGAGAATTATAGTAAGCACAACTCCTTGGCATATGGAGCGGACTGGCAGCGAGGAGGGGTAAGGAAGGAAGGTGGAAGTAAAAGGCCTGTGGTGGCTACTTGCTCATTTTATGACCGGCTTCTTCGTATATGGATGCCGGAGAGTGAAGTGTTTACATGACTTAAAACTTTACTTAATCTACGTTGGAGTGTACTTTTGGCGTACCTTTGTTTGTTCTTCATAAGGTACATCTTTGCCCTGCCATCTATATGGTCAGTTCTTTTCACATCTAAACTTAGCCCCCACCCCACCCCACCCCACCACCACCACCACCACCACCACCCACCCACCCAGTATTTATCACTTTTGGTGCACCTTTGTTTGTTCTTCATTAGTCTTTGCCCCTGCCATCTATATGATCAGTTCTTTTCACATATAAACTTATTCCCCGCCCCACCCCACCCGACCCCACCCCCACCCACCCACACAACAGGAAGAAGAAGAAATTCAGAATCGTACCCATGTCGAACAATTGGAAATAGAAGGATTATCTGACTTGAAGCTCACATAGGCCACCCAATGAAACAGTACAATATTGGATGATACTATGTCAACTTTTCTTATTGGAAACAACATAAAGCAGAAGATATATTTTACAGAAAGTAAGGCAAAATGTGAGAAAGGGAAATATTACATCTGGAACATAAATTTGACATTATGACTGGTCCAAAGATCCTGTATGTTCCTTGTCAGGCAACACTTTTGATACATATTTGTTCCCTTTAGGTTGGTTTCTGTATATTAACCATTTTAAAAATTATGGAAACCTTAACTAAAGATTTTTTTTCAGTTCTCCAAATCACTGTTATTGTTTTAACTTGCAGCATTTCCAGTTATATTCATGTACATGAATCATCCCACATCAGAATTTATTGGTATACAGAAGTGCATTTACACCACTGAAGTTCTAATCAGATATGTCAATTTGGTAAATATAGAACCTATGAAACCTGGAGTGTGGAGCAACAGAGAGGTTGATGAGCATTGCATCTCTGATCAAATCCATTCATGTTGGTAAAAAGAAATGGCTACAAGAGCCAAGCAAGTTTTCATGGTGATTAGAAGTTAATAGTTTCAGGGTGTGGAACTTGTTCCAGCTTACTCATCAGAGAAATGATAGACAAATCCACTGAAAGCTAGGGCATTATTTGTTACAGATTTAAGATTTTAGCTTAGAAAACTAAGGTGTAGATCACTACTGATGATGCTTTTAAGATGATCCAGGCCTTTTGAAGCCTTCTAGCAACAGAGGGTGAATTGTTTGTTGAAGAATTTGAAATAGCTGCTGTTTAGGAAGTTCTGGTCATTCTGGTTCTCTATCAACTTAGGAAGACTCATGGTGTGATTTCTAGTGCTTCTAAGAAGATTTCAGGTTTCTCTAAATTGACACGTGGGGGACAACTCAGCATGTGGGGTCTACTTAATATGTTGATCACATAACATGTGGGACCCATATGATGGGTTGGGCCTTGATACACTGACACGTGGCGTGTGTGGGTGGAGGGAGGGGCTCCTAGCATATGGGGTCTCCCTAATATATTGATCACATACATGTGGGGCTCACATAATATGTGAACCACATGAGACATGGGCACACATGACTTGTGGGACCTTGATACATTGACATGTGGCACGTGGAGCACACCTAGCATGTGGGACCCACTTGATTGTGTGACTTGATGTGGGGCGACACACTATATGCCACGTGATCTGCGATGAAATATATTTCTATTGAGTACTGTTCATTGTTCAACCAAGCACTAAGTACAAGTTTGATATTGTGCAAACTCTAACCAATCATGCGCGAAGTATAGTTTTAGAAAAACAAACGCAGCCTAAGAGTTCATACCAATTCAAAGACGGTATTATTTCACAGCGGTCATATTTTAATTACTATGAGGATGATGACGACAATGACAACGACGATGAAGACGACAACAACAACAATGATAGTAATTGACCAAAACTGCCCCAACTTGGATTGAACTTTATAACGGATTCAGACCTCTCCTGTTACGTTATGTACCGTTTTAACGCTCAGAAACAAAGGCAATTATTCCGTTATAACCAAAATAACGACTGTTATTTTCTGAAAAAAAAAAGTACTAAAATAAAGTCCGTTATAAATTTCATTGAAAATTTGAAATTCAAATTTTGAATTTTAAACGCCGTTTTTTTTCCCGTTATTTTCCTCTTTTTTCCATTTTTTGCCCCTATGCGTTACAAGCCGTTATAACAGCCATTACAACGGGAAAAACAGTGACGGCCCCCAGTCCGTTATACCGTTATAACTGACCCTTTTAAAACTTGTGTAGAACTATAAAAGCAATTTAAAAGTTAGGAGAATCTTGGGTACAGGATCAATAATCTTACCTGAAGTGGAATGGTCAAACATGTAAAAAAAAAAAAAAAAAACTTTATATAATCTTCAAAACAAGATCAATAATCCTTCTCACACCATCATCTTCCATGATAATCATCTATTAATAATGTTCAACAGAAGAAACAAACAAAATTTGCAAAGTGAGATTCCCTGAAGAAACATAAAAGTGATCATGGTTATTGGTTGTCTCCATTAAAAGAAAAAAGGAAGAAAAAAAAAAAGAAGGTTTGAGTGGATAGTCTAACTGTTATAATTGGGTGCATTTCTGAGGAGGAGATCACTCCCAGTTTATAAAATCCATCAGAAACTTGAAGAAAGGAGAGAAAAAGATTTGACAGAGTGTCTTGTTTAAAGTTCAAACCATGAACCACTACTTCTCCCCCACTTCAGGACAGCCAGCCACATTGTTGGTGACACGCATTTTTGCTTCTAGATAATGGGAACAGTGCTTTCCTCCCTCACAAGAACCCCACATAAGCTTGGTTGCACCTCTTAAGCTCAAGCTCGGCTAACCCGGCTCGACCCATGGCGCCGTTCCTTCGTCACCCGATGCTATGGATGGTCCCACTCGGAGGGCTAAGCGCACGTAATTAACTACGAATCGATTGTTTGAAATCCATCCCCTCAACTTTCATTGAAGCCTTGGTCGCGTTGGCTAAACCACCACTTCAGACTAACCCTTTTGCCTGGCTGGCAGGAGCCACACCACCTGCTAGACAGGCCAATTTGAAGCCTAAGGCGAAAACTCTATATAAGGCCTCTCGTGGCCCTACATAGATCGTTTTTTTGGGCCCAATGACTGCATGGATGTTCAGCCCACCTATTGGTGGATAAACACACTAAAAACCAGCTTGATTGATGATTTCTAGCCATTGGATTTACTACCCAAAAAACACGCTTGAATCCAACCGTTAGAATCATGTCCAAAAAAGTACTAAAATCTATAGCTAGAGATAATCAATCAGGTTGATTTCTGTTTCTATATCCAATAAGGGGGTGGGCTAAAAATCCGTGGTTAGTGGGACCTAGGCTGGGGGCCTTCTCTCATGAAGGGGCCTTACGGTAGAGCCGGCCCTACTGCTAGAGGACCCTATCGAATGAGTCCTCCCGAGTTGGCCGAGTTACGCAAACAGCTAGATGCTCTACTGGAGTCAGGCTTTATCAGACCTTCTAAGGCCCCATATGGACCACCCGTCTTGTTCCGATATCCAAAATTCTCATCAGGACAAGTTCATCCCGGAAGCAAAGGAGAGCGTAGCATGACCTCTCACGTCGCTTTGTCATGCTAGGGGACGATTTGTACAAGCGATCCTTTGACTGTGTACTTATCAGGTGCAACACTGGAGAGGAAGGATATTTTGTGGAAATAATCATAATAAACCTTAGTCCGATGTGATTTCCTCCATCTTAAATGGCTGGATTTTGAGAATGATGATGCCACCCAGTTCCGAACCCATCAGTGGTGCCTAAAGCAGGCTCAATTACTAGACCCGGTTAGTCTGAGCCAGTGCGTCATAGACGGCTCAACTAAGCGAGCCGAGCCGTATCTGAAAATTAGGATTAGTGGAGAATTAGGAGGATTTGGATTTGAGAAAAGTTGAAGATAAGCATGAATTAGTGGCTCCACTTATAGAACACCAAAAGAAGACTCCAATATCCAAAAGTCATGAACCAGGAAAAAAGTTCTGCTCTTGTACTCATTTTTTCATGAGATTGACAAAAATGTCCAATTCTTTTAAAGTCCATTATTATGGAAAACTAATTTAAGCGTCTTTAATGTAAAATTACTAAATTACCCTTAACCAATAATTTAGTGACCTCATCTAGCATTAGCTAGTTAAGGGGTTCCACGTCAGCCTAATAATTAAGCGGTTACTATTCGAGGTTAACGTCGTGTTTTTTTTTAATATATCTGTATATAAGGGTATCCTTGTCCTTTCATAGCCCATCATGCCGCGCCTTTATCGTATTATGACATCTATGACCATGATTGGTATTCAAAACTTCCATTTCTAGGATGACAATGATCTGATTGGTGAGGGGTGATATTGTCCTTGTGTGAAAACAAAATCAAATTATTAAAATAATATTTTCTAACCAGAAAATCTTTCATAGTGCAGTCCAAAACAGGTGGGGGGGTATTTGTGGGAGATTGCCTTTTTAGTTGCTTTTGGTTCAGATCTTCACTTCCCAATTGGTACCCATCATCTATTTAAAGCCCACAAACAGATTCTAACTTCCCCACTTGCTTTTTTAGATCCAATTGGATCTCACATATACTCATCTATCTGTTTCTTCTCTCTGAAGGGAATGAAAATTTTCTGGCAGGAATCCATCCATGGGTCTTGAAAAGCATGGAGTTTGGAGTGAGGGACTGCACACCCTCCTCCAAATTCATCAGTTTGTCTATGCTTACTCATCGGCTCTGCTTCTCTTCTTAAGCGGCATCGAAGTACGAAGCGTCTGCTAAATTTAGCAGAGCTTTTGGCTAATGCATAGCAAACCGGCAAGTCACAGAACGGCAATGGGAGGCTCGGATACGGGTCCTTCTGGTTACCATTTTTCCTTTTAGTTAATGTAGTTGTTTTGTGTGAAGTAATAACAGTTAGTGCTTTTAGCTTAGTAGAACTTCTAAGTTCTGATAGCTATGGTGATATTGATGTGTTAGCATAATTACCCCAGTTTGCAGTTCAGTTGATTAGCACTTTACTAATCACCTTCTATCAATTGGCTAGTGAATAATGTGATCAACCGGTCGCAAATAAAAACTCTGTATCTCTGTCTCTGTCTGTGTTTGTGTGTGCATCCATGCAGAAGTCGACCATATGTTTCTTTAGTAGGCTAAGTTTGGATTCTCAATTGCAGTTCAGAACATCAACCAAGTGAGCTGTGAGGTCAACCCCTTTGGTTCCATAGCTACCCTATTCACCAGAGTCCGGCAGCTGGGATCCTGACACTGGGTCGACATGGCAGGGATTGAAGCAAGGCAATACGCAATTTGTCCCACGAGCAAATATTTATCAGAAATTCATCACATAATGTACTTCTAGTAACTTTATATTGGTTCCACAGCAACCCAGTTCATCAGATTCCAGTAGCTGGATTCTGACACTCTGACAGCATTATATACTTCAATGCAAATTGAGATTAATGATACATTTCTAGTCTTGACTGTAAATCAAGATAAATGACACATTTCTGCCATTATAGCCGGTAACACGACAATTGAAAGAAAAGAGTTCTAAAAGATTGGATGGTTTGGTTTCTAAGCCACCAGTTGATCAGTTTCCGGTGGTCCTAATCTTACACCCAACTATCACTGCAGCTATCAACATAAAGTAAGGGAATAGACACTTTCTACCATAATAGAAAGTAACCAGAGAATTTCATGCTTATAATTTCGAAGTATAAAAATTTACAGATAAAAATGTTTTTGACTCTACAGCCACCTGATCTGCATTTTCAAGTCTGCTGTCAGAACATGACGCAGTGCTCACCATCAAGATCAAACTTGGAAAATAAGCTAAGAACTTAAATTACACGTGATATAAGTTAAGAGAAACAAAAAAAAAAGAAATGGGAAAAAAGAATAACAAATTATGCATCAGGATTTGCATAAATCTCTGCTCAGTTTCTCCATGATCCTCTACCAGCCTTTAAGAGAGAAGCATACAGCAACTCATTCCACGTATCAGGTACCCCCGGCAAGCACCAATGACTGCAATCCTGAGATCTCTCAGCTGCAATCTGTTCTTCAACCGTCTTGTATTCCCTTCTATAAATTGAAGGGTGTCCATCCTTTCTGTAATCTGTAAGCCTACTGATGTTCAGATATGCTACATGAGTCCTCATCTGTTTTAGCACAGGCTCCAGAGCTCTCATCTTTGAAGGGTACTTTGCTAAGTAAGATGCATTGAAGATTGGCTCAGATTCCTTGTGACACTGCCCCCCTGAGTTCCATTGGCCGCCCCTACATTCAGATCAAACAGATTTTTTTTCCATGTAAATCCCATGGATGAAAAAGCACTAAAATACTAAAATCCAGAGAGGAAGTATTAACTTATGCAAAGTTTAATAGAGCTTTTTGCTAATGGGTAGAAAAGCAGAAATGGATTTGGATAATGGGCTTTCTGGTTTCAATTTTTTATTTGCTTATTTTATGAAGAAGCGATAGCTATCATCGGGCATGCTTAATAGAAATACTATGAAGAGACTAAATGATTGACTTCCTCATTTGATTCTGTAAACTGGAATTTCAAATGCACAGAGGCCTAGTTGAAGGCCATACCTGAATCAATGTTATGAAAATCAATGGGAGTAGAAAATTGTTAACGAGAAAAAATACGAAGAGATGATGACACTTATACTTAAAGATACAGATACATGGCAGTGAATACCATAGACCACCTTTATGGTTTACAACAACACAGCAGTAGGCCAGCCCATGAACTGTTTTGGGCACGAATTTGAGTTGTATCAGACAATGCCTCAGCCTCAAGTCTATTCAAATTTTAACAGAAACCAGGTCCAGGCCCAGCCCATCTACGGCGCCCTTTAGGCCTGGGGAACATGTAGGGGAGCAGAACCCACCATTTGACCACAGTTAGAATCTATAAATGACATAGCCATAGGCATGGGGCAGAAGCAGCAGAGCCCCACATTTTATAAGAAGGTCAACTATATTTAACATCAACGGGATTAGAGGAATTAACCAACCATTCTATATGAAACTTTTGGACAAAAAGAGAAATGCAAATCAGTTATTTAAAAGTCTACAGATGATATGGTTATTGTCAACTGGGAAATCTCCTGCACAAGACCATTGAATGGCATCTACTACAACACAAAAACTGATAGCCAATTACCTATAATTAAGAAACTCTAGAAAAGCACAGATCTGTGGACAAATGTTAATACCATTTCATTATGGAACACACCTAGAAAGGAAATATTGGATTTATTGAAAATATATTGGAGGAAGTGCACAAAATGGCACCTGTAGATTCCAATCTTACGATGGTCATACATAAGAAAAGATCTAGCGAAAGCCATAGGCATCCAACTCTGACCTCACAGAAAAGGAGAGAAAGAAAGGTGGTTTGAGAGACAGCATTGTTAAGCAAAAGAGAAAAACCAGAGTTAGATCTACCATTAAAACCCTAATAACCTATGTCAGACCACAAACATTTTTTATTGTTGGAACTAGTGCCTAATACAACAATGGGTGGGACCTTCATAAAATAATATAAATTTCTCTATTACAATCTGTCACTAAAGTAACCAAGACAAACTAACAGCGTGATCTGACAACATTACTCACCAACCAAAGAGTAACTGACAGCATTTATGTTGCCAGTTTCGCAGATCCTACAACTCCATCAAAGATTCAGTAGCAAAGAATTGAAGACCTGAAGGTATACAAATTCGAAAATATCTCCATCGGAAAGTTTATACCACTGAAAAAGCTTTGGAAAGTATTTTGGATTTCACAGGTAGGGAGTAAAACATCCTAGACATGTATTTTCTATTTTCAACACAGAAGATATGTATCGCTAGGGAAGCAAGCACTCCAATCCTTCCCCTAACCCACTACCATCCCAGTGAAAAATTAAGGGACTTCCCAGTCTATCTTTCAAGCAACAAGATTTCAAGCTTCATTAAAGCCAAAAATCATTCAGTTCAATAATAACAAACAGATTTCTTATGAACCCCATTTTGTTCCCGAGAGTTCATCAAGAACTTATCCAGGCTTCAACTGCTGCAGGTGGTGTTCATAATTAGTACGCTCAGAAGAACATCTTTCAAGAATCAAAACATTTCAAATTCTACATGCCTCAACTATCCAAAAAATCAAGGAGCAAAAAATTACATCTGCAGATTGATTATGACCCAAACACAGCTTCATGATGGTGATTTACGCCGCAAAAATTATTCTTACAGGCAAGATACCTATGTTGAACTATTGTTGGATTCTGAATCTACACGGATTCAGATCAAGCACAAATGGGTTTTGGCTTTTGGTCTCCATGAACTGCATTCAGTTCTAGCCTTTTATAGAAGTTACATCTGAGTCTACTATGCAATCTTACCAATGTATCATCAACATCATCATAAACCTTATCCCAACTATGTGGTATCAGCAACAGGACTCTTGTTCCTTCAATTCTACTTAGAGCCATGCCTTCAGCGAAGGCAAGTGCTTTCAATATTCCCTAAATTTTAGTCCTCTATGGCCTCTCCTCAACCTTTTGGGGCCTTCAACCTGCAATGTCCCCTCTCACTAGTGTTGTCATCCATCTTCGTTGTACATGACCAAACAATCTCAATCAACTCTCCTTACCACTACATGTAAGAAATTAGTTACTCTGCACGCATTCACAAAATTAAATTTTTTCAAGTTTCTACGACTGCAACACTGACACCTGTAACTGAATTTGCACCATGCATATTGTGGTTGATGTGACATACTGTAGGTCAATTCCCCGATGTCATCTGTTCAGATGGTTTTGTATATCAAGGGATGGCTATTCGGTTTCAACTGGTAAATCTCACACGGTTACCATAAAGTTAACAGGGATATGGACCAGTTGAAAGTGTTAAGTGCAGAGGGGATGATGACCTCTGAATGGACCTGCACCACCTACATAATTAAAGGAAATCTTGGTATTTCCTTCCTCAGTTAGTAGGGAAACCAAAGCCTGGTGGAACTGGATCCCATTGAATTGAACCTTTTAACTGTTGTACAACTACCACGAAAGAGATTCACAATACCAATAAATGGATTTATTCCTGGTTGTTTAGATTAGGTAAGATCGTATGCAATTGATTGTATGAGATGTATGGGATAAAACAAAGAATGATATTCAGGTTATGCACACATTGCCAAAGAAAGGTTAACAAAAATACCAGTCCTGTACCTGAAATGGGTGACCGAATATCCTCTGAAGAAAACCTGGGTTCTGTTTACATCAATATTCTTGTCAACCCATCTGGCCCAAGTAGTCATAGCCTTTTTGTACGCTTGCATGACCTTGAGTTTTGGGTACACATAATTACCTTCTTGGTAATAGTTTTCTCTGTAACAACCAAGAATACACAAAAGAAAGAGCATGGATTTAGTGTTCCATATGACATAAGAGGACAAATTCAAAAAAAATTGTATCAAGCTTCTTGCAAGATTTTTTTTTCCTCTTTTCTGATTTTTCCACTAGTAATTTCTGAAATGTTTCAGCTTAATTTAGATGTGCAATGTGAAGCATCCACAATAAGAAGAAGGCAAGTTTTTAACTATTAGAATGATGGTACTAACCCTCTAGAGGTTTTCTCATGAGTCCACCAATGGCCTGTATTGAAGACTATAACATCAGCTTCATGGTACATTGACGTCGACCGATCCATCAAATCTAATCTTAGCGTCTCCACCGATCCATTTCTACCTTTAAAAGATGATTCTCTAACCAGAAATGGAGCACTCACAAAATCTATGGAACAGTTATAGTCCTAAAATAAAGCCAAAACATACAGAATTAGAAGTAGAAACATAAAAGGAAAGCTCTTGTTAAACTATGAAAATAAACAATTTAAAAAAAAAAAAAAACTTGCCTCGTATCTAAAAGCATAAAAGCCTTTCTTTTTAAATTCTGTTTTTCCTGAGATCTCATGAACTTTGTTCTTGTTTGTAACAGAATGGCGAAGGATACACACCAGAGACTCCCACATATTCCTATTTAGAGAATCGCCCACAAAAACTAGCCTCTTTCCTCTCAATCTCTCCAGAAAGTCAGTTGCATTCAAGCTGTGAAAAAATTATATCCGTATTTAAGATTGACGAAGAAAGAATCTCTACTCAAGCAGAATTGAATGAAAAACAAATGGGTAACCTTGACAATGTTTCACAAAATGGCTGAAATAACCACAATGACTTCAAAACTCAACCATCCTAGTTTCTTCTTATAGCCATTATCAACATCTTTGAAACAAATAAACTTCTAACACTTCCTCCACGAAGTCTTTCTCCTCAGTAAAGGAGAAAGACTTTTTTATAGAAATTAATTAATGTCCTTGAGTGTTCCCTAATTTTCATATCTACTTATACTTAATCAAGATTCTTTGAAAATTTTGATGTTCTGTTGTAAACCTGAGCATTTTCACTAACATCCACAACCTACAGAAACATGATTATAATGCACAGAGATTTCCATAACACAGAGAAACATAGTAAGTGTTCTTTAGTAATTTTCATATAGTACCAAAATCATTAAAGGCGTGATCTTACCTGGGGATATCACACCCATTTGGCTGCCATCTCCACTTCAAAAACTCGTAATCCGGCCTCCCGTTAAGGTAACAATCAAAATCCCTATCAATGTGAGGACATGAACCAGCAGGATAATATGGCTTTTTTTCGTCTCTCACCCATCTACCGTCAAAAATATCACATTTCCCAGAATAATCGCCATGCCTTTTCACTGATTCAGAATCACTAGGAGAATTTGAAAATTTATCTTTCTCATGCAAATTCCCTTCATGGGTTTTCTCTGAATCCCTTTCTTCTCTACCAGGAGATCTCATATTCCTTTCATTATCTGAGACATTCACATTCCCCACATTATTTTTGTCCGGAACTCTCTCTGTATATCCTCCTGATTTACCAAGAAATGTTTCATTTCTATCTCTTCCAACAATATTCCCTTCACGGGTTTTCTGAGGAATCGCCGCTTCTTTGCCCGAAAAGGTGGCATTGTTAAATTCCCCCGACAAATTCCCTTGATGGGTTTTCTCAGCAACCCTTCCTATTTCACCAAAAAAACTTCCATCTTTTCCCTTCTCAGGGAAATTCCCTTCATAGGTTTTATCTGTAACTATTACTCCACCACCAGAATCGAAAAAGCTCGCATTTTTATCCTGCTTTGACAGATTCCCTTCATGGGTTTTCTCTGTAACCAATTCTCCCCCATTAGAACCGATAAAAGTTGCATTTTTAGATCTGTCTGAGAAATTTCCTACATTAGTTTTCTCTCGAACCCTCTCTTCTCCATTTCTCGGCAATAAGTCCATGGGGTTTTGCAATTCTGAAGAAGAAGAAGAAGAAGAAGAAGAAGAAACAGTACTTGAAAAAGAAAAAGACCATGAAACAAGAGAAGAATTACCACTAATGCCATTAAACCCTTGAAACATGGGAACCAACAGAGAAGCCTTAAATGGATGATTGAGAAAAAGCACTGTGAGAACAAGAAGTGAAGCTCCAACCCCCAAACCAAAACCAGAAACCACCTTTCTATTAGAAGAGAGAGCGTAATCCGTAAACGCAAGCTTTTTCAGAAGCTTTTTCAAATCCATAACTAAAGAAAATCACAACCAGAGAAGCAACTCTGAGAGTAGAGTAAAAATCCAGTAAATTTATCAGGGTTTCCCTAGATTTAGAGGAAGAAATTTAGGAGTTTTTTTCGGAGATTCCAAAGATGGAGATTGAAGGATTTGTTTGTTTAGTTTTCGAAAAAAGCAAAGAGGGGGAAAGCGGAGAAGCAGAGGTGTCAGTGTTGGAAAAGGTTTCTTCATGTGCTTCATTGTTAGAGAGGGAAACTGTTTATCAAGCAGTTACAGAGATACCCCCTATTAACGGATACTTAGCGAAATTATTTGCGGTTCTAGATTACGAAAATAACCTTACACTTCCATCCAATTTACTATTGCAATCCACTTCATTCTTAAATCAAATTTTCTAAATATTTTAAATTGACCAAAATGCCCATATGATCATCTAGTGGTGCCAATTGTCATTTTCATGCTCATTAATGTTGATTATTACAAAAAAAAAAAAAAAATGTGGTCATTAACAATAGGTTTGTCAATGAATCGGGTCTATCTAGATTGAGGTATTGGGTTCAACAGTTAGCGTATTTTTAAAGAGATCAGTAACTCGGTGAAGGTGGGTTTTGAACCCAGGTCTATGGTATCATCACCCACAACCTTCACCAACTGAGCAAGCTCACACCTTCTTGATTGATTCTATATTGACTTTAATCTAATATAAATGCAAACTCCCAAGGGATTTAGTGCAAGTGGTCAAGGTTCCACTCTAAAATATAAAAAGTCTCATTTCAAAGATGTTTTAAATCAACTCGTCCTTCTCATCTCCCCCACCATTCTCATTTTTCTAACCACCCCTAAAAGAGTAGGGTAATAAGTGGCTCAATTCACATTAACTCTCCCAATACACTCTGGCACGTGTGGAAGGTGTAACTATCGTGCCCCGAGGGATTAGTCGGATGCTCTGATACGTTCGGATACGCACTCAAATGTGAACCATTTATCTCATAACTTTAAGTCGACGTTTGGTAGGGTTAGCAATTTCAAAATCCACTAATTATTTGGGAGGAGGATCTCCACCAAAAAATCAACCATCGACTCATGTCCATGTAGACTTTGTGTAGGTGTCAAATAAGATGGGACAATTTTGACACGCCCATGTGGGACCCACATGGAGATGGGACGAGAGCATGGAGATCATCCTTTAAAAAAAGAGCACTATACTCATTTGCATGTGGGCCCCACAAGTATGTCTGGATGAGGCATGTCAATTTGTAGGTTTTGTTTTCTCTACATAAAATTAAATAGTTTTATAGATTAAATTGGTTCAATTTTGAGTGAAGATCGCATACATTGAAACCTTTTCGGGTCTAGATCAAAGAGTCCTAATACTAATACTGGGTTGATCTTGGGTCGAACCCGATCCAATCCATACTCTGCATTAGTCGTGAACACAATTAATAAGTTCGAAAATTACTCTCATATTATTAAACAAATTTTCAAATGATAAACCCGAACTATAACTTTTCCCAAACCCAATGTTTAAAAGGAGCCACAGTATATGTAACAGACTGAGGGCGTTACCATTTTCCGTTATAATGACTGTTATAACAAATTGTAACGCTCCGGGGGCAAAAATGGACAAATGAGAATAATGGAAAACAACGGTGCTAAAATTCTAAATTTGAATTTCAAATTTTCAATAAAACTTATAACGGAAAAAATTGAAAATAATAGAAATAAAGGGCGTTTTTTTATTTTCACAAATTTTCTCAGAAAGTAACGGTTGTTAGATGTGAAATCCAGTAAAAAACCGAGGTATGGACAGCTGTGTCAATTCTATCTAACAAGATCTAAGGTAGGACCCATAGATGGTTGGTCCCACCTCCTTGCATGGTGGCCTATTGATTGAATGGTCCAAATTACTTGGGCATTTGGATCATTGTCGGTGGACATGCCAGCACAACATGCATCGATGATCCATCCATTAGATATTAGCCACAATTTGTTGAAAGGGCATTATAGTCACACTTTAAGAGGTTGTCAGATTATTAAGATCTTTAAATGCATCACAGTTAAGGGGCAGGAATGTCATTTTGTTAAAACATGCAACATAGTTAAGGGCATTAACGTCATTATATTAATTTTTTAAATTGGATTAACCGTCAAGGGCGAATGAGGTTCGGAAATTTCGCGCCGGCACATTAGGTAAAACGTGGCTAATTTCTATTCGGTAACGTCCAGAAGTTATGAGGTGTGAAAAGTCCCTTGCCACGGACCTGTCTTTAAGATTTAAGAGGGTACGTGGAAATGTAGAAGAAGACTTGGTATTGGAGAAGGAGTACCCAATGCTTGGCGTAGAGGATTTGCTCTCTAGCCGTAGGAGGTCGTCATCCTCAGGATGATAAAATGTTTTCCAACTTAAATAGGGATAAGGAAATCGGGATTTTTTTAGAAACGTTATGGAACGAATCTGGACTTTCCAACTAGGTCGGCCCAATTAACGGACTCCTCCTGTCCCGTAGGATCATCCTTATGTTCAGACCGTTGGATCGTCTTATCAGTTTGTTTGGGAAGATCTAATTGCATTAAATTTAGAATTTCTAAACAGAGTTAGGTGAGGAGAGGGCGTGTTTGAAACTTCGGCTGAAGGGAAAAGAGAAGACTGGAGAGATTTTCCACGTAGAATTTGAAATGCGCGTAAAGTTTGGGACTAGAATTTGTTGATTTTTTGAAGCGGCAATCACGCGCCCAACGATTGAGACGGGTTTCTTGCAGCGCAGGTCGTGGATAACTGGACAACACGGCCTGTAGTTTGGTATCAGGGTGATTTAGTACCCAATTTTTTTTTGAATCCAATGGCTAGAATCATGCCTTAAAAAGTACTAAAATCTAATGGTTAGAGATTGCCTATCAGGGTGATTTTTGGTGTGAATATCCACCAAGGGGCGGGCTAAACATCAATGCGGTCATTGGGCCTAGAGAGCTACAGTGAGTTGAGGGGTGGCAACTGGCAACACGGTTTGTAGTTTGGTATCTCTACCTTCTTACAACCATGGTTTAAAAAACGGCCATTATAACGGATTCCGACCTCCCCCGTTATGTACCATTTTAACGCTCATAAATTAACGGCTGTTATTTTTGCTATACTGGCCGTTATTTTTCCGTTATAACAAAAATAATGACCATTATTTTTTGAGAAATTTGTGAAAGAAAACCCATGGTTAAATATGGATATTCCACGTACCCTCAGGCTGATTTTTTGTATAGATCCACCAAGGGGTGGGAAAATCCATGGATTCTGGGCCTGAAAGAGTGCCACATGGCAGTGTGGGAGGGTAAAGCATCAAACATCGAGGTATTCTCAGCATCAAAAATTTTCTCGGGACAAGGTGCAAAGCAAAGCACATGGATCACCATTTCTCAATTCTGGCAATCTGCTTTTTGGGTTACCATGGCACCATGTCCCATCAACACTTCGCACCCATCCAAACGGGCCCTTAATCATCTTAGGGACATCCAATTAACAGTTCCCCTCTTGGGTTGGGCCAGGCCCAGAAACAGCACCCATTGGATGATCCAAACATTTAAATCACATTGTTTTGGAAGATCTACACCACCTTGGGCAGCTTTAGCAATTGATCAGTAAGATTGTTAGATCCATGCGATTCGTTGGTCAACAATCTGACAGTCCAGATCAGGGGCCACCTACACCATTTAAGAGTACAGATGGTTTGCTTACACTTATAAGTTGCACAACACCACCCATAATCAACTGTGTTGGCAAAATACAAAACTTTCGAAAAAAAAAAGCTCAATCAGCCCAACAAGGAACAGATGCTTATATATGATTTTACCCTTTTGTACAGATGAATACATGCATTCAACAGCTATGAACACAAATCATATTTTCCATTTCCAAGATTTTCAATTTAAAAAGATATAAAAGGGACTGTAGAGAGACTGATTTGTTTGTCACCTCGGGCCGGAAAGCTCTATTGCTTCGACGACCAGCGAAGATTCCTCTATAAAATCAGAATATCTCTGAGGTGGGTTCTCAAATGATCGGAATCTCGGTGTATCAATCTTCTGTGAAGCCTCCCATTTCTCAGCGAGGCCGTCACCTTCTAACATTCTCAGCACTTCGGACATTTTTGGGCGGTGAGAAGGGTGGAATTGGGTACACAGGAGGGCAACCTTTACCATTTCCTCTAATTCCACCCTGTCAAAATTGTTCTTTAGATCCTTATCTACCATTAGATTGAGTTTTTCCTCCTGATGAAGTTTCCTCACCTGCATACAAGGTAATCTATAATGTGAGGGAGATTCAATAAAGAAAACTAGTTATCCATGTGCTTCAATAATGGACTTCCTCTAGTAGTGAGAAATCCTTAATGTTCACAGAGTATAGAAGACACCATGACTTAGAGTATAGAACTTGTCCTTAACAATCATAGGCAGAGTATAGAAGACACCATGACTCCGCGAGGTGGACCGTAAGGATGATCTCTGAGCCGGATAACAAGCGCATGTGTTTCACAAATGCAAGAGTAGGACCCCACAAACAATGCCAGCTTAACTACCGAAAAAAAGACACCATTGGATGAGCCTAATTTTCTAATCTATTGACCTTGTTTCTGGACTCTATATATCCGCCGACTGTCCAAAAGGAACGTAATAGAGCTGATAAGAATCGCACAATTGGATTAAATTTTGACCTTGAAGATCATCCAGTGGGCCCATAGAATGGTTGTTCCAATCCCTTCACATGATCCCCGTGGGGTCATGCTGTTGGTACTGTCCTTATGGTCTACTTCACAGTATCTTGGGCCGACTTTATCACATGTTCAAAGCAACCCAAAATTGTTTCTTCATGGCCTTGCCCATGAAAAGACAAGTGACCTTTCCCCTATTTTGTCATAAATTCATGAGTGAGAGTGAGAGAGAGAGAGAGAGTTACGAGTGAGAGAGAGAGAGAGAGAGAGAGAGTTACCCAATCAAGCATTACACCTTTCTGGTTTGCCACGCGTCCAAAATCCAAAGCCTTCTGACCTGTAATGAGCTCTAGGAGCAAGATACCGAAACCAAACACGTCTGTCTTTTCTGACGACTGGCCAGTCGATAGGTACTCCGGAGCAATGTGACCAACGGTCCCACGCACAGCAGTGGTCACATGAGAATCCCGGTGATCCAAAAGCTTTGCCAACCCAAAATCCCCAACAACTGCCTCGAAGTCTTCATCAAGAAGGATGTTGGCTGCTTTCACGTCACGATGTATAATTTTGGGGTCACACTGCTCATGCAAATACAGTAGTCCCCTAGCTGTTCCTAGTGCTATCCTCTTTCTCCTTGACCAGTCTAAAGCTGGCTTACCATGAACATGATCTGCAAGAGAAAAAAATACAAAATTGAAGTGTTTCCCGGTGGGTATATGAGTAATCATCAGGACTCAGGATAAGGCTCATTGCTTCGAACAAATTAGTAGAAGATGAGGCAAGAGAAATTAAAATCTCCATAAAACTTTCTTGGCAAAGAAAAGCAGGAAAAATCGCAACTCAGAATCAAACTCTCCAGTTGTAAATGACTCATTGAGTCAATTCTGTTAACAGGATGAGGCATGGTTCTAATTTAAAATTTATGACATACAAGGTCTTTTTAAAAAAAAAAAATAGACATAGGACCGGTTGCTTTGTACTTTAATTTATAGAAAATGTAGACTTAAGTGAGACACCTCAGCAAAAAAAACTCAAGCAAACTCAGCCTAGCTGGGGCATTATCTAAGCCTAGCAGTCACCGTATTTTTCATCCAACAGGCCCAAAAAATGGCTCAACCACCCAAGTCAGGATTTGGCATTCTGGTTTTCCAGCTGTGGTACATAAACCAAGAGTTTCCATCTAATGGGATGGATAAAAGGGTGTCACTCCATACAGATAGATTTTGCTAAAATAGTCCATATTAATTTTAAGGCAGTTTGAGCAGTATAATTATTAACCACCAACTGTACTCACCTCTTAATTGAGAAGCGACGCTTCCATTTGGCATATAGGGATAGACAAGGAGCCGTTCATTCTCTGTCGTGCAAAATCCACAAAGATGGAGGAGATTCCGATGGACTGCCAAACTTATCATCTCCACTTCCGTCTGGAATTGGACTTCGCCACCAAGTGCATTATAGTCTTTCAACCTTTTAACGGCCACTACAGTCCCGTCTTGCAAGCTTCCCTTGTAAACAATTCCGAATCCACCCCTCCCTAAAATGTTCTTTGTGTTGAAATGGTCAGTGGCTGCTCGTAGCTCCTTAAAGGCATACCTCTTCAAATGACCCAAGCGTACATTTGGATCATATTGATCTGTCAAGCAACATTTTATCTTTGAAATGCACGCATAATCATGTCCGTGCACAAAAATACAAGCACATGGGCAACTTTCACAATAATAAAGCAGAAGCATACTTAAATACATCAAATGAGATAATTAACAAAATTTAAAATGACTGAAACAAATACTACGAGGCTGCCTATCAAGAAACAACTTATTTGAGACAAGGACCAGTCCCTAATGTGTGCATCATGTGTACAAAGCACTTGCCCATAGCCCCATGCATATTTTCCTGTACCAGACATGTGGCACACAAGGACCAGTCATTCTTAATGGATCCCACCTCCCATGCTGTACAGATGGAACTCAAAACTCATTGATCCAGACGTTTCAACTGGTCAGGCACCTCTCGGTGGGGGGGGGGGGGGGGGGGGCTTACCCAATATTGAAACAAATCAGAAATCTTAAATTCTTAATTCTATGTTATATAGCTAAAACTTGGACAGCGGGAAAAAGTAAGGTTAATGATTGGGACAAGCTCATATGATCAGGCTGTTAAAGGTGCCCTGTTGGTTTGACTTTTGGCCTATGCCCCATCCAAGCGGTGGTCCACTAACTTAACAAAGTTAAGACACCCCTATCTAAGTGGTGGTCCACTAACCTATGATGCCTGGATACGTATACGGATACGGGAAGTGGGGATCCAAAATCAAGGACATGGATACGGATGCGAGTATCCTATTTTGTAGTTCAAAATTTTTAATTTTTCTAATTTTTTCAACTTTTTATGAAGGATACGTGTCGGTAGAGTGTCCGGTGTCCGTATCCGTGTCGACACGACACTGGTATGAGGCAATAGTACAAGTATCCGGGTATCATAGCCACTAACAGAACAGAGTTGAGATGGCCCAAGCTCAGGTCCATCATATATTCTATCGTTTATATTCACACATATATAGCATGAAAAGCAGTCAGAGCATCTCCATCAACTGATACAAGAAATGATCTGCAAAACGAAAAAACTTGAGTACAAGTATTGAAGCACTAACCGTTGACATCAAAGAAAATCTGCTGGTTGTGTCTGTATCTCCACCATAGAAGAAACCCGACAGCAATTATAACTAGAGAAACAGACCCGACACTTGAAGCAAATGCAATAACCAGCCGGTGGCTTCTTGTTCCCTCTGATTGTGATTGTTCTGAGAATTCAAAGGTGTCCATAACTTAGAATAGTCACCCAAGACAAGAAATCAAAGTGTTCTGGAAAGTGTAGATGGCAAAAATATAACTTTTTTGATAGTCACCTTTTAGAGCATCAGGTGAGAAGGAAAGTGGCTCAGGAGAAACAGCGGAACAGTTCTCTGAAATCGGCCCACAAATTAAAGGGTTTCCAACAATTCTGAGAAACAAAAAGAAGGAAATAAGGTCAATAACTGGACATAATTTCATATGAAAAATGAGTGCTATGAGAATGTGAGAGAACAGCTTACTTGAAAGTTCTTGCAGGTATTTTTGGCAAGGAACCGCTAAGATTGTTATAAGAAAGGTCCCTAAAGGCAAATTTTAACCAAAATTAGTGACATCACAACTTCATGGGGAAAAATTAAATATGTTTAGAGGTTTTCCCACAAAAATAAGCAAACAGAAGACGAGTTAAAAGTATGGAGACATACAAGAGAGTAAGAGCTTCAATGTTGGACAGAGAAGCAGGGCAGGGTCCAGAAAGGCTGTTGTTATTCAGTCGTCTGACTTGCACAAAAACAACAAAGTAAAAGATTGACAGTTAGCGTTAGACGAAACAAATTGATCAAGGAGACTATTTCTAAAGAAAGAAACCCCTCCTGGTCAATGGGTTATCAGTATTGGAGCACAAATTGGCCTCCCTCAAAACAGATAAGTTGTGAAAACTGATCAGAATCATCAGAAGATACAATGTGAAATTATTTCAGTTTATATATTAAAGAGGTAACATTTGAAAAGAAAAATAAAACAAAATAGTATAATTATGTAGATGCATATATATACATTAAAAAATGTACGTTTCAGTTGGCATGATATTTCAATCCGTGTTACATCCATAGCATGGTAATAAAAACTGAAGCAATATAAACTTCTCTAAACTTACAGATAATTCAGGTTCTTAAGGTCCCCCAAAGAACTTGGTATTCCACCAATGAAATTATTGTTTGAGAGATCAAGTGTTTGTAGCTTCTCCAACTTTCCGATGTCGGCAGGAATAGGACCAAAAATGGCATTATTCTGCAGCAACCTACACATAAATTTGAAAATAGTCAAAATTGTTATTTCTGGACTTTCAGTAAGGATCATCTTATAAAATACATGCAAATCAAACCCCATCTCTTAGGAGCCCACATACAAGAATGGGCATTTTTTCGCCCATGATCATCAAGTGTCCTCAATTGAGTACAGAGGAGAAAGAGTGGAGGTAGTCGAAACTTACACAGATTGCAGGTTACTGAGGTTTCCAATCCCTGGCGATAATGTCCCAGACAAGTTCTGACTCGGGAGCCCTCTGATGATATATAAAAAAAAAACCGAAGAAAAAACAGTAAAAAAATGTACTACCATGAATGAATTTGACTAGAAATCGCTTCAACGTTAATGAATTTTCTTACTCTTGTTCTTCCTAGTAGTGTAATTGAAAAGCTAAGTAAGAGATAGAGGACTATAGATACTTACAGGACGGACACGTGGCCATCGGTGGAGCAGGTAACCATCCTCCAGCTACAAGGATCTACTGAATTAATATCCCAGTTCTCCAATACATTATGTGGATCATTTAGATCATATTTTATCCCCATCAAAGCTACAACTGCATTTATATTAAAAGAAAGAAAACAAAAAACAATTAAGGAGATTAGTCGTTGTTTTCTTCCCTTTGTCTTTTTTTTTTCTTTCATTTCCTCATTAAGTGACTAATAGGCTAAATTCAGCTCAACTAAGAGGGGGGAAAAGATACTATAGATGTCAATTCATGATCAATAAACACTAAAAATAACACATGGGTCATGCGAATAAGTCTTGCAGGATATCAACAAAAGCTGAGACAAGTAATTTCTTAAATTTTCACCCTAACAGTAATTTTCCTAATTACTAGCATAAAAAGATAATTCATAGAAAGAAGAACTAAGAAGAACCCAAGATCTACTAACCTTCATAGTTTATACCAGCAGGAGAAAGAGTTGCAGAAGATCTCTCCATCCATGCCAAAACCAGTAAACCAACTCTCCAGAAAAGAAAACCCCTCCTTTCCATGCTCTGTTTTCAGTCCAGAAACCCACTCACTCTTTTCTAAGAATCAGAACCCATTTGCCAAAACCACCATAACCCTGTATGAAATCCATTTTCATATGAAATTACTGCCTCAAGACCACCATATCAGCAGCAGAGCGCAAACATTGCCTTATTCGACTGAAACCCAGACATGAGCTCTCACAGTCAGAACCCAGATGCCAGATGGCAAAGCTAACATTAGCAGAAAAGGGAACGATCTTTTTCGCTTTTTCTTCAAATAAACTCAATCAACAATCTCTCACAGTCCATACCCAGAAGCCAAAACCACCATTTCAGCAGCAAAAAAAAAAGCCCAACTTTCTCCGCCAAACTCCACCAGAAACCACTGCAGATTCAAACCCAGATGCCAATAAGACTCAAAACCACTTCCCAATAAAATTCCCAGCTCAGATACAGAGAACTAAGTAAGAAACACCAGTTTCAACCAAACTCAGTCGTCTCAGCACCATTTCGGCCCAAACAAACGAGAAAAAGAGGAGATTTTTCACGAGAAACAAGAGAACATCATGTCTGAAATTCTGAAATCCTAGAGATTTGAGAATGCTGGGTGTGATTTCTATCCGTCTTAACCGATCCCCACATATTCCATGTAGGTATCTTGTTGGTTTTTATCCCTGCCTTGTTCTTCATCCCCTGTGATTCCCTCATATCCTTCCCCTTCTCTCACCAGAAAGAGAGAAAAAAACACAGGCAACCAAACACGCTAGAAGCCAGTACAAAAGGCCAAAGACGACACAGATACAGAAGCAGAGCAAGCAAAAAAAAAAAAACACTATTAGAAAGTAGAAACAACAAAGAAAATCGACAGAAATAAAAGAGAAACAAATCTTAAATAAGAAGATTTCTTTCCCACTATCAATTTTTGCTTGTTTTACTGGTTGAGTTGATTGGACAGAAAGATGAGAGGGATGATCAGTCACAACAAGAGGATGTCAAGAAGTTCATAAAAAAATTATAAAAAAAAAAAAAAGTAAGAGAGAAAGAAAGGTAATTTTTTGGCAGGTCACGTGCTTTGTTTGTCTCACGCTTTGTTTGCTTTCGGGCTTTAAAAATATGTGTGTTCTGTTAAAGCTTCTGCAAGGGATGTCCCTCCGTGCTAATATGCGCCGAATATTTAAAAATTTCAGAAAAAATATATAAGCCCACATGTTTCTTGATTCGTCTAAAATGGGTTTCTGAATTCTAAAATGCGCCTTGGGTATAATGATTGGACCAATTTTGCCTGTTTTTTTCATTTTAGAATTCGGAAACCCATTTTTGCCTGTTACCGCCAGCTTTTTGGTGTATGGGCCTTGATCTCTAAAATGCACTGGGTCCCAGGTGCCTGACGTATCTCAAAAGGAGTTGAGCAAGACTTGCCTGACCACCCACAATATAAGCCACGTGGAAATTTATTAGACACTGACCGTATAGATGTTTGGCCAATCCTTAGGTGGACCTACAAACCAACAATCAACCTGATCAGTGATTTCTACGCGTTAGTTGAAGTCATTTTCGTTTGTTGATTTTAACCGTAGGAATTGGAGCATTATTTACCATTATTTCCGTATAAAGATCCAACGGTTTGAAATCACTAATCAGGCTGATTTTTGGGCTGTAGGTCCACTTATAGATTGGTCAAACATCTATAAGGTCAGTGTCCTCTAATAAACTGCCACGTGGCTTATATTGTGGGTGGTCAGGTCACGGGTGGTCAGGCAAGTCTTGCTCGAGTTGAGTTGTGCTACCAGCCTTGCTTCTTTGCCGGGAATCTCTTTATAACTAACTAAAATGCGCCGTGTGCGCACAGTCCCAAAAGGAGCGTTTGTAGCTAGTATTTCACTAGCTATAATTGACTGATTGGAGATTAGGGATTGGATGATATATTAGTCGTCTGATCTAGAGTAGTAGTACCCACCCAAGTGATGGGTCCCATTCATTGAACGGTTTGGATCGATTCTAGTGTATTGATACTCTAATCTCTAACTAGACTCATTGCTAGTGTGCAACTAGGTTGTTTCGAGTGGAAGCCTCTAAAATGCGCCGGGGTGGTGGTGGTGTGGTTGGGACTCGGGAGAGGGTGCTTGGAGTTCTGTACTTCCATTATTTTGAAGTTGGTTTTATTCTTGTTGGTTTTCGTGGAGAGAATCTCTAAAATGCGCCGATTGGTACATGAGACCAGAGCCACGGCATGTGCACAATTCCAGGATTACCTTGGACTGTTCAAGGGGTCACTTGATTCCCTTCCGTAAATAAAAAAAACAAATATTAAAACCATGGACTGATATCATAGTACCGGTTCTAAGTTAATATAACACTACCAACATGATGAAAGCGGTGGACGGGGGAAATGAGAAAAATGTTGACATAAGCTTTTATTATGCTGTTATTTTATACATCCAATGGCTTACATTAAGGTTGTATTATATTAACTTGCACCGGGAATATTATATAATGACCTAAAACGAGGGTAAATATGTGGGACCTAATGATCCCCTGTAAAAATTACCACAGATCTTCTTTTAAAATAAACTATAATTTTTAAAGATATAATCATAGGTCCTTTTTTTGTTTTTTTTTTTTGTAAACCTAATCATAAGGTCCTAAACCCCTACTTAATGTGGCAAAGCTTAATCGGTTATCAGGCGCACATGTGCCTTGATATACACCATTCGATCCACGGTCCCTTAGCTGGGCCATAGCCCAGAAAACAACACCAGTTCAAATGATCCTTAGAAATGTTTAAAAGACGCCGTTTTAACGGAATAAAGGACAGGGGGTGTTACTGTTAAAATGGCCATTAAAACGAATTGTAAGGAACAGGGGCAAAAATGAAAAAATAGAATTTAACGGATTTTAACAAAATTTAACGGTAAAATGGAAAAAAAATGGCGCTGAAATTCAAATTTTCAAATTGTCAAAATCGAAAAATAACGGAAATAATGGCCTTTTTTCCACTATTTTTTCGGAAAAAAAAAAAAAAAAAACAGTCGTTATTTTCTAAGCGTCAAAACGGTTCTTAACATAACTGGCGTGGGGTGTTACCATTTTAACGGCCATTAAAACAGTTAAAACAGTGTTATTTTAAACCATGGTTTAAAGGGGACAGTTATAATATTACAACGGACATTTAATGTCACCCTTATTTCTCTTATAACGGTGTCAAACCGTGATGAAAAAAGGTCAGAATTTAATTGTTTTATTATTTGTAAACCCATTTTTCGGCGATTATAGAATTTAAATTCAAATAAGATAACGGGGATGGAGTGTTACTGTTACATTTGATAGCTGTATGATAAGCAATACACGTGATCATTCTAATTTAATTATAAAAGGAGGGCATTTTGGGATTTTAATTTCCTAATCTAAATTTTTTTAAGAAAGCCTGAAGCCCTAATCCCAAAATAAAACAAAACAACCCTAAAACCCTAATCCCTTCAACACTTATCCCTAAAAAATCTACCCCTTTTATCCTTACAGTACAATAATAGGAGCCACACAAATTTTTTTTTTTTTTTTTACATCGACCCACGATGCTTATCAAAAGAGAAGAATAAGTCTTTGATAAGGTATAGCATTATGAGCCATGTGGCATAATCTTAGAGAACACTGACCGTATGGATGTTTGACCCATCCCTAGATGGACCTACGTACAAAAATCAGCCTCATCAATTAAACATAAACCTATGAAAAAACTCAAATCGACAGTGGCAAATCACTAATCAAGCTGATTTTTGGTATGTAGATCCACCAAGGGATAGGGAGGGGCCAAACATATGTGCCACGTGGCTCATGGGGTCCGTACTGATAAAAAACATCGACCTACCTGACGACACAAATAGTTTACCCCGCCTCGTGTCTCTCAAATAAATATTAAAAGAAGTGTTGTTGCGATGGAGATGAGACTGATTAGATGTGTAATTAACAATTAGAGTATGTTTTGTTTAACTGGCTAAATGTTTTCTTGACGATATTACCCTTACCTCAATAGCCAAACATATGGCATCCTTTATAATTTAACGGGGTCTTTCTCGTAATTATTCGACTTTTTCTAAGCAACAGCTCGCCCACTGACCGCAGGGATGTTTAGCCCAACCCATGTGGATATACAAAAACCACATATCACCATGATTGGTAATCTCTAGCCATTTGATTTTAGTACAATTCAAGGCATGATTCTAGCCGTTGAATTCAACTATTTATTTTTATACTAAAACCAACGGCTAAAAATCATCAAACAAGCTGATTTTTTGTGTGAACGAATGTCTACAAAGGAGAAATTTTTTGAAGTGGGTGGATTTTTTAAGCAGCGAAGCAGTGGCCGATCACATCACGCCACAAACCCACAAATGCTTTTTGAAGAACATTGTGGCCTGATGGGATTGGCCAGTGCTTCCCTGCTTCAAAAATCAACCGCATCAATGGGGCCCACATGGTAGTGGTGACTGGTGAGTTACACCAAAAAGCATGAGGTATACCTTGTTACGTTACGTGTACCTCTTGCTTTTTGGCGGGAAGCACAATTTCGTTACTCATCGCTGCCATCTGGGCCCACTGACCGTATGGGACTATGGGAGTTTAACCCATCCGGTAGTAGACATTCATACAAAAATCAGCTTGTTTTGTTGATTTTTTACAGTTGATTTTAGTACTCAAAAGTAATGGTTGAATCCAACGGTTATAATCACACCTTAAAAATTACTAAAATCTAATGGTTAGAGATTAGGTGTGTATATCCACCCAAGAGGTGGGATAAACATCCATGCGCTCAGTGGGCCCAGATGGCAGTGGTGAGTAATAAAAATTGTGCATCCGCACCCCCAAAAAACGTGAGGTATGCCTTGTTACATCATTTTCTTTTTCTCAGCTGCCGTGGCCAATCAAGACTGTTTACATTTGATAAACAATTGGGTCGAAATGTAACAAGCTCTAGCCCCATTTTTTTTGTTACTAAACATCCAGTGGGCCCAGATGGCAGCTGTGAGTAACCAAAAATGGTGCTAGCTGACGCTAAGGCCGCCATGAGCGTGAGCTACAGCTTGCTACATCGCGGTCCTAATCAATATTCTCTTTGTCCATGTCATGTGCCTATGAACCACAATATGAGCCACGTGGTACACTGTTGGAAACCACTGACGGTTTGGATATTTGGCCCATCCCTAGGTGGACTTAGGTACCAAAAATCAGATTGATCATTAATTGTTTCCAACCTTTGGGTCAGAGTACCCCAACTAATGCTACGTAGCCCACGGTTAAAAATCAACACATGAAATGGAGAAATCGCTCAATGCAGTTTTCATTGTCTCTCCACCTAGGGATGGGTCAAATATCAATACGGTCAGTGGTCTCTAAGATTATGCCACGTGACTCGTACATACACCATCATCAACGATTTATTCCAATGTGAAATTCCAAACCTCCTGGTTGCTCATGCCGTCTGATGTACTCCTAAACCCGTCCCAACTTATGTTAAAAAATGTAACCATGGTTAAGGTTGGCTAGGGCAGTTTTAGGACTACCAATTGTGCAAAGGGATAGGGTTTAAACCAAGGCTTTAAAGTGTTATAACGGTCCATTAACGTGACTGTTATGACCGTTATAACAGGTCACACCAGTCAACTCTGAGTCAAAAATAGGTGAGAATATTAATGTTTAAACTCTAAATTCGTTTAAATAGAACGCATGGATAGTTATCAAGGGATAATTTTGAAAATATGGAATAAATGGCATAAAAAGTAATTAAGTTGTTATTAAGGAACTGTTTTGGAAACATAGAAAAATGGCATGGTAAGTACTTAAGTATTTATTAAGGAGTAAATTTTTATTGGCACGGTGCATTTAATCAACTAACTTTATCTTGGCTTTTATTATCTAACGGCCGAGCAGTATGTAAAAATGCCACATGGGACAGTTTTAGAGACCTATGACCGAATGGATGTTTGGACCAACCTTACTTAGGTCGACTTATAGACCAAAAGTCAGCCTAATTTTTGGATTCTAATTGTCGAATTTGAATCTTTTTCATAGGTTGATTTTCAACTGTGGGATTAGCGAATTATTTTGGAGACTGAGATCCAACGCCTAAAAAACACCACTAAAACTAAATTTCAATTTGCAGGTCCACCTAGGGATGTTTCAAACATCCATACAGTCATAGATCTCTAAGAGTGTGCCAGGTGGCATTTTTAGGTGTGGCCTAACACCCTAATTAAAAAATGCATTATCATAAATTTTCTCCTGAAGTCCGTATGAAGAAAATTTTTGATCTGGCATTTTTTTGTTCTAGGAGCCAGGCTACACCTGAAAATGCAAGTGGAATACTTTTAGAGACCAATGACCGTATATATGAATGTTTGGCTCATCCCTATGTGGACCTACGAATACAAAATTATCTATATTGTTGGTTTATAACCTTTAAATTTTAGCCTTTTTCATGGGTTGATTTTCAACCGTAGGATTCAAGAATTATTTCGAGGTACTCATCCAACAGTTAGAAAGTACCAATCAGGCTGATATTTGGTTTCGCAGTCCACTTAGGTATGGACCAAACATCCATATGGTCATTTGTCTCTAATAGTGTGGGGCTGGGATAGAATGACTTATGTTATTCTTACTAATAGATTACTAATGGATGTGAGGCCCACATTCAGATGAGTTAAGGGCTGATTTTTGGCGATCTCCTCACTATGGAGATCATCCTCACTAAAAATTAGCAATTTCTAAAACATCTTACCCTATAAAATATGGACTTAAATTTAATAGTGAAATTAGACGGTCAAAATTTTTTAACTTGCAATCCACTTTCATAATACTACAAATGTTGGAAACGGGTTGATTTTTTTGTAAGGTTGATATCCATATTAAGAAGATCATCCTCATCAAAAATCAGCCCTTAACTCATCTGCATGTGAGCCCCACAATAGTGTGATGTGACGTTTTTTAGTGTTGTATCAAACAAATTCTCGTACTCCCTACCAAGGTTTAAATAGACTTGGGGCGTTACCTTTTTTTTGTTATAACGGCCGTTATAACGAAAAAAACTCAGGGGCAAAAATGGAAAAAATGAAAATAACGGGAAAAAATGGCACTGAAATTCAAATTTTGAATTTTAAGATTTTAAAAATAGAAAATAAAGAAAAAAAAATGGAATATAACAGGAAAAAACAAAAATAACGGCAGTTTTTTTCACAAAATTTTCCAGAAAATAACGGTTGTTATTTTAGTTATAACTGAAAAATAATGGAAAATAATGTCCGTTAATTTTTGGGCGTTTTAACGGTCCATAACATAACGGGGTAGGTCCAAATCCGTTATAACGGCCGTTTTTTAAACCTTGCTCCCTACGTCAGCTTGGATTCGGTCTTTCGTCTTCTTTGACTATATCGCCAATGAAAGAGCACGCTCTATTTAAGGTGGTTGTTAGGTGGACAGCCTTTTGATCTCACCATCTCAGTTGCATCCTGACCTTGCAGAAATGGAGTTTGTTTTATCACACCAGCATACACATCCTCATAAGCGTTTACCAATAATTTTAGGGTTGTTTTTGTAAATACATTACAAAACAACTTTCAGGGCATGTATTCCAAGTGCTTAGATGTGCTCAAACCCAAGCCCTAGCGTATTTTTGTCGCTTCGGGAGCAATGAACACTCACTAATTTATATTTCCACATATATTACTCTAAGCTCCCTAAAGGATTTTAGAATTTAGAATACTGAGATATAATAAACATTAGGTCCCTACTTTTCTTATTTTTTTCTTCTTTATTTAATTATTTTTATAAAACAGGTCCCTAATGTGCTCGTGCTCGGGGGTCGAACACCAGACCCAACGGTATTTTGGTCGTTTGGAAAAATGAAGCAATCTCTAATAGAATCTATACTTATTTATATTTATTATCTATTTTTTTTATTCCACGTGTCACATGATTAGAGTTCCTCGTTTACCGACCAATGATACACGTGGACAACATGCAACACGCACCAAAAGAGCTCCTTTTCATGGGTTGAAAATTGAAACATCTTGGGTCAATGGGGATATTTTAACGGGACCATCTAATAAAGTGGCTCCCGACTTATATTATCTTTCCCTTAGCTAAGGAACACTCATTGCTTGACTTCCCTTCTCTCTTTTTGCGTATTGAGTTGTAATGCAATCCATCAAGTGTTGGGGTAAAAGAAAACAATGGCATCATTTTAGTAGTGTAAGGCAAGGTTTAAAAGGGGCCGTTATAACGGACTGGAGGCGTTACAGCTTTTCCGTTATATACATTCAGGGGTTAAAAAAAAAAAAAACCGCGTCAAAATTCAAAATAAAAAAAATAATTAATTTCATGTTTTCGATTAAAAAAAGTATTGAATTTTAATAAAAATAATGACGTTATTTTTTTAGAGTTAAAACAATCTATATAACAAAACAGGACGGTTGTCTCCCCCTCTTTTCCGACTTCATAAAGGATGGCCGAGATCTTATCACACCAAATGGACGGTGCATCTCAGCCACTCACATGCAATTTTGACAAATGTTTTGTTGATGAGTGCCGTGGGCACGGGTCACCTATTATTTACCTACATATAAAGAATGTAATAGGTTGGATTTGCATATAGCCCAAGGGTCAGGCTCAGGAGCCCCACTTTTTATTTCTAGAGTGGAGTGTTACCCCTAAAACGGATTGACACGGTCATGGGCAAAAATTGAAAAAATAGATTTTAATGAGAAAAAGTGGTGCTGAAATTCAAAATTAAAAAAAAAAAAGAATTTAAATAAAATTTAATAGTTTTCTTATACCCCTCTTATCTTATATGGCTTCAATAATGAGTGGCTGAGATTAACTCCCACCCGGTTTTGACAAACACTTTGTCGGAAAGTGCTGTGAGCATAGGCCACCCACGCATATATCAAGACAACTCAATTGTATTCTCTTATCTTATCCATCCATCTAATGTGGACTGTTAGATAAAGAGTGGTTGAGATCAAATCCATCGATCTAATGTGGACGGTTAGATTTCAGCCAATCAATCTGCCTCATTTGACCTCAATTTATTCAAAATTTAAATTTCAATATTGTTATTTTTTGTTATTTTTCCATTTCTTCCTCTGTGCGTTACAATCCGTTATAATGGAAAAAACGGTAACGCCTCAGTCCGTTATACTATTTGAGTGCCGAAGGCACCCAATTTTTGCAAACGCTTTTGTCGGAGAGTGCTGTGGGCATAGGCCATTTACTATTCTATATAACAAAACACATTGGTTGTCTCCCTGCTTATACCTCCTCTTATAAGCATCAACAAACAAGGGTCAAGATCTAATCCTCCCCAAATGGACGGTGGATCTCCGCCACTCACCTGAATTTGGCAAATTCTTTGTCGAGGAGTGCCGAAGGCACGGGGCACCCACTAGTCTACATAACAAAACAGGGAAGTTATCTTATCCGGTTTCAACAAAAGAATGGCCAAGATCTTACGAACGAGCCACGTGGTACACTCTTATGGATGTTTGGCCAATCACTAAGTGGACCTGCAAACCAAATATCAGCCTGATTAGGTATTTACTACCTTTGGATCTTTGCACCCAAATAACGCTCAATAATGCTCAAATTACTATGGTTCAAATCGACCTACGAAAATAACTTCAATCCAATGCTTAGAAATTACTGATCTGGCTTTTGTTTGGTTGTAGGTCCACCTAGTGATTGGCCAAACATTCATACGGCCAGCATCCACTAAGAGTGTTCCACGTGGTGCGTACTGTGGGCTGTGATCGGCTTTGCTCTGACCGGGTGTGAGCGAAGGTTTACTCCGATCCTGTGCATCTTTGAACACCAAATGCAAAGTCAGAGAGAGGGATTGTGATCAGATTATGATTAGATGGTGGTGAGGTGTGGGTCCCATCATCCAAACTCATCATCCACTTTGGTAATGATTAAACATGACGAGAGGCTACCAGTTTGGTACACCTAACAATATTTTAGGTGATAGGATACATATGATTACACATAAAACAAAGGGATAAGATACATGATGGGTAGGGCTCCAGTTACCGCCCTATAATTACAGGCTCCCGTTACAGGACAAAATATGAGCCACGTGGCATATTATTAGAGGACTCTGACCGTGTGGATGTTTGTGCAATCTCTAGGTGGACCTACAAACCAAAAAATCAGCCTGATTAGTGATTTTTAGGCGTTGGATCTTTGTACCTCAATTACTGCTCAAATTCTCACAGTTGAGATCAACCCTTGAAAATAAGTACAATCCAATGCCTATAAGGGTATGTTTGGTACGTGAGAAAAAGAGTTCCGACCGCGAATATTTAGCCAGGCAAATATTATCTTGGCTAAATATTTGCTTATATCAATATTTAACAGTAAATTTGGTACGTGTATGAGCTAGTTCACTTCGACTTACTTCATTTTCTTTCAGTTTGAGTGGGTCTCACATATCAAAGTAAGTCAAAAATAGGTTGGGGGAGTGCGGGAACCACATATTATGTCAAAAGATTAAAAAAAATTCATTTTTATCTTTTTTATATATTAAAAAATTAATTTTGGGGGAGTGCGGGAACCACATATTATGTCAAAAGATTAAAAAAAATTCATTTTTATCTTTTTTATATATTAAAAAATTAATTTTGGGGGAGTGCGGGAACCACATATTATGTCAAAAGATAAAAAAAATTCATTTTTATCTTTTTTATATATTAAAAAATTAATTTTTATTGAAAATAGTGATTTTCGGACAAGAAAATAAAATTTTCTCACCAAGGCATCATGGGGGGGGATTCCCGCCGCAGAGGGCAACTAAATATTCGCCGAAGGCGAGTGGCTGCCAAACGCAACCGGGTGAATATTAGCACGGCTAAATATTTTATTTGCCTGCCGCTGTGCGTTACCAAACAGGCCCTAAATCACTAATCAGGCTGACCGTTTGGTTTATAGGTCAACTTAGGGATTGGCCAAACATCCATACGGTCAGATTCCTCTAAGAGTGTCCATCTTTTAATCAGGTCGGATCTGGATATACTGGTACCCAACGACCCGTGTGCTACACAATTTTTGAAGCCGTGGTACTTTTGAAGCAGCGATCATGTGCCCAATGATCGCGCGCCACTTATACCCAGGGTTTAGGATTTGGTTTTAAAAAAAAAAAATCATTTAAAAAGTAACCATGTGCATATCGGGTGCGCAATCATTGGCGCATGATCACCGCTTCACTAATTTTCTCCCTGGATGCAACGTTGATTTTTTCTAGCATTTTCTTTAATATGGCCATGGTTTAAAGAAAAAACGGCCATTATAACAGTAACACCCCAACTCCATTATCATCACAATGTACAAAACCGAAAAAACAGTATATCTGTTACAACGGGTGTTATTTTGGAAAAAAAACATTTTTTTTATTGGGTTTTTTTATTTGTTTGAAAATATTGGATATTAATTTTAAATTCAGACGTGACTGATGTGACCCCGTCACCCCGCCCATTATAATATAACGGACGTTATAACGGTCATAACAATAACATTATAACGGGTCATGTAAAAACTTAGATAGGGCCCATATACTCAATTGAGCCTGGATGGAGAAACTGATTGAAGTGGAGGAAGATCTCAAGTCCAGGCGACGACGTGTCCCAAAGTGCCCCCGCCACGTAATTCTAAAAGCAGGTGCTTAGTATGATTGGATGCTGCGTTTGAAAAGGTGACTCACTTTCAGTCTTTCAAGTTTCAACCATGGTTGAGAGGCTCCAAAAGAGGCCAAGCGAATTTTCAAATTAAAAGTACGTCAAAGGGTGGTTGGCTTTTCATGAATTGTTTGCTTTATTAGTAGTTGTAAGAAAGCACCCTTTCCATGAAGTGGTTTTGTCTTGTTGAGATGAACCCATGATCCAGCACATGGGCGGTTTTGCGGAAAGGGGTTCACTTGTCGCCAGAGGAGATAAGGTGCCTTTCAAGCTTTTCATGGGCCCCAACTCGACAAGATAATCTACATTTTAACGGTTTCAATGGGCCCTATCTAGGAGATATCTAAACAGAATATTGGCTCATCAATTGATCTTAACCATCCAAACATTTATCACATGGTTAATATCGTCCAATTAGATCTCCTGTGTCGCATTAACTTGAGACAAATATTGATGTCCTCCTCTGGACGTGGAAATTGGATACCCACCCCAAAAAATGTTAAGGCCTAAACACAAAAAATCAGCTTCATTGGAGATTTCTAGCTGTTGGATTTAAGTACCTTGACATATACTAGAATCCAACAGCTCCCAACTAAAAATGGAGAATTTTTTTTTTAATTTATTTTTAAGAATGGCCATTATAAAGCACAGCGGCGAAAACGAACCGTTATTTTCGTAGCGTTAAAACAATACATAACGTAGCGGGGGTTGTTTTGAATCCGTTATAACGGGCGTTTTAAAACATGATGCAAGTACTTTCGAAAGTCACCACCTATGCTTTTGTTATGTCCTATATGGAAACATTTGGGAGTACTTGCATCGGACTTTTATTTAACGGCCGTCTGTCAAAAAATTTCACCTAAAAATGTTCCATGGGCCAAACGTTCATGGGTCTGGGCCCAAAATAGGGTGTCCTGTGGCATTTTGGGGGTGGACAACATAGTTTGACATCTAAGGTGGCATTTGTTAAGCGTTAAGCACTTAGAGCTTAAAGTGATTAAAATAAGTGATGATTGCTTAGAGTAATTGAAAGAACAAAAAAATTATATTTTTAAAGGTCTTATGTATGAAAACTTAAGAGAAGGGTATAATAGGGATTATAAAATATTTAGAAGGATACTTTTGTCTTAATTTTACAGTTTCTTTACACAAGAAGGTATTATGGGTATTTTTTAAAGAATAATAGAATCTTTCAAAAAGATGCCAATCACCAAAACCACGTTTACTACAATAAGCCAACATAACCTTACTTTGTGATCTGAAATTCAGTGATTTAAGTGTTAAGTGATGAAATTAAATTTATTAACAAACTCTACTTAATCACCGAAATCACTGAATTTCAGCCCTTTCAAACTTAAAGTCTGAGAATAAGTTTTATCAAACCTCAACTTAGAATAAGTTTTGATCCTGCAACTTTTAGATCCAACATCCTGCCACTTAAGCGCCACCTATTCTTGGGTTAAAGTGGCCCTTAATTGGAGTAACCCTTATCAGTGGAGAAAAAACAAATTCAGACATCATGACTTCTATAATTTGAGGAATGCAATACTTGGTGGAGTTGCAGCGATGCAACCGCACAAAAGACGAAAAACTGTCGAAAAAACTCCTTTGATCTAAAATATATATACATATATTAATTTGTTTATCTTTTGTGGGTTGATTGCTAGTCTTCTCGTTATTTATCAATTTTTTAATTAATAGGGATGCATAGTTAACAACCATGGTTTAAAAAACGGCCGTTATAACAAAAATAATGGCTGTTATAACGGATTCGGACCTCCCCATTATATTATGTACTGTTTTAACACTCAAAATAATGGCCGTTATTTTCCCATGTATAGATAGATAGCCTTTCATTTGGTGATGCCAGCCCATTGTCTGCACTCCCTGAGCTCAAAGGCTGCTCCAAACACAGTTTAATAGGTTCCATTTTTAGCTGTGTTGTAGTATTTGAGGACAAAATACCGTAGCAATTTGTCTCCGTTGCCGGCGTTGTGCAGCTTGTGAGGTCCCATTAACAATCTTATTTTACCTGAATATGGACAAGAGAATCATGTATATAGCCTTCAAATCTGGCCATCTTCTAGAACACCTCACATCATCTTTGGCGCCATCTTAGATTGCCAATATTAACCAATGAAGGGTTAGTGAGATGGCCGGGACCACGCCTCAGAAAAGCGGCCTTCGGAATTTATCCCAATACACCAAGTACGTATGGAAGGGGAGACATACGTGTGTCCCATGGGATTTAGTCGGGTGCTCTAAGAGGCTTGGATGGATCCCCATGATATGAATAAAAAAAAAAAAAATTACCGATATGGGTGTGTTGTTCCCATCTCTTGTAAAGCTTGATACTGCATTTCTTTGAAGGGATGAAATCACTAGAACATGAGATCTTGTGCCGTTTTTGTGTCCTTTCAGTGTATAAAAGATGGTAGACCGGTAGGACGTGAATACGAACCCTTTTGGGGTTGTTTGGACGCAAAGATATACTATCAACGACAGGGATAAAGATGGCAGGTATAACAATGAATGTGCAAAGGTAGGTTTCCAAAAATTAGTAGTTGAATTGCCTACCCGATTAATTCTTGCTCAATGACTTGTTATCTAACTGGATTCCTGTAGCATTCCAAGCTGAAGTAGCCTTCTTCGCTACGACTTCGTAATACATAGGTTTCCCAAGCATCTTGGATACTCGATTGTTGCCCATGTCCGAGGTCTCCTGGAAGGTCTGGTTTGTTTCAAGGGAACGACGCACAACGGCTAATAATCAACTCATGAAAACAACTGCAATCCAACGCTTTTATTATGGTCAGCACTCTCTAAGCATGTGCCACGTGCTTCAAATCGTGGTCATCTTCAATATTGCTGATGGACGTCCTAGAGAAAAATTTTGAATCTGCTGTTGCTTTCGGACACAAGCCCATAAATGCGAGAAAATTTTTGATGGGGCAGAAATTTAGAAACAGCGGTCATGCGACTTGTGTCACAAGATGTTATGACGGAAGCCGGTCACAGCACTCAATACGAGCCACGTGGCATATGATCAGAGGGCGCTGACCGTATGGATGTTTGACCAGTCCCTCGGTGGACCTACAAACCAAAAATCAGTCTGATTAGTGATCTATAACCTTTGGAGTTTAGCACCCAAATAACGCTCAATAATGTTAAAATTCCTACCGTTAAAATCAACCCATGACAATAACTTCAATTGAATCGGTTAGAAATCACTAATCAAGCTGATTTGTTGTGTACCGGTCCACCAAGGGACCGGCCAAACATCCATACGGTAAGCGCCCTCTGATCATATGCCACGTGGCTTGTATTGTGTGCTGTGACCGGCTTCCGTCATAACATCTTGTGCCACAAGTTTTACTCAACCTAATTGTAGGGGTAATGATATTGCGCCAAAGTAGCCCTGGTGTACCTGCCGCAATATCATTGGTCACATGATCACTGCTTCAAAATTTCCTGCGGCTTCAAAAATTTTCTCCACGTGTACAAAGAGACAAAATTAAATATAAAACAAGATAAAATTCATGACTCAGTCCTTAGGGCTGTTCTTTGATACCGGAAGTTGGTATCATAGATTTTTTCCAGTCCTTGTATGTAATTTTGTCTTCTTGTGCTCCTTCCCCAGTAGTCACTTTTGATTAAAGGATCAGGATCGGGGGACAGCCATTTTCTGACAATCATTTGGCGTACCCACATAGAAGATGAATCAATGGCTGATTTTTGGTGGGTACGATCTCTATGGCGAGGAGATCATCCTCACTAAAATTCAAATCATTCCGATATTCTTAGACTGCTTTAGAAGTTGAAGAATAATGGACAGTCGATTTTTATGGGTAACTTGAAAATCACATTTTATGGGGTTAGAACTTTCAGAATCGGCTGATTTTTGTTGGGGTGACCTATATGGTGAGGAGATCATCCTCACCAAAAATCAGCCATTGATCCATCTTCTATGTGGGTACACCAAAATGGTCGTCCCCCGATCACAACACTCGGTGATGTCCATATGAGAGCCATGTGGCACAGCCTCGAAGACCACCGATCGTATGGATTTTTGTCCCCTGTAGGTGGACCTGGATGGTGTTTTCTAGACGGTGGATATGAGAACAAATAATGCTCAAATCCCAAGGATGAAAAATATCTATGAAAAAACTAAAATCCAACGGTTATAATAATCAATGAGGCTGTTTTTTGATAATTAGTTCTACCTAGGGATGGGACATACATCCATACGGTCAGTGGTCTCTAAGTATGAGTAGAATGTTGACAATGGATCATAATGAGACCACTGACCATATGAATGTTTGGACCATCCCTAGGTAGACTATACACCAAAATTCAGTCCGATTAGAGTCTTTTTCATGTTTATTTACCCTTATTTTTAACCTAAAATTTCTAACATTATTTGGGTACTCAAATCCAAAGGTTAGAAATCACTAATCGGGCTAATTTTTGGTATGAAGTCTTCATGGGGATGTGCCAAAGATTATAAGTCCGTGATCTCTGAGTATGTGCCACGATGGTTATACGAGGGGATGGCACATGCGTTGCATGTGATGATTGTAGGGGTTTAGTTTAAAGTAAGGTTGCAACTTGCAGCTTTGGCGGGCTCAACCCCGACGATGGATTTGGGTTGGGTTGAATCCTTCAGTACTCGAGTTGGGCTTGGGACTGATTTTGACAACCTGATTAAAATCGGGTTGGGCTTGGGATGAGGCTTTGGGCAACTCAACCTAATCCAAGTATAATAATACACCATAAAAAAATTCTTAAATATATTTTTATATTAAAAATTAATATAAAAAAATGTACTAATCATCCTCACAATAAGAATCATTTTTTTTGAGTAATTTATCAACCTGACTAATCCAATCGGATTGGGCTCGGGCTGAAAACTCTAGGCCTGATCTCGGATTGGATTGGGCTCGGGTTGACCCCAATCCCGACTCAACCCGTCCAAGTTGCAACCCTAGTTTAAAGAAGGGGAGATTAGCATTCGATGCACACATTAACGTAAATGCGTTCACATTGAGTAAGGTGGATAAAGACTAAAAGAACCCTGTTAATAAAAATAAATTAAAAGAAAAGAAACAACTAAACTATGGACATTTTTGAACCTTTTCGAAATAATAGATAAAGACTAAAGTACCCTTATTTAATATTAGGAGGCAGCAAGTGCACGTGAGTGATTATAGGGACTTCATTAATGTTGATGACAGGCCATAGTATGAGCCGGGTGACACACTCTTAGAGACCACTACCCGTATGGATGTACGGCTCATCGCTAGCTGGACTTATATACCAAAATTCAACTTAATTAGTAAATTCCATTAGTTGGATTAGAGTCTTTTCCATAGTTTGTTTTTAATTGTGGATTTGGAGCATTATTTGGGGTAACTCCGATCCAAAGGTTAGAAATCACTAATGAGAATCATTTACGTGATTTGGTACGCTTGTCAACCTAGGGATGGGACAAAAATGCTTACGGTTCGTCTGTCACCAAGGTTGAACCTTTGAGAAAATATTTGCTGTCCCAGCGGGACTTCAAAATTCTCAAAATGCCACGTGGATGGCATTTTTGGGAATTTTTGAAGTATAGATCCATCGAAAAAAAAAGGTATAGATCCGTCGAGAAGTGAACCAGAAATCCAAAAGGTCAGTTGGCCCAAAGTGTACTCCACCTGGCATTGAGAAAATTTGTGGCGCGATGTGATTAGCCACTGCTTCACTGCTTCAAAACTTTTCTCGCATTTTTGGAAGGGGCTTTGAAGTTCCAGGGACATCAAATTCGGATTCCTTAACCTTCAACGGTTCAACCTTCAACCTTCGGTACTCGGTAGTGCGTATTACGCACTTTGGGTACTGTAGATGGACTGGTGGGCTCTATTGTTTTCCAAGGCACTGCGCGTCCTTGTAACGCTACTTCCAGAACTGTAATGCTGAGACTTCGTTTAGCCGCCATGTCTGGCGCTGCTATTTTCTCTCCTACTTCGCTAACCCTTAGAAGCCCTAGTTTCTCCACCGTTGCGAATCCGAGATCCTTCAATGGAGTTTTTCTTGGAAACCATAACAGATCCTCGAATCTCTTTCGTAACGCTTCGCTTCGTTGTTTCGTATCTGCGTCCGCCATGGATAGAATCAAAGTTCAGAATCCAATCGTCGAAATGGACGGTACGTATTCATAAAACCCTAATGTCCCAATCTTCATTAACACTCTTCCATCTCTATTTATCTTTATCGCTTTGTTTCGTTCTTCGACTTCAGGGGATGAGATGACAAGGATCATTTGGAAAATGATCAAAGACAAGGCAAGATTTTATTTGTTCGATTATTTTTCAGTAACATACGATGATTTTCCTTGCTAGAATAGTATTGTTGAAGCATTTTAATTCGATTTTAATGGGGATTTTGGTTTAATGTTATCACAGCTCATCTTTCCTTATTTGGATTTGGATATAAAGTATTTCGATTTAGGGATATTGAATCGTGATGCAACCGAGGACAGGGTTACTGTCGAAAGTGCTGAAGCTGCTCTCCAGTAAGTTGCTCAGAGGCGATTTTAGATACATGGTTTCAAACAATGGAACTGTATTCCATCGTAATATTACAAAGTGTATACTTGTTTTGTTTATTGTTTAGCTCTTGAATTGTCTGGGCGTTTGGTCTGTTGAATTCGATCTAAGGTGATATAGTTTACTGACACTGATGCAAAATTAATGCAATTATCGGTAATGCGTGGTGATGTTGACTCTCAATGCAGTTATCTATAACACTAAATTGTGTGAATAATTTATGATATGCTTAGGTGGGCTCACTTATGGAGGACTTGTAGAGTGAGCAGAATTTGTCCAGAAGGTGGTCTCACATTATTCACCTGAGAACAAACGATGTTGTGAATCTCTTGGAAAATTTTGAAATGGCGAGAAATCGTGTCCACTTCTAGTGATCTATGCCCTTACAGTTATCTTGTCTATCTTTCTATATTCCATCCCCAACTGTCACAATTTCGGGAGAGAAAATTTAGCAGAGGAATGTGTGTCCATAACACCACATGTGAAATTGTCAACTTGATATGGACAATGTGTTCTTCAAATTGTCAATAACATCTCACGTGGAGTTGTGGATAATTATTTGATAGTTATTAGAATAAAAAAGAGAAAATTCATGCTAATATAGCAATTTCATGCAAGGCGATCATTCTTAATAAATATGTTGGTACTTCTCATTAGAAAGTTTTAACGTGAACTTATTATACCTTTTCTCGTAGTGTATACCTAACTATTTTGCATGCTGCAGGTACAATGTTGCTGTGAAATGTGCAACCATAACTCCCGGTGAGTTAGAAAATTTCCACTATACTTTCTCAGTCTTATTATATCATTAGTATAACTGCCGGGATGTACAGTCTTAAGAACTTGCCCATGGTATTGCCTGTGGTAGTCTATTTCAAAAAATGGTTCTTGATGCAGGGGAAGTTTATTGCTTCCTAACTAGGTTTCTTAGAGGGAAACCTAGGTAAATTTATCTTAGAATAACTGTTGTGCGAAAGAAAGAAATGCCATGGATCTTATCTTTAAAAGATTCTCTAAAAACATTCTCAATAACGGATTAAGATAAGGCGATGAACATATTGGTATGCATTTTTCTCATTCTTCCATCTTTTCAAGCTCTACCTTACCAGTCTAATTGCTCTTGATTCTTTTGTCTTTGGATTAGAAACTTCTTTTTATCCATCAAATGATTCATTAATTGCTTTATTGTTGTTGAAATTGGCAAATTAAGAATTGGGTTTCAGCAAAGATCAAACCTTACATCTTTTTTATATTTACTGGAAATTGGAGGTGACTCTTAATTTATGATTTGTTGTTCTAAATAAAAGTAGAATGAGCATAAGTCTGGTATTATATCTCTGTCTTGGTATTTTTTAACTTTTGGCTTATTCACTCAGAAATATTTATGGCCATCACTGAATCCATGCTATCTTTGCCATATAATCTGCTCTCCAACACAATGAAAGCACTCGCCTTGATACCAACAGCGTAGGGGAAGTTATTTACTTGCTAAGTTGCAAGAGTAATGGTGGGTACAGGTCCTCCAAACACCATTGAACCCTAGGTTTCTCATAGGGAAACTGGGTAAAAACCTCTCGCAAGGGTGCCACAGAAAATGGGTAGAAACCTCCCAGCATTTGTGTTTTTTAAATTGTCTTCAATCTTCATAAATAAATTTGAGAAACCTCCCAGCATCTGTGTTTTTTAAATGGTCTTCATAAATAAGTTTGAGAATTATGCATACTCAATACTTATGTCATATGCACGCTCTTGTTGTTGATTTTTTTGAAGTATCTTTGTGAAAATGGTACATATGTTCGTGAAATCCTTCAAGAACGTAAGATTTAGTTTGTTTTGGTTAGTTGCTTCTGAGGGAAATAACTATAGATGGTTTAGTTTGACGTTCTCTCATTTCATATCATGCAGATGAGGCAAGAGTCAAAGAGTTTGGTCTGAAGGCTATGTGGAGGAGCCCCAATGGGACAATAAGAAACATCTTGAATGGTTTGTTATTGCGTATTTCTTATCTCACATGGTTAACCTGACCAGATTGCAATATTATCAATGTCTCATGTCATGCTTTGATTTGATTGTATTATTTACTCTTTCTACATTTTAGTTGCTCTGGTATCTTGTTCGAGACTAATGGCAGGTGTGGTTGAAATAGAGGAGATTTTCAGCCACAGAGAAGAATGGTGTGTGTTATATGAATGTTGTAGCCTATTAATCTACTATATGCCCCTTTCCGAAATGCGAACATTGGTCAAAAAGATATGGAAAAATGTTTCAGTGAGAATTAGTTTGGAATTGAAAAGGTGTTAAGAAAAGGTATAAATTGTGTAGGTGGCAGTTTGGTTAGGAATAGAAAGCTTGGAAAAATGACTGAGGCACTGCGGGGAATGTGGTTATGCAGATTTGGCAAAGATAATGGTGGGATGTGGAAAAAGGGTTATGCTATTAAGGTGAGACGGTGAAAAGTGGGGAGATTGTGGTACTGGCAAGGGTAGGAGTTTGGATGGGGGTGTAATCCTTGATAAGTTTTGTTGGGGTATAGCATTCAAGCTGGGCAGAGGTGATAGGATTAGGTTTTGGAAGATAAATCACTTGCGTGAAAATCTTTGTAAGTCCTTTTCCTGGGTATATAAATTAGGTCCGGTTGAAATTTTTTTTAGTGATTTTCTTCGTTAGGGTTAATTGTAAAGTAGTATAGTGTCCTGTCAATAGGAAATCTAAAAGGACGAGGTGTTGATTTATGTAGATCTTTTCGAATGTCTAGAGGAAGTATTTATTAGAGGATAAAAGAATTTGAAAGTGGGAATCACAGTGGGTACTAATCAGTCAACGAACTTTATGTGGTTGGGGCCTCTACCACTTTTCTCTAGCGTCAAATATTCGAGTACCTCTCATTCCCTAAAGAGTGGAACGTTTGTATCTGGCTGTGTTGGATGAAATCCTCATGGTTGATCATCTCATTCATACACCAATCAACCTCTCTCTCTGGCTGTGTTGGATGAAATCCTTGTTGTTGATCATCTCATTCATACACCAATCAACCTCTCTCTCTCTCTCTCATCTATATTCAGAACCAAGTGTTTCTGTGGAGGTGTTTGATTTGTTTGAAGGTTGGGATCTGGTCCCTGTAGTGGTGTGGGAAAATTAGTTGGAGAGGGTTATCAAGATTTACAAAGATGTTGGTGGAATAGGTCTTCAATCTTGACAGAATTCTGCAATTTCAGATTCTAAAGGATGGACTTTGAGAGATTTTGGGGGCTTTCTTGAATAGAAGTGAATTGAAGACCATGGCCTATTCGGGTTCTATAATATGCTAGTCTAAATCTTGAGCACTTGTATATTGTAAATGATTGTCTATTTTTCAGGTGCCAAAGTCAAGGTCTGGTCCACCTGATTGATCTTGGCGCCTTGGCACCCGGTTAATCTTCTCGCTCAGATGCCTAGGTAACCAGGTGAGTCCATTTGACAACATTTTTCGGTTATAATTCTGAAGTGTTTTATGATGATGGATTTAGGACATCTTGAGCAAATCAAAGTTTTATACTTTTTCGTCAAGGTTCCATTGTTATTCCTTTTTTCTTATTACAATTTTAACTTTTCTTTCCCATTTATCTTTCAAGCAATATGAAATGAAGATGCATGGTAAAACTTATACTATTGCATGTATGTAATAGGCACATCTATTTGAACAATTACATGTTTTGTGCTTGCAGGTACTGTTTTTCGTGAGCCAATCCTGTGCCGGAATATTCCTAGGATTGTTCGTGGTACTGTTCTAATTCCATCCATGACATGAAAACATTTGAAGTGTTTATGATTGTGTCTGTTTAATACTTATTCCTAAAATTTACAGGTTGGAAGAAAGGCATCTGCATTGGTAGGCACGCGTTTGGTGACCAGTATCGTGCAACTGATACAGTTATTAGTGGACCGGGCAAGCTTAAAATGGTGTTTGGTAAGCTGACATGAACTGTTAGGCCATTTGTGTAAAAGGATAAAAGATTTTAATGGTCAAATAATCTAAATGCTTCCTGTGGTGTTTGTTTCATTCTTGTTCTTGCAGTCCCAGCGGAGGGGGACATGCCAGTGGAGCTTGATGTTTACGATTTTAAAGGTCCTGGCATTGCACTGGCTATGTACAATGTTGATGAGGTTTGTTTTATCAAACTTTTCCCTGAAGAAGTGCATTGTGATGTCTTGTCTCACAATTTAATGGAAGTCTCGTGTACTTTATCAGTCGATTCAAGTTTTTGCTGAGTCATCAATGGCAATGGCATTTGCAAAGAAATGGCCTCTTTATTTGAGCACCAAAAACACAATCCTAAAGAAATACGATGGAAGGTACTCTTAGGTTTCTACTAATGATAAGAGTTCATCACATAAATGAAATGATGTAGTTTGAATTTCAGTCAATTAATCAATGTTTGAATCCAGTGGACAATTTTCATGGGTTCATTACAGGTTTAAAGATATCTTCCAGGAGGTATACGAAGAGAAATGGAAGCAAAAGTTTGAAGAGCATTCCATATGGTCGGTGTGCATCTCTGATGAACTGCAAATCATTATCTGTATTCCCAACGTATCTTGAAATAGTTGATAAAAGATCATTTCTCTGAGATTCAGGTATGAGCATCGGCTAATTGACGACATGGTGGCTTATGCACTAAAGAGTGAAGGCGGATACGTGTGGGCTTGCAAAAACTATGATGGAGATGTCCAGAGTGATTTTCTTGCTCAAGGTGCCATCTTGTGCTTTTATAATTTTAACTAGCGGGGGCCATGTGTAAGGTACTGCGTACATGAATGAAGAAAACAAAAAAAAAATGAAAGAAAGAATTTTATGCTTAAAATAAACATAATCAGCACACGATGATATTGGTTGATCTACATTAAAAAAAATTCAAGAATAGATCCAACATCTCATACAGTTAAGGAACGGAAAAACAAACACGAGCATGGGAATATATGTAGCAGAGGAAGAGAGAATAAACCACCATTGGTCATTGATAATAAGGAGATTAGGCATTTTTGGGCTATTGTCTTGTTCCAATTAATGAATTCACATCCTAAGTGAAGCAGACTCAGTTAAAAAACTGAGATCAGAGTTGAGGAAATTAAAGAACGGGGGTAGTGGAAATAGGGAGATGGCTTTAGATTATGGTTTGTAGATTCTGAAATGACTTTAAAGTTAGTTAGCTAAAGAAGATGGATAGCGGAACTGTGGAAGGGAGGAGACGATTTTAGGAATTGGAAATTACATATAGTTCGGGTTCGAAGAGGCAATTTTATCTATAATGAGAAGACTAAAATTGCCATCAAGGGCTTTCTTGGGGAAAGAAACTGGCTTCGTGCTCTCTTTTTTTTCCTGGTCTTTTGTAGGCAGAAGGCGGCTTCAACAACATACGAAATAACTACTTGGAACCTCACTTCACATAATATACTAGTATAGATGATGCTTTATTAGTTGAAAAATGCATAATTTAATTTCTTGAACTTATGATGGGTAGAAGTTGCATGCATGGTCATTTTGTACCTGAGTTCTCAATTGTTGATAAGATAATTTTAGCTTCTGGACAACTTATATTTTCCTTTATAGTTGATCTCATAATTATTTGATCTGTGACACATCTTGATTTGTTTTTGTCAATTTTAAGAACCATGTTGAGCTTCTCATTCTTTGCCTTCTCATTCTTTTTTATTGTTCTCTTGCTTCTCTCTTACTCAAATAAATGCTCAAATAAATGTTTTGATTATTAAAATAGGACCAAAAAATATGGAGAGGAACAGTTATGTGGCGATTCTGTTTTATGTTTGGCACATTATTTGCTAATTAAACTAAGCACTTTATGTATGCATTATGCTTAGGGTTGGACCGTTGAACTCCTTCAGATATCTTTTTTAATAAGCAATGTAGATTTATATATTAACAATTAAAAGAATATAAAAGAATTGGGGAAAGCAAAATAAGGAAACTATATACAACAGCTAACCCATAAGGAAATAGTCTAAAATCTAAATTGCCACAATGAAAAATGGAGTCCCAATTTTTATCAAAATTCTCCACTTTTACATCAAGGAACACTTTCAGAGTACAATCTTCAAAAATTGTTCTATTGTGTTCCTTCAAAATTCCCTAACAAAAGGTGTATGAATGCATTCTCCAAAGGTATCATGCCTCTAGAGCTAAAGATCAGCTAGTCTAAGTAGAAATTTATTCATTGCTATTGGTTAAAAAGCCCAATAGACACTAAACCATGAAAGGAAGAAGATCCATATTGTCTTAGCGATTTGTAATGAATACACAAGTGGTTAATGTACTCCTCATCCTCCTTGCACATAAAATATCTATTTAAAGTTGGCATCTTCTGGTTGATAATATGATCTACTATCAAGATAGTATCTAATTTAACCTTCCAAGGGAATGCTTTGGCGGAAATGGATTTCCCCAAGTAGTCTTAATAACAGATCTCTCTTTGTAAAAACCCGCTAAAAATGTCATGAAAGGACTTCATGGAGAATTTCCTTTTGGATCCGATTTCCTAAGGCAAGAGTCTTTCCTATTGGGAAGGATGATAACCTCGTCAAGATGCTTAGTATAGGTATACATTCCTAGATTTTTGTATCCAGAAAATTATTTTTAAAAGTCAACACCACCTCTTCAATTGTTATAACAAAGTATTGATTCGCCTTACCCCCTCGTTAGGGACCAACCTAAAAAGATGTGTGCAAGAATCACATAGCACTACGTACGAATTTCCAATTCACAGGATGGAATTTCTTCTTCATACCTCTTCCACAAATTTCTACTCAATATTTTCAACTTTAATGCCTTTGCTAAAAGTTTATTGGTGGATGCAGGATTTGGTTCTCTGGGCTTAATGACATCTGTATTGGTTTGTATCATCTTAGCATACATTTTCTTCATGGCTCATGTTAACTTCCTAGTTTGATGTTAAATGCCTATAGACGGGATTTATTTGATTGTATGCGCAGTTGTCCTCTGATGGGAAGACATTAGAAGCTGAGGCTGCTCATGGGACTGTGACTCGGCATTTTCGGCTATACCAGAAGGGACAAGAAACTAGTACAAACAGTATTGCTTCAATATTTGCATGGACAAAGGGGCTTGAACACAGGTACTTCTGCTGTTTGTCCTTAAAAGGCATGTTACATCTATTGATTGTACATAGTGCACTGTGACACAACGTCTATCTGAATTAGTCAAGTCGGTCTTTGCTGACTTAACCTGACAGCTGAAACCAGTTGTGAATGAACCAAGCTGTTGATGAAAACCTTGATCTACTGAAAACTTCTGCATGTTGTGTTGTTGCCTTGTTGATGTGCTTGTAAATACCATTATTAAGGGGCAGGAGTGACACATGGTGAAATTAAAATATTGGTATGGTATATATATAAAAGTAACCAAGGTTAACAAGGCCAAGTAAAAACTTGCATAATTACCGCATTGGGTGCCCAATTCTTTACATATCTGGGGATTTTATTGGGAGGTCATTTTCATGTAAGCTAGAGCTCTGCTTAATGATGTGGCAGAGTATTCTAAAGGTGTTAGGGGAAATGGTTTCTAGAGGTGCACTCCGCAATGCTTCACTGTAGTGTGGGTTTTCTTTACATGTGAAGGGGCTGATGTAGCCAATCCAGACCGTCCATTTGATAGACGACCCTCTGGATTAGCAACGTGATAATGCCCATGTTGCCCTCATACCTATACACTGTCATGTGTTGTACTTTTTCCTTGGGAATTGCAACCATTGGAAGACAAATGACAAAAGAAACATGCCTTTTTAGTGATGTGGCATTGGGCCATTGGAAACTTGCCACATGGGGAGATGTTGAGGTGGAGAAAGGCGTGGGGCCCTTACCTCATCTACCACATGTATACAGAATTTGTCAGTCTCGAGAAGAGTGATGGAGTGTAGCTCCAGAAAATTAGTCTCATTATTATTATTATCGTTGTTAATATTATTATTATTATTAGTAGTAGAAGTAGTAGTAGTTGTCATCATCCTCTTTAAGTCGGAAGGTCTGCTTTATTTGGCACAATTTTTATATCCTAAAGACTAAACAGTTATGCTAGATATGATTTTGAAGTTAGTTTGTTCTGAGACTTCTTTCCGCTGCTCAATTTTCTGCAGGGCCAAACTGGATAAACATGAAAAGCTGTTGGATTTTGTTTCCAAGCTAGAGACTGCGTGTGTTGAGACAGTGGAAACAGGGAAAATGACCAAGGATCTTGCCCTCTTGATTCATGGACCTAAGTCAGTATCATCTTCCCCTCTGCTCTCATCATTATTTCTTTGCATTTTTCCATCTCATAAAATCTGGTGGTAGTACTCATCTCTGCTTCCTGAAAGGGTTGCTTCTACGGTCTTTATCCATTAACACCTAAGCTCATATTACCTTATCAAAAAAAAAAAAAAACTAAGCTCGTATTTAGTAACTATCCTTCCAAGTTTTTTAGTCAACAGCTTCAATATTTCTGGTATATTGTATTAAAGGATAAAAATCTTGGATTCCACTTGGAAATTAATCTTTTGAGTTCCAAGTGAAATGGTTAATTGAATCGGTTTGAGTAATTAAGCCACCTGAATGGAGTTACCCCGGCGAAGTAGTGCTCTCTATACTTAACTCATGGAGGACTGAGAGAATAAACCAAGTCCGTTTCATTTTTGCCTAGTTATAAAAATGCCCGTTGATCATTAAATGTGTTTTTTACATTGTTGGTTTTGTGAAACCAGAGTCAGTAACACTGGATGTGTAGCTTACAGAATCAGCCACGAGGTTATATTTGTATATTAAGTTGAAAAACTCTGATTATAAAAAAGAGTTGCTGTATTCTGGATTTGGTGCAACAACTTCAATCCTCACAAAGGCAGGGCTTTGACGTGTGGCAGCTGAGGTGGGTGACCAAAAGGGGTCCACCCTTTGGACCACCTCACTTCTTCTCCTAATCTCCTTGTGTCAAGTTTCAGTCCAATTGCCCTCAGCCTCCTGGAAAAAAGAGTGGTTTTTCTTTTTTTCTTTCTATATATAATTTAAAATTGAAGGAATGTCATTCATAGAGGAGAAGTGCTATACATGGTAATGTATGTGTGTGACATGGACAAGGTGCAGTCGACATGACTAATCCAGATGCTCATCAATCAGATGAATGGTCCGTATATGTCATATCAGCATCCTGCATGGTATGAAGGCCCTTTCATAACAGGGTATGAAGTTTGTAGTGCCAACCCAAGCTACCTTCACTGATCTGCCAACAGCTAGCATTCTATCCTGATCAACTTATCTATCACGCCCCAAGTCCCACTACTAGGAACCCGATGTGTGAACTGATAACACAACATTGATACCATCAACTGTTACACCCTATTTCTAGCATGTAGGAATGCGAGTTATGAGTCATCCTGATATCATGGTTAAAATACGATATCAGGGCCCGAAGCTTCATATGAAATTTTAGACTTTGGTAACCATCCCTTGATATGTCTTATTTAAGGTAATTATAGTTACATTCCATTTAGAGCGATTAGCGATTAAACAATCATTAAAGAATTTCTAAAATACTCGGTAACCTCATCAAGTTTCATATATATATATATATATATATACACACATAAAAAAGTATAAAGTAATATAAATACCAAGTGCCCAAAATCATATATATACACCCCCCCCTCCCTCCCTCCCTCCCTCCCTCCCGCCCTCCCCCAAGTCTCACCCTCTGGATAACAATCCGAGTTTACAACTGGATCTAAAACAACTGGATCCAAAATATAAAATGTTGATAGGGTGAGGTATAATGGCTCAGTAAGTGGTTTAACAACCCCCATAAGGTCATCTACTAAAAACCGATATGAAACAAAAACACGGGTGATATAGTTGGATACTAGACCATCTGTCAAATTTGATTATTTAAAAACAAAGCGCGAGAGGATAAGCATAATGAAATAATCAATGTAAAGTGAACTACAGTTTATATAAATTAACACAATAACAATAGTACATGATAAACAACATCGATCGATAATATAATAATTAACAAACCATAATATAGTAAATAAAGAAACACTTCGGGTCACGATTGGTTTTATGGCCCCCAGTCAGGGTCCAGTGTATTTTAATAATTCACTGGTGTGAAAGCGCATCATTAGCCTTTTCTGTGGGCCGAGTGTTGTTTTGATTTTTCCGACTTTGGGACTTTTCATGGACTCCCTTTTCTAAGGTGCAGGGTTAGATGCTGAAACCTATATTTTCCGGTTGGATACTATTAGCCTACATTATCACGTTGGTCAAACCTTTGACGTCTGTAGAAATTCTAAGGATCTGAAGAAAGTACGATGCTGAATGACTCGTGCCCCTACGTCTAATGCCTATCAGGCGAGCATGTAACCCCCAGTCAATCTCAGATAAGTGCACCATTTTACAGTTTCACATAAGTAAACCGGAGTTCCATAATATTCGCCAGTATCATACGGTTCTCATAGTATCCCATACCACCAGAGAATCCACAGGCAATTGCGTCTATCTAAGAATTACTCCGATCCCTTCTAATTCACCAATGATACAAGTGTATACTACTAATTATAGCTTTAATGGTTTCATAACTTCTATTCCATTCCAAACTTTATTCAAAACCCAATTTTTTCAAACCCTTTGAAAATTCGATCATCATTGTTTAACATCAATTCTGCTGATGTGTGTGCTAGTAGGTTTCCTAAACTAATAATCTAACTTCATGAAACAAGGGTCCATTTGGGCACCCACTAAAACTGCAGTCTTCGACTGAAATAAACATGGCCCCAGGCCATCGAAGATATATACTAGGTTATCCTTCCTAGCAAGCACCCCACAGTCAGTAACCACAATCCTATACATAAAATCGTATCCTTATTAAAATCATTGTCCGTATGTTTTTAACCTGAATGAATTCATGCGGGAGTCTGAAATGTATCTTTCTACAATTTCGTGAAGCAACACAAAGTCAAAGTTACATTTAAGAGTCAAATAGGCCAAAAGGTCAATTCTAGTCAAACCATTCAAATCAAGTTAACTATAGTCAAATTAGATATTTAACTGTAAAAGAAACTTTAAGGTCCAATGCACTCAAATTAGGTTAAATAAGAATTGAAGTAATAAAATCCAGAATTATAAAAGATTTATATCATAGTCAAAATTGGGAAATCATAATGAAGTTTATCTCGTATGTCAGATTTGACTAAGTTTGAATGCCAGAAATTGAAATTATATATATAGAGAGACCAAAAGAATAGAAAAAATCTCCCCAAAACAACAGAATATAAGTTTTTTTTATAATTCCTAAATTGACCGTTGGATTGGTATAAATTTTTTGATATGTTATGAAATAGAGAGTCCTCTCTCTGTGGTTACATCTACATATCAATCAAACTAGTGGATTAATATTAATTAAGAATAAAATGTTACTGCCCTATTTGAATAAACCTAGAATTCTCAAACAGTATGATACAAAGAAAAACGTAACTCGTATTGACCGTTGAATCACTCTAACTTTTGGACATGTTATAAAAAAGAGTCCTACCCCTGTGGGTAAAGTTGCAGATCAATCAGACGATATTAAGTTATGAAAATAAAAGGCTACTGCCCTATTTTCACAAATCCAGCAATCATAAAACAGTATGATTCAAAGATAATCATAACTCCAAATCTGACCGTCGGATCGGTCTAAATTTTTGATATATTATAAAACAGAGTCCTATCCCTTCGGGTAAATTTCTAGATCAATCAGACATGTATTAATGGTCATTAAAATAAAATGCTACTGCCATATTTGCACAAACCTAGAAGTTACAATTGGGTGGTTTGGATGCATAATATTAAAATAAATCTGGCAGGTTTTGGGTAAATTTCCAAGTCTAGCTCTAGGTAATGTTTGATCGAGTTCGACCCGTCTAACCGGGGTGTAAGACCTTAAGGTATAACACTCGCTGGTCATGTGGTCGACACGAAACTTGAGGTAAGATGTGTTGTAAAAGTTTTGAAGTTGTTACAGAAACCAAACCGAAATTTCCAAAAATGTTTGGTAGCACTGCAAAACTTACCAAGAGTTTCAGAAAGTGTTAGGTCTTCACTTCTTAGGGTAAAATGATGCGACGGAGCCTGTGGTGATGTCCTATTAGCCAGATTCCCAACAGATTCTTGCAAGCAATGTCTGACACATTCCCACTCCGGTTTCTGTTCCGGACACCGACAACGTACGGTTTGGGTCCCATGCATTGGTATTAATTGATCCGATCCAATCAAGTGTAACAGTGTGACACCCAAATTATGATGCCCACTGGGTTGAATAATGGACATGTAAATCAAGGTAAACTAAGCTACACAGTCGCAAGATTATCCTGGAAATGAACTGGAATTTATAGAAAAGTTCTGTAAGATATCCAGAACCTCACTCAGAGTCTCAGGGAAAGTCCTAGGGTCTGCTAGGGTTTCACATTATTAGTCTATCAGTCGTCGTCCATGCCATTTGACCCCATTTATGACTGATCAGGTGTAGAACCTACAAATGACAACTATCTGGTAGAGAGTGAACACTTGTTATGTTGATTTGCACCGAATTCTGTTATGCAGTGATAACTGCATCCGTAGAATCTACCTGGGCACTGTATCAAACTGAGAGAACATGGCTAAAGGTAGTGGATCTGTGTTGAATACGGATCAGCAGTAACAGATACTAGGAGAAGTTCGAAAGTTTTTTTTTCTTCTTTTAATTAGAAAAAAGTACTGTAAATTAAAAAATATCTATATATTAGTCTTAGATAATCATGTCATTGACCCTCTAATCTGTGGGTCTAGCAAGTCTGATACGTAGATCCATTCTTGCACCAGGCACCTACACCTGTACCTGTTGGCATCTGCTCTAGATCTGTCCAATTCTGATATGTAAACCATCTTCACCCTTGTCATCTCTGAAAAACACATCATTCTAACCACGGTAAAAAATGGACTTAACGTTATAATGGGCCGTTTCCATAATTTTATCATTATAGATGTTTTATAACATAAGAAATTCTGGGTTGGGCTCCGGGGACTTGCCTTTTTTAACTTGCCATTTTCACTCGCCTTCTCGGGCGTGGATTCCAAGAATTCAACGGTGGTTAAAGCCCTGAGCTGGCATTCACTTTTTGCCAAAGCAAAACCACCGTTGGATTCTCGGAATCCATGGGCAATTCAAAAAAGGCTAGTCCCAGGAGCCTGTTCCATAAATTTGTGACCTTTTTGCTATGATGTGACTGATGTGACCTATTAAAGCGTACATAATAGTAACATTAGTGACCGTTATAATGGTCCAATTTAAACCTTGGTTCTAAGGACAATACTGCTTTTGATGTACACAGAGTATCGAGAGAATTATACTTGAGCACCGAAGAATTCATTGATGCTGTTGCGAAGAATCTTGATTTGAAGCTCCAGGTGCCAGTAATTTTGTAAGTAGATTGACAGTTTTCTTGTGGGTAGTCTGTTTAATGAAATCCTAGTGGCAGGACAGGAGGAATCATGTAAATAATTTCCGGCTGATTAGCACATTTTTATCGTTTTTTGAAAATAAAAGGAACTTATATGCAATTTATCCATTAGAATTAATTCTTATTTACTCATCTCTGACCAGTGAGGCATTGTCCCCTTCACAGCTGTACTTTAAATCGTAGCGACGAGTTTTTTTTTCTCGTTCACAAGTAACACAGATTGGAATTTTGACCTTTTTTTGGTTATTATTTTGGTTTTTTATTTTGGTAAGCACATTTGGTTCATATTTTTAATTTTAGAGAAAACATGTGATGGGCACCAAGCACCATAGACAGTACACAGGAAAACTGACTCGTTAATCTGGACTCAAGTTCAGTTGTTGGGCTACATCTTCAGTGATCCACAGCCCAAAGAATCATGCCAATTTACTGATATTTAACATCTAATTAATTGATTTTTTGTTGATCTTGATCAATCTGTTTTCTGGTGGTGGTGGTGGTGGCCCATGCAAGAGATCATTTTCTCTAGTAAATTATTAAAGTAGTTGTATAAGAGCATGGAACCTTATCTGAGTATCGGATATTTTTGGAAAGACGCCAATCAGTTAGGTTTTACAACATGGCGACATGCACACCATTTTACTAAGTGCATTGCATGTGTGAAGTGTCTTATTATTTATTTATTTTTTTTGCCTTAAGATCGATAGTGTAGTTTTTAAAAGGGGGGGTGAAGCTGAAAGACACAGCTGTGGAGAATATGAGAGATCAAAGGATAGGGGAAGGACCGTCCTTGTGCAGTGAGAAAGATAACGTTTTCTGAGGCTCAGCTCAACTTGCCAGTGCATTTTCTAGTCATCTCCATGCTTTCATGTGTGGTACAGGGTCATCGTTGGATACAAGATCTTTGTTATTTTGTCCTCTCTTACTTCCCCATGGCGGAGTGGGCCATTATGTCCGCTCCAACAATATCTCTTGAATTTGACTTTAGGACTCCTTTTAAGAGAGAGAGAGAGAGAGGGGGGCATTTGACGCGAACGTTTACGGCATTTGTGCGTGCTCGGTAGTGCATCATCAAATAGTATTACATTTTTTAGTTGTATAAAAATACTTGTTTGGTCAACGAGATACGGTTATTGTGGCCCGCTAAACTAGCTGGGCAAATTGGAAGGACCAGATCTGCACTTATGATTTACTCATCTTGTGCCTGGCAATCAAAATCAAGAGATTTGTGTGGTATCATTTGTTGATGTCATGCTCCAATTGTAAATCATGTAATCAGAAACGCCTCCAACTGAACTAATGGTGCGAGCTGTTTATTTATTCTACTTATTAATGAGAGAAAGCCCTTCTTGCGTTTCATTGGCCATCCCCAATATTCTCAAATTTCCCCTGTTTTGCTTCTTCTATATTTTTTTTCCTTTTAAAGGGTTTTTTTGTGGTGATTCATACAACTTTTACTTTTCACCTCAATGAAACACATTAAATGTGTGTGTGTGTCGTCAGCTCTCCTCTCCATCCGTGAAATCATTTGATGATAGACATCCATTATCAATGTCATCTACGTTGACGAGGGACTACACTGTGAGCCACGTGACAGTATTAGTGATTTCTAACCTTTGGATCATAATGTTCGAAATCCATGGTTAAAAGTAAACTAAGAAAAAGACTAATCCAAGAGATAAATATTACTAATCACGATAACTTTTAGTATGTAGATCTAGGGATGGGCCAAACATGCGAAATTATTAATCAGGATGACTTTTAGTGTGTAGGTCCACCTAGCGGGTTAAACGTCCACATGGTAAGTGGTCTCTAAATAGTATGCCACGTGGCATTGTTTGAGTGTGTGGGTGTGGGGGTTGGGGAGGGGGGCAAAACAAACTAAAAGGGTATTTTTGCAAAGCAAAAATAAAATAAAAAATTAAGGAGTTTTCTAAGTGTGTGGTGGGCGTGGGGGGTTGGGTTTCTAAGCGTATGTGTGGGTGTGGGGGTTATCCTATGGGTCATGATGTAACAAGGTATACCTGAGATCTTTTTATTTGCGGAAGCGGCATTTTTGGTAGTCATCACTGCCATCTGGGCCCACTGACCGCATGAATGTTTAGCCCATCCTTTAATAGACATTCATACAAAAAATCAGCTTGTTTAATGATTTTTATCCGTTCGTTTTAGTACTCAAAAGATGGTTGTATTCAACGGCTATAAGAACGCCTTAAATGGTCCTAAAAAGTGTTAAAATATAATGGTTATAAATTACCAATCAAGGTGATTTTTGGTATGTATATCCATCAAGGGGTGAGATAAACATCCAAGCGGTCAGTGGGCCCAGATGGCAGCGGTGACTACCAAAAATGCCGCTTCCGCAAATGAACAGTTTCAGGCATACCTTGTTACATCTTTTTCCTATCCTATTTGGTTTATACTTTTTTTAACATGCCCCTCAGGATGACGTCTTCCTCATGAAGAAATATTATTTTCCTTCTACGACAGGGTGGGGGCCCGGTTACCCTGGGTAATGAGTAATAACTTTGACAGTAGTTTTTTTGGGTGTTTGAAATATTTTATTTATCTTAGATTAAAAAAAAAATTATATATTTTATTTATCTTTTTAGTTTTTACTAATGAGCTGTCAAAAATAAATATACTGTGGTAGAAGGGAGAAAAAAAGGAGAGGAAAGGTTTTCAGGACTGCCAGTGAGAACCTCCATTTGTGATGGTCCACCATTTTAAGGTACGTGGTAGGATGATGTGGGCAATTCAGACCGTCTATCTGACACGGGGCCCTCTGAATTGACCATGCGGGCAATGCTCTGGTCAATATCACACTTTTAATATCCTTTGGTGTATTTCACTTTTCCTCCCCCTTTGATGTAACAAGGTATACCTGAGATCTTTTCATTTGTGGAAGTGGCATTTTTGGTAGTCACCACTGCCATCTGGGCCCACTGACCGCATGAATGTTTAGCCGACCCCTTAATAGACATTCATAAAAAAATCAGCTTGTTTAATGATTTTTAGCCGTAGGTTTTAGTACTCAAAAAATAGTAGCATTCAACGGCTATAAGAACGCCTTAAAAAGTGCTAAAAAGTGTTAAAATCTAATGGTTATAGATTACCAATCAAGTTGATTTTTGGTCCGTATATCCACCAAGGGGTGGGATAAACATCCATGCGGTCAGTGGGCCCAGATGGCAGCGGTGACTACCAAATATGCCGCTTCCGCAAATGAAACAGTTTCAGGCATACCTTGTTACATATTTTTGCCTTTTAGAATTTATACAGAAAAAAGGCCTCTATTTGCCATGTGGCAAAGACCTTTTGGTCATGGTTAGGGTCTTTCAGACTTCTGCTCTGGACAGTTCATCAATACAACCAACTAATTGCATGGAGCGGGCTAAGGTCAATGAAGCTGCTTTCTTAATGGTTATGACCCTGGCCCGCCTTTTGAATGGTTTTTATGAGTTGATTGGCCACGTGTACAAGATATGGGCTTTGGAGTCCATTGAGGTTGGTGCACATCAAATCCATCGAGTAAAACTTCTGTCACAATGGGATTGCAAATCACACAAGCACAGCCAATGAGTTCTCGGCACGTACACCTAAAAAGCAAAAGCACATGGGTACGTTGCAAGAGCACTTGTGTACGTGCCGAGAACTCATTGGCTTGTGATTGTGTGATTTACAATTTCATGTGATAGAAGTTTTACTCAAATCCATCATATAATACAAAATTCAACTCTAAAAAGATAAGGGAGCTCATATTTGCACACCCCATTTCCTATCCCGGTGGACTCCTAGTCGGGGCACACCACAGATCACACCACACGGGCTTCAAACAAGAGATTTTTTTTTGTTTTTCTTAATTCTGAAATAAAAAGGGACACATAAAATCAGAATAAAAATCACATCTGGGTGTGTTCCATTAATTCTGGAAAACGAAGAAATGATCAGATATTTCTTCTTGACTTTTTTTTTTTTGGAAAGCAAATGTTTGAAGTTTGAAAGCAGTTGTATGGATGAATAATGAATGATGCTTCTTTACTGTATGTCTTCATTTATCTGTCTCTCTGACTTTTATATTTACAATTGAAAATCATACAGGTTGCACTGTCAGTCTCATGTGCAATATCTCACTAACCCATTTCTCCAAGAGATTATAGTGTTCTCTAATCTCTCTGCCACTCTGTTTCCAGTTCCAGCAAACAAAACCCATTCATTTATGGTTCTGATATCTTTACAGAAATTTAAAGCCCCACCAATGTCTCCTACCTGTTGTTTTTTTTGCTTTTGAGATTAATCCATTCAAAGAAAACCAAAAACTCTACACTTCTGAGAGTCTATGAGACTGTAACTTGGGGGTTCAATGATCCCCACCAGAAGTTTCAAACCTCAGTTTTCTGAAATGGGTTTGAACAGATTCTTCTCATGGGTGCTTTTGCTCCTTTGGGTTTTCACACTTCTCTCTTTCAAAGCTCTTTGTGATGGTTCAGATGTCTCTGCAAATTACTTGATGGTTCCTTTGGCAATCTCCCCTCTGACCACAGCTACATTTGTGTTTGAAGTTTTTGAGGGTAGAGATATTTGCAGAAACTGTAGCATCACATGCAAGGTTGGTATTCTTCTTTTCATTTTTTTTTTGTCCATTTTTGTTCAGCTGTAGGTGGGTGTGGGACTGTGGGTCTTTTCTTTCTTGTTTTGAATTTGGTCTGTGTGTTTTGCGTTATCTGTTATGTGGCTGGGTAGTTTATCTTAATGAGGTTGTAGTTGATGCTCTGGCGACATTTACTTGTAACTTATTGATCTTCATGGAACGATGATGCTCAATTCTAGGTACATTTTGTTTACATGGTGTAATGGATTTATGGAATTTGCATCAAGAATTCAGTCTGTTTTCTTCAGAGAGAGAGAGAGAGAGTTAAGAGTTTCCCTTTCTACTATAATGGAGAGAGCACTTTAATTATGCTTTTAAATGGATATAAGCATTCTAAGAGGTATCTTCCAATGCATATGAGTGAATTTCTAGGTGGGCATACTGGTTTTTCTCTTTGAAGGCCTACCTTTTTATCCATTTCTACAGATCGTGATATTTAATTAATGTTTGTGTTATCAATAATATTTTTTCATGTTTAAATTCAAGCAGACATTTTTAAAAATTCATCAAAGTTCTTCCCTGTTCAAACAACAGAGCCCATATGGTTGAAAACTTTGGCTTTCCCTCCTACTGTGTACTATGACTTGAATGTATACCGACTGAAAAGTTGCTTTCTCTGTTATTTTAAGTTTTTTTTTGGTTTCTTTGTTTACCTTGATAATTATGCCATTTATGCAGCTGGATGACCACATCTCGTCAAACTGTGAAACTAAGAAAGTTTCTTACATGGACTTGCAAGATGGAAACCATACATTTGAGGTCTGCATCAATGGGTCTCGAGGAGTTGGCTATGCTAGCTATAACTGGACTGTTGGTTAAGAAACTTTCCTTTTATCCTTGTTGAGTTCTTGTTGTATTTTTTTTTTCATTCATAGTGTAACATTCAATTACCAAAATCCTCCTCGCTAGAGTTTTTTGATGTTGGTGAAGTCCAAAATATCCCCTTTGAAGTAACTTTTGAAAGTTGGTTTCAATTACAACCCGATTTTCAATTGCCAAATTGAGTCAATTTGGCTCAACTAGAAGTTTGGATGTTTTGGCAACTTCACTGGCTTTAGTTTCTGTTAGATACTTATGCTAATTTCAGTTATATCTTATTTATGCAGATACTGTTCCCCCCACTGCATATGTTACGGCTGCGACATCTTTTACAAATGCATTAAATTTTTCTGTAGATATTTCTTTCAGTGAACTGTGCAGTGGTGGAGGTGGCTTTCGATGTGCATCTGTGAATGCCTGCAACGTGAGTAGGTGTCCAACTAAAATTTATAGTTTCATACTTTTGTGCTTTATTTTTATTAAAAGAAGAATTTTTATTGTTTGCAAGACTGGTTGCTTAATTGGTTTTCTTCTTTAGCAACTCTTTTTTCCTGATAATTGAGATTGCTTTGACTGACAGAAACACATTGGAACTACTAATACATTACGATACCTCTCTTTACAGCTTCTTGTTTACGGTGCTGGCCAAGTTATACCATCTACACTCAGGATTCTTCAGCCGGACCTCAAATTTTCACTTCTTGTGGCCTTACCACCTACTGTTCAGTATGGACGAGTGATATTGGTAATGGATAGGAGTTTCTGTACAGACAGTGCTGGAAACTGGTTTACAAGAACCACAAATTCAAGTTTTGTTGTACATTTTGGTGAGTTACATTATCCATTCATTTTCATTGCTGTATGCAAACTTATCCGGATTTGTTTTTTCAAAAAATATGAAATTAATTAAAATTTCAGTTTATTTCAAGTAAACTTCTGTTGTATGAAAGATAGGGATGCTTTTATCTCTTCACCATTTTTGGAAATATGTTTTTCTACTCCAAGAATTCTTATGTAGTCACTGTTGGATGTAATGTATTTGCTTTATATTTTGTCGCAGGGGTATTCTTGTAGTATCCATACTGCCCTTCTTATGTCAGCCATGCGAGTGCTTAATCATCCCTTGACTGTGTGTAACTAGGGTTTGTAAATATCTGAAATCTGAGAGCAAATCCAATCTCAACTTGCTCTAATACCAAGTTGAGATTAGATTAGGGTTTTGAGGGAAGAGTAAGGCATACTTACAGCCTCCCTTTTTCCCAGCTTTTATTTTATAATAACATGTAGGGAATTTTTGACATCTCTCCCTCCCCCCCCCCCCCGACTTAGTCTACCATCCATGACCGTCATTGACCTGTACTGATTAACAATTTGTTTTTTTATGGACAAAAGTGCCCCTTTCTTCAACCTTAGAACAACCAAGAAAATTGTGGATTTGGGCCAAAATCCTAACCCCAATCAAACAGCCTTGATGGACGACCGGCCACAAGCCCATCACCAGCAGCCAACCTACCAAAGTTTTGTGGCCGGCTGACCACACTCTGGCGAGTAAAAAATTTGATTTCTTACATTACATAAAGCAAATACATTACATCCAACAGTTACTTCTATGTGTTGTCAACTTATCATCACAAAGTACTAGTACCAGTATGTCTTAACTTGAATCACTATTGAATAAAATCAGTTTTTCTTCATTTGTTTAGAGAAGTTGGCAGTTCCTCTAAAGTGGAGCTTTATCATATTTCTGTTTTTCTTCTAAAAAGTCTGATTATTTTATTTTATTTTTTTGCCAGTATATTTCAACTTTCTTCTTTTGGTGGTTTGGTTCTTCAGATCGAAGAAGTGTGTTTGTGACCTTGAGGACTCACATCCCAGAAAAGCTACTTCAGCTCAACAGCGAAACTAGAACAGTTGAGGCAACTAATAGTTATAAGAACCTAAAGGTGTATTTATACTTCTCAGAACCTGTTCTCAACTCATCTGCAGAAATTCTAAGTTCTCTTCACACAAGTCAGGGCTTCCTTCTTCCTACTAATGGAAAGAGCCTTGGGAATCGTCGGTTTGGATTTCTGGTGAGTTATGTGCTTATAGAAATGCTGTTTTACATGTTCTAATCCTCTTGGCTTGATGTAAACTGCTGGTATTATGCTAGACTGGATATTTAACTTTACTACTCAAATATTCACCTCTATGCATTCCCCATCCTCCACTCGCACTTCACCAGCTGACCACCTCCACCACCAAACCTGATGTATATTTCGGACACAAAAGTCTGATTTGAATTGTCTCCTTTCAGGCTAAAAGTATATCAAGCGTTGCTGTAGTCACTATAAGTTTTAACTCCAGCTCTATAATCAGCAGACAGGGGACTCCCGTTTCTCCAATTGCCCCGGTCACTTTCCTTTATGGTACCTTCTACACTCATCGAAGGAAGTAATACATATTTCTGAAAGTTAAGAAGCCATTTATCCTGTTTCCCGTAAAATGAAAGACTACTTAACTCTGAAGTTTCAGAATATGATTTTCTTGCATGTTCTTAATTTTGATAGGAACTGTAAGTTTTAGGCACGTATGATCACTTTATATTGTGAAAATTTCATGGTCCGCCATATATATATATATGGATATATATTGTGAGTGACCTAGTCTGACAGAAATGGATTCTGAGCATATTTGAAAATCCAAGGCAGTCTTCAATTCTAATAAAATTCAATCCAATGGTTTTTTGGATATTCTTTGTTACTCCTCAAGAGAAGCTGCAGTATCTATGGAAACAATTAATATATCTGGGACATGATCCAGCTCTAGTGTTTGGATAACTTAGGTTTATTTCTCTTCCTCTAACATAGATGTGGGTGTCAAATTCCAGATTCTCAAAGGCCTTCTGTGAGACTCAGTACAACATCTAATATTAGGACGAGAGAACACAGTCTACCTGTACTGATAAAGTTTGTCAAGCCTGTATTTGGCTTCAACTCGTCGACTCTAACAATTTCAGGAGGTCATTTGCACAGGCAAGTTACTTTATTTTATTGTTTCTTTCATTTTAATTCCGTGGCAAGCTATGGGAAAGACCCGTGCATTTGTGTTGGACATGATGACTCTGTGAGACTTGTACATTGAAGTAATAAAATTAGTATTACAACATTCAAAACAAAGGAGTACGGGGTACCAGTAATCAAGAAAAAGTTAGGAAAACCTAAAATTTTAAAATTATGAAAATAAATATTTTTCATCAGGACAGTGATTTGGCCTTGGAATTATTGTTGTTACCCATGAATGCTCCTTTTAATGTACTTCTTCACTACTGATGCAGCTTTCATGAAATAAGTCGAGTAATCAAGAAAAGTTAGGAAAACTTAAAAATTTTAAAATCATGAAAATACATATTTTTCAGAAGGACAGCGCCTTAGAATTATTGTTTTTACTCATGGACGCTCCTTTTAATGTATTTGTTTACTACTGATGCAGCTTTCATGAAATAAGTCGGAGCATATATACTGTAGACATACATGCAGATGACAAAACCGTTTCTGTTAGTGTTCCCGAAAATATAACCAGAGATGTTGCAGGAAACAGAAATCTAGCATCAAATGTTCTACAAGTGAGGCACTGTAAGGATGTTTTTCTCTTTTCCTTAATGCTATTTTCACATCGTAGCTTATTGTTGAATGAGATAATCCCAAGAGAGTCACAGTGAAGATGTTCTGGAAGGCCGCATATCCTATCTTTGTTTCACTCTTTATCAGCCTCTGTTATAATTTTATATACATCTTGCCTAATAAATTTTCCAATTGTTTTGTTTCTTTTCTTATTTTTTATAATTTGATTAATTTCCTGATGTATTGTTTTTGGACAATTTTTTTTTTTACAGATTCGGTACCTGTAATATCTTCTGTTGTTTCCACCTTCGCAACTGCTGCTTTTGCGGTGACATCTTTAGCTGCAGGCCTGCTCACTGTTTCAACCGCAAGCCTTCGATCTATTGGGGCATCTTCAAAAACATCTTCTTTGACGTCCGATCCTGCAAGGAATCTTTTTGTACGATACCGAACTTCTTTAAATAATTATCGAACTCTTGGAGCAGTTAGTCACTTCACAATCATTAGCATAACGGGCATAACTGAGTGTCATCTTAAAAAAATTCATCATTTGAAGATCATAGTTCTTGAAACGATAGTTTCATTTTCGACTTTGTTTATAAAAATAAAGCAAGCCCTTCATTTTGAAGAAAAATAAATTAGTACCCATGGTTTATTCATATCTCTAACCATTTCTAACCTTTCTGAGATACCATGTACCTATATTATTTTTAATACCTAAATCTGAGAATTTTTTCTAAGTATGTTATTTCTGCAAATTCAGATCCTCTAAAGCTTTTCATAAATATTTTTTCTACTTGATAAACAACCAACCCAAATCCTGTTCAAGTCGGGGTTCAACTTTGATTAATATTTGTTAGTTTTTATCTTTAAGGCACCATTGGACTCAAACTGACTAAATTCGAGTCATATTGGCTCAGTCAGTATGAACAGGTCTTGGTACAACTTGCCGATTCTTGTGATTCTGGTCAAATCCCTGAGCTGCATGATTGTGCTATGCATATGATCTGCTGTGAATTTAAACTAGGTTGTACCTTCTCGAAGACTTAGATGCCTCTTTCTAATGACCCTTTTTCAGATTTGAGATGCAAGTCTCTGTCTGAATAATATCTCCTGTATCAGTGAACTAACTTTCCCTTTTTTTTTTTGGTGACGCCACAGAGAATTACAAGCCATATTCAGGTATTTGCACTGTCTAGATGGTTAGCAGTTACCATGCCAGTTGAGTATTATGAATTTGCTAGGGGTTTGCAGTGGAGTATCCCCTACTTCAATCTCCCATGGGAAGCTGGACATGTTCAGTCGATCATGGTAGATTCGAGCTCCCCTGTAATGACCCATTCAGAAATATCCAAAAGAAATGAATCAGGAACTTTCAAGAGCATGCGATCGGGAGATGGGAAATTGGGAATGGGTGCTTCCATATTTGGGTTGCCACTTACTCCAAAAGAGTACAGATCATTTTTTGAGGTCAGAACCCTTTCTACCCTTCTTTTTTACTTATTCTATTCCTCTATATAAATATGACAATACATTTTGGTATAATGGAGTTTATACTTGCAGAGCCAAAATATTAAACCCGAAGCTGACTATGTCCTGGATCGATGGAATTCAAATGGGTATGTTAGAAGCAATTTTTCATTCTATCAAATCTTTAGTCCCCATACATTTTCTATATAAATAAATAAAAGGGATAGATAAGTAATGAAAACAAGTCAATAAGAAGTGAAGTATAGAATACAATGCATGGACTCCATGAAATGCCCAGTTTTGAAAATAAGCATCAATTTCACTCAAGTGATTCACTCACCCACTTAGTTTATGGAATATTAGTAGAAGTTAGGATTTGGTTTGGGTTTGATTCTAGGGTTTCAAAGAAAGAAGAAAGAGAGGAGAGAAAAATGGAAAGGGAGAGCATGTGTATGTCACATGACTCCAATCTTCTTATTTATACTAGAGAACTTCTTAGATGGATAAATAGGTATTGCAGTACTACCCTGACAACACTCCCCATCAAGTTGGTGCATAGATATCTATCATGCCTAACTTGTTGAGACACCTGTAAAGCTGATTACTAAGAACTTCCTTAGTGAATACATCTGCTACCTGCTCTTCAGTCTTCACACAAGGAATACAAACTTCCCCAGTAACAATCTTCTCTCGTATGAAGTGTTTGTCTACTTCAATGTGTTTTGTTCGATCATGCTGAACTGGATTATGAGCAATACTTATTGCTGCTTTGTTATCACAATACAGGCTCACTGAGCCAGTAATAGGGAATCCTAGTTCAGCTACTAAGATCTTCAACCACAACATCTCGCACAAGCCATGAGCCATAGCTTTAAACTCAGCCTCTGCGTTGGATCGAGCAACCATAGGTTGCTTCTTGCTTTTCAATGTCACAAGATTGCCCCCAACAAATGTGCAACACCTTAATGTAGATCTTCTGTCATCCTTGGCACCTGCCTAGTCTGCATCAGTGTACGACTGCTCTCATGTGACCATTTATCTTGAAGATAATTCCGCTACTAGGAGAGGATTTGAGATACTTCAAAATCATGTGTGCTGCCTCCAAGTGAAAGTCTCTAAGTGAGTACGTATATTGGCTGATCACACTGACCACATATGCAATATCTGGTCTGGTCAAAGAGAGAGAGATATCAACCTCCCGGCTAGTCTCTGAAAGCTCTCAACGTCTTTCAGTAACTCACCACTTGCCTCACCCAACTTTTGATTATGTTCTATAAGGGTGTCCACAGGCCAGACCCCTAATTTTCCAGTGTCCTTTAGCAGGTCCAGAAGATGGCACATTTTCTTTCGGCTACACCATTTTGTCGAGGTGTGTAGCTGTAAGAATTTTGATGACATATCTCATGCTGCTGCAGACCTACATACACATATTAACTACCTTGGTCAGATCGAAGGATCTTGATTTGGGCACCAAATTGAGTCTAAATCATCTTATGAAAACCTTTAAAGGTGGAATACACCTCATCTTTGGTCTTCATGAGATAGACCCACGTACATCTCGTGTGATTATCAACAAAGGTAACAGAAAAGTGAAAACCAAAAATAGAAGTAAAGGGAGCAGGTCCCCATACATCAAAATGCACAATATCAAAAGGGAATAAACTCTGATTACTCCTTGAAGGATAAGATGAATGACAATGTTTGGCAAGCTCACAAGTCTCACAGTGAAGGTCAGACATAGAAACTGAATTAAACAAAATAGGAAATAAGAGTTTCGAGCATTGAAAAGAAACATGTCCAAGGCGTGCAAGCCAATACAAAATAGACTCTATATTGAGTCGACTACTACTACGAGACAGTGCTGTGGGCTCAACAGGTTGTCCATCCAAGACGTATAGACCATCAGCTTCACGTCCAATACCAATTGTCCTCGTCGTATCCAGGTCCTGAAAGACACACAAAGAAGGAAAAATGTAATACTACTATTCAACCGTTTGGTAAGTGAACTAACAGATAAGAGATTAGAAGTAAACTTAGGAATGTGTAAAATAAAAGATAAGAAGAGATGGGAAGAGATTGACATTTCCTTTCCTAGACACAGAGGAGAAGTTACCATCAATAATTTTAACCTTATCATGACCAGAACAAATAGAGTATAAAGAAAATAATGAAGACACACCAGTCATGTGCTCTAAGGCACGTGAATCAATGATCTAGGTGGGATTGGATGGAATAGACACACAATGAATAGTGCTTATGGTACCTGGTTGAGCGAAAGAAGATGTAGATGTGGCAGAAGGTCCCTCTAACTGAGCAAGAAATTGCCGGATGTTGTCAATCCCGACTTGTTGAATTGGGACTGTAGAGGAAGTGGAAGCCAGAGTAGTCATAGTTAGAGAAGACCAGGTGATAGAGACCTGAGGGGGGCACCGATTGAAGTGTCAGAACTTGTACTATGAGCAGTAGAAAACCCTAATCAGTTGGGGTGTGGTGGACGACCATACAAGTCCTGACACTTGCCCTTTTGATGATTGCGGCGGCCACAATGATCACACTTGGGCCTATCTCGATCAGAAAACTTCCCAGCAAAAGTTGGAGTGTGAGGTGAAGTCCGACCTTGTTGGCCCCTATGAAAATGCTGGGGAGCGGAAACTAAGACAAGAGCAGACCAATTAGTAATTGAAGATGGTGCTGTGGCACTCCGCTTACTCTCTTCGCTTTGCACATACGAGTAAACCTAACCAAGTGAAGGTAGATAATCCTGTTGAGGATTTGTATCCTTCATAACTCATACTCAGAGTTAAGGCCAGCAATGAACTCAAAGATTCGAGTCTCCTCCACAAGCCTTCGGTACATGTTCCTATTTTCAGTGCACAAGGGATGAAAGGTGTGACAATAATCCAAATATTCCCACGTACTGCGAAGAGTAGCAAAATAATCCGAGAAAGACTTTTCCTCCTGATGAAGATGAGCAATGCTTTGATGTAACTGGAAGGCCCGGGCTATATTCTACTACTGAGAATACGTCTGGTGCATTGTATCCCACACCTCCTTGGTAGTGAGTAAGAATAAGAAGCCCCGACTGATATGAGGTTTTATGGAATTAAGAAGCCAGGACATGACGGTGAGATTCTCAGTCTCCCACTTCTTAAACAATGGGTCATCCAAAGTCTTGGGGTCGACAACTTGCCCGGTGATGTACCCCAACTTTCCTCGGCCCCCGATATACATCCTCGCTTCCTGAAACCACTCCAAATAGTTCTTTCCATCCAACTTGACTGAGGTAATTTGTAAACTGGGGTTTTCGAAGGCCACTTGAGTCACGACGGACCCTCCGGCACCACCAGAGGTCACTTCCGAGCTCACTGTGGACCCTCCAATACCCCCTCTAGTAGACATGGATACCCAATATAAACCAACAAACAAGAAAAGGAGGCCGTGTACAAACAATAGGCCTGCAAACAACACGGAGAAGTACCCGCGGGGTTTACAATCCAAAACGAGTCCATAAATGCTCAAAAAGGGGCCATGCAGTAACTTTATGGAAGAGTTTCATCTCCCGAGACTTCGATCCTCTCCGAAACATAGTGGGCTGGGTTCTACTTGTTGGTAATTATGTAGGCGACCAAAAGCAAGCAGCAAACACAGCTAATAAACACCTCACAGATCAAAGCGAAGAGCAAGCAAAAGTCCATCGAGAACACCCCGAAAAATTCCCAAACAATCACCAAAAAATCCAGAAAATCGAACTCCTTCAAGTGGAAGCCATCGTAGGACTTTGGGATCAGGTGTCCGTACGGCTGCTTATGTCAACTGTATGGCCTGATGACATCAGTACTCCTCCAACTGTTCTCCGGTTTGTCCGCCTTGAAGAGTTGGCTCTGATACCAAGTAGAAGTTAGGGTTTGATTCTAGGGTTTCAAAGAGAGGAGAAAGATGGGAGAAAAATGGTAAGTAAGAGCATGTGTATGTAACATGAGCCAATATTCTTATTTATACAAGAGAATTATTTACATGGACAAGTATACCCTTACAACATAAAGGGTATTACAGTCAAGGTTTGAAATTTAGGTTTCGGTAGCCATTTCGGTGAGGGTCGAAATCGAAATCGGCCGAAATTTAACTTGAAAATTTGAAATTTCGGGAAAAGTCTGGAAAAAATTTCAGTTATTTTGGAAAAAATCTTAAATTTGTTAGGAAATCTTATCTATTTCTCTCTCCATAATCTCTCATGAGAAGAGAATCTTAATTGTTGCCTTTAAATATAGGAGCTAAAGCCTGAAATTTAGTAATTAATGAAGAATTTAGAAGAGATTCAAGAGGGGGCCGAAATTCATGGGATTTCGGTTTCGGTCAACCTCAAAACTGTCGTAGATTTCGCCGAAATTTAAAACCCTGATTACAGCCCCCAACAACAGTATTTAACTGACACCAACAAAATTAATAACATCTTGGTTCAAAAAGTGAAGGAAAGAACATGAAAAATTGGAGGCAAATTATTAACATGACTGCAAGATACCGATTAAAACCAAATGAAGGCAGTAATTCCCAATTCCTGTCTTTTACTTTAGGTATATAGAAGGTAGCGGTGTTGCACGATTTCTTCTTAATGGGGAATTACCGATGTTTGATGTTGCACAAGAGAACAACATCAACAGTGTTAGGATCTTTACTAGGCCTCAAGCCGCCATTCCGCCCGAAAAGATATCTTGTCAGGAGAGGGGCAAACTTTAGCCTTTATACCACGATCGACGTCACACCCTGCGAGGCTCCACGATTCGATCCCGTGATCCCCAACGGCAATTGACCTCGCACTCGCAGGCCCATTCTGCGATTCGATCCCGTGAGCCTTTAACTTTAACGGCGATCGACCTCGCACCTACGGACCCGTACCACGCCCTTAGGGAGGGGCATTATTTAACCCAACAAACAGCAACAATGACAATAATAGTGTGTGATTTACACATACGGACATACTGTAATTTAACAGTCACCATAGGCTTTGAGTTCTACCATTTCTTTTTAAAAAGTTTTTATTGTAAAATATAGCATTACCTTTATATGTTTTCTTATTACTAGAATTGTAGTTGTTGTGTTATAACTTTTATAACCCAATATATTCACAAATCCTACTAGTTGAGGGTTTGCAGATACTGGTTTAACATGATGTACAGAAATAGCAGAAGATGGGTACAATGGTTGTATTCAGATACCATGACTTAATTAACTTGAAGTACTAGTTTGGTTCATAAAGAGGTGGTAATACTTATTTTGTTTTGTGACTGATTTTTTGTCTTGTAGGTGGAGAGACTTCAATAGAAATATGTTCTGGTTAGCTGTAATAGGTGGCAGCTTAATGCTGCTTCACGCTTTAGTACTCTTTATTTTAAAATTCAGGAGGAGGAATTCAGAAATACGAAAGTCTTATGGAGCGCTCGTATTGCCAAGATTTGAGATATTTCTGATAATCCTTGCATTCCCTTGTATAAGCCAGGCCTCAGTGGCTCTAGTTAAAGGTACCTTCGATAATTAAAATTTCCGATAGTACTGCTTATGCCACACACTTTTTGAAAATCGCATCACAGCTTCTGAAGATGATAAGAAAACTGGCTATGTTCTCTCAATACCAAATATTAAAAACACACACAGATAGATCCAAATGTGCCAAATTTGTTGCCAGTAGTTAAAGCATCAAGTCATTTCTGTTGATTATAAAGGATTCAGAAAAAAAATCATGAACAATGAACAAGAATTAAAATATCAATATTGGAAAACATATCTGACATGCCATCATTTAATCTGGTATTTATGGCACATATGGTCTCTCATTGTTGACAACCACTTTAAGCTTTTAGAGTGAAGTGGTTGTCAACATGGTATCAGAGTGGGGGGTCCTGGGTTCGGGGATCCTTTGATATACATTGTTAAGCCTCCCTCTAACAACTTGAGCTTTTAGAGTAAAGTGGTTGTCAACACTCAATACCAAATATATAAAATACAGAGACAGATCCAAATGTAACAAATTTTGTTAGTAGTAGTTAGCTATGATACCCGGCGTATCTGTATCCGATCCGGGCATCATAGGTGGTTAGATCTAAAAGCATCAAGCTAGTCATTTCTCTAGATCATAAAGGAAACAAATAAAAAAAAATCATGAACAATAAACAAGAATTAAAATATCAATGTTGGAGATATCTACCATACCATCATCCGATATGGTATTTATTGCTACAAGATGTAAAATTCTTTTGGCTGAAAAAAAGAATTTTATTAAAACTATAAATTAAGAAGTATTCTGATTTTATTTTCTTCTCAAATTCAAGGAGGAGCGACTTTGGGGGTTATGGTTGGTATTCTGTTATTGGGTGTTATATCTTTTCTTCTACTAGCCCTACTGTTGTTCCTCTCAATTGGAATTACAATGAGTAAGCTACTTCAGTACAAGGAAGTTCATCAAGAAGGCCAGAAATTTCACTGGTATCAAGATATTATCAGAGTAACGTTGGGTCCTGGTAAAAGAGGCCAATGGACGTGGAAGAGCCAACCGAACTCTGTTCATCTAACAATGTTAGGCCCTTTGTTTGAGGATCTCAGAGGCCCTCCAAAGTACATGCTCTCACAGATTGCTGGGGGGAATCCCAGCAAGTGTACGGATCGCATCATCGCTTCTGATGATGAAACAGAAGATGCTGAGGCACCTTTCATCCAAAAGCTTTTTGGCATTCTCAGAATTTACTACACGTTACTGGAATCTGTGAAACGGGTTGCTCTGGGAAGTGTGGCTGGTGCTTATATGGCCAATGGGTCTTCTAGGACTCCAACACTGGTCTTGTTATGCCTCACCTCTTTTCAGCTCTTCTTCCTTGTTCTCAAGAAGCCTTTTATAAAAAAGAAGGTTCAGTTTGTAGAGATTCTCTCAGTTACAAGCGAAGTGGGTATCTTCGCTACATGTCTGGTTCTTTTAGAAAAGGGATTCTCAGCTGGGGATGAGACAAGAGTTGGAATCTTTATGCTTTTGCTGTTCATGATTGGGTTTACTGCTCAGATGATCAATGAATGGTATGCACTGTATAGACAGACATTGCAAATGGGCACAGTTGAAAACTCTTTTTGGTCGGGGTTGACAACAGCATTCATTGGATTACTGTTGATTTTGATCCCATGGAATCTTCTAAAGAACCTGGAAAATCTGTTCCCATCGAATAATTGCGGAAACAGAGAAACAGGGGACACTACTTCTTCCGGCGACCGGTACAGAAGTTCTGGGAGTAGGAGCTCTGGTACAACAGATAAGCCATGGATGAAACAACTAAGAGAACTGGCAAAAGCGAGCTTTAGTAAAGATGACGGTGGAGTGCCTAAAGATCCTTCAAGCAGTCAGACTAGACAGAGCGGATTTTGGAGCGGCAAGAGGAGTGGGAGCTCATCCGTAACTTCGTCAGCGGACTTGAAGTCCAGACCAAAAGGATTGTACGGAGATTTGGAAGCCATTTTCTCATCCGAGTGAACTTTAAATTGTTCATGATTCCGCAAGATTTTTAAAGGTTATGGGGAGGTATTAGTCCTTGTCTTTCATCAGCTGTACTACAACTGACATAACTACTTTTTGAAACTTTCAGCTGGTTTTGCCTGGGTGGTTGGTCGAATGGCAGGGGAATTGGCTTTCTGGGTATTCTCTCAAAACCTTTTTTGATTGGGGTTTAACCGTCTTGATTAAGTTCATTAAAATAAAACGGTCGCTCGTTAAAGCCGCGGTGATTAGGTAGGTACCCCAACCGATGATTTAGAAGGTTGGAGATCAAATATACTAAAATTATTCAGTGTAAGGATTCAAGATTATTTATGTTTTCACTGTTTTTTTTTTTCCATCTGAAATACAGTCTATTTGTAATGTTTCAAGTTCTTAATTCTACCTCGTGTATTTGATTTTGGAGTTTTTTCCAAGATGGAAGGACAGGTTAGAAGCCATCTTATCTGCCCATCTACGCTACACATGGTGCATTTGCATACGGTAAGGGACCCACCATTAGAGGATCTTCTAGATGATTATTCCGGCTAGATGATCTTAGATTCTTAACCATCCAATTTATTGTTTCCTTTTGGATGATCAGAAAAAAGAAAAAAAAGTGACTGGTTCTTAACTGTATTGAAAAGATGCGCATCTCGAGGATTTATAATATAAAATGTGTGAACCCAATGATGGCTCTTTTGATGATTAATCTAACCGTGTTAGATCAAATATATCAGAAGATATATCTAATACTAATCCGTTCAGTTAATCTAAACAATATCGCGTGAAAATTAAATAATTCATGTGATTTTTAACGAGAAAACCCATCTGAGAAAAACCTCTAAATGTGAAAGGATTACTAATGAAAAAGTTAACAGAGTACAAGAAGTTACCCACGCAACAACATTCCTACAGTCTTCAGACTCGAATCACTCAAGTAAACTGCTGTTGCATTCACACATTTTTTTTCTCCACGCTTCAAGTCCCACGAGCACGTCTTCAATGATCATGATCACATGACCATTCGGAATCACTTCGAACCACCACTAGAATCACTCGAGCATCAAAACTAACACGGAGTGGTTATGAACTACTCTAAGAACTTGATCTACATTTATGGGTTCTTAGTTTGGATTTCCAAGGCTTGGAATGTTTTTCTATATATAGGGTTTAGATACTCAAGCTTGGATAATCAACAAAGGTAGAGATCTTCAAAATAAGAATTCTACTCTTTGAGGTGCTAACCTAGTTGGGATGTTAGATAACTTGAGCCTTCCCCTTTTCTCTTTTCCACTTAGCCGGTTCCAAAGTGAGGCAATGAATTGTCCTTTTCGTTGTGAGAGAGAATATAACCGCGGAAAGGCCTCCATAAAACAAGTGTCGCGCCACACCAAGTGTCCTCCCAAAATCTAATCCTAGACCCATCATCCAAAACTACCCTGGTTCCCTCTAAAACCCTGGTTCCCTCAATAACGTTTTCTTATCCAACAAAAAAAAAAAAATTATCTATTTATAGTAGGGACGAAAATCCTCTTAAAATAGCAAGTAGTTAACGCAACTAACTTCAGAATCAAATCTGTGTGAGGTCTGATCGATCGGTTCATAAAGGTTCGATCGATTGAAGGCTAAAAATAAACAATCGGATTGATAAATTATGTCCGATCGATACAAGGCAGAACTCAAATTCTGACATGTTTGTTCTCCGATCGATTGATCAAGAAAATTCGATTGACCGAAGACCAACCAGTCAAAGTTTTTCAGCAACATTAAATTTGTACAATCGATCGGGCGATGCAACAAATCGATCGAACCTAGATACTTCTCGAATCTTTTGATAGGCTTGAGTGATATACGTACTGGACACTCACATAACCTACCACACACTAAGGTAGATTCTAACTAACTCTCATTTATCATACAGAATTAGCCAACACAAATTCTAGACCTTAGGGCATGTTTGATTGCACAGCAAATTTTCCCGAGAAAATACATCTGGGAAATGCCTTAAATGGCTGATTGATTGCAATTCAATCATGTGAGAAAATAAAAACGTATTTTCAGGTGGAAATGAATTCTCACCTAGCTGGATGAGAAATGAATTCCAAGCTTAGTAGGGAAAATATACAGATTTAAAATGGCTAACCAACAATGGACAGTTGTGTTTTCCCAAGGAAAATGCAATTTTCCCACTTGGCAATCAAACACGCCCTTACAGTAATACCATTTTTCTTATTAGCAAATTGGATCTTCTCCAGGTCAAAAGTCAATCTGATCATATGATTGCAATCATCTAAATTAGATTTTTTTTTTTCTAATAGCGATCTAGTTGTTGCATTTGGGTTGATTCATGATCTAGCGGATCTCTTGATTGAGATCCATTGTGGAATTAGGCACTCTATTGGGTGATCTTGATTTCATTATGCGGTTCACAATCCAATAGATCAGAGAGCCTCACATATGATATCACCAAATAAATAAATAAAAATCCCTTAATTGGATGGTTAGAATCATCAGATCGAAATAGTCCACACAAAAAAAAGGCAAAATATCTGCAACATGTGTGGGATAACTTACACATCACTCCCTTTCATCAAATCAAAATGCTTTAATTTACGAAGTTATCCAGTTTCATCTACACCATTAAATGCCTTTAATTCACGTCCTCTTCGGAAGTGGTCCTTAGGAGATTATAGCCGGCTGCATTACTGGATCAGGGGTGTTAAGGATAAGACTATGACGCCTTAGGTGAATGTTAGCTAGACCTAAGACAATTAAGGAATTATTTTTGGCACGGAGAGAGACTTGTGAGGATGATGTGAGTTTTGACACCGTTAGCGGTTATATGGGGCTTGTGGCAAGGGAGGAATGACAGAGTGTTTGAAAGCAAAAGTCTTCAATTGGAGCAGATTACCACACCGGAGGTCAAGGTGCTGGTTTATTTTTGGGTTATCCTGGTTCACTATAAGTACGTTGTGCATACATTCATCAATCGAGGTAGTCCTAGTCCAATCAATGGGCTACCTCATGCATTTCATCTACAGACAACAACAAAAAAAAAACTGTTCAGCTTGCCTCACCCATCGGTTGAGGAGATGCCTCAACCCCCTATCATATTGTGACATGTGGAGGGGAGTGCAAGGGCTAACTAAAGAGTAGGTTGCATCTAGGAAGTGTTACCAAAAAAATAGCTTGAACCAAAACTAATTCTCCCTGTTACCCTTCACCTTTCCTCCACGTGTCACAACATGATATGGGTTGAGGCAACTCCTCAACCAAATGGGTTTTCGTTAATTAAATGATAAAATGTTTTTTTGACCTTTGATATGTCTATATCGACAGTAGGGATATCCCGTTGATGTGATCTTTTTGGCTAACAGTTAATCCCCCTACCGTGAGATCTAGGATGCAAATACGGCCAGAAAGTGACACTTAACAACCAAACCCCTGGTTAACCCTGGTTAAGGAGCGAAGTTGCGGAAACATTGGGTTGCTACATTTCGTCTTCTGAGCCCAATTCGTACTAAAAAAATATGTAACCGTTTGCATACTTGGATTTTTCCGGCCTAGGAGGCCTGGGCTTATTAAGGGCATTTTTGCAACACGTCCACTGAAAATCAACCGCAGGTGTATTAACAGGCACATAATGCACATGTTTTAACGGTAATCAAACGACGGTTAAACTAGGTCAACATGGTATTCAAATGATGGTGTGTGCAGGGAAAAACGTCTCCGACCGGTAGGTAGTTGGTTCGCTAATCCAGACCGTCTAACAGACGGTGTACCTGTTTGGATGGGCTCTAGGACAACAATCCCAACTAATTCAATTAATTGCTGTAATTTAGTCGAAAACATCGTGAAATGCTGTTGAAATTAGATTGTTTGGTTGGAGATTTAGCTAAAAAAAGTCTTCCATGAAGATGAAGGGGAGAAGAAAATATTTGAAAGATTCTCCAAAATTAAAGAAAGAATCACAAAAGCCAAGCCAAGCATCTTGAAAGATCTTAACCATACAGGAAAGCAATTGAAATTCGGCCAAATTTACGGCGAATTTCCGATTTTTCGACATGGAAACCTTCGAAGATCATCGATACCAACTTTCGAGCACGTAAACATGAACCTATCCATCCGATTATCATAATTTACGATCGAATTATGAACGTTACCCCACTGGCAGATACCGCCACTAGTGAATTCACAAAATATGATCTCTTTCGGGTCGAACGGATTATAAATATAAATAAAATCTTGCGCCAAAGAAATGCCGATCGATGATAGCGGTGTATTCGCATCCGTGAGCCTTTCGAGCATCGCCAACGGCATTTTTCCGATCTCTTTACACTCGAATGTGTCGCAATTCACTTCCCAGATCCGTAGGCTTTCAACGGTCTCGATGTTCCCCATCAGACCAACTAGAATCAGACGATCGATCGAAAATCCGATGACGGAGAAAAAAACGGATGGGTTCGGACGTATATCAAACGTTCCTTCCCATGTCTTTGTATTCGGATCAAACGAGCAAAATATTCCGGAGTTTTTCTCCAGTAAATACATTTTCTTGTCCGAAACAGCAACAGAGAGCCACGTGGTCGCTGCAGAGCCCTTGAGAATCTGTGGCATTGGTTGACACATTTCCCATTGGCGGGACTTCATGTCGTATATCTCAACAGCAAGCGGATCCTCCTCAAAGTCACACGTACCACCAGCAATGACAACATGAGACCCAATCAACGCTACGATGGGATCCGATCGCCATAGGCGCGGTGCATCCACGTTGCTCCACGTGACATTGAGAGCGTCGAATGAAAAACTGAATTTAGATGGAGTAAGCATGTAAAGGAGATTTGAATGTGAAGATCGGAGAGGTGACATGTAATGAGTTGCTGGACGTGTGATTTCAATCCACACGTGCGAGTGAGCATCGTAGGCACGTGCGGTTGTTAACGAAGGGTTCCGAGGGCTCTGGATATGGACCATGAGCCATGGCTTGACACGGGATGGATTACGAAGGGACGAGGAGATGGTGCGTCGCCATAGCTTGGACACATAGGACGCGGGCACAAGATCGATGAGTGGGACGTGTGAGAGGATGGCCTCTAAGAGATCTCCATGGAGAGGAACTTCTTGTTCTCTGCCCATTTTCTTCTCCGTCGGTCGTGAACTAGATATGGGAGATTAGGGAGATTAGGGAGAAGGGAAACCTTTATATATACGCAGGATTCGATCTCCCTCGTTTTAATAGATTTCTTGGACTTTGTCAAGGTCTGAATTGGATAGGCCCAACTTCAGTTTCACATGGGCAACTCATAAACTAGTACGCGGCACATGTGTGTTGCACGTGAGTTAATGTAGGGCATTTTTGGCAGAAGAGGCAAAATAGGACCCAAGGTGTCGTATAAATAGGCACAGGCTCCCTTGACCAGCGAGTAAGAGTAAAACTTGTGTCACAATGGATTGCAAATCACACAATCACAAGCAAATGAGTTCTCGGTGGCAAGTACTGGTCAAGTGCTGTTTACAACTACCCATGTGCTTTTGCTTTGAGGTGTTGGCTTGTGATGGTGTGATTTGCAATCCGTTGTGACAGAAGTTATGCGTTTTATGACAGTCTCACAGGACAGGCCAGGTCGGTTGTGGATTATGAGAATATAATGGTGGTTTGCTTTGGGAAAGTGAATGCCGGCTCAGTGCTATCACAAATGTTGGATTCTTGGAATCCAAGCCTGACAAGGCCTGTCCCGTCAACCTGTCATAAAAGGCCAGTAAAACTTCAATAAGAAAAAACTGGCGTTTAGCTCCACAAAAACGTATCATTATCCAAATTTATGACTTTCTCATTGTTTTATTTAGTTTTAGTTATAAAAATCCGAAAACGTAACGTGAATTGATTGTGAATTGTGGGTCCAAACTCCAAAGGGTATTGATTAAGAAGGATGTGATACTATTAAATGATGGAAGTCGGTACCCTGAATCATACTTGCAATCATTAAAGTAGAAACCTATGAATTTTGACTCACCAACCCATAACCAAGGTAATAAAATAAAAGGAGTAAAACTTGTGTCACAAGATGTTGTGACCGAACACGGTCACAGCACTCAATACGAGCCACGTGGTATACTATTAGAGGACAACGACTGTATGGATGTTTGGGCAGTCCCTCGGTGGACAAGTACACAAAAAATCAGCTTGATTAGTGATTTCTAACTGATTCTATTGAAGTTATTTTCATGGGTTGATTTTAACGGTAGGAATTTGAGCATTATTGAGCGTTATTTGGGTGCATAAATCCAAAGGTTGTAAATCACTAATCAGGCTTATTTTTGGTTTGTAGGTCCACCGAGGGACTGGTCAAACATCCATACGGTCAAAGATCTCTGATAATGTGCCACGTGGCTCGTATTGAGTGCTGTGACCGTGTTCCATCACAACATCTTGTGACACAAGTTTTACTCAAACAAAAGTAAAGTCAATGACTAAAACGTGATGACAAAAGTTTTCCAGGATGTATACTCCACAACCGCTTTCTGCACTTAGGCATTTTCTTTAGATGTGACCAATCCTAACCGTCCATCTGATAACTCAACGCTTTGGAATGGCCATGTGGATAGTATCTTTGTTGACGTCAACCCATCTTGTATTGTACTGATCTAGCACCATTTATGTTACTCACCGCTGCCATCTGGACCAACTGACCGCATCAATGTTTAGCCCAACATTCATACCAGAAATCAGCTTGTTTTATAATTTTTAGCCGTTGATTTTAGTACTCAAATTTAATGGCTAGAATCATGCCTTAAAAAATACAAACATCTAATGGCTAGAGATTACCAATCATGGTGATTTGTCTCGTGATGGATTGTTATTGGGCAGAAATTTGAGATGCTGAGATGGAGAAATGCATTACATCAGCTTCCCAAGTGTAAAAAAAGCCCTCTACTCCTGTGTAGAATTCTGGAGTGCAGCTTCAGGAAACGCGTCCACAAACGTGACGAACATTGCGTAACAATAGACCAACAAATAATCTTTTTTTTGTTTTTTTGGAAAGAAACATTATATGTCACGAAAGATAAATGATGAGGGCCCACACGTACAGAATTCGGATAAGGGAGTCGGAGTCGGCCACCACCTACCGAAAGTTGAGGAATTTGAAGCCTATAAAATTATAAGAATCTTGGGGACCCCACACGAGAGTAAAACTTTGATGATAGGTATATCATTGAGTCTGATGACAGGGCAATATGAGCCACGTGGTACACTGTTAGAGGACTATGACCGTATAGATGTTTTTCCAATCCCTAGGTAGACCTACAAACCAAAACTCAGCTTGATTCGTAATTCAAACCTTTGGATCTTTGTACCTCAAATACTGCTCATATTCCCACAGTTGATATCAACCCATGAATATAAGTACAATCCAACGCCTAGAAATCACTAATCAGGCTGCGTTTTGGTTTGTAGGTCCATCTAGAGATTACACAAACATCCATACGGTCAGAGTCCTCTAAGAGTTTTCACGTGGCTCATATTTCGCCCTATCATCATCCTCAAAGATAGGAATCTGGCATCAAAGTTTTACTCCCCACACGATTCCTTAAAAGCGGTTGGCACAAACGTCAATGGTGATATCTACCTTTCACCTACTCTACTCCACTGCAGCTTAACCTAAGCAACCCACGAGAAAACCTTCGCTCACACTCCGATGTGAGCGAAGCCGATCACAACCCACAATACTAGCCATGTGGCACACTATTAGTGGACTCTGACCTTATGGATGTTTGGCCAATCACTAGATGGATCTACAAACCAAAAATAGACCTGATCAGTGATATTTCTAAGCGTTGAATTGAAGTTATTTTCATGCGTTGATTTTAACTGTAGGAATTTGAGCATTATCGAACGTTATTTTGGTATGAAGATCCAAAGGTTGTAAATCACTAATCAGGCTGATTTTTGGCTCACAGGTCCACCGAGGTACTGGACAAACATCCATACGGTCAGCGTCCAGTAAGAGTGTGCTACGTGGTTCGTACTGTGAGCTGTGATCGGGTTCAATCAGACCGGGTGTGAGCGAAGGTTTTCTCTTAACCAACTGGATTCTTAACTATATTATGTGCAGTTGAGCTTATATTCAAGTTGATTACTAGTATTTAAATCTAATTGGTGTATGTCGTGGATTTACAATGGACGTTGATCAATCATTGTTTGATCATCAGATGGAAAATCAGCTTAATTAGGTAGATGATCCTAACCATCCGGTTACCGAAAGTCAAAATGTTACATGGTTTGATCACCTATCTCATTGGATTGACTTTTGGGGTTCTGAAGAATATTTTATGTGGTGCCACACATTATAGTAGTGAAGATTTAGGTTTTAAAATAGAATCGTAGGCGGATTTGGTGTCTTGAAGTCCATTTAATGTTCGGGTCGTGATGTAACAAGGTATAACTGAGATCTTTTCATTTGCGGAAGCGGCATTTTGGGTAGTCACCGCTGCCATCTGGGCCCACGGACCACATGGATGTTTAGCTCACCCCTTAATAGACAATCATACCAAAAATTAGCTTGTTTAATGGTTTTTAGCCTTTGGTTTTAGTACTCAAAAAATGGTTGCATTCAACGGCTATATGAACGCCTTAAAAAGTGCTAAAAAGTGTTAAAATCTAATGGTTATAGATTACCAATCAGGGTGATTTTTGGTCTGTATATCCACCAAGGGGTGGGATAAACATCCATGCGGCCAGTGGGCCCAAATGACAGTGGCGACTACCAAAAATGCGGCTTCCACAAATGAAACAGTTTCAGGCATACCTTGTTACATCTTTTTCCTTAATGTTCCGAGTCTTCTGACGCAATTGGAGGTTGGACAATAATATTTTTTAGGAAAATAGGTGTATGATAAGAGTGAACCTTCCATGATACCTGCAGCCAATATGATCCACGTGGCACATTCTTAAGAGGACATTAACCGTATGGATGTTTGGCCAATCACTAGGTGGACCTACAAACCAAAAATAAACCTGATCAGTGATTTCTAAGCGTTGGATTGAAGTTATTTTCATGTATTGATTTTAAGAGTAGGAATTTGAATTTTATTTGGGTACAGAGATGAAAAGGTTTTAAATCACTATTTAAGTTGAGTTTTGGTTTGTAGGTCCACCTAGTGATTGGCCAAACATCCATACGGTCAATGTTCTCTTAAGAATGTGCCACGTGGCTCATATTTACTGCAATCAGCATATGATAGAAGATCTCGATCATTGCCCTCATAGATATAGCCCTTAGTGGTGAACCATATAAATCATTAGTCGGCATCTGTGGACATAAACTTCTTTACAGAAAATTTCACCCACATATCGGGGGTGTCGATTCTGAGAATCCAATGGTAATTGACAGTACTGAGCTATCATTCACGTTTGCCAAAGCAAAACCAACGTTGGATTCTCAAAATCGACGCCCAAAATGACGGGTGAAATTTCTTTTAAAATTTTTTGTGTCCGTGGATCCCGAGGCATAAACCATTGTCTAACCTAATTTTTTTTTTTTTTGGGTCTTATCTTTTTTGCAATGGCCATTATTGATTGGGTCGGACTTGAGGGACCCCCATTTATGACCCCCACTTTGGCGGATCCACATAAAAGATGAATCGATGGCTGATTTTTGGTGAGGATAATCTCCTCACCATATAAGATCATCCTTACAAAAAATCAGCCCATTCTGAAATTTCTAACCCTGTCAAATGTGATTTTCAAGTTACACGGTAAAAGTCAACCGTTCATAATTCTTCAACTTCTAAACCATTCTATGAATATCAGCATGATCTGAATTTTTGTGAGGATGATCTCCTCACCATAGAGATCATCCTCACCAAAAATCATCCATCGATTCATCTTTTATGTGGAACCGCCAAAGTGGGGGTCATAAATGGGGGTCCCTCAAGTCCGACCCTTATTGATTTGGTTGTAGTCTATTTTTGGGATTATGCGACAGAAACGATATTTTAGGTGGTTTGATGGGCCCACTTGAATTGGGATGTTTGGAGTAAAACTTCTGTCACAATGGGATTGCAAATCACACAAACACAGCCAATGAGTTCTCGGCACGTACACCTAAAAAAAAGCACATGGGTACTTTGCAAAAGCACTTATGTACGTGCCGAGAACTCATTGGCTTGTGATTGTGTGATTTACAATTTCGTGTGATAGAAGTTTTACTCGGGATGTTTGGATCTAATAACTAATGAAGGACTCCTTTACTGACATGTGTGGTGACAGGTGACACAAGGCCCACCATTTTGAGTTGGGCACAAATGTGTGGTGACTGGTGACACACGGCCCACTTTGAGTGGGACATTTGTGCGGGCCATAACAAGCAATAAAAGTATGCGTAAAAACAACTTTTCTTCTAGAAGCTTATATGAACCATAATTGACAAAAAGGAAAACGGGTGAGAAACAATACAGGAAACGGAAAAGGGTCGGGCTCCAGTGACAGCCTTAAAATGATAGGCTCACGGTACAAAACACAATATAAACCACGTGGCACACTCTTAGAGGACTCTGACCGTATGGATTTTGGTCCATCCCTAGGTGGACTCACAAACCAAAAATCAGCCTGATTAGTGATTTTTAGGCGTTGGATCTTTGTACCTCAAATACTATTCAAATTCCCAGAGTTGAGATCAACCCATGAAAATAAGTCCAATCCAACGCCTAGAAATCTCTAATCAGGCTGATTTTTGTATAATATGTAACATAAATAATTGAATCAGAGATTGCCTTTAGGTACTCATCCCATCTCTTAGCTGGCCGGGGTTGCGATTTAACAATGGTGCCGGGTTTGGTGTAGGAAAAGAAAGATTTGGCGGATTTCACGGGATTTGAAGAGGTATGGTCTTAATTTCGTAGTAATTTCCATTATTTTGTTAGTGGATTGCCGGATTGGCTGTGGATATAGCCCCAATGGCGCTGAAATTCAAATTTTGAAATTCAAATTTTCATAAAATGAAAAAAAATATTGGAAAAATAACGGAAATAAAGGCCTCTTTTCACAATTTTTTTTCAGAAATCAACGGCTGTTACTTTCTAAGCGTAAAATCGGTTCTTAATGTAACGGGCTAGGGGCGTTAACACTTTAGCGGCTATCAAAACGGTTAAAACATCGTTATTTTAAACCATGGCCTAAACAACTGTTGGTCATTGAAGTCGCATCACAAGAATCTCAAAGACCATCACACAAATTTCAAAAAACATCTTTTTTTTTTAACATACAGCCATAGATGCTACAGGTTACCCATCCGTGTGACGGGTTAGATTATTAGATACTTTAGGTCTAGGTCCAGGTCCAGGTCCAGCCCAACATGCCCATACGTGATACCTGGGCTATGGGCTTTGGGCCGTCTGGATTGAACTTTTTTTTAAGTGGGTGCTCTCGTTGTGGCATTGTGGGTCGCATAAAAATGTGCCACGTTGATTATTCTTAAGACTACCTTTTGCATGTTTGACTCAGTCTTAATGGACCTACAAAGCAGTTTGTTGGTGATTTCTATCCGTTGGATGTGAGTCTTCATGAATTTATTTTTAGCCATGAGATTCGACTCATGAGTTTGTTTATTTTTAGCTGTGGGATTTGAACATTATTTGCAATACTCAAATCCAACGATTAGAAATCATCAATCAGTCTGATCTTTGGTCTGTAGGTCCACTAAAGGATAGGTCAAACATCCATACGGTTATTTGACCGGAAGAGTATCCACATTGTAAAAACCCGACACATACTGCCACAACGAGAGCAACCCATTCAAAAGGGTCGTGATGTAACAAGGTATATCCGAGACATTTTCAAATGTGGAAGCTCATTTTTTGTTACTCACCGCTGCCATCTCGGCCCACTGACCGCATTGATGTTTAGCCCACACATAAGACATTCATACCAAAAATCTGCTTGTTTGATGATTTTTAGCCGTTGGTTTTAGTACTAAAAAAATGGTTGAATCAACCGCTATAATCACACCTTAAAAGTTAAAAGTACTAAAATCAAATGGTTAGAGATTACGGATCAGGGTGATTTTGGTGTGTATATCCACCAAAGGGTGTGATAAACATCCATGCAGTCAGCGGGCCCAGATGGCAGCAGGGAGTAACAAAAATCACCGTTGAATTTTCGGGATTCTGTGAAAATTTGTCCAAAAATCTAGGTCCCCGACCCTATTTTTTTAAGGGAAGATGTAACAAGGTACAGCTGAAACTTTTTCAATTGCGGAAGCACGATTTTTGTTACCACTGTCATTCGGGGCCTACTGACCGTATGGATGTTTATCCCATCCCTTGGTAGATATACACACCAAAAATCTCTGATTGCTAATTTCTAATCGTTAAATTTTAGTACTTTTTAAGGCATTCTTATAGCCGTTGAATTCAACCATTTTTTGAGTACTAAAACCAACGGCTAAAAATCATCAAACAAGCTGATTTTTGGTATCAATGTCTACTAAGGGGTGGGTTAAACATCTATGCGGTCGGTGGACCTGGATGGTAGCAGTAACAAAAAATCGTGCTTCCAAAACCCAAGCTCGAAACCCAACAACAAGCCCACGGCTCGGCCCGCACCCGGCCCATGAACAAACCCGTCGGCCCGAGCCTGCACGACAGGCCAAATTGCCAAGCTTAGCCGTGGATCCTGAGAATTCAACGGTGGTTGCAAGTGCTGAGATGTGATTCAATGGATTCACTTTTTGCCAAAGCACAACCATCCCATGTATCAGCCCCACCATTTGCCACATCTTTGCTCTTTCCTTTTAAAAACAGTAGGGGACAGCACCCTTACGCGTGGCAGCACCTTAAACGTGGCACACATTTAGAGACCACTGATCATATAGATGTTTTGTCCATTTCTAGGTCGACCACCTACGAAAATTAATCTTCATTAGTAATTTCTACCCATTGGATTATAATAAACCGTGAAAGTGTTGAATGACGAAAGCACCTTTATAAATTATTAAAAACAAAAATGGCTTTCGTCCATTTATAAACCACATTTTTTGCAGTTTCATCGCAAGAAACTTTTTCCGTGTAGCCCCGCTTCTACAATAATACGTTACAGATAAAACATGAGTAAAACTTCTGTCACAATGGGATTGCAAATCACACAAAACACAGCCAATGAGTTCTCGGCACGTACACCTAAAAAAAAAAGCAATGGTACGTTGCAAGCACTTATGTACGTGCCGAGAACTCATTGGCTGTGTTTGTGTGATTTACAATTTCGTGTGATAGAAGTTTTACTCATAAAATATTGTAGTCGGCCGTTAACTAGGCACATCCGCCACCTGGCGCTCAGAAGATTATCCGCGTAAAGCTGACGGCAGGTGGGTTCCTCTTTTATAGCCATCTGGATGCGCATTTTAGGCTCGTTCGGCGTTCAGAGAGAGCATTTCCGTTCGTTCTACTTCCTATAAGTAGGAAGAGGAGAGAGGATGGGAGGGGCTGTGAGTTCTGGGGACGGAGCTAAGGAAGGGATAGAAGGGGCAGACATGGCGTTATCGAAGGTAAAGCAGATTGTCTCCTCCACTCCAGTCGTCGTCTTCAGGTTTGAGTTTCTGATTTATTTTCACTTGTACTTTTAATTCAACGTCCTTACGTTTTCTTTTCTTGGTTTCATGATCTGTTAAATTTGATTATTTGGACAACACAAAATCTTGTTTTGGGGGCGTACATCAATTACAACTCAAGATCCCCCCCCCGCCCCCCTTATATGGGTTCAGTGAAAATTTCACCGAATTGAGCCCTTTCTGTTTATCGAGAAGTCCCTTGACCTTGAACTTTGTTTCTTGAATTGGGTTTTGTTTCATTCCTTTGGCAGCAAGACATACTGTGGATATTGCAAGAGGGTCAAGCAATTGCTTTCTCAGCTGGGCGCAAGTTACAAGGTCATCGAATTGGATGTTGAAAGTGAGTCTACAAACGAATTGCAGTTGCTATCTATCAATTACTCGTCACCATTGCTAAATGTGTGATGAAATTTGTGTTTTTTTTCCTCTATGAAAAGGCGACGGAGGTGAAATTCAATCTGCGCTGGCTGAATGGACCGGACAAAGGACTGTACCAAATGTGTTCATTGGCGGAAATCACATTGGTGGTTGCGACAGTATGATCTTAACTCACCAACCAGCCGTCCCATTTTCTCTCTCTCAGTTCCTTTGGTTCATGATAATGACATTTTTTTTTTTTGGTGGTTGCAGATGTGACGGCGAAGCACCAGGAAGGGAAGCTCGTGCCCTTGCTCACTGATGCCGGTGCAATTGATGATAAATCCTCTCAACTCTGAATGATCGTGTGTACATGGGCGGCACAAGAAGAGGAAGGGAATGAAATCTCGCACACATCACTAGATGACTAGAGCATTTGGCGCATAATTATGTACCTATAGCTAAGATCTAATAGAGCACAACTATATGGTGCAGTGAATAAAATTTCGTACAATTTTCTTTTTGGGAGTATGAAACTATGAATCTTGCCAATACATTGCTACCACAATTAACTGTCCAATCACGCTGATTTGTGCTGTGTAGGGTCCACCTAGAGGGCCAAACATTCACGGGACAGTGGGCCCAAAAGAGTGACTCATGGCGATTTCTATATCAAACTTTGGTACTCAACCAGTATAGCTCACTAGTTAGAAAGTGTGCCATGTGTATTTTTGTATCTTTCAGTTTCGTAGCGTTTTGGTTCGTAATGTTTGGGTATGTTTCAGCATAATGTTTGTATTTTCTGTCCGGAGCCGGCCGGTAATGGACCTACTTACCTTGCTTGTGGACAAGCTACAGAGCTAACCCTTGTTTGGTGGTTGCTATACGTAATGTTTCAGCATAATGTTACGTTACAGAATGTTTCGCCAAAAGTTCGGTGGTGGCTATACAGCATAATGTTACGTTACAGAATGTTTCGCCAAAAGTTCGGTGGTTGCTATACAGAATGTTTCGCCAAAAGTTCGGTGGTGGCTATACAGCATAATGTTACGTTACAGAATGTTTCGCCAAAAGTTCGGTGGTTGCTATACGTAATGTTACGTTACAGAATGTTTCGCCGAGACAAACCGAGATATTAAGATACAATCTAATATAATAAAAAAAGGGTCGGGTTCCAGTGACCACCATTTTGGTGTACCCAATATGAGGCTGATTTTTGGTGAGGAGATCATCCACACAAATATTCAAATCATTCTGATATTCATAGACTGGTTTAGAAATTGAAGAGTTATGGACAGTCGATTTTTACTGTGCAACTTGAAAATCACATTTGATGGGGTTAGAAATATAATAATGGGCTGATTTTTTGTTGGGGGTGATCTCCTCACCATAGAGATCCTCACACAAAATCAGCCATTGATTCATCTTCTATGTGGGTACACCAAAATGGGTGTCAAAAATGGTGGTCAGTGGAACCCGACTCATAAAAAAATGATTAAATAATTTTATGAGAATGTTTTTAGAAAAATTTTGTTGTCATTTTATTTTTAATGTTTCGTTTGGACTTTTCACCTGACTCGGAAGAAACGAAATTTTAAACCATGGTGGGTTCCAGTCATAACATATTTTTCTTGGTGGAAAAACCAATAAATGAGGCCTGCTTCAGTTAATTTTTGTGCCATGGCAAGGTGAAACCTTCTGGACTCTTTAATGAAGTCCTTTGCGCCATTCAAGCAATTCCAACGGTAGATTCATTTTTTGCTTTCTGTAATGTTCAAAGACGAGAGGATACTGAAAGTAAGATTAGGCTAGAGATCATCAACTTGTAAGAAGGAAAATATACAATGAGGTAGGGAAGCAGATTTAACTTACATTGGAGATATCTATCCAAGACATCAGTGTCTTGAGAGCATTCCCCGAGAGATGTGTTTCGCGAGCCACGGCTACTCCTTCAGCTAGGCTGCTCACACGCCCACTGACCAAGAGAGCTGCTGCTGCGTTTAGGACCTGAATTATTGTTCAGGCAATTAAAGCATCTTTCAAGAAGGGGCAGCCAATTAATGAGTAAAGCGAAACTTCGCTGACCGACCACAATATGAGCCACGTGGCACACTTTTTAGGGGACCGACCAAACATACATACGGTCAGCGTCCTCTACAAATGTGGCATGCGGCTCATATTGTGGAGATCCGTGAAGTTTTATTCCCAATTAATCAATGGATTTATCCTTTGATAACACAAAGGAATCATATAATTTAGATGAGTATTTTGCTACTTCAATCAAAATTCACTCAAGAAGCCATCTCACTCAAAGGGAAATACTGAAGCACAAAAAGGAACTACGCCAACACCTAGAATTTCCCTAGAAAGTAGAAACCATGTTACCCAGACGCTTCAAATGGGCCATGATGGACACTTCAAACTTAGTGTGCATGCTTACACAGTTGCCATATGATATATTAAACACCAAGTGCATCTGTTAGAAATATACAAACTCGATTACAACAGAGAAAATTCTCAACTCGATCAAGAGTTAGGTTAAACTAAAGGGCAGGCTACACCACTTCACTTAAAAACAAATAGATTCGGGAAACTTGCTTACTTGAAACTCATGCTAGTACTCAAACTCTAAAGAGAAGTCGGACTAAATCATAACATTTTGGACCTTAAAAATGCCACAATCAATGATTTCTCAAGGGTGTTTCAAGACAATATGGTTTTGGGCTGTATCAAGTTTTGAATTTGTTAATCCTGATTTAATACTGACTGAATAGTTAAAAAGATGATCGGCCTCCCCCTTTGCACTTCTTCATTTGGTGAGGGGGCATGCTTTTGACACTTAACATTTCATGACGAGCAAAAGAAGCAATGTAGCAAACAAGGAGATTTAACAAGGTCATGGACAATCCCCTGCCATACCTAGGACTCCAAGGATTGATAAAAAATAATAGAAATAAAAAATGTGAGAGACCTCATGAACATTCATGCAAGGTTTTATGCCACAGATCCCCAAACATTTCAGAAAATAATAAAAATGCTCCCAATGGTTCATCTGCTAAACTAGGGTCTTTTGCATCTATCCATAAAAATTAATTGTTACCAAACCTGCGGAACAAATCTATTGACAGTAGTTTTTTTAACGGGGTGACAGTAGTCTGAAGAGGGTGAGTTTTCATATAAGTGGCAGCCAATGTGGGGCCCACCTGTTTTACCACCTCACCATCTCCCCATGTGGCAAATTTCAGCTCAATAGATAAAGAAGCCTGGTTCATTTACATTTTTTGTATTTAAAAATTAAATAAATTCAAGGACCTTTACTCACAGGTGAAAAGTGCAATACATGGAAGGTATCAAGGTGAAAAGGTTAAGGGCACTGCCACATGGAAAATCCAGAGTCATCTATCAGAAGGGCAGTCTGGATTGCCACATCAGCCTTCCACAAAGGAAAAAATGAGTCCAAAGAAGAGGTTTAGATGGTCTGTCCAGACAACCTTTTCTCTTATTCAATTAGATGCAAAATTTTCCATGATAGAGGCCCAATGTAAATCATCAAATAGCATGGGATAATCTGACCCATACAAGTTTCGTAATTTTGGTGCCAGTATGTAACTTACTGGAAGAGAAATCTCAAAGCAGACAAAAAGTATGTCTAAAAATCTATAAAAAGAGTAAATAGAGGAAGCGGTGTGTTGTTTACATAGAGATTTTAGACAACAGAGAAAGAAGAGACTTACAAGTGCATCTGCTACAGATCCTCTGTTACCAGATAGTACATGCCTTAGTACCTCTGCATTGAATTCTGGGCCCCCCCCTCGTAAGCTTTCTAGAGTACAGCGAGGAATACCAAAATCCACTGTACAGTATATCATATGCTGAGATAATTGAAAATTTATATTATTCGGAAGACACTCAAATTAAAAATATGCAAGTCCCAGACCCACTTCATTCTATATCTGGTTAGAGTTATTTTTACACGAGGGCCCACTTGGAGATGATTCAAGGGCTTTTTTTGAGGATGTCCTCACAAAAGATCAACCCATTCTAAAATTTCTAACCCTATCAAATGTGCACCCAAAGTTGGTGAATTGGACGATCCATAATTTTTCAACTTGTTATCCAGTTTTGAAAGGGCTTCAGATGTCAGAATGGGCTCAAGAACATCCTAACAAAAAATTATCCCTCGAGTCATCTCCAAGGGAGTCCAACATTGGCATGTAAAAATAACTCAATCCATATATACATGTATGACAAATTCTCCTCGAGTCATCTTCAAAAAAGTAGATACTGGAAAAGAAAATGTGGACAAGAAGATGGTTACATGGATCAAAGGAGTACTTCTCAATCTTTCCAGGAGTAACATCAAGGACTACTCCAGGCCCTGTTAGCATCAGCACAAATCATTGATCTGTAAGTAAGAGGTATGCATGACAGTGTACCACAGATGAGAAGAACAGACATGGAAAGATAAGAGAGGAAGTTAAATCCTAAATGAAATGAGATATCTTCTAAATAAGCACAGTTGAAGAATAAAACAAAGGGATCTTACCGAGGGGACTCATTTCATCTAAACCCTCTGAATGAACGACTAATGCTCTTTTCATCTCAAATCTTTGCACTGCTTTAGCCATTTTGGCAACCTGTTCAAGAATGAAGAAGCTATTTCCTAAACATATCATTTAATAAAAAATATCATCAAAGCACACATGCACAACCTTTAAGTTATAAGCCATGTATAGCTCAAGTCTGTTCTAAAAAAGATAAAATGCTCTAAAAGAAATATCACTCCTTCAAGCATACAAGAATAAATCAAATAAAACATAATCTGTTCATAAATGCACTGGCAGGAAGGGCAACTACAAACGTTGCCAAGGTGAAGTACAGGAGACCAATCTTTGTTTGGATAACTGTGAGGTCGAATTTTGAATAGGTGATCCAAACCGCACAACTCAATCCTTTGATTTCAATCTTACATTGAAATAAACTGATCGCCAAGAGATATCTAACAAAATTCTCCGACGATCAAATCAGTATTCGAATAATCAAGATGTCTTAGCTCAAAGTATCTGATCAAGGGTCTAAGAATCAGAGAAAAAGATCCCTCTACCTTGAATTCTGGGGTATGTGGTTAGCATCTGTTGCAAGTCTATTGTACACAGTGTAAAGAGGTAGATGACAAGCAGATTATTTTTATTAGGAATAGTCTGGATTTATATGGACAAATTGGTTAGTTCGGCTTGAGCCGACGGTTAATTCGGCCAAATCTGCCTAGGTTGACCTCGGATTTTGCCTTAGGGTACCTCGGCCAAATCTACCTAAGCCAAGGTGGAACAAAGGGTAACGGTTTACAACAGGTCTAGTCTTAATTTTCTTAAGCCGAGTGTGCTTAGGTTGAGTGGGTATCTCGGAAATCTGAGGTGTCATGTCAAACTGAATAGTTTATGTTTAACAGAGGTTTCTTATATCGATATTTATGGACACATGTATGGTCTAGGCGGAGTGCATATTTATGAACTTAAATCCCCCCTTTTTTGACTATCCGAGGTTGTGTTATCTCAATTAGTCAACAATCTAAAAAGATGATGTGACTTAGTTCGATTCGGACGTCTAGTTAGTGAGATTCAAGCTAGTGCGATACACGTGGCAATATATTGATGTGTTCGATTGATTTGTCAATTAGACTCTTGCAATTATTGCCGAACATATGGTTCCCTCAATTAATGAGACATGTCAGAATCCAAACAATTGGTTCCCTCAATTACCCATCGATCACATAATACTCCAGATAAATCAGATCAAAACCCTAAAAGGGGAATACCATTGAACATTAAACATTTATGCACTTGAAAAAATAAGTCAGACATGTATGCCAAGTTATCAAGAAATTACAGTTCATGCCAATATTTTTTCATTTCATCAGCACGAAAATGACCTTCAGAATGAGTATAAGTAATATGGCCATCCTCAAAGTCAGGAAGTAGATGATCCATCTCAAGATTTATTGAAAGGAGCAAATATCCAGAATGATTTGTATGTAAGAGAAATTTTAATTTGATATTGTCAACAAGCGGGGTACATAAAAGAGAAACCTACTGCTGATGCAATCAATAATGTAGAAACTTACAATGTCTTCCTTGTAAACACCAACAACAGCAAAAGGTGCCCGTGCAGGATTCAACATAGGACCCAATATATTGAAGACGGTCTTCACTCCAAGTTTTCTCCGCACATTACCAAAGATTTTCATTGCTGGATGGTATTTGGGAGACATCATAAAACCAATGCCTGCTTCCTCCACACATCTCTTTACCCCCTAATTCCAAGAATTATAAAAAGAAATATTAACCATGGATGCATATAAGATTTAATATAGCCAGAAAAACAATGGTTGAGGTGCACGGAAGTTCCTCAACCACATTCTGAATATGGAAACAATTTCTTTAGTGGTTTAAAGAGAACATTTAATAGTTGCAGAGTAGAAATTTTCATGATTCCCATAGATGTCCAAATGGAATTCATATCACATAGTTTCAAAAAACTGAAAGCATGTGTTATCAAGTGAAACTCCATTACTTAATTTTGCAGTGACCCTCCACCACAAAATCTCCTGTGCTCAACCAAAACACATAGGATATGAGGTTCATAGACCCACCTAACCAAGGCATAAATAAGGTGTTCTTTGAAAAATATACCCTATTAGGAAAGAAGCTAAAAGGAAGTTTAGAGGATGAAAAGATAAAAACAAGTCATAATAGCTCTTATATGATCAAGGGTACTTGAAACATAACATCCCGTTTGGAAAAACTTGTGAAGAAAAAAGGTGTGCCAGGTGTAGACTGCACATTTCTTTCCACCTGTATCAGTCATTTTTTAGGTGCTCCACTGTGAGGGAATTACAGAGAACATCAAAGAAGTTGCCTGATCCCTCTGTATGAGTAATAGGTGCCACAAAACAAATTTGACAGATCACTACAAGGATGAATGATGAAGCAATAAGCAGCTTCCAATGTCACTAAATAATGAGAAGAACAATGCTATGGTGAACTTTAGTGAAGAGAAGTATCATTTTTGCAGTTTCTTGCAAGAGTTATACAATGGAATGACGATTTCAACAAAATGGTCAGGAACTAACTTCATGAGGAAGCAATACTATTGTGCTTCTCATCTTGTATAATTTTTTCTGTTTGGAATTCAATTTCTTGTCGTCCTCTTTTTCCTAAGAAAAATTTTGCTCCCATAATGACATTCTATCCATCAGTTATAACATCACCAGACAGTCATCAGGAGACACTGTATAAAGAAATTCTCCCTCAATAATTTACCATGACTAATACATAGATTTGGTGTATCCCCATTTTTTTTCTTTTAGTAGTCAAGCAGGGTATCAACAGACACAGACTTTACCAACTGGACATGCTGTTTTTCCGTAAGGTGATATTTTCCCAAGTTAAAAGTTGAATGAGGTAAAATATCCTAAAAAACTACATTGGAAACTAACATGGGCTTCATGAAGAAATGAAGTAAGCAGGGATGGTAATTTGTGGAAAGAGAAAATGTACAATATATCTCCTACCAAATCTCGTGAAAGGAATAAATTTCTAACAAATAGAAAATATCCAGGTTGTTGTTAGTTCCAGGTGGGCATACCTAAGTTGTTGTTTTTTAATAAAAGACAACTAAAAAAATGCCAAACAGAGTGGAAGCATTGGATCCTACAGTACAAAGGAGAGTACAGTAAGATGCTTGCTCTAAGAGAGATCAAGTAGAGATACTCTCTCTATCTTAGAAGCTTTTTTTTGATAATTCTCTATCTTAGAAGTTCAATAGGAGTATACAGTCTCTCTGGCATAATTCAGCAAATAAAGGTTCATACTTCCACACAAAAAGGGTGACAAATGTTAAGTTCATCAATACCTTGTGCTTGTCAACAGAGAAGGACTCACAATTCCTAGTTGGATCCACAAGAGCAGTTAATTTCTTAACAGGTTGATCTATGATTCAAATTTAAACTGTAAAACTGAAACCTAAAATATTTTGGATTTAGGTCTTTCATTGCCAGTTTTAGTTTGTATTACTTATGCTTTTGATAACTGTTTCACATCTCGGAGAAAACCATCATTTTATCCACTAGAGACACATAAATGGCCCCATCAACAACCAAATAAATAAAATAATATTTGGGTTCTCCACTTAGTAAACTAATTTTGCCATACCTCAGGGTCCAAGTCAATGACTACTCCCAACGCTTCTAATACATCAGCACTTCCACAGGCAGAAGAACTCGAACGGTTTCCTTGCTGCAAGGTTGATGCAGTGTCATTCTTCTTATGTCTCGTTAATTTAGTGATCATACTGAAAAAATTTCTGCCATAATTTGTTATGTGAAGGGGAAAGTCACCTTTGCAACTTTTGCACCAGAAGCTGCAGCAAGAATAGAAGCCCCTGTTGAGATATTAACAGTGTTTGCCCCATCGCCACCTGTGCCAACAATGTCAACCACATCAGCCATTCCTTCAACCTTCCTACAGCATTTGATCATCGCCCTTGCCAATCCTACAATCTGCACATCAAAAGTTCTATAAAACTCTACAAGAGAAATAAAAATGATTAATCTCAAATTGGAGGTTTATAGCTCCCTTAAACCAAGCTTAACTTCTAAAACTAAGCGAATCCATAGGTTTTCTCTCGTTGTAGAAGATAATAACACTATCAGGTTGGAGAAGAGAAGATTAAGCAGTAACCTCTTCAAATGTCTCTCCTTTAGCTCTCAACAGAACAAGAAAAGCACTAATCAAAACTTCATTTGCTTCCTTCAGTAAATAATCAAGAGAGGCTTCTGCCTCCTCCTCAGATAAATCCACTCTATTTATCAAGGACTCAATTAACTGCAAAAACCACGAAAGATCATAAAATAAAAATCTTTAAATAAAATTCCAAGCCAGAGCAATCGCAACATCAGAATGATAAACCACTTCCAATTTCCAAACCTCGTGAATGGATGCAATCGATGAAGTCGAACTCTCATGAGGCAAACCAGCCACCACAGTTTTTAATCTCCTTTGATTAATTTGAGTAACCGGCACAGCCATCAAGCACTTTGGACATTCAAATCTCCTATCTAAAGACTTGTAAATGCATGGAAAACGAGAAATAGGAGCATAGGATCCAAACACTGCCATTACCGCCTTATTGCAACTCGGTAAAGATCCTATCAGCAAAGCAAATTCAAACTACTTCAAGATTTTCCTTCGAATCTCTCAAGAGTCAAGTCACAACAACCAAAATACAACATAGACTCCGGTTAATCTCTCAAGTCTCCGGCACCGGCATTTCAACCTCACCTGGCACAGATTCTACAGAACTCAAAGAAGTACAATATGTTTCTCTACTGATGTGTTCATGAATAGAGCTCTGTAGAATGAGAATCTGTTCCTCTCGCACCTGGCACGGATTTTATGTTAATTAGGGTTTCTAAAGACAGGAAATAATGAATCCATCACCTCTCTTGGTGCGTTCCTAATTTGAAGGGGCAGACGCGCAGAAGCTGTCCGCCGATTAGGAGGGAAAGAGTCATGGTGGTTGATGAAGTTATTGAAGAGAGTTATTGCTGTTTAATGTATTTGAGTAGGGTCGTATTCAAGGAGTCCGTGTTTGATGGCCCCGGGGAAGTAAAACTTTGATAACAGGGCCTGTCGCAATATGAGCCACGTGGCACACTCTTAGACGACTCTGACCGTATGGATGTTTGGCCAATACCTAGATGGATCTACAAACCAAAAAACAGCCTGATTAGTGATTTCTAGGCTTTGGTTGGAATTATTTTCGTGGGTTGATTTTAACCATGTCAATTTGAGCATTATTGACCATTATTTGAGGTACAAGAATCCGAAAGTTTGAAATCACTAATCAAGCTGATTTTTGGTTCGTAGGTCCACCTAGGGATTGGCCAAACATCCGTACGGTCAGACTCCTCTAAGATTGTGGCATGTGGCTCATATTGCGCCCTGATGACAGGACCTGTCATCAAAGTTTTACTCGCCCCGTGGACTTCAAAGTTTGATGGCCCCCTCAAAACGCTACGTGGAAGGAAAAATCTATGATACCGGCTTCTGTATCAAAATTTTGATGCAGAAGTCCCTCAATTTGCCACGTAGTAGACTCTTTCGGGCCCACTGCCTCCATGAATGTTTGGCCTACATATTGGTGGACCCAGACACCAAAAATCAGTGTGATTAGTGATTCCTAGCCATTGGATTTGAGCACTTTCTCATCGTGGGCTTGGAACCAACTCATAGGCCTGTTCATAAAGCCCACGATGAAAAAGTGGTCAAATGCTACGACTAGAAATCACCAATCACGCCGATTTTTGGTGTAGGTCTATCATAGTGTGGAATAGACATTCAAGTGGCAAGTGGGCTCGCACGAGTCTTTTACTTTGCAATTTGAGGGACTTCCGCATTAAAATACAGAAGGCTGCATCATGGAACAGCCCCACGTGAGTGGGGTACTCCTTAGGAAGAAAAGATTCGCTGGCCGAGGAACTTCAAATTTTGAAGTCTCCCCACCCAAAATGTCTGAAACCTACCCCAACCTCTGTTAAGCCCTTGGTTTAGTAGTTAATAAGGTGTACTAGTTAGATAGGCCGGTGAATTTTTCTTAACCTACATTAACAAACTCACAATGAACAAAGATATGGTTAGTATCTTTTTCATTAGTCTTACACATAACACAATAGTCCACTAACACCTATTTTCTCATAATTAAATTTCAACAGTAAGAATCTTGTTAAGAGTCGCAACCCAAGCAAAAAAACGAATTTTCAAAAGTGCAATAGACTTCCAAATCAATGATTAAGGGAAATGAGCAACAGGTGTAAATGGATGGGGATTATGTGGTTGTTATGTGTACGGACACATTTGCATACTCTAGGCCCTGCTTGGTTCAATGTAAAACGTATGCAATGCACTCACTTGCCACAGTTTGGGGGATTACAATTGATTGGTTGGGGGCATGCAAATGAGCTGCCGTGCAAGTGGTTGCCAAGCCCTTGCAAACTCTGTGAAAAAAATGGATGCAAGCACGTGCAACCCAAAAACTGTGGTAAGTGACTGCAATTCAACTCAGCGCAAAATGCATCCCAGTGCATGAACCAAGCAGGGCCTATGCAACCATTTGCCTACTAGTTTTTTCGGTGCGCATGGAGTGTTAATGGGTGGGTCCCAGTGGGCTCAGGTCCAACTGAGCTTCACCAGGGTTAACGTGGACCTTTGTGACTTGGCCCAAGCCCAGACCAGCCTACAACAGGCATGGCAAGTCATCTAATACCAGATCAAACCAAGGTTTGGCTTGCCAAGTCATACTCCATAGAATCCAAACCCATTTCTGTCAAGTCGATTTTTTTCTGTTCGAAGGTGATCTTTGATGGTGACATCTTTTGCAAGAGCTTGATACATCCTTCCATCCAATCCAACGGCTATGAAGTGATTTCTAGTAGTTGGATTTAAGCGTTCTTTAATCATGGGTTTCATAAACAGGCCTTGTGGATGAGTTACCAACCCATAATGAGACATGCTCAAATTCAACCACTATGAAGTGGGCCAAACATTCATGGGTCAGTGCGCCCCAAAGAGTGTTGTACCATGTGGCATCTTAGGGGAAGGATGTATCAACATTTGAAACACCTTTCCGTATCAAAGTTTTTTGGGTATTCCCCCCCGGTCGAGAACACACTTCTACAATTCTCATTTGATTCGAGATCAAACAAAAACTTCTACAACCGTCAAAATTGTAGTTAAAAAAAAACTAAAGATTAGGGCCCATTTGGGTTGCCATTTTTAGGAGATGACTTTTCTGAAAATATATTTTTTCAAATGTGTTTTTCTTAAAAAGTCGTTTGGATCATCATTAATGCAAAAATGTCTTTATTAACATCTCTTAGTGGCCCCAGCACTATAATTGATGAGAGTGATAGATGGGGAGGGGTGAGAGTAGGGTTTCTTGTTTTGTTATGTTCATTGAGCTAACAAAATTTTAAAACGTCTTTGTTGATTTGAATAAGGGCTTTCAGCTATTCTTTTTTTTATTTTTTATAAAAAAGCTTTTTGGATTAAAAATAATGAGCATCCATTATTTCCAAACAATCTGTTATTTTGAAAAAGTCTTTTTGCTCAAGTGTAAAAATGGCAATCCAAACAGGCCCTTATTCTTTGTATAGAATGAAAAATTAAAGAGAATGCACAGACCTTCCTGAGAAAAGGAATGCAACCCTTAATGGAGTTGCACATATACAACCCGCAAAAGACAAGAAAAATAGTCTTTTGGAAGCAGTTTTTGCTTGGGTCTATGCAAATCCATGAGGTTGTTTGATAGCGTGAAGTTTCTACTGAATCCCTGAGATTAAGGAAGCATTCATACTCGAGGTTTTTACATATCGAATAGCTGTTTTAAATTCTTAACCATTTCATAAAGATTAAACTTGGTCAGCCAGGGAAAAACTACCTTTTAACTGTCATCTCCTCATTTGGTTGTTAGATGGCTCCATATGATATAATTTATGAACTGCACGCCATTGATGAGTGGCCCGGCAATCAGATGGTTCAGATCAATGGATCACCTCACTACAGCTAACGTAATGGGCGCAAGGAGCATCATCCTTAATGCCTAAGATAAGAGTTCATTTTATGCATGTTCACTGGCGAAAACAAAATGCATCACCGAAAAAAGACACTACAGATTAACTTTCCAAGCTTACGAATACAGTAAACAGGTTGCCAAGAGTCAACCAGCTACATGGAACTTGCCACAGAAATGGAAAATAAAAGCAAAATGGGGAATAATTTTATTGAGTTCTGATAATTTAATTTATGCTGCTGCAGTGATGCACTGGATCGCCTGTTTGCATATGCCCGTCATCGTTGCCTCTGGCCCATAAACCTGTGAAGAAAAAATAAAAAAAGGGGAGCACTTTTAGGAGTTCTTTTAGCATTGCAATAGATTTATTGTCGCCGCAATGTGCGTTGTATATACCCATAAATAGCTTTTAAGATTTCTGCAATCTTTTCTTACCTCAAAAGGAATGCCAATTTCCTCCCCAAGAGTTCGCATTTTTGCGAGACCCATCTGATAATTCGGACCTCCTCTCCTTACATATATGTTCATTCTTGCCGCTTTAAGCTTCGACTCCTGTTAACCCAAAACAACTCAGTACTTATTACTAAAACAAGTGAGGGCTGCAGCAACATGGCGTATGGCCCAAACAGATATTAAGCTCACCTTCTCTCTTAAGGCTCGTATTATGCCACTAAATGTAGCAGCGACATCAGTAAAGTTAGCTATTCCTCCTCCGATTACAAGAGCTCTCTTATGGCCATCGGGATTTGCGGTTGCACACTGTAGAATTCATGCAGTAGTTCATTCAGCTAAGAGAAACCAAGCCAAAGTTAGGCAATTTCAAGCCTTAACCAAAGAGACGTGTGTGCGAGCATAGGATCATTGTATCTCGTAATGTTTAAACAATACAAAGTAATTTAATCGTAGCATATATATAGTATATTCAAGAAAATTAAACTGAGAATAATTAAATTAGTTGGTTAATAACAGATAGTAAAGTTCAACTTAGTTTTCTTACATCAATTACAACTCTGGCATACTGCAACACCTCCTCTTCATTAGGGGCTCCACTATATTCTGCATAGTTCCCAAGCTCAGAAGCATAGCCAAGATCTCCAACCTGATTAGGTATTTATTTCTAGCATGTAAGTAACTAATGACAAAAAGAAAGAAAGAACAAACAGGGAACCAAGTCCTCCTAAATCTGAAGGATGAGAGTAGTACCGTATCGGCATAGATGACACTCGCACCTCCTCCCGCTACCATAGTCCAAATTCGTCCCATCGGGTTCAACACTGTGAATTTCAAGGATGCACTAGTCTGCAGACAAAGAACGAATTAAAATGCTTTGCAAGATCCTCGTTGGATCAACATGTTCGCTGAACAATAACAATAATTTTTTCTTCTTCTAATGTGAGTGTGGATGAATAGCTTGAGCTGTTGATCGTGAGATTTATAAGCGAAAACACAAATTCCAAGATGCATAAAACAAAGAATTTAAAAACCGATAATTCTATAGATGCACATATCTGCAGACTAGGTACCAATCAGAAAGCCTAAAAAGATCCTCAGTGGATCAACAATTTACTGAACAATGAATAAAGATGTCATGGGGATAAATCGTTTGAACAATTTATCTTACTTTTGGTAAACAAACATGCAATCTGAATGTGCAACAAAAAATTGGAAAGAGGAGAAAGGTCTCAGTGAGAAATTAGACGAGAATCTCCAGTCTCAACAGCCATAGGAACAAAATGCCTACCCCATCAACAGGAAATGACTGTTTAACTACTTTTTTCTTCTTATGACAAAATGTACAGTTCATAATGAAAATGAAACCTGGTAACTACTAATTTCATTCTGTAATAACTTCAAAGATTTCCGGCATTGTTAGCAACAGGCAAAAAAGGCATATATTGAGACAACTTCTTGCAAAATGAGTATTTCAATATGTACCTTTTCATCCAACCCGTGAATGAAGCTTTCTGTAGGACTCATAACCCTCCCAAATGGCATCGGAAACTCAATATTACCCCACCTGCGCAAATAAAGTCATGAGAAAAGGATACCAAGATGCTTAGTATGTACACATTAAATTGATTGATCATACTTTAATCATTTCGTATTGTGCTACAGTCAGAGTGAAAACCAGCAATAAGTAAGGAGAATAGATTATACTTCTTAAAGTTCTTGAAAGTGGCGGTATCATCCAGCTCTCCCCTCATATCCAAAGGATAAGGATTTCCATCAACCAAAGTAAAAGGATTCATCTCCAGGAAAGTGAAGTCCAGATCTGGTTATGTGGAAGAATCCAGAAGTTAATAACCAATAATAACAATTTCTAAAGTAATATCAAGCAACTCTATTGGGATATGTGGGAATATCGATTTGCTGGAGTAATCTAACATACCCGTAAATAGAGCGAAAACCGCTTTTATAAACTCCTCAATTGTCTCTTTGATCTGAATCAATAGAATAATCATTAGTGTTGGAGTCTACAATACAATAAAGAGCCTACAAACAAAGACTATAAACCATAATAGAAAATATTTCAAATGATGGCATTAAATGGGCATTTTATCTTTCAAAAGTGCGCTATATAGAACAAGATATGGAAGCCAGAAAAAAGTCTTAATGCCAAGTTAATGTATTGGTCTCAGAAGTTGTACTCTGTTCATGGCATCAAGTGAACCTTAAAGAAACAGATGAGCAGTCACCAGATTATAGATTTCACAGAAATTACCTCCAGTGGAAGTGTAGCAACGAGTGGTGCACATGTTTCTGATGTAAAAGATGTCCCTGTTGGGACGAATATAGTCTTGACCTGGATAAAGTACATATATGTTCAGCAACTGCAGAGATATAAAATACAAGAGAGCTAAAACATGTATTTTTAAAGTCACAGTGGTTGGATTAGCAGGACAAGCAAGGAATTTTTTTTTTTTTGATCGATAGGACAAGCAAGGATTTCAATTGGGATATTTTTCTGTATCCACTACCAGATGCGTTCAATCATTATATTTAACCTCGCCATGTTCTTCACATAATGAGATGGTTTTTAAATTCCATTTATGCTTATATTATGTAGTATTTACACCACACCAAATGAAAGAAATGCTTGTGAGACTACATGTAGCAATTTTTTTTTATTGTTACATAGCATATGTTCATCTGCATGTCGTTCTTGCATGTGTTTGTGAAGCTACTGTGTGTGTGTGATGCATACTGCATACATGTTATGTATATAACATGTTGGCCGTTGGCCTCCAGGAACAAACAAACAAATCACATCAGGCATACCTTATCCCAGTTCTCTTCAATTTCAATTCCCCCACATTCGGAGAAGCTTATGCTACACCCAAGTCGGTCCGAAACAATATTGAGATAAAATTCTTCATTGTGTGGAATGAAGGGTTCAACAATGAATGTGGTTATAGGTCCCTTGCATCCCCCCATCTCTACCTATAAACCACAAGTATGCAGGAGTGAGATGTTATATTAAAACTATAACAAAATCCAATCATGTGAATTAACAAAATGAGTAATACTATGGAGATTTCAACTACCTCTTTGCCTAGGCGTTCTTTCACAAAGGTAGCAACTTGGGCTAAATCTAGATTTAAGGCAACTAAACCGCTCTTCCCACGTTTCCCAAACAACATGTCAGGCTTCACAACCAGTTTTCCTGATGAAAGCCATGGTTCTTTTTCTGCCAGCTCGTTGAAATCAGTTGACTCCGTAACCTGAGGCATCATTCAATAAAAAAATGTGTCTTTGAAGTTAAAATGAAGAACTGACTCATAGCCAGATTGATATCCTTATGGTAAATTAATCCAAAACTGAACTGTCACAATTTTTAAAACAGATAACAATCAAAATCCACAAATATTTTCAAGTTCCAACCACCCTGAAGATGCCAGATTTTCTAAAAGTTAAACTAATCCTGGATAGTTACTTTTGGCAACAGCACTAGATCTATTTGCCAGGTCCACAGTAACCATGTTTGTTTGTAAACCCACAAACTGCAAATTGATTTGCCAAGCCAATTAGATTTAGTCAATGATAGATCCATCTGATTGTGAACGAGGTACTGATAGCGAGGTTAATGTAACCTTACAATCCTTACTGTTAAGTATTTTTCTCAATGATAAAGAATTAAGCTAGATGGTTGTGATTAGACATAGAACTATTTTTATGCCTAACCATACTAAAAGAGCACATTTCTATTTTCTTGTGATCAGGCATATAACTATTTTTTTCTGAAAGTGATAATGTTCTACCAACATGCCTAATATCATATATAAAGTCAGAAACAATCGAAGAATACTTCTAGCGCCACGTCTAATACCAGAGACTCATCTAGCATCCCAGTCGCAAGTTTTCAGTTAACATGTCAGGAACTGATCAACTAGTATGGGCTCTCATTTGCAGGGCCCTAGATGACTTTTGGCCATCTAAAGGGAACTGGTTATAGTGTTTATTGTAAAATTTTCATGTGACCCACACTTAATCCACGTTTAAGAAAACCTGGGGTTGAACTAACTTAATTTGGGTACAAGACAAGCAACCAAACACCTAATTAGAAAGTAGTAGTGTGTTGTGCAAGTTTGGTGTGTTTAGGAATGTAGTAGTTGTAGAAGATACAGCTTACTAAAAGTGCAGCCCCTTTAGGACTCTCCTTTCCTTAATGGGGAGATTTGAGAGTCTTATATAAATTATTTTTGATGGCGACATGACTAGGGGTGTCAATTTTACCCGTTTAACCGGAACTGAAAACACCGGTTCCGGTTCCACATTTTTGGGAACTGATTAAAAAGTAACCGGAACCGGAACCGAACCGACAATAACGGTTCCGGTTCTGGGTAGCCTAATATGGAACCAAAACCGATAAGAACCGGAACCAAACCGATAAGAACCGGTACCAATAAATAAATATAGTGTAAATATTGTCAAATTCTCAAGATTTGGCCCAATATACCCGGAACCGGATCCTGAACCGACATAAATACATAATCGGTTCCGGTTCTGGATCCATCACTTTGAGAACCAGAACCGTTAAGGAACCGAACCGATATGAACCGAAACCGATTGTTCCAGTTCTGGTCACCTTAGGAACTGAACCGGAACCAACCCGTTGACACCCCTAGACATGACTCCACACTTTTCAGCCCTAGGAAGAGCCCCGTCGTGATCTAGGTTTTTAGAAAAGGTGAAGACAACTTCCACTTCTTCCTCTCTTCTCCAACGAAGGTTATCAACTCCAGCGATTGTATATTGCACCAAATCGTCGGCTTTTCGTCATGAGTTCAGGTATGTAGTTGTTTAATTATTTACAAGCATGTTTTTATGTGTGAGAACAATCTAGAAAGCATGATCTTCCGCATTAATTCGTCATGCTATTCTTGTTATTTTTCTTACATTTATTCCATTGTTGGGGGAGCCAAAAGCAGCTATCTGAAATCTATGCGTGCTTAAGATAAGAAGGGTGATGAGGGTTACTCTATAAACTGGAGTAGACCTTATGGCATATTTTTCGCCATTAACATGGATCAAGGTGTGTTCCTAGAACTCAATCAGATGGGATTAAGTACATTGCTCTGCCTACTTATTACACACCTAAATAACTCAGGTAGAGGTTGCAAGCTCGATCCCAGCTGCCCGTGAAATAAAAATTGCACAATTCAACTGAGTTGAAGCCAAAGCTACCGCAGTAAAGCCATTAAATTAGCTTCTCCTTCCAGATTTTCAACTCAGAAGCAAGAACATCTAAAATCCGAGCCTCTTATCATCTCCTTTAGATCGTTAAACATCAAACAATGGCCAAAATTGCAAACAAAAGCTCAGATCTAGAAACTGCACATACCTGAGCCGATTTGAGGCCTAATTCAGTTCCTGCGATCCTCTTAAAATGCTCCTTCAACAATCGCTTCGAATCGTACTCTCTGATCTTCTTACGTGCCATTTTCACCTATTTTTCACAAAAAACTCAGCTCAGCAAAACAAAGTTAACTCAGATCTACACAATCAAAATGCAAGAATCGAGAAAAAAACGTAAAGAAAATGATTTTTTATTTTTATTTTTTTGATAACTAGATCAGCTTTGACGAAAACCAAAAAGAGAAAATTTGAAACTAAAAATCACAACAAATCTACAGATCCTGAGAGAAAATTCTGCAGGAAATGAAATTAAAGACAGGCCAACAGAACACAAAAAACGACGTAAAAGTATAAATTATCGAGAAAAAATTTAGATTTGAAGGACAGAAACGAAACATATAAACCCTAGATTAGATCAGAGACCTCTTTAGGGAGAAGAAAACCGAACGTTGATCTCTAGCAAGAGATGGAGAAGAGCAGAGAGGTCAAAGAGAGACTGTTATTGAGAAATGAAATCTCCCCTGTTTGGTGTCTCTATTTATAGACCCGAAAATTGGGATTATTTTATAATATATATGTTTTTTCTCGCGGGAATTGTGATCCATTTGGCGAGCTCTGGTACTCACCTAACCGTTGTCCCTTCAAAAACCATCAGCCTCCTTTTTTTTGTTTTATTTTATTTTATTTTTTAATTTTTATAGAGATCCATCTGGTAGTCCGCGAGCTACCAAGTTAAGTGCTCTGACGGATTCTCTCACCGTAGATCCTGATATGCATGGTAATCATAGCCATGAAAGTTACCAATTTAAACAAGTAAAACTTTGATGACAGGGCTCAATATGAGCTACGTGGAACACTCTTAGAGGACTGACAGTATAGATGTTTGTCCAATCCCTAGGTGGACCTACAAACGAAAAATAGTCTGATTAGTGATTTCTAGGTGTTGGATTGGAATTATTTTCATGGGTTCATTTCAACCGTAGGAATTTGAGCATATTGACCTTTTTTTGATGTACAAAGATCCAAAGGCTTGAAATCACTAATCAAGCTGATTTTTTCGTTTGTATGTCCACCTAGGGATTGGTGAAACATCCATACGGTCAGAGTCCTCCGATGTCAGGGAGCTGCCATCTGTCATCAAAGTTTTACTCAATTTAAACTGGTAGTTGGGTATCTACTAAATGATTCATCTTTTTTTTTTTTCCAGTCAATTAAGGAAGAAATCTTTGATACTAAAGGCTGTTTCAAAAGTTTGATACACCTTCCCCTGAAATGCCACGTGGCAGTCTTTGGGCCCCTCTTAATGGACCTACACACAAAAAACAGCCTGATCCTGATTCATAGCCGTTTGATCTGAGAAGTTTTCATCATGGGTTATTAACCAATCCATAGGTCTGTTCATGAAGCTCATGATGAAAAATGTTTGAAATCAGTGGATAGAAATCACTAATGAGGCTGACTTTTAGTACGTAGGATGTTTCAAAATATTGAATTTGGAAGTCGGTATCAAAGATCCCCTCTTTTTAAGGGTGTGATTAAAGAAATGGACCTGAATCTCTTTTGTTCTTTTTGGGTGTAGGTAGTAACTAGATCTCTTTCTGCTGCTTGGGATTTTGGGAAGTTTTAAAGTGTGAGTCCAATAGACCGTAAAAACGACATCAGTACAGTTTGAGGGACCAAACATAGGAAAGCGTGGGTCTAATTGGCTCTCTATCTATCACAGTGAATATACAGTGATCAAATCACAGAAAAGCCTATTGATTGGATTGTCGTGATCAATCATGGTAAGATCAGTTGAATGATGGGACACAATCTATAAGACTTAAAAACATTAAACGATCATCCGTTGGGAAATGAGTAGGAGAAACGGTGCAAGAAACGGGAAACGGAGGAGAAGAGTTAAAGAAAACGTTAGCGGATACAAGAAAGGAAACGGATTTGAAACGACAAGGAAAACGACAGAAAGAAACGAGGGAGTTTTCTATTTTTTTTTTGTCTATTTTCATCTACTAATAAAAGAAAAAGCCTAAATGCTCATTTTTCCTTTAAACTCTCCAAAACATTATGCGGTTGTTAAGGGAAACTACTAATATATAAAGCTGTCAATGGATAGTCGAAAATTTGAATTTGTATTCAAAAAATTAGATATTATTCAAAAAAATTTGGATATCGAATTCGAATATCATTCTAATATTCGAATAGTTTTCTGATACGGATTCAGATATTGATGTATTTGATTCGATAATATCCGATTCAATATATTATTTAATAATTAATTATATTATATTTATCATATTAAATAATATTTATTTTAATAATAATAATAATATTTATTATGAGTCAGGATCGGGAGAACAATTTTCACAACATTTTCTACAACAAAAAATTGGCGTGGGCCAATATATAAATTATAAGTTTTGAAATTTGATGATTTTTGGTGATGATGGTCTCTACGGCGAGGAGATCGTCCTCACAATAGTTCAAATCATTCTAACATTCATAGACTGGATTAGAAGTTGAAGAATTATAGACCGTCTATTTTTACTGTTAACTTGAACACTACACTTGATGGGGTTATAAATTTCAAAATAGGCTGATTTTTTGCAGGAATGATCTATATGGTGAGGAGATCATCTTCACCAAAAATCAGCTATTGATTTATCTTCTATGTCGGTACGCCAAAATTGCTGTAGAAAATGTTGCGAATATTGTTGTCTCCTGATCCTGACCCATTTATTATATATAATATAATACTTATAATTATTTTACATATATATTTATTATTATGTAAATATAAAAATATATTATATATATCTAATTTTTGGATAAGATATTATCGGATATCCGATAAGTTAATCGGATTTGAATTCGAATATTGATTTAGAATATCCGTCGGATATTGATTCGGATATGTTTGTATTCAATCCAAATAGTATCCGTTGATAGCCTTACTAATATACAAATAATTGAAAATAATAATGTACAAATAAAATTTAAATTTTTTTGATAGTTTTATATTTCACCAATAAAGCAATAAATAACCGTTGGGTTTTTATATAAATTCTACAAGTTTTTCACAAGTTTCTTATGTCGTTGCCCACACGTTTTTATTAATGTTTTATTAGTATTTCTCATATTATTTCCCACACGTTAAACGTATCAGATAAATATCTCATTAAAGTCAATGATCTTTTGTCCCATCACCGTCTAATTCTAATCGGACGGATAAAATTGGTGTCCTACACTAATGCTTCTATGGTCCGCACACTAGATCTCTTGAACTCCTTACTAGTTGGATTCAATGCTTGCACGTGGAAATTAGGTGCATCCCATAAATATCTCATTAAAGAGTAAAGCTTTGATGACGTGAGTCAGATTGGTGGAGAGCTGGGGTTATGTGTGCAACGAGTATAACTTCTGTCACTACGCACAATTCGAGCCACGTAGCACACTATTAGAGGGCGCTTACCGTATGGACGTTTGGACAATCACTAGATGGACCTATAAACCAAAAATAAACCTGATCAGTGATTTCTAAGCGTTGGATTGAAGTTATTTTCATTGGTTGATTTTAAATGTTGGAATTTGAGCATTATAGAGCGTTACTTGGGTGCAAAGATCCAAGGTTTGTAACTATGTTTTAAAACTTGCCGAGTCGACTCGGGACTTGTCCGACTCGACTCGATCGTATTTCAAGTCAATTCGGCATACAAATTCGGATTTGCATAGTCTGGTGAGTTGACTCGGAAATTCGTCTGAGCTGACTAACAATTCAGCAGAGTCACCTGTTTAAAGACCGAGTCCAGTCAAAACTCAAATTTTTTTTTTCTGATTTTCTAAATGTACTTTTTTTCTTATTTTCAAAGTTTTTCTTAATAAATATTATTTTTTATATATTTAAATAAATAATAATCAATTTAATGACTCGTCGAGTCGACTCCCGAGTCATCAAGGTGACTCGGCCAAAAGGAGTTCCAAGTCGAGTCCGAGTTTTAGAAGATAGGTTTGTAAACCACTAATCAGGCTGATTTTTGGTTGCATGTCCACCGACGGACTGGCCAAACATCCAAATGGTCAGTACCCTCTAATAGTGTGCCACATGGCTCGTACAGTGCATGGTGACCAATGTGACAAAAGTTTTACTCTGTGTAACTAAGGGTTTGATAACGAGAAGTTACTAGTTGATTTTTTAGCTTCAAAAAAGTCCATGGGAGGCCTCCTAATTTTTTAGAAGAAATTTATCTCAGAGGTTGAAAGCTAAAAAATTTGGGTCAGGCACAGCAATCACATATTTTCACACACAATTTTGGTGTACCCACTTAGAAGATAAATCAATGGCTGATTTTTGGTGAGGATGATCTCCTCACCATATAGAACACCCCCACAAAAAATCAGCCCATTCTGAAATTTCTAACACCATCAAATGTGGTTTCATGTTACCGGTAAAAAATAGACGGTTCATAATTCTTCAACTTGTAAACCATGCTATGAATATCAGAATGATTTGAATTTTTGTGAGGGTGATCTCCTCACCATAGAGACCATCCCCACCAAAAATCATCCTATTCTAAAACTTCTACTTTATATATTGGCCCGGACGATATTTTGTGTGAAATTGTGTGTTAAAATAGGAGTCCGCTGAGCCTGATCCAAAAAATTTAGCTTCAGTTTTAACTGGTAAAAAGTGAACTTTCAAGCCGAAGCCGGTCACTACGCACAATTCGAGCCACGTAGCACACTATTAGAGGGCGCTTACCGTATGGACGTTTGGACAATCACTAGATGGACCTATAAACCAAAAATAAACCTGATCAGTGATTTCTAAGCGTTGGATTGAAGTTATTTTCATTGGTTGATTTTAACTGGTAAAAAGTGAAGTACCGATCAAGTCAAATCACTGGGTTGACCCGCCCTCGTAACCATCCAAAGTCAATTTTGTTAAGCCACAAGCCCACAATCCAATTTGACCGGAATACGATGGTGATTCACATAAAATTTCCACAAGCAATTTGAAGATCAGACAATTTATCATTGACTTGTTATGGCAAGTTTCACACCAACACCCAGAGTTTCAGGATCTCTACATGATACACTCTCTCATTGACCAAATAACGGTGGTCAACAATTATGCAATGTGGGTCCCAACGGAGAAATTTTCCTTTTTTTTTTAACATCAAAGATGCTTGTTTGCATTGAATTGAGATAATCGCATTGAACATTGAATTGAGTTCGTTTTCATTTATTTATGACCATTAATATCATAGGACCGGTGTAGGTTAATATCATAATAACCAAATGAACGTCAGCCACGTGATGATCAATCCCTGGTGATATCTGGTTCTCTTCCACTTGGATTCACGAAAAATTGGAAAACGTTTTTATCATGCCGTCTAAACCGTGTGTTTGAATCTGTTTTAAGGAGAAATAATGCAGATCTCAATTTTTGACCTGGAATTAACGGTCAATGATCCAGTCTATTAATTTTTTTTTTTGTGTACTATTGAATTTTAAATTAAGGCCCATGTCGCATTCACAATTGGAAAACGTGTCAAGTGCACTTATCAAAAAAGGAAAACGTGTCAAGTGTTTTTTTTTTAATACTGCTAGCAGGTGGCACGTGACTAAAGGAATTTACAATAAATATGTGGTGCCCTAAATACATGGGATATTGTTGATGCGCCTCCAGTTTTGGTATAACGCAGTGTTTTAAAACTCGCAGAGTCAACTCGAAACTCGGCCAAGTTGACTCGACTCGACTGAGTTTCAAGTTGACTCAAAATAAACTTGAATCGAATAAACAACGGGTTTGGTGCGTTGTTTTTTAATTGACGCACCATTTCGATCACCTTCTCAACACAAAATCAACCAAATCCTATAAATTCTGCTTATAAAAATATGATATCTATATAGTATTAATATATCACTCGAGTCGAGTTACTTTGGGTCGAGTTCGATTCTTCGAGTTAACTCAACTTGGTAAACTTTCAAGCCGAGTCGAGTTTGTGAGTTTTCAAACACTGGTTTAACGCACCTCTTGCCTCAAGTTGGTTTGCCTACAATCAAGAAACTTTCCTATTTTGCCTCTTCTTTCAAAGACACCCCTACAATCATTCAGGTGCAACGCACATGCGCCCTGTGCAAATCAAGAATAATTAAAACTTTAAAGCGTGTTTAATAATTTAATATATGGGGTTGTTTTTAAAATTCAAGCAACCCACATTTTCGCATTAAGCGTAGAGGAGTATAGATTTGGTAAGGAAGATCTTTAGGCGCATGGGAGTATGCGAGTCACATTTAATATAGCGACGTTTTCAATATTGGATAAGCGAAGCCCGTGCTGCGTGCAGTGAAGCCATGTTTGTTTGCTTTTAAAATAGTATAGATTTTTAATGTGCAACATTGCGACTTACGTGGCATGCCCCCACTGGAGTAAAACTTCCATGATTGTCGACCCTCATGGAAGTCACTGACTGCCCACAATATGAGCAACATGGGACATTCTTAGAGGACACTAACCGCATGGATGTTTGGCCAATCCCTAGGTGGACCTACAAACCAAAAACCAACCTGATTAGTGATTTTAAACCTTTGGATCTTTGCACCCCAAATATTGTAAAGTAATGCTCAAATTCCTACAGTTAAAATCAACCCATGAAAACCTTTGGCTCTTTGTACCCCAAATAATTGTCAATAATGCTCAAATTCCTACAATTAAAATCAACCCATGAAAATGACTTCAATCAAATGCTTAGAAACCACTAATCAGATTGAATTTTGGGTTTGTAGCTCCACCTAGGGATTGGCCAAACATCCATACGATCAGAGTCCTCTAAGAATGTGCCATGTGGCTCACATTGTGAGCGGTCAGCAGCTTCCATGACAGTCGATGATCATGGAAGTTTTACTCCACCACTACAAGCCGAAATTGGGATCCATTGGGATCCCACTCTACAACTTGTTTGATTAAAACCCATCTTAACGTGTTTTGAATGCTTGACTTTTTTTTAATTACTTTAAGTGTTGTTGGTAGGTAAAGACCGTAAAGTCGGACTCAAATATGATGGATGATGCAATGGCCCATATAGAAGAAAATGATGATCAATGGCGACTACATCATGAAATATTATTAGTAGGTAGGAAAATTGGAAAAGTTAGACCGAGTCATGTAGCATTCAAGACTTCGACCACATAATATTCTCTCACGCAGGGTCGTCAACAGGTCGGGTTTGCGTACTGGCATTTTCAGAACCGACCCACCTATTAACGATGCCAGATAGGGGCAAATCTAGTATGCAACATTGTCACTACTGTCCGATATCTCTTGAAAAATGTGTTATTTCAACGTTTTCAAAAAAAATATTTTATAAATTAAAAACATATTTTTCAATGAGCATTCAATGGTGGATACAATGTTTGCATACTAGGTAGACCCGCCTGATAGACAGGACGGCCAAATCGATCAGGTTTATCAGGCATCGGTCTACCTTCTACTAGTCCACATTAGAGGTGCTCTATCTTTACCATTATAAAGTCAACCTTATACAAGCCGAGTTGTTCACATTTTTACACTTCTCTTCCCCAAAAACAAAAAAATAATTCTTTCTCCACAAAACACCAACAGCTGAAACTGTTGACTCTTTCTATCATTCACATTGTTCATCTTCGTTTTAGTATTTTCTACACTTGTACTCATGGTTTAAAAAAACGGCCATTATAACGGAAAATAAATGGTTATGCCCCGTCCATTATAGAGTTATGTTATTTTCTGTCATTTTTTTATTAAAAATTTGAACTTCAAATTTTGAATTTTGGCACCATTATTTTCCAATTCGTTATAACTACCATCATAACGGGAAAAAATGGTAACGCTGTATAAGTGTCACCTCAAACATTAATAGCATGCAACTCATGGGCTCATACTTTAAATAAGGGCCCGTTTGGTAACACACCGTGGTGGGAAAATAAAATATTTAGCCGCGCTAATATTCGCCCTGGTGCGTTTGGCAGCCACTCGCCCTCAGCGAATATTTAGCCGGGCCCACATATTTGCCCTCCGTGGCGGGAAAACATTTGATCACCTCCTCCCCCTGTGTAAATATTTTCACGCCGTTTATGCCTTGGTGAGAAAATTTTATTTTCTCATTGGAAAATCACTATTTTCAATAAAAATTAATTTTTTAATATATAAAAAAGATAAAAATAAATTTTTTTTTATCCTTTGACATAATATGTGGTTCCCACACTCGCCCAACCTATTTTTGACTTACTTTGATATGTAGGACTCACTCAAATTGAAAGAAAATGAAGTGAGCTAGCTCATACACGTACCAAACATTGTTAAATATTGATATGAGCAAATATCTAGCCAAGATAATATTCGCCTGGCCAATATTCGCTGTCAGAACTCTTTTTCTCACGTACCAAACAGACCCTAAATGAAAAAACTAATTCTTTTTCAACAAGATCCCTTGCTAGATATGCTCATGCCTACATGGTGGGAATCGAACCACTTTCTACTAATCCAAGAGAGTTGGAGAGAATGCAACTCCTTTGAACATGGATCCCTCCAGACAACGTATTAAGAACGGAGACTTTCCTAACCCGCTTGTGGACAAGAATAGGAAGTCTCCTAATCCTAGAGGGATCCAGAGGAAGAAACCCTCTCATGTTGTGTCACTGGAATGGAAACTTTCCTGGACTACAATCCACCGACTAGAAGGTCTCCATTGGAGTCCCTGTCCTTTTAAAGATAAGACTTCTCTCACCGGCATATGTATGATCCATCCGATCTTAGCTGATTCAATACCATCTATTTCAAATACTTGCAAACTTCTTCTCATCCTCTTACTAGAGCGTTATGTCTTTTCCAACGTTAGAGGGTTTCCTGCATTTACAAATACCCAATCTGATTCACTCTTTTTCGGGTGACGATTATACAGTGGGGGCTGTTGTTGACCATCGGATATGAGGGTTCCAGAAAACCTTACTGGATTCACCATTTGTGAGCACATGTATCCATTTCTCCTCTCGTTCACTCTCTCTCTGCCTCCGCAATTTTGACAACCAAGAAATAATCCCACCTCAGAAAAAACAGGAAAATAGGCACAAGTTCCTCCAATTTCACAAACCCAACATACAGAAATCCCCCAAGGACACCTTATTTCCCAACCCAATCTAAAGTCAGAACCAATTTTTATATCAACAGTACAAGTTCAAACAAAGATCACAGAAAATTTTATTTTTCAAAAAGGCATCTTTCTGTACTATCCTAAAATTACACAACGCATTCATTAGAGAGAAAAGTCTCGAAAAGGAGAAAAAAATTAGTCTAGAACAAGTTACAGAGTTCACACAGATCACCCAGAAATATTTTTTTTTTCAAAAGAAGGGGATTTTTCTGTAATTTGTCAAAATTTCACAACTCAACAACCAGAAATCTCATCAAATTCTAACAAAGAGATCACCCACAAAAATTAAAAATTTCTGACTTCAAGAAAACCCAAGTTATTATTCTTACCCACAAACAGAGGGTCAAGCAGAAACCCCCTAAAAAATCACAGCCCCACAAACAAAATCACCAATCAAAATCAAAATCAAACCAATCTCTCACATGCAGGATTACACAAGATCACAGAAGATTTTGAGGAAATATAGGTACCCCAGAACAAGCAAGTGAGAGTGAGACCGTGAGAGGTTTAAATGAATGGGTAATCACAGAAAAAAGAGTGAATCAGATTGGGCTGTTGTTGGCCATTGGATATGAGTGTTTCAGGCGTTGTTAACTGAATTGGCCCTCATAAGAACATCCACCTGTATGAGTTTGATAAAATGCAGCATTTGTTTGTAGTCTCCGATCGTTATTAGAATCATTCATCTCCAATCAACAGTAAACACACTCAATTTGTTGTCCCAAAACTTTGAGCGAAAACCATCAATTGAATACCAAAAATGAGGTAATGGAGGGTGATGTGTTAGTAGCATGTACACAGGTGTACGAGGCAATTTGAGTTTCAGCATGTACTTCTGACGTTTGGATTTTTGAATGGGTAATCACTAGCATTGTGGACTTCACTCGTCCAATAAGGTTGTGTCACTTGGAAAACGTGTAGGGCTTACGCTCTCTCGAATTAAACCCTTTCTAAGAAGCTCATCAACTTTCTTCTTCACCTCAGCATGGTCTATAGGATTCATTCGGTATTACGGGAGGATAGGTAGAGTAGCTCCGTGTGTTGAATGTCCCCTATAGGAGGAAGCTCATCTGGTAAATTATCAGAAAAACATCCTAAACTTCCTCTACTCAGGAAAGGAATGTTTGGCTAAAAGTGCATAAATGGACTCATCCGTGGTCTGTCTAATTCTTTCGCTCTTATGATGAGGAGAGATTTAGACAGTGGTCCTTCGTTGGTCTCACCCTTCCGCGTAAAATCTTTCCTCTTAGTGGTGTTCTTGGACGGTATAAGGTTCAATTTAATTCTCTTGCCTTCGTAAAAAAAGGAACACTTGTTCGATCTGCTAAACACTTCAATGACTTCAAATTGGGTCTGCTTTGGCAATGACGTGAACTTTACTACCCATCAAATAATGCAGAATTTTTGGGTAGTATGGATGAAGACGAGGCGACAACGCTCGACTTTCGGATATCGGAGCACATCATCCCTTCGCACACGATTGTTGTAGTAGATAGGACGTTCTCGACCTTCATCTGAAGCGACGAGGTATAGGACAAGTGGTTTCCTGGGCAATGGCACCATCACAGTGGGGGCTGAGGTCAATAGCCCATTGATCTTGGAATAAGAGGCCTCTTGCTGGCATCTCCATTGGAACTAGGCATTTTTCTTGAGCATAGGGAGGAAATGAGCCATGATGTCAGCAAAGTTAGGTACAGAGCGCCGTATGTAAGAGAGACGGCCCAAGAAACTTTTTGGGTCTTCCAAAAACCTAGATGGTGGAATGGAGATGATAGTAGCCGAATGTGAGGCATCGATGTCGATGCCTTTCTCATGGACATTGAAGCCAAGGAATTTACATGCAGTGACACCGAAGGCACACTTTGGGTGGATTCATTCGTAACATGAACTATCTGCATTGCTCGAGAACACGACATAACCTCACCAAGTGATTGTCACGCTTCTTTGACTTAACGAGAATGTCATCTACATAGTCTTGATGTCTCGATGAAGCATGTCATGGAATATGGTTGTCATTGCTATCTAATAGGTGGCTCCAACGTTCTTGAGGCCGAAAGGCATGACAGTGTAATAAAAGATCCCTAATGGTGTCCGAAATACGATTTTCTCATCGTCACCCGGTGCCATGCGAATTTGGTTGTAGCCGTTATACCCATCTAAGAAAGAAAACACCGCATGCCCTACTGAGCATGTCTATATTGGCGAGTGGAAAGTCGTCTTTGGGGCATGCAAAGTTGAGATCTCAAAAGTCGACTCAACAACGAATCTGACCATTTTTTCTTAATTGGTACGATTTTGGAGAGTCAAGTCAAGTGTTGTACGGATTTCATGAAACCGACTTCCCATAGGAGCCATGATGAAACTAAACACATGAATGAACTGTCAATAGAATGTACCCATCCGCGAACGTGTTTTCTTTCCTTAGGACCAGACAAATCAGTCTCAAGTGATCTAAGTGTTGTTCCTTCGATGTATTATAAATTAGGATATCATTGAAGTTACATCCTGGAACTTGTCTATAAAAGGCGCCAACACTTCTATTATAACCCACATAAAAGTACTCAGAGCATTAGTCAATCCGAAAGGTATGACTAACCAGTCATGTAAACCATCCTTATTTTCAAGGTGGTCTTACATTCATCTCCAGGACGGATGCGAATTTGATGGCAGCTGCTCTTATGGTCTATCTTTGAGAAGATAGAGGCACCGGCCATCATGTCCAACATGTCGTTAAGCAGTGGTATAAAAAATTAGAATTTGACCGTGATTTTATTGTAGCTCTACTGTCTATTCACATTCTCCCAGATCTGTCCTTCTCGGGATTGAAAAGTGAATGCAAAGCACAAGTGCCTATGCTCTCTCGAATGAACCCCTTTTTAAGAACCTCAAAAACTTTGTTCTCTAACTCAACATGCTCTATGGGATTCATTCGGTAGGGCGGGAGGTTGGGTAGAGTAGCTCTGGGGACTAAATCGAGAGTGTGTAGAAGGTCCCGCATCAAAGGAAGCTGATCAGGTAAATTATCAGAAAAACATCCTAAAATTCCATAAACACGACTGGTGTACAATATAGGACATTCTGAACTTCATCTTCTTGTGCAAGTAAGGCACCAATGACTCGAATAATACTTTTCATGACTCAAATAATAGTTTCCTTTCCTTAGAAACAGAGCTTGGAAGCTAAGGTGGCCAAGGCATCGACACGACGATTATCCTCCCGTCCAATGCGTTCGATGATAGCATTTCGAAAAATATTGGAACAAGTCTTGTGCTCCCATGGCATCTCCCTCTATCTTGAAGTATTGGACTCTTAAATTCTTCGCTATAGATAGACCCAAGAGGAAGGCTTCGTACTCGGCCTCTTGATTTGAACATGGGAAATTGAGCTTGCAAGAAATCGGCATGACTTTGGAATCTGCCGCAATGAAAAAAACTCTTGCATCTCCTCTAGTAGTTTTGGAGTACCCATCAAATAAAGTACCCATGTTTCTTCAGGGGAAGCTTCTTGGGCTATGGGAAACGTCTGACAGTTCCACGAGTTATCTTCATGTATTAAGGAGTCATCCACCCTAGGAATGTTGCTACCAAGTCGATAATCGTTTGTCCTTTGATGCCCTTCGGGTGAAAACATGAGATGTCAAAATCCAGACAACTGTAATAGCTATCTAGCACTGTGTCCTGTTAATTTCGGTTTTAAAATGAGATATCGAACTAGGTCCGCTTTCGCGATAAGATGACCCTTCCTCGCATCCAGATAATGACTGGTGTACTATATAGGACATTCCGAACTTCATCTTCTTGTGCTAGTAAGGCACAAATGACTCGAATAATAGTTTCCTCTCCTGAGAAACAGAGATTGGAAGCCAGGGTGGCCTAGGCAACGACATGACGATTACCCGCCGTCCAATGTGTTCGATGATATCATTTTGAAAAATATTGGATCAAGTCTTGTGCTCCCATTGAGTATCCCTATATCTTGAAGTACTGGACTCCGATATTCTACACTATAGACCCAAGATGAAGGCTTCGTAGTTGGCCTCTTGATTTGAACATGGTAAATCGAGCTTGCAAGAAATCGGCATGACCGTGGAATCTGCCGCAATATAAAAACTCTTGCATCTCCTCCAGTAGTCGGGGAGGACCAATCAAAATAAAGTATCCATGTTTCCTCAGGGGAAGCTTCTTGGGCTATGGGAAACGTCTGGCACTTCCACAAGATATCTTCATGTATTAAGGAGTCATCCACCCTAGGAATGTTGCTAGCAAGTCGACAATCGCCTTTCCTTTGATGGCCTTCGGGTGAAAACATGAGATGTCAAATTCATACAACTACAATAGCTATCTAGCACTGCGTCATGTTAATTTCGGTTTTAAAATGAGATATTGAACTAGGTCCGCTTTCGCGATAAGATGACCCTTCCTCGCATCCAGATAATGAAATTTTTTTTGTGTAGCATGGATGAGGGCGAGGCATGCGCACTCGATCTTCAGATATCGGAGCGAAACGTTCTTAACACACGAGTGGTATAGTAGATAGGACATTCCAACATTCGTCTACTTGTGCTAGTAAAGCCCCAATGACTCGAATAATAGTATACGATAGTCATGGAGGACCCATTAAAATAAAGTACCCGTGTTTCTTCAGGGGAAGCTTCTTGGGCTATGGGAAACGTTTGGCACTTCCACGAGATATCTTCATGTATTAAGGAATCATCCACCCTTGGAATGTTGCTAGCAAGTCGATAATCGCTTGTCCTTTGATTGCCTTCGGGTGAAAACATGAGATGTCAAAATTCAGACAACTGTAATAGCCATCAAGCAGTGCGTCTGGTTAATGTCCGTTCGAAATGAGATATTGAACTAGGGCCACTTTGGCGATGAGATGGCCCTTCCTCACCATCAGATAATGACGAAAGTTTTAGGTAGCATGGAGGAGGGGGAGGCTTGCACATTCGAACATCAAATATCGGAGCTAAATGTCCTTAACACACGACTGTTGTACTATATAGGGCATTCCTAACTTCATCTTCTCTTGCTAGTAAGGCACCAATGACTCAAATAATACTTTTAATGACTCGAATAATAGTTTCCTTTCCTTAGAAACAACGCTTGGAAGCTAAGGTGGTCAAGGCAACGACACGACGATTACCCGCCCGTCCAATATGTTCGATGATAGCATTTTGAAAAATATTGGATCAAGTCTTGTGCTCCCGTGGAGTCTCCCTATATCTTGAACTACTGGACTTCTATATTCTTCGCTATAGACGCAAGAGGAATGCTTTGTGTGCTCCCGTGGAGTCTCCCTATATCTTGAACTACTGGACTTCTATATTCTTCGCTATAGACCCAAGAGGAATGCTTTGTACTTGGCCTCTTGATTTGAACATAGGAAATCGAGTTTGCAAGAAAGTAGCATGACCGTTGAATCTGCCGCAATGAAAAAAATTCTTGCATCTCCTCCGGTAGTTGCGGAGGACCAATCAAAATAAAGTATCCATGTTTCCTCAGGGGAAGCTTCTTGGGCTACGGGTGAAAACATGAGATGTCAAATTCGGACAACTACAATAGCCATCTAGCACTGCGTCATGTTAATTTCGGTTTCAAAAAGATATATCGAACTAGGCCCGCTTTGGCGATAAGATGACCCATCCTCGCATCGAGATAATGACAAAATTTGTGTAGTAGGGATGAGGTCGAGGCATGCACACTCGAACATCGGATATCGGAGCTAAACGTGCTTAACACAGGAGTGGTGCAGTAGATAGGACATTCCGACTGGTGTAGTAGATAGGACATTCTGACCTTTATCTTCTTGTGCTAGTGAAGCCAAAATAACTTGAATAATAATATCCTCTGCTGAGAAACGGAGCTTGGAAGTTAAGATGGCAAAGGCATCGACATGACGATTACCCGCCCGTCCAGTGTGTTCGATGATAGCATTTTGAAAAATATTGGATCAAGTCTTGTGCTCCCATGGAGTCTCCCTATATCTTGAAGTATTTGACTCCAAAATTCTTCGTTATAGATAGACCCAAGAGGATGGCCTCGTACTCGGCCTCTTGATTTGAACATGGAAAATCGAGTATGCAAGAAATAAGCATGATCGTGGAACCTGCCGCATTGAAATAAACTCTTGCATCTCCTCTGGTAGTCGTGGAGGACCCATCAAAATAAAGTATCCATGTTTCCTCAGGGAAGCTTCTTGAGCTATGGGAAACGTTTGGCACTTCCACGAGATATCTTCATGTATTAAGGAATCATCCACCCCAGGAATGTCGCTAGCAAGTCGATAATCGCTTATCCATTGATGGCCTTCGGGTGATTACATGAGAAGTCAAAATTCAGACAACTGTAATAGCCATCTAGCAGTGCGTCCAATTAATGTCCGTTTCGAAATGAGATATCGAACTAGGGCCGCTTGGGCGATGAGATGACCCTTCCTTGCCATCAAATAATGACGAAAGGTTTGGGTAGCATGAATGAGGGGGAGGCATCCACACTCGAACTCCGGATATCGGAGCTAAACGTCATTAACACACGACTGATGTACTTTATAGGACATTCCGAACTTCATCTTCTTGTGCAAGTAAGGTACCAATGACTCGAATAATACATTTCATGACTCGAATAATAATTTCCTTTCCTTAGAAACAGAGCTTGGAAGTTAAGGTGGCAAAGGCATCGACACGACGATTACCCGCCCCTCCAATGTGTTCGATGATAGCATTTTGAAAAATATTGGATCAAGTCTTGTGCTCCCATGGAGTCTCCCTATATCTTGAACTACTGGACTCCTATATTCTTCGCTATAGACCCAAGAGGAAGGCTTCGTACTTGGCCTCTTGATTTGAACATGGGAAATCAAGTTTGCAAGAAATCGGCATGACCGTGGAATCTGCCGCAATTAAAAAAACTCTTGCATCTCCTCCGGTAGTCGTGGAGGACCAATCAAAATAAAGTATCCATGTTTCCTCAGGGGAAGCTTCTTGGGCTACGGGAAACAACTGGCACTTCCACAAGATATCTTCATGTATTAAGGAGTCATCCACCTTATGAATGTTGCTAGCAAGTCGACAATCACCTTTCCTTTGATGGCCTTCGGGTGAATTTCGGTTTCGAAATGAGATATTGAACTAGGTTCGCTTTGGCGATAAGATGACCCTTCCTCGCACCAAGATAATGAAATTTTTTTGTGTAGCATGGATGAGGGCGAGGCATGCACACTCGAACTTCGGATATCGGATCGAAACGTTCCTAACACACGATTGGTATAGTAGATAGGACATTCCGACCTTCATCTACTTGTGCTAGTAAGGGCCCAATAACTCGGATAATAGTATCCGATAGTCGTGGAGGACCCATCAAAATAAAGTACCCGTGTTTCTTCAGGGGAAGCTTCTTGGGCTATGGGAAACGTCTGGCCCTTGCACGAGATATCTTCATGTATTAAGGAATTATCCACCCTAGGAATGTTGCTAGCAAGTCGATAATCGCTTGTCCTTTGATAGCCTTCGAGTGAAAACATGAGATGTCAAAATTCAGACAACTGTAAGAGCCATCTAGCAGTGCGTCCGGTTAATGTCCGTTTCGAAATGAGATATCGAACTAGGGCCACTTTGGCGATGAGATGACCCTTCATCACCATGAAATAATGACGAAAGTTTTAGGTAGCATGGATTAAGGGGAGGCTTGCACATTCGAACATCGGATGTCGGAGCTAAACGTCCTTAACACACGACTGGTGTACTATATAGCACATTCCGAACTTCATCTTCTTGTGCTAGGAAGGCTCCAATGACTCGAATAATACTTTTCATGACTCGAATAATAGTTTCATTTGCTTAGAAACAACGCTTGGAAGCTAAGGTGGCCAAGGCATCGACATGACGACTACCCGGCCGACCAATATGTTCAATGATAGCATTTTGAAAAATAATGGATCAAGTCTTGTGCTCCCGTGGAGTCTCCCTATATCTTGAAGTTCTGGACTCCTATATTCTTCGCTATAGACCCAAGAGGAAGGCTTCGTATTCGGCCTCTTGATTTGAACATGGGAAATCGAGTTTGCAAGAAATCGGCATGACCGTGGAATCTGCCACAACGAAAAAAACTCTTACATCTCCTCCGATAGTGGTGGAGGACCAATCACTCTTACATCTTCGCCTATGGGAAACGTCTGGCACTTCCACAAGATATCTTCATGTATTAAGGAGTCATCCACCCTTGGAATGTTGCTAGCAAGTCGACAATCGCCTTTCCTTTGATGGCCTTCGGGTGAAAACATGAGATGTCAAATTCATACAACTACAATAGCCATCTAGCACTGCATCATGTTAATTTCGGTTTCGAAATGAGATATTGAACTAGGTCTGCTTTCGCGATAAGATGAACCTTCCTCGCATGAAGATAATGAATTTTTTTTTGTGTAGCATGGATGAGAGCGAGGCATGCACACTTGAACTTCGGATATCGGACCGAAACGTTCCTAACAAACGAGTGGTGTAGTAGATAGGACATGCCGACCTTCATCTACTTGTGCTAGTAAGGCCCCAATGACTCGAATAATAGTATCCGGTAGTCGTGGAGGACCCATCAAAAGAAAGTACCCGTGTTTCTTCAGGGGAAGCTTCTTGGGCTATGATAAACGTCAGGCCCTTCCACGAGATATCTTCATCTATTAAGGAATCATCCACCCTAGGAATGCTGCTAGCAAGTCGATAATCACTTGTCCTTTGATGGCCTTTGGGTGAAAACATGAGACGTCAAACATCAGACAACTGTAATAGGCATATAACAGTGCGTCTGGTTAATGTCCGTTTCGAAATAAGATATCGAATTAGGGCCACTTTGGCGAAGACATGATCCTTCCACACCATCAAATAATGACGAAAGTTTTAGGTAACATGGATGAGGGGGAGGCATGCACATTCGAACATCGGATATCAGAGCTAAACGTCCTTAACACACAACAGGTGTACTATATAGCACATTCCGAACTTCATCTTCTGGTACTAATAAGGCACCAATGACTCCAATAATACTTTTCATGACCCGAATAATAGTTTCCTTTCCTTAGAAACAGCGCTTGGAAGCTAAGCTGGCCAAGGCATCAACACGACGATTACTCGCCCGTCCAATATTTTCGATAATAGCATTTTGAAAAATATTGGATCAAGTCTAGTGCTCCCATGGAGTCCCCCTATATCTTGAACAACTGGACTCCTATATTCTTCGCTATAGACCCAAGAGCAAGGCTTCGTACTCGGCCTCTTGATCTAAACATGGGAAATCGAGTTTCCAAGAAATCGGCATGACCGTGGAATCTGCTACAATGAAAAAAACTCTTGCATCTCCTCCAGTAGTCGTGGAGGACCAATCAAAATAAAGTATCATGTTTCCTCAGGGGAAGCTTCTTGGGCTATGGGAAACGTCTGACACTTCCACGAGATATCTTCTTGGATTAAGGAGTCATCCACGTTGGGAATGTGGTTAGCAAGTCTACAATCGCTTGTCCTTTGATGGTCTACAGGTTAAAACATGAGATGTCAAATTCAGACAACTACAAAACCCATCTAGCACTGCGTCAAGTTAATTTCGGTTTCGAAAAGATATATCGAACTAGGCCCACTGTGGCAATCAGATGACCCTTTCTCGCAACAAGATAATGACGATATTTTTGTGTAGTAGGGATGAGGGCGAGACATACACACTCAAACTTCGGATATTGGAGCTAAACGTGCTTAACACAAGAGTGGTGTAGTAGATAGGACATTCCGACCTTCATCTTCTTGTGCTAACAAGGCCCAAATAACTCGAATAATAGTATCCTCTCCTGAGAAACGGAGCTCGGAAGCTAAGATGGCGACGGCATCGACATGACGATTACCCGCCCGTCCATTGTGTTCGATGATAGCATTATGAAAAATATTGGATCAAGTCTTGTGCTCCTGTGGAGTCTTCATATATCTTGAAGTACAGGACTCCTATATTCTTCGCTATAGACCCAAGAGGAAGGCTTCGTTCGGCCTCCTGATTTGAACAAGGGAAATCGAGTTTGCAAGAAATCGGCATGACCGTGGAACCTGCTACAATGAAAAAAACTCTTGCATCTCCTCCGGCAGTCGTGGAGGACCAATCAAAAAAAAGTATCCATGTTTCCTTAGGGGAAGCTTCTTGGGCTATGGGAAACGTCTGGCATTTCCACAAAATATCTTCATGTATTAAGGAGACAATTACCTTGGGAATGTTGCTAGCAAGTCGACAATCGCCTTTTCTTTGATGGCCTTTGGGTGAAAACATGAGATGTCAAATTCGAACAACTACAAAAGTCATCTAGCACTGCGTCATGTTAATTTCAGTTTCGAAAAGATATATCGAACAAGGCCCACTGTGCTGATAAGATGACCCTTTCTCGCATCAAGATAATGACGATATTTTTGTGTAGCAAGGATGAGTGCGAGGCATACACACTCGAACTTCGGATATTGGAGCTAAACGTGCTTAACACAAGCGTGGTGTAGTACATAGGATATTCCGACCTTTATCTTCATGTGCTAGTAAGGCCCAAATAACTCGAATAATAGTATCCACTCCTGAGAAACGGAGCTCGGAAGCTAAGATGGCGACGGCAACGACATGACGATTACCCGCCGTCCAATAAGTTCAATGATAGCATTTTGAAAAATATTGGTTCAAGTCTAGTGCTCCCGTGGAGTCTCCCTATATCTTGAACTACTGGACTCCTATATTCTTCGCTATAGAGCCAAGAAGAAGGCTTCGTACACAGCCTCTTGATTTGAACATGGGAAATCGAGTTTGCAAGAAATCGACATTACCGTGGAATCGGCCGCAATTAAAAAAACTCTTGCATCTCATCCAATAGTCATGGAGGACCAATCAAAATAAAGTATCCACGTTTCCTCAGGGGAAGCTTCTTGGGCTATGGGAAACGTCTGGCACTTCCACAAGATATCTCATGTATTAAGGAGTCATCCACCCTGGGAATGTTCCTAGCAAGTCGACAATCGCCTTTCCTTTGATGGCCTTCGGGTGAAAACATGAGATTTCAAATTCAGACAACTGCAATAGCCGTCTAGCACCGCGCCATGTTAATTTCGGTTTCAAAATGAGATATCGAACTTGGTCTGCTCTGGCAATAAGATGACACTTCCTCGCATCAAGATAATGACAATTTTTGTGTAGCATGGATGAGGGTGAGGCATGCACACTCGAACTTCGGATATCGACCTAAACGTTCTCAACACACGAGTGGTGTAGTAGATAGGACATTCTGACCTTCATCTTCTTGTGCTAATAAGGCTCCAATGACTCGAATATAGTATCCAGTAGTTATGGAGGACCTATCAAAATAAAGTACCCATGTTGCTTCAAGGGAAGCTTCTTGGGCAATGGGAAACGTCTGGCACTTCCACGAGATATCTTCATGTATTAAGGAGTCATCTACCCTAGGAATGTTCCTAGCGTGTCGATAATCGCTTGTCCTTTGATGGCTTTCGGGTGAAAACATTAGATGTCAAAATTCTGACAACTGTAATAACCATTTAGCAGTGCGTCCAGTTCATGTCGGTTTCGAAATGAGTTATTGAACTAGGTCCACTTTGGCGATGAGATAACCCTTCCTCGCCAACAGATAATGACGAAAGTTTTGGGTAGCATGAATGAGGGGTAGGCATGCACACTCGAACTTTGGATATCAGAGCTGAACATCCTTAACACACGACTGGTGTAGTAGATAGGACATTCCAACCGGCACCCATAACTCAAATAATAGTTTTCATGACTCGAATAATAGTTTCCTGGCCTTAAAAACAGAGCTTGGAAGCTAAGGTGGCCAAGGAATCGACATGACAATTACCCGCCCGTCCAGTGTGTTCGATGATAGCATTTTTAAAATATAGGAAAAAGTCTTGTACACCCGTGGAGTCTCCCTCTAGCTTGAAGTACTGCACTCCTAAATTTATCGTTATAGATAGACCCAAGAGGAAGGCTTCGTACTCAGCCTCTTGATATGAACATGGGAAATCAAGTTTGCAAGAAATCGGCATGACCATGGAATCTGCCGCAATGAAAATAACTCTTGCATCACCTCCGAAAGTCGTGGAGGACCCAACAAAATAAAGTATCCATGTTTTCTCAGGGGAAGCTTCTTGGGCTATGGGAAACGCTTGGTAGTTCCACGAGATATTTCAAGTATTAAGGGGTCATCCACCCTGGGAATCTTGCTAGCAAGTCGACAATCGATTCTCCTTCGATGGACTTCGGGTGAAAACATGAGAGGTCTAATTCAGTCAACTGTGAGATCTATTTGGCAGTGCGTCCAGTTCATGTCGGTTTAGAAATGAGATATCGAACTAGGTCCGCTTTGGGGACGAGATGAACCTTCCTCACCATCAAATAATGACGAAATTTTTGGGTAGCATGGATGAGGGCGAGGCATGCATACTCGAACTTTGGATAACAGAGCTAAGCGTCCTTAACGCGCGACTGGTATAGTAGATAGGATATTCCGAGGGCGAGGCATGCATACTCGAACTTTGTACTAGTAAGGCTCCAATGACTCGAATAATGGTTTTATGTCCTAAGAAATAGAGCTTGGAAGCTAAGGTGGCCAAGGCATCGACATGACGATTACCCGCCCGTCCAGTGTGTTCGATGATAGCATTATGAAAAATATGATGTACTGGACGCCTAAATTCTTCGTTATAGATATACCCAAGAGGAAGGCTTCGTACTCGGACTCTTGATTTGAAAATGGGAAAACGAGTTTGCAAGAAATCGGCATGATCGAGGAATCCGCCGCAAGGAAAAAAACTCTTGCATCTCCTCCGGTAGTCGTCGATGACGTATCAAAAAAAAGTATCCATGTTACCTCAAGGGAAGGTTCTTGGGCTATGGGAAACGTCTGACACTTCCACGAGATATCTTCTTGTATTAGGGAGTCATCCACCAAGGGAATGTGCTTAGCAAGTCTACAATCGCTTGTCCTTTGATGGCCTACAGGTGAAAACATGAGATGTCAAATTCAGGCAACTGTAATAGCCATCTAGCAGTGTGTCCAGTTAATGTCGGTTTTGAAATGAGATATCGAACTAGGTCCGCTTTAGCGATAAGATGACCCTTCCTCGCCATCAGATAATGATAAAATTTTTAAGTAGCATGAATGAGACGAGGCATGCATACTCGAACTTCAGATATCGAAGCTAAACATCCTTATCACACGACTGGTGTAGTAGATAAAACACCGATGACTCGAATAATAGTGTTAAGGACTTGAATGAAAAAGAGGCATGCACACTCGAACTTTAGATATTAGAGCTGAACATCCTTAACACACGACTAGTGTAGTAGATAGGACATTCCGACCTTCATCTTCTTGTGCTACTAAGGCACCGATAACGCGAATAATAGTTTTCATGACTCCAATAATAGTTTCCTGCCCTTAAAAATAGAGCTGGGAAGCTAAGGTGGCCAAGGCATCGAGATGACGATTACCGGCCCGTCCAGTGTGTTCGATGATAGCATTTTAAAAAATATGGGATCCAGTCTTCTGCTCCCGTGGAGTCTCCCTCCATCTTGAAGGACTGGACTCTTAAATTCTTCGTTATAGATAGACCCAATAGGAAGGCTTCGTACTCGGTCTCGTGTTATGAACATGGGAAATCGAGTATGCAAGAAATCAGCATGACTGTGGAATCTGCTGTAATGAAAAGAACTCTTGCATCACCTCGTGGAGGACCCATCAAAATAAAGTATCCATGTTTTCTCAGGCGAAGCTTCTTGGGCTATGGGAAACGTTTGGCACTTCCACGAGATATCTTCATGTATTAAGGAATCATCCACCCTAGGAATGTTGCTAGCAAGTCGATAATCGCTTGTCCTTTGAAGGCCTTCGGGTGAAAACATGATATGTCAAATTCAGACAACTGTAATAGCCAACTAGCAGTGCGTCCAGTTCATGTCAGTTACGAAATGAGATATCGAACTAGGTCCGCTTTGGCGATGAGATGACCCTTCACCATCAGAAAATGACGAAATTTTGGGTTGACCATGGATGAGGGCGAGGCATGCACACTCGAACTTCGGATATCGGAGCTAAACGTCCTTAACGCATGACTGGTGTCCTCAGAAACAGAGCTTGGAAGCTAAGGTGGCCAAGGCATCGACATGACGATTACCGGCCCGTCCAATGTGTTCGATGATAGCATTTTGAAAAATATGGGATCAAGTATCGTGCTCCCGTGGAGCCTCCCTCTATCTTGAAGTACTGGACTCCTAAATTCTTCATAATAGATAGACCCAAGAGTAAGGCTTCGTACTCGGTTTCTTGATATGAACATGGGAAATCGAGTTTGCAACAAATCGACATGACTGTGGAATCTGCCGCAATGAAAAGAACTATTGCATCACCTCCTGAAGTCGTGGAGGACCCACCAAAATAAAATATTCATGTTTTCTCAAGGGAAGCTTCTTGGGCTATGTGAAACGCCTGGAAGTTCCACGAGATATCTTCATGTATTAAGGTGTCATCCACCCTGGGAATGTTACTAGCAAGTCGACAATCGATTGTCTTTTGATGGCCTTCGGGTGAAAAAATGAGATGTCAAACTCAGAAAACTGTAATAGCCATCTAGCAGTACGTCCGGTTCATGTCGGTTTTGAAATGAGATATCGAACTAGGTTCGCTTTGCCGATGAGATGACCCTTCTTCGCCATCAGAAAATGACGAAATTTTGGGTGTACCATGGATGAGGGCGAGGCATGCACACTCGAACTTCGGATATCGGAGCTAAACGTCCTTAACGCATGATTGGTGTAGTAGATAGGATATTCTGACCTTCATCTTCTTGTGCTAGTAAGGCACCAATGACTCGAATAATAGTTTCATGTCCTCAGAAACAGAGCTTGGAAGCTAAGGTGGCCAAGGCATCGACATGACGATTACCCGCCCGTCCAATGTGTTCGATGATAGCATTTTGAAAAATATGGGATCAAGTATCGTGCCCCCGTGGAGTCTCCCTCTATCTTGAGGTACTAGACTCCTCAATTCTTCGTTATAGATAGACCCAATAGGAAGGCTTCGTACTCGGCCTCTTGATTTGAAAATGGGAAAACGAGTTTGCAAGAAATCGGCATAACGGTCGATTCGGCAGAAGGATAAAAAACACTTGCATCTCCTCCGGTAGTCGTGGAGGACCCATCAAAAGAAAGTATCCATGTTACCTCAGGGGAAGCTTCTTGGGCTATAGGAAACGTCTGACACTTCCACAAGATATCTTCTTGGATTAGGGAGTCATCCACCCTGGGAATGTGGTTAGCAAGTCTATAATCGCTTGTCTTTTGTTGGTCTACAGGTGAAAACATGAGATGTCAAATTCAGACAACAGTAATAGCCATCTAGTAGTGCGTCCAGTTAATGTCGGTTTCGACATGAGATATCGAATTTGATCCACTTTAGCGATAAGATGACCCTGCCTCGCCATAAGATAATGACGAAAATTTAGGTTAGCATGAATGAGGCGAGGCATGCACACTCGAACTTCGGATATCAGAGCTAAACATCCTTATCACATGACTGGTGTAGTAGATAGGACATTCCTACCTTCATCTTCTTGTGCTAGTAAGGCACCGAAAACTCGAATAATAGTTTTAACGAGTTGGATTATAGTTTCTTGTCCTTAGAAACAGAACTTGGAAGCTAAGGTGGCCAAGGCATCGACAAGACGATTACTCGCCCGTCCAGTATGTTCAATGATAGCATGTTGAAAAACATGAGATCAAGTCCTGTCCACCCGTGGAGTCTCCCCCTATCTTGAAGTACTGGACTCCTGAATTCTTCAATATAGATAGACCCAACATGAAGGCTTCGTACTCGGCCTCTTGATTTGAACATGGGAAATCATGTTTGCAAGAAATTAGCATGACCGTGGAATCTGCCGCAATGAAAAGAACTCTTGCATCACCTCCAGTAGTTGTGGAGGACCCATCAAAATAAAGTATCGATGTATTCTCAGGCGAAGCTTCGTGGGCTATGCGAAACGCCAGGTAGTTCTGCAAGATATCTTCAAGTATTAAGGTGTCATCCACCTTGGGAATTTTGCAAGCAAGTCGACAATCGATTGTCCTTTGATGGTCTTCGGGTGAAAACATGAGATGTCTAATTCAGACGACTGTGAGAGCTATTTGGCAGTGCGTCCAGTTCATGTCGATTTCGAAATGAGATATCGAACTAGGTTCGCTTTAGCGATGAGATGACCCTTCCTCGCCATCAGATAATGACGAAATAATTTGGTAGCGTGGATGAGGCCAAGGCATGCACACTCGAACTTCGGATATCGGAGCTAAACATCCTTAACACACGACAGTGTAGTAGAGAGGATATTCTGACCTTCATCTTCTCGTGCTAGTAAGGCATCAATGACTCGAATAATAGCTTCATCTCCTCAGAAACAGAGCTTGGAAGCTAAGGTGGCCAAGGCATCGACGATTACCCGCCCGTCCAGGGTGTTCGATGATAGCATTTTGAAAAATATGGGATCAAGTAATATGCTGCGTGGAGTCTCCCTCTATCTTGAAGTACTGGACTCTTAAATTATTCGCAATAGATAGACCCAAAAGGAAGGCTTCATTCTCAGCCTCTTGATTTGAACATTAGAAATAGAATTTGCAAGAAATCGGCATGACCATGGAATCTGCCGCAATGAAAAAACCTCTTGCATCTCCTCAATTAGTCGAGGAGGACCCATCAAAATAATGTATCCATGTTTCAACAGAGGAAGCTTCTTGGGGTATCGGAAACGCCTGGCACTTCCACGAGATATCTTCATGTAATAAGGAGTCATCCACCCTGGGAATGTTGCTAGAAAGTCGACAATCGCTTGTCCTTTAATGGCCTTCGGGTGAAAACATGAGATGTTAAATTCAGACAACTGTAATAGCCATCTAGCAATGCGTCCAGTTCATGTCCGTTTCAAAAAGAGATATCGAACTGGGGCCACTTCGGGGATGAGAGGACCCTTCCTCGCTATCAGAGAATCACGAAAGTTTTGGGTAGCATGGATGGGGGAAAGGTATCCATACTCAAACTTTGGTTATCGAGCTAAACGTGTGTAACACATGACTGGTGTTGTAAGGGCAAAATGACTCGAATAATAGTTTTTGCTCTGTCCAGTGTGTTCGATGATAGCATTTTGAAAAATAATGGTTCAAGTCTTGTGCTCCCGTGGAGTCTCCCTCTATCTTATTGTACTGGACTCCAAAATTCTTCGTTATAGAACCAAGAGGAAAGCTTCGTACTCGGCCTCTTGATTTGAACGTGGTAAATCGAGTTTGCAAGAAATGGGCATGACCTTGGAATCTGCCGCAAGGAGAAATACTCTTGCAACGCCTCCGGTAGTCGTGGAGGACCCGTCAAAATAAAGTATCCATGTTTCCTCAGGGGAAGCTTCTTGGGCTATGCGAAACGTATGTCACTTCCACAAGATATCTTCATGTATTAAGGAGTCATCCACCCTGGGAATGTTCCTTGCAAGTCAACAATCGCCTTTCCTTTGATGGCATTGGGTGAAAAGATGAGATGTCAAATTCAAACAACTGGAAGAGCCATCTAGCACCGCGTCATGTTAATTTCAGTTTCGAAATGAGATATCGAACTAGGTCTGCTTTGGCGATAAGACCACCCTTCCTCGCATCAAGATAATGACAAAAAATTTGTGTAGCATTGATGAGGGCGAGGCATGCACACTCGAACTTTGGATATCGGACCAAACGTTCTTAACACACGAGTGGTGTAGTAGATAAGACATTCCGACCTTCATCTTGTTGTACTAGTAAGGCCCCAATGACTCGAATAATAGTATCCGGTAGTCGTGGAGGACATATCAAAATAAAATACCAATGTTTTTTCAGGGGAAGCTTCTTGGGCTTCTTGGGCTATGGGAAACATCTGGCACTTCCACAAGATATTTGCATGTATTAAGGAGTCATCCACCCTAGAAATGTTGCTAGCAAGTCGATAATCGCTTGTCCTTTGATAGCCTTTGAGTGAAAACATGAGATGTCTAATTCAGACAACTGTGAGAGCTATTTAGCAGTGCGTCCAGTTCATGTCGGTTTCGAAATGAGATATCGAATTAGGTCCGCTTTGGCAATGAGATCACCCTTCCTTGCCATCAGATAATGACGAAATTTTTGGGTAGAATGAATGAGGGTGAGGCATTCACACTCGAACTGCGGATATAAGAGTTGAACATCCTTAACACACGACTGGTGTAGTAAATAGGACATTCCGACCTTCATCTTCTTTCACAAGTAAGGCACCGATGACTCGAATAATAGTTTTCATGACTCGAATAATAGAGCTTGGATAATAGTTTCCTGTCCTTAGAAACAGAGCTTGGAAGCTAAGGTGGCCAAGGCATCGACATGACGATTACCGGCCGTCTAGTGTGTTCGATGATAGCATTTTGAAAAATATGGGATCAAGAGTTGTGCTCCCGTGGAGTCTCCCTCCATCTTGAAGTACTGGACTCCTAAATTCTTCATAATAGATAGACCCAACAGGAAGGCTTCGTACTCAGTTTCTTGATATGAACATGGGAAATCGAGTTTGCAACAAATTGACATGACTGTGGAATTTGGCGCAATGAAAAGAACTCTTGCATCACCTCCGAAAGTCGTGGAGGACCCATCAAAATAAAGTATCCATGTTTTCTCAAGGGAAGCTTCTTGGGCTACGTGAAACGCCTGGTAGTTCCACGAGATATCTTCATGTATTAAGGTGTCATCCACAATGGGAATGTTGCTAGCAAGTCGACAATCGATTGTCCTTTGATGGCCTTCAGGTGAAAAAATGAGATGTCAAATTCAGAAAACTGTAATAGCCATCTAGCAGTGCGTCCAGTTCATGTCGGCTTCGAAATGAGATTTCGAACTAGGTCCGCTTTGGCGATGAGATGACCCTTCTACGCCATCAAATAATGACGAAATTTTGGGTACTAAGGATGAGGGCGAGGCATGCACACTTGAACTTCGGATATCGGAATAAACGTCCTTAACGCACGACTGGTGAAGTAGATAGGATATTTCGACCTTCATCTTCTAGTGCTAGTAAGGCTCCAATGACTCGAATAATAGTTTCATGTCCTCAGAAACAGAGCTTGGAAGCTAAGGTGGCCAAGGCATCGACATGAAGATTACACGCCCGTCCAGTGTGTTCGATGATAGCATTTTGAAAAATATGAGATCAAGTATTGAGCTCCCATGGAGTCTCCCTCTATCTTGATGTACTGGACGCCTAAATTCTTCGTTATAGATATACCCAAGAGGAAGGCTTCGTACTCGGACTCTTGATTTGAAAAAGGGAAAACGAGTTTGCAAGAAATCGGCATGACCGTGGAATCCGCTGCAAGGAAAAAAACTCTTGCATCTCCTCGGTAGTGGTGGAGGAGCCATCAAAAAAAGTATCTATGTAACCTCAGGAGAAGCGTCTCGGGCTATGGAAACGTCTGACACTTCCACGAGATATCTTCTTGTATTAAGGAGTCATCCACCCTGGGAATGTGGTTAGCAAGTCCAGAATCGCTTGTCCTTTGATGGCCTACTAGTGAAAACATGAGATGTCAAATTCAGACAACCGTAATAGCAATCTAGCAATGCGTCCAGTTAATGTCGGTTCCGTAATGCGATATCGAACTAGGTCCGTTTTAACGATAAGATGGCCCTTCCTCGCCATCAGATAATGAAGAAATTTTTGGGTAGCATGAATGAGGCGAGGCATGCACACTCGAACTTCGGATATCGGAGCTAAACATCCTGATCACACGACTAGTGTAGCAGATAGGACATTTCAACCTTCATCTTCTAGTGCAAGTAAGGCACCGACAACACGAATAATAGTTTTAACGACTTGAATAATAGTTTCTTGTCCTTAGAAACAGAACTTGGAACCTAAGGTGGACAAGGCATCGACGTGACGATTACCCGCCCGTCCAGTGTGTACGAAGATAGCATTTTGAAAAAGATGGGATCAAGTCTTGTGCCCCCGTGGAGTCTCCCTCTATCTTGAAGTACTGGACTCTTAAATTATTTGCTATACATAGACCCAAGAGGAAGGCTTCGTACTTGGTCTCTTGATTTGAACATGAGAAATAGAGTTTGCAAGAAATCTGCCGCAATGAATTAAACTCTAGCATGTCCTCCGGTAGTCGTGGAGGACCCATCAAAATAAAGTATCCATGTTGCCTCAGCGGAAGCTTCTTGGGCTAAGTGAAACGTTTAGCACTTCCAAGAGATATCTTCATGTATTAAGGAATCATCCACCGTGGGAATGTTACTAGCAAGTCGACAATCGCCTTATCTTTTATGACCTTCGGGTGAAAACATGAGATGTCAAATTCAGACAACGGCAATAGCCATCTAGCACCGCGTCATGTTAATTTCGGTTTCGAAATGTCAAACTAAGTCAGCTTTGGCGATAAGATGACCCTTCCTCGCATCAAGAAAATGACAATTTTTGTGTAGCATGGATGAGGGTGAGGCATGCACACTCGAACTTCGGATATCGGATATAAACGTTCTTAACACACGAGTGGTGTAGTAGATAGGACATTCCGACCTTCATCTTCATGTGCTAATAAGGCTCAAATGACTATAATAATAGTATCTGGTAGTCGTGGAAGACCTATCAAAATAAAGTACCCATGTTTCTTCAGAGGAAGCTTCTTCGACTATGGGAAACGTCTGGCACTTCCACGAGATATCTGCATGTATTAAGGAGTCATCCACCCTAGGAATGTTGCTAGCAAGTCGATAATCGCTTGTCCTTTGATGGCCTTCGGGTGAAAACATTAAATGTCAAAATTAAGACAACTGTAATAGCCATTTTGCAGTGTGTCCAGTTCATGTCAGTTTCGAAATGAGTTATCGAACTAGGTCCGGTCTTGCGATGAGATGACCCTTCCTCGCAATCAAATAATGACGAAAGTTTTGGGTAGAATGAATGAGGGGGAGGCATGCACACTCGAACTTTGGATATCAGAGCTGAACATCCTTAACACAGGACTGGTGTAGTAGATAGGACATTCCAACCTTCATCTTCTTGTGCTAGTAAGGAACCGATAACTCGAATAATAGTTTCCTGCCCTTAAAAACAGAGCTTGGAAGCTAAGGTGGCCAAGGTATCGACATGACGATTACCCGCCCATCCAGTATGTTTGATGATAGCATTTTGAAAAATATGGGAAAAAGTCTTGTACACCCGTGGAGTCTCCCTATATCTTGAAGTACTGGACTCCTAAATTCTTCGATATAGATAGACCCAAGAGGAAGGCTTCGTACTCGCCCTCTTGACATGAACATGGGAAATAGAGTTTGCAAGAAATCGACATGACAGTGGAATCTGCCTCAATGAAAAGAACTCTTGCATCACCTCCAGAGTAGTGGAGGACCCATCAAAATAAAGTATCCATGTTTTCTCAGGGTAAGCTTCATGGGCTATGGGAAACGCCTAGTAGTTCCACGAGATATCTTCATGTATTAAGGAATCATCCACCCTACGAATGTTGGTAGCAAGTTGATAATCGCTTGTCCTTTGATGGCCTTCGGTTGAAAAAATGACATGTCAAATTCAGACAACTGTAATAGCCATCTAGCCGTGTGTCCAGTTCATGTCGATTTCGAAATGAGTTATCGAAGTAGGTCCGTTGTGGCGATGAGATGACCCTTCCTCGCCATCTGATAATGACGAAATTTTTGGGTAGCATGAATGAGGGGGAGGCATGCACACTCGAACTTTGGATATCAGAGCTGAACATCCTTAACACAAGACTGGTGTAGTAGATAGGACATTCCAACCTTCATCTTCTTGTGCTAGTAAGGCACCGATAACTCGAATAATAGTTTTCATGACTCGAATAATAGTTTCCTGCCCTTAAAAACAGAGCTTGGAAGCTAAGGTGGCCAAGGCAACGACACGACGATGAAAAATATTGGATCAAGTCTTGTTCTCCCGTGCAGTCTCCATATATCTTAAAGTACTGGACTACTATATTCTTCGCTATAGACCCATGAGGAAGGCTTCGTACTCGGCCTCTTGATTTGAACATGGGAAATCGAGTTTGCAAGAAATCGGCATACCCGTGGAATCTGCCGCAATGAAAAAAACTCTTGCATCTCCTCCGGTAGACGTGGAGGACCCATAAAAATAAAGTACCCATGTTTCTTCAGGGGAAGCTTCTTGGGCTATAGCAAACGTCTGCCACTTCCACGAGATATCTTCATGTATTAAGGAATCATCCACCCTAAGAATGTTGCTAGCAAGTCGATAATCGCTTGTCCTTTGATGGCCTTCGGGTGAAAATGAGATGTCAAAATTCAGACAACTGTAATAGCCATCTAGCAATGCGTCCAGTTCATGTCGGATTCGAAATGACACAACGAACTAGGTGGCCAAGGCACTGAAACAACGAGTACCCGCCAGTCCAATGTGTTCGATGATAGCATTTTGAAAAATACAGGATCAAGTCTTGTGCACCCGTGGAGTCTCCCTTTATCATGAAGTACTAGACTCCTAAATTCTCCGTTATAGATAGACCCAAGAGGAAGGCTTCGTACTCGACCTCTTGATTTGAACATGGGAAATCATGTTTGCAAGAAATCGGAATGACCGTGGAATCTACCTTGATTTAGTAGTGCGTCCAGTTCATGTCGGTTTCGAAATCAGTTATCAAACTAGGTCCGCTTTGGCGATGAGATGACCCTTCCTCGCCATCAGATAAAGACGAAATTTTTGGGTAGCAAGAATGAAGGCGAGGCATGCACACTCGAACTTCGGATATCGGAGCCGAACATCCTTAACACACGACGGGTGTAGTAGATAAGATATTCCGACCTTCATCTTCTTGAGCTAATAAGGCACCGATAACTCGAATAATAGTTTTCATGACACGAATAATAGTTTCCGGCCCTTAGAAACAGAGCTTGGAAGCTAAGGTGGGCATTGCATCAACATGCCGATTACCCTCACGTCTAGTGTGTTCGATTATAGCATTTTGAAAAATATGAGATCAAATCTTGTGCATCCATGGAGTCTCCCTCTATCTTGAAGTACTAGATTCCTAAATTCTTCGTTATAGATAGACCCAAGAGGAAGGCTTCGTATTCGGCCTCTTGATTTAAACATGGGAAATCATGTGTGCAAGAAATCAGCATGACTGTGGAATCTCCAGCAATGAAAAGAACTCTTGCATCAGCTCTGGTAGTCGTGGAGGACCATCAAAATAAAGTATCCATGTTTTCTCACGGGAAGCTTCTTGGGATATGGGAAACGACAGGCAGTTCCACGAGATATCTTCATGTATTAAGGTGTTATCCACCCTGGGAATGTTGCTAACAGGTCGACAATCGATTCTCCTTTGATTGCCTTCGGGTGAAAAAATGAGATGTCTAATTCAGACAATTGTAAGAGTTATTTGGCAGTGCGTCCAACTTATGTCGGTTTCAAAACGAGTTATCGAACTAGGTCCGCTTTTGCAATGATATGACCCATCATCGCCATCAGGTAATGGAAAGTTTTGGGTAGCATGGATCAGGGTCAGGCATGCACACTCGAAATTCGAACAACGGTGCTGAACATCCTTAACACACGACTGGTATAGTAGATAGGACATTCTGACCTTCATCTTCTTGTGCTTGTAAGGCCCCAATAACTCGAATAATAGTTTTCATGACTCGAATAATAGTTTCTTGTCCTTAGAAACAGAACTTTTAAGCTAAGGTGGCCAAGGCATCAACGTGACAATTAGCCGCCCGTCCAGTGTGTTCGATGATTGCATTTTGAAAAATATGAGATCAAGTCTTGTGCTCCCATGGAGTCTCCCTTTATCTTCATGTACCGGACTCTTAAATTCTTCGTTATAGATAGACCCAAGAGGAAGGCTTCGTATTCGGCCTCTTGATATGAACATGGGAAACGTCTGGCACATGCACGAGATATCTTCATGTATTAAGGTGATCCATCCTGCGAAAGTTACTAGCAAGTCGACAATCGCCTGTCCAGTCATGGCCTTCGGGTCAAAACATGATCTGTCAAATTCAGACAACTGTAATAGCCATCTAACAGTGCGTCCAATTAATGTCGGATTCGAAATGAGATATAGAACTAGGTTCGCCTTGCCGATGAGATGACCCTTCCTCGCCATCAGATAATGACGAAATTTTTGGGTAGCATGAATAAAGGGGAGGCATGCACATACGAACTTCGTATATCGGAGCTAAACATCCTTAACACACGACTAGTGTACAAGATAGCGCATTCCGACCTTCATCTTCTTGTGCTAAGCCACCAAAGACTCGACTAATAGTTTTCATGACACGAATAATAGTTTCCTCTCCATAGAAACAAAGCTGGGAAGCTAAGATGGCCATGGCATCGACATGACAATTACCTCTCCAATGTGTTCTAGGATAGCATTTTGAAAAACATGGGATCGAGTCTTGTGCTCCCGTGGAGTCTCCCTCTATCTTAAAGTACGGGACTCCTAAATTCTTCGCAACAGATAGACCCAAGAGGAAGTCTTCATACTCGGCCTCTTGATTTGAACATGGGAAATCAAGTTTGCAAGAAATAAGCATGACCGTGGAATCCGCCGCAATGAAAATAAACTCTTGCATCTCCTCCAGTAATCGTGGAGGACACATCAAAATAAAGTACCCATGTTTCTTCAGGGGAAACTTGTTGGGCTATGGGAAACGTCTGGCACTTCCACGAGATAACTTCATGTATTAAGGAATCATCCACCGTAGGAATGTTGCTAACAAGTCGATAATTGCAAGTCCTTTGATGGCCTTCGGGTGAAAACATGAGATGTCTAAATTCAGACAACTATAACTGCCATTTGGCAGTGCGTCCAGTTCATGTTGGTTTCGAAATCAGTTATCGAACTAGGTCTGCTTCGGCGATGAGATGACCCTTCCTCGCCATCAGATAAAGACGAAATTTTTGGGTAGCAAGAACGAGGGCAAGGCATGCACACACAAACTTCGGATATCGGAGCCGAACATCCTCAACACACGACTGCTGTAGTAGATAGGATATTCCGACCTTCATCTTCTTGAGCTAGTAAGGCACCGATAACTCGAATAATAGTTTTCATGACACGAATAATAGTTTCCTGCCTTTAGAAACAGAGCTTGGAAGCTAAGTTGGGCATTGCATCAACATGACGATTACCCTCACGTCCAGTGTGTTCGATGATAGCATTTTGAAAAATATGGGATCAAGTCTTGTGCACCCGTTGAGTCTCCCTCTATCTTGAAGTACTGGACTCCTAAATTCTTCGTTATAGATAGACCCAAGAGGAAGGCTTCGTACTCGGCCTCTTGATTTGAACATGGGAAATCATGTGTGCAAGAAATCAACATGACCGTGGAATCTCCCGTAATGAAAAGAACTCTTGGATCAGCTCCGGTAGTCGTGGAGGACCTATCAAAATAAAGTATCCATGTTTTCTCACAGGAAGCTTCTTGGAATATGGGAAACGACAGGCAATTCCACGAGATATCTTCATGTATTAAAGGTGTTATCCACCCGGGGAATGTTGCTAACAGGTCGACAATCGATTCTCCTTTGATGGCCTTCGGGTGAAAACATGAGATGTCTAATTCAGACAACTGCAAGAGCTATTTGGCAGTGCGTCCAGTTCATGTCGGTTTCGAAATGAGTTATCGAACTAGGTCTGCTTTCGTGATGATATGACCCATCATCGCAATTAGATAATGGAAAGTTTTAGGTAGCATGGATCAGGGTGAGGCATGCACACTCGAACTTCGAACAACGGTGCCGAACATCCTTAACACACAACTGGTGTAGTATATAAGACATTTCGACCTTCATCTTCTTGTGCTTGTAAGGCCCCGATGACTCGAATAATAGTTTTCATGACACGAATAATAGTTTCATGTCCTTAGAAACATAACTTTTAAGCTAAGGTGGCCAAGGCATCGACGTGACAATTAGCCGCCCGTCCAGTGTGTTTGATGATAGCATTTTGAAAAATATGGGATCAAGTCATATGCTCCCATGGAGTCTCCCTTTATCTTGAAGTACTGGACTCCTAAATTCTTCGTTATAGATAGACCCAAGAGGAAGGCTTCGTACTCGGCCTCTTGATATGAACATGGGAAATCAAGTTTGCAAGTAATCGGCATGACCGTGGAATCTGCCGCAATGAGAAGAACTCTTGCATCACCTCCGGTAGTCGAGGAGGACCTATCAAAATAAAGTATCCAAGTTTTCTCAGGGGAAGCTTCTTGGGCAATGGGAAACATTTGGCACTTCCACGAGATATCTTCATGTATTACGGAGCCATCCACCCTAGGAATGTTGCTAGCAAGTCGATAATCGCTTGTCCTTTGATGGCCTTGGGGTGAAAACATGAGATGTCAAAATTCAAACAACCCTAATAGCCATCAAACAGTGCGTCCAGTTAATGTCAGTTTCGAAATGAGATATTGAACATGGGCCGCTTTGGCGATGACATGACCCTTCCATGCCATCAGATAATGACGAAAGTCTTGGGTACATTGGATGAGGGGGAGGCATGCACACTCGAACTTCGGATAACGGTAGGACATTCTGACCTCCATCTTCTTGGGCTAGTAATGCACCAAAGACTCGAATAATAGTTTCCACTACATAGAAACAGAGCTTGGAAGCTAAGGTGGCCAAGGAATCAACATGACAATTACCTGCCCGTCCAGTGTGTTCGATGACAGCATTTTCAAAAAGATGGGATCAAGACCTGTGCTCCCGTGGAGTCTCCCTCTATCTTGAAGTACTGGACTCCTAAATTCTGCGTTATAGATAGACCCGAGAGGAAGGCTTCGTACTCGGCCTCTTGATTTCAACATGGGAAATCGAGTTTGCCAGAAATCGGCATGACCGTGGTAGTCGTGGAGGACCCATCAAAATAAAGTATACATGTTTCCTCAGGGGAAGCTTCTTGGGCTATGGGATACGTATGGCACTTCCACAAGATATCTTCATGTATTAATGAGTCATCCACCCTAGGAATGTTGCTAACAAGTCGAGAATCACTCGTCTTTTGATGGCCTACGGGTGAAAACATGAGATGTCAAAATTCAGACAACTGTGAGAGAAATTTGGCAGTGCGTCCAGTCAATGGCGGTTTCGAAATGAGATATCGAACTAGGTCAGCTTTGGCTATGAGATGACCCTTCCTCGCCATCAGATAATGACGAAATTTTTGGGTAGCATGAATGAGGGTGAGGCATTCACACTCGAACTGTGGATATAAGAGCTGAACATCCTTAACACACGACTGGTGTAGTAGATAGGACATTCTGACCTTCATTTTCTTGTGCTAGTATGGCACCGATAACTCGAATAATAGTTTTCATGACTCGAATAATAGTTTCCTGCACGTAGAAACAGAGCTTGGAAGCTAAGATGGCCAATGAATCAACAAGACGATTACACGGCCGTGTAGTGTGTTCGATTATAGCATTTTGAAAAATATGGGATCAAGTCTTGTACACCAGTGGAGTCTCCCTATATTTTGAAGTATTGGACACCTAAATTCTTCGTTATAGATAGACCCAAGAGGGAGGCTTCGTACTCGACCTCTTGATTTGAACATCGGAAATCATGTTTGCAAGAAATCAACATTACGTGAAATCTGCCGCAATGAAAAAAACTCTTACATCACCTCCGGTAGTCGGGGAGGACCCATCAAAATAAAGTATACATGTTTCCTTAGGGGAAGGTTTTTGGGCAATGGGAAGCGTATTGTACTTCCACAAGATATCTTCATGTATTAACGAGCCATCCACCCTAGGAATGTTGCTAGCAACTCGATAATCGCTTGTCTATTGATGGCCTTCGGGTGCAAACATGAGATGTCAAAATTCAAACAACTGTAATAGCCATCTAGCAGTGCGTCCAGTTAATGTCAATTTCGAAATGAGATATCGAACTAGGGCGGTTTCAGAGATGAGATGACCCATCCTTGCCATCAGATAATGGCGAAAGTTTTGGGTAGCATGCATGAGGGAGAGGCATGCACACTCGAACTTCGGATATTGGAGATAAACATCATTAACACACGACTGGTGTACTATATAGGACATTACGAACTTTATCTTCTTGTGCTAGTTAGGCAGCAATGACTCGAGTAATACTTTCATGACTCGAATAATAGTTTCCTTTCCTTAGAAACAGAGCTTGGAACCTAAGGTGGCCAAGGCATCGACAAAACAATTACCTGCCCGTCTAATGTGTTCGGTGATAGCATTTTGAAAAATATTGGATCAAGTCTTGTGCTTCCGTGGACTCTCCCTCTATCTTGAAGTACTGGACTCTTAAATTATTCGCAATAGATAGACCCAGAGGATGGCTTCGAACACGTCCTCTTGATTTGAACATGGGAAATGGAGTTTGCAAGAAATCAGCAGGACCGTGGAATCTGTCGCAATGAAAAAAACTCCTGCATCTCCTCTGGTAGTTGAGGAGGACCCATCAAAATAAAGTAACCATGTTAGCAGCTTCTTGGGCAATGGGAAACGTCTGACACATCCACGAGATATCTTCATGTATTAAGGAGATCCATCCTGCGAATGTTGCTAGCAAGTCGACAATCGCCTGTCCTGTCATGGCCTTCGGGTCAAAACATGATATGTCAAATTCAGACAACTATAATACCACCTAACAATGCGTCCAGTTAATGTCGGATTCGAAATGAGATATCGAACTAGGTCCGCCTTGCCGATGAGATGACCCTTCCTCGCCATCAAATAATAACGAAATATTTGGCTAGCAAGAATAATGGGGAGGCATGCACACACGAACATCGTATTTCGAAGCTAAACATCCTTGAACACACGACTGGTGTAGAAGATAGGACATTCCGACCTTCATCTTCTTGTGCTAGTAAGCCACCAAAGACTCGAATAATAGTTTTCATGACACGAATAATAGTTTCCTCTCCATAGAAACAGAGCTGGGAAGCTAAGATGGCCATGGCATCGACATGACAATTACCTCCCCGTCCAGTGTGTTCCATGATAGCATTTTGAAAAAGATGGGATCAAGTCCTGTGCTCCCGTGGAGTCTCCCTCTATCTTGAAGTACGGGACTCCTAAATTCTTCGCAATAGATAGACCCAAAAGGAAGTATTCAAACTCGGCCTCTTGATTTGAACATGGGAAATCAAGTTTGCAAGAAATAAGCATGACCGTGGAATCTGCCGCAATGAAAATAAACTCTTGCATCTCCTCCAGTAGTCGTGGAGGACACATCAAAATAAAGTACCTATGTTTCATCAGGGGAAGCTTGTTGGGCTACGGGAAACGTCTGGCACTTCCACGAGATATCTTCGTGTATTAAGGAATCATCCACCCTAGGAATGTTGCAAGCAAGTCGATAATCACTGGTCCTTCGATGTCCTTCGGGTGAAAACATGAGATGTCAAAATTCAAACAACTGTAATAGCCATCTAACAGTGCGTCCAGTTAATGTCAGTTTCGAAATGAGATATTGAACTAGAGCCGCTTTGGCGATGAGATAACCCTTCCTCGCCATCAGATAATGACGAAAGTTTTGGGTACATTCGATGAGGGGGAGGCATGCACACTCGAACTTTGGATAACGGAGCTAAACGTCCTAAAAACATGATTGGTGTACTAGATAGGACATTCCGACCTCCATCTTCTTGGGCTCGTAAGTCACCAAAGACTCGAATAATAGTTTTCATGACTCGAATAATAGTTTCCTCTGCATAGAAACAGAGCTTAGAAGCTAAGGTGGCCAAGGGATCGACATGACAATTACCTACCCGTCCAGTGTGTTCGATGATAGCATTTTCAAAAAGATGGGATCAAGACTTGTGCTCCCGTGTTGTCTGCCTCTATCTTGAAGTACTGAACTCCTAAATTCTGCATTATAGATAGACCCAAGAAGAAGGCATCGTACTCGGCCTCTTGATTTCAACATGGGAAATCGGGTTTGCAAGAAATCGGCATGATCGGGGACCCTTCCTCGTCATCAGATAATGACGAAAGTTTTGGGTAGCATGGATGAGGGGGAGGCATGGACACTTGAACTTTGGATATCGAAGCTATCCTTAACACACGACTAGTGTAGTAGATAGGACATTCCGACCTTCATCTTGTTGTGCTAGTTAGGCACCAATGACTCGAATAATAGTTTCCACTCCTTAGAAATAGAATTTGGAAGCTAAGGTGGCCAAGGCATCGACATAACGATAACCCGCCCATCCAGTGTGTTCGAAGATAGCATTTTGAAAAATATGGAATCAAGTCTTGTGCACCCGTGGAGTCACCATGTATCTTGAAGTACTGGACTCCTAAATTTTTCATTATAGACAGACCCAAGAGGATGGCTTCGTACTCGGCCTCTTGATTTCAACATGGGAAATCGAGTTTGCAAGAAATCAGCATGACCGTGGAATCTGCCGCAATGAAAAGAACTCTTGCATCACCTCCGGTAGTCGTGGAGGACCCATCAAAATAATGTATCCAACTTTTCTCAAGGGAAGCTTCTTGGGCTATAGTAAACGCCTGGCAGTTCCACGACATATCTTTATATATTAAGGTGTCATCCACCTTGGGAATGTTGCTAACAAGTCCACAACCGATTGTCCTTAGATGGCCTCTGGGTGAAAACATGTGATGTCTAATTCAGACAACTGTAAAAGCCATTTAGCAATGCGTCCAGATAATGACGAAATTTTTGGGTAGCATGAATGAGGGCAAGGCATGCACACTCGAACTTCGGATATCGGAGCTAAACATCCTTATCACACTACTGGTGTAGTAGATAGGGCATTCCGACCATCATCTTCTTGTGCCAGTAAGGCAGCAATGACTCCAATAATAGTTTTCAGGACTCGAATGAAAGTTTCCTCTGCTTACAAACAGAGCTTGGAAGCTAAGGTGGCCAACGCATCGACATGACGATTACCCACCCGTCCAATGTGTTCAATGAGAGCATTTTCAAAAATATGGGATCAAGTCCTGTGCTCCCGTGGAGTCTCCATCTATCTTGAAGTACTGGACTCCTAAATTCTTCGTTATAGATAGACCCAAGCAGAAGGCATCGTACTCGGCCTCTTGATTTGAACATGGGAAATTGAGTTTTCAAGAAATCGGCATTACCGTGGAATCTGCCGCAATGAAAAAACCTCTTGCATCTCCTCCGTTAGTCGTGGAGGACCCATCAAAATAATGTATCCATGTTTCAACATGGGAAGCTTCTTGGGCTATCGGAAACGCCTAGCACTTCCACAAGATATCTTCATGTAATAAGGAGTCATCTACCCTGGGAATGTTGCTAGCAAGTTGACAGTCGCTTGTCTTTTTATGGCCTTTGGGAGAAAACATGAGATGTCAAATTCAGACAACGGAAATAACCGTCTAGCAGTCCGTCCAGTTAGTGTCGGTTTCGATATGAGATATCAAACTAGGCCCGCTTTGGGGAAGAGATGACCCTTCCTTGCCATCAGATAATGACGAAAGTTTTGGGTAGCATGGATGAGGGCAAGACATGCACACTCGAACATTGGATATCGGAGCAAAACGTCCTTCACACACGACTAGTGTAGTAGATAGGACACTCCGACCTTCATCTTCTTGTGCTAGTAAGGCACCAATGACTCGAATAATAGTTTTCAGGACTCGAATAATAGTTTCCTCTCCTTAGAAACAGAGCTTTGAAGCTAAGGTGCCCAAGCATCAACATTACGATTACCCGCCCGTCCAGTGGGTTCAATGATAGCATTTTGAAAAATATGGGATCAAGCCTTGTGCTCCCGTGGAGTTTCCCTCTATTTTGAACTACTGGACTCTTAAATTGTTCGCTATAGATAGACCCAAGAGGAAGGCTTCGTACTCGGCCCCTTGAGTTGAACATGGGAAATTGAGTTTGCAAGAAATCGACATAACCGTGGAATCAGCTGCAATGAAAAAAAACTCTTGCATCTCCTCCGGTAGTTGTGGAGGACCCATCAAAATAAATTAATAAAGTATCCATGTTTCCACAGGGGAAGCTTCCTGTGCTATGGGAAACATTTGGCGCTTCCACGAGATATCTTCATATATTAAGGAATTATCCCCCTAGGAATGTTGCTAGCAAGTCGATAATCGCTTGTCCATTGATGGCCTTCGGGTAAAAACATGAGATGTCAAAATTCAAACAACTGTTATAGCCATCTAGCAGTGCGTCCAATTAATGTCCATTTCAAAATGAGATATCGAACTAGGGTCGCTTTGGCGATGAGATGACCCTTCCTCGCCATCAGATAATGACGAACGTTTTGGGTAGCATGGATAAAAGGGAGGCATGCACACTTGAACTTCGAATATCGGAGCTAAACGTCGTTAACACACAACTGGTGTACTATATAGGACATTCTGAACTTCATCTTCTTGTGTTAGTAAGGCACCAATGACTCGAATAATACTTTTCATGACTCCAATAATAGTTTCTTTTCCTTAGAAACAGAGCTTCGAAGCTATGGTGGCCAAAGCATTGACACAATGATTACCAGCCCTTCCAATGTGTTCGATTATAGCATTTTGAAAAATATTGGATCAAGTCTTGTGGTCCCATGGAGTTTCCCTATATCTTGAAGTACTAGATACCTATATCCTTCGCTATACACCCAAAAGGAAGGCTTCGTACTCAGCCACTTGATTTGAACATGGGAAATCGAGTTTGCAAGAAATCGGCTTGACCGTGGAATATGTCGCAATGAAAAAAACTCTAGCATCTCCTCTAGTAGTCGTGGGAAATGTCTGGCACTTCCAAAAGGTATCTTCATGTATTAAGGAGTCATCCACTCTGGGAATGTTGCTAGCAAGTCGACAATCGACTTTCCTTTAATGGCCTTCGGGTGAAAACAAGACATGTCAAATTCAGACGACTGCAATAGCCATCAAGCACCGCGTCATGTTAATTTCGTTTCGAAATGAGATATCAAACTTGGTCCGCTTTAGCGAAAAGATGACCCTTCCTCGCATCAAGATAATGACAAAAAATTTGTGTAGCATGGATGAGGGATTAAGCATGCTCACTCGAACTTCGGATATCGAACCTAAACGTTAATAAGACACAAGCGGTGTAGTAGATAGGACATTCCGACCTTCATCTTCTTGTGCTAGTAAGGCCCCAATGACTCGAATAATAATATCCGGGGAAGCTTGTTGAGCTATGGGAAACGTCTGGCACTTCCACGAGATATCTTCATGTATTAAGGAATCATCCACCCTAGGAATGTTGTTAGCAAGTCAATAATCGCTGGTCCTTTGATGGCCTTCGGGTGAAAACATGAGATGTCAAAATTCAGACGACTGTAATTGCCATTTAGCAGTGCGTGCAGTTCATGTCGGTTTCGAAATCAATTATCGAACTAGCTCCGCTTTGGCGATGAGATGACCCTTCCTCGCCATCAGATAAAGACGAAATTTTTGGGTATCAAGAATGAGAGCGAGGCATGCACACTCGAACTTCGGATATCGGAGCTGAACATCCTTAACACACGACGGGTGTAGTAGATAGGATATTCCGACCTTCATCTTCTTGTATTAGTAAGGCACCGATAACTCGAATAATAGTTTTCATGACACGAATAATAGTTTCCTGCCCTTAAAAACAGAGCTTGGAAGCTAAGGTGGGCATTGCATCAACATGACGATTACCCTCATGTCCAGTGTCTTCGATGATAGCATTTTGAAAAATAAGGGATCAAGTCTTGTGCACCCGTGGAGTCTCCCTCTATCTTGAAGTACTGGACTAGGAAGGCTTCGTACTCGGCCTCTTGATTTGAACATGGGAAATCATGTGTGCAAGAAATCAACATGACCGTGGAATCTCCCGCAATGAAAAGACCTCTTGCATCAGCTCCGGTAGTCGTGGACGATACATCAAAATAAAGTATCCATGTTTCCTTAGGGGAAGCTTCTTGGGCTATGGGAAACGTCTCGCACTTCCACAAGATATCTTCATGTATTAAGGAGTCATCCACCCTGGGAATGTGGCTGGCAAGTCTACAATCGCTAGTTCTTTGATGGCCTACGGGTGAAAACATGAGATGTCAAATTCAGACAACTGTAATAGTCAGCTAGAAGAGCGTCCAGTTAATGTCGGTTTTGATATGAGATATCGAACTAGGTCCGCTTTGGCTTTGAGATGACCCTTCCTCGCCATCAGATAATGACAACATTTTTTGGGTACCAAGGATGAGGGCGAGGCGTGCACACTCGAACTACGGATATCGGAGCTAAACGTCCTTAACTCACGACTGGTGTAGTATATAGGATATTCTGACCTTCATCTTCTTGTGCAAGTAAGGCACCAATGACTCGAATAATAGTTTCATGTCCTCAGAAACAGAGCTTGGAGGCTAAGGTGACCGAGGAATCAACATGACGATTACCCGCCCGTCCAATGTGTTCGATGATTGCATTTTGAAAAATATGGGATCCAATCTTGTGCTCCCGTAGACTCTTGCTCTATCATGAAGTATTGGACTCCTAAATTCTTCGTTATAGATAGACCCAAGAGGAAGGCTTCGTACTCGGGCTCTTGATTTGTACATGGGAAAACGAGTTTGCAAGAAATCGGCATGATCGTAGAATCCGCCGCAATGAAAAAACCTCTTGCATCACCTCTAGTAGTCGTGGAGGACCCATCAAAATAAAACCTCTTGCTTCACCTAGCAGTTCCACGAGATATCTTCTTATATTAAGGAGTCATCCACCATGGGATTGTGGCTCGCAAGTCTACAATTGCTTGCCCTTTGATGGCCTACTTGTGAAAACATGAGATGTCAAATTCAGACAACTGAAATAGCCATCTAGTAGTGCGTCCAGTTAATGAGATATCAAACTAGGTCCGCTTTAGCGATGAGATGATCCTCCCTTACAATCAGATAATGACGAAATGTTTGGGTAGCATGAATAAGGTGAGGCATTCACACTCGAACTTCTGATATCAGAGCTAAACATCCTTATCACACGACTAGTGTAGTAGATAGGACATTCCGACCTTCATCTTCTAGTGCTAGTAAGGCACCGATGACTCGAATAATAGTTTCCTGTCCATGCTTCCTCGGGCGAAGCTTCTTGGGCTACGGGAAATGTCTCGCACTTCCACGAGATATCATCATGTATAAAGGAGTCATCTACCCTGGGAATGTGGCTAGCAAGTCTACAATCGCTTGTCCTTTGATGGCTTACAGGTTAAAACATGAGATGTCAAATTCAGACAACTGTAATAGCCATCTAGCAGAGCGTCTAGTTAATGTCGGTTTTGAGATGAGATATCGAACTAGGTCCGCTTTGGCGATGAGATGACCCTTCCTCGATATCAGATAATGACGAAATTTTTGGGTAGCATGCATTAGGGCGAGGCATGCACACTCGAACTTCGGATATCGAAGCTCAACATCCTTATCACACGACTAGTGTAGTAGATAGGGCATTCCGACCTTCATCTTCTTGTGCTAGTAAGGCACCGATAACTCGAATAATAGTTTCACGTCCCTAGAAACATAGCTTGGAAGCTAAGGTGGCAAGGCATCAACATAACAATTACCCGCCCATCCAGTGTGTTCGATGATAACATTTTGAAAAATATGGGATCATGTCTATTGCTCCCGTGGAGTCTCCCTCTATCTTGAAGTACTGGACTCTTAAATTATTCGCTATAGATAGACCCAGGAGGAAGGCTTCGTACTCGGCCTCTTGATTTGAACATGAGAAATCAAGTTTGCAAGAAATCGACATGACCGTGGAATCTGTCGCAATGAAAAAGCCTCTTGCATCACCTCCGGTAGTCGTGGAGGACCCATCAAAATAAAGTATCCATGTTTCCTCAGGGGAAGCTTCTTGGGCTATGGGCAACGCGTGGCAGTTCCACGAGATATCTTCATGTATTAAGGTGTCCTTCACCCTTGGAATGTTAATAGCAAGTCGACAATCGATTGTCCTTTAATGGCCATCGGATGAAAACATGAGATGTCAAATTCAGACAACTGTAAGAGCCATTTAGCAGTGCGTCCAGTTCATGTCGGTTTCGAAATGAGTTATCGAACTAGGTCCGCTTTCGCGATGAGACGACCCTTCCACGCCATCAGATAATGACGAAAGTTCTGGGTAGCATGAATGACGGTGAGGCATGCACACTCGAACTTCGGATATCGTAGCTGAACATCCTTAACACATGACTGGTGTAGTAGATAGGACATTCGGACCTTCATCTTCTTGTGCTTGTAAGACACCGATGACTCGAATAATAGTTTCCTGTCCTAAGAAATAGAGCTTAGAAGCTAAGGTGGCCAAGGCATCGACATGACGATTACTCGCCCGTCCAGTGTGCTCCCGTGGAGTCTCCCTCTATCTTGAAGTACTGGACTCCTGAATTCTTCATTATAGATAAACCCAAGAGGAAGGCTTCGTAGTCAGGCTCTTGATTTGAAAATGGGAAAACGAGTATGCGAGAAATTGGTATGATCGTGGAATCTGCCGAAATGAAAAAAAACTCTTGCATCACCTACACTAGTCGTGGAAGACCTATCAAAATAAAGTATCCATGTTTTCTCAGGGAAGCTTCTTGGGCTATGGGAAACGCCTGGCAGTTCCACGAGATATCTTCATGTATTAAGGTGCCATCCACCCTGGGAATGTTGCTAGCACGTCGACAATCGATTGTCCTTTGATGGCCTTCGGGTGAAAACATAAGATGTCTAATTCAGAAAATTGTAAGAGCAATTTGGCAATGCGTCCAGTTCATGTCAGTTTCGAAATGAAATATCGAACTAGGTCCACTTTAGCGATGCGATGACCCTTCCTCGCCATCAGATAATGATGAAATTTTTGAGTAGCATGAATGAGGGCGAGGCATGCACAGTTGAGCTTAGGATATCAGAGCTGAACATCCATAACACACGATTGGTGTAGTAGATAGGACATTCCGGCCTTCATCTTCTTGTGCTAGTACGGCATCGATGACTCGAATAATAGTTTCCCGTCCTTAGAAACAAAGCTTGGAAGCTAATGTGGCCAAGGCATCAACAAGACGATTACCCGCCCGTCTAGTGTGTTCGATGATAGCATTTTGAAAAATATGGACCAAGTCTTGTAAACCGCGTGGAGTCTCCCTCTATCTTGAAGTAATGGACTCCTAAATTCTTCGTTATAGATAGACCCAAGAGGAAGGCAGCGTACTCCGCTCCTTGATTTGAAAAAGGGAAAACGAGTTTGCAAGAAATCGGCATGACCGTAGAATCTGCCTGAAGGAAAAAAAACTGTTGCATCTCCTCCGGTAGTCGTGGAGGACCCATCAAAATAAAGTATCCATGTTTCCTCAGCGGAAGCATCTTCGGCTATGGGAAACTTCGGGCACTTCCACAAGAAATCTTCTTGTATTAAGGAGTCATCTACCCTAGCAATGTGGCTAGCAAGTCTACAACCGTTTGTCCACTGATGGCCTACAGGTGAAAACATGAAATGTCAAATTCAGACAACTGTAATAGCCATCTAGCGTGCATCCAGTTAATGTCGGTTTCGAAGTGAGATACCGAACTCAGGTTCGCTTTGGCGATAAGAAGACCCCTCCTCGCCATCAGATAAAGACGAAATTTTGGGTACCATGGATGAGGGTGAGGCATGCACACTCGAACTACGGATATCGGAGCTAAAAGTCATTAACGCACGACTGGTGTAGTAGATAGGATATTCCGACCTTCATTGTCTTGTGCTAGTAAGGCACCGATAACTCGAATAATAGTTTCCAGCCCTTAGAAACAAAGCTTGGAAGCTAAGGTGGGCATTGCATCAACATGACGATTACCCTCACGTCCAGCGTGTTCGATGATAGCAGTTTGAAAAATATGGGATCAAGTCTTGTACACTCGTGGAGTCTCATTATAGATAGACCTAAGAGGAAGGCTTTGTACTCAGCCTCTTGATTTGAACATGGGAAATCGAGTTTGCAAGAAATCGGCATAACCGTGCAATCTGCCGCAATGAAAAAAACTCTTGCATCTCCTCCGGTAGTCGTGGAGGACCAATCAAAATAAAGTATTCATGTTTCCTCAAGGGAAGCTTCTTGGGCTATGGGAAACGTCTGGCGCTTCAACAAGATATCTTCATGTATTAAGGAGTCATCCAACCTGGCAATGTTGCTAGCAAGTCGACAATCGCCTTTCCTTTGATGGCCTTCAGGTGAAAACATGAGATGTCAAATTCAAAAAACTGCAACAGCCATCTAGGACCGCGTCATGTTTATTTCGGTTTTGAAATGAGATATTGAACTAAGTCTGCTTTGGCGATAAGATGACCCTTCCTCGCATCAAGATAATGACAATTTTTGTGTAGCATGGATGAGGGTAAGGCATGCAAACTCGAACTTCGGATATCGGACCTAAACGACCTTAACACACGAGTGGTGTAGTAGATAGGACATTCTGACCTTCATCTTCTTGTGGATAACTCGAATAATAGTTTTCATGACTCGAATAATAGTTTCTTGCCCTTAAAAACAGAGCTTGGAAGCTAAGATGGCCAAGGCATCGACATGACGATTATCCACCCGTCCAGTGTTTTCGATGATAGCATTTTTAAAAATATGGGATCAAGTCTTGTACACCCGTGTAGTCTCGCTCTATCTTGATGTACTGGACTCCTAAATTCTTCGTCGTAGATACACCCAAGAGGAACGCCTCGTACTCGGCCTCTTGTTTAGATCATGGGAAATCATGTTTACAAGAAATCAGCATGACTGTGGAATCTATCGCAATGAAAAGAACTCTTGCATCACCTCCGGTAGTCGTGGAAGACCCATCAAAATAAAGTATCCATGTTTTCTCAGGGGAAGCTTCCTGGGCTATGGGAAACGCCTGGCAGTTCCACGAGATATCTTCATGTATTAAGGTGTCATCCACCCTAGGAATGTTGCTAGAAAGCCGACAATCGATTGTCCTTTGATAGCCTTCAGGTGAAAACATGAGATGTATAATTCAAAGAACAGTAAAAGCTATTTGGCAATGCGTCCAGTTCATCTCGGTTTCGAAATGAGATATCGAACTAGGTCCGCTTTGGCGATGAGATGACCCTTCCTCGTCACTAGATAATGACAATTTTTGGGTAACATGAATAAGGGTGAGGCAGGCACACTCGAACTTCAGTTATCGAGCTGAACATCCTTAACACACGACTGGTGTAGTAAATAGGACATTCCGACCTTCATCTTCTTGTGCTAGTAAGGCACCTATGACTCGAATAATAGTTTCTTGTCCTTAGAAACAGGGATTGGAAACTAAGGTGGCCAAGGCATCGACATGACGATTACCCGCCCGTCCAGTGTGTTCGATGATAGCATTTTGAAAAATATGGGATTAAGTCTTGTGCTCCCGTGGAGTCTCTCTTATCTTGAAGTACCAGACTCCTAAATTCTTCGTTATAGATAAACCCAAGAGGAGGCTTCGTACTCGGCCTCTTGATATGAACATGGGAAATCGAGTTTGCAACAAATTGGCACGACCGTGGAATCTGCCGCAATGAAAAGAACTCTTGGATCACCTCCGGTAGTCGTGGAGGACCCATCAAAATAAAGTATCGATGTTTTCTCAGGGGAAGCTTCTTGGGCAATGGGAAACGCCTGGTAGTTCCACGAGATATATTCAGGTATTAAGGTGTCATCCACCCAGGGAATGTTGCTAACAAGTCGACAATCGATTGACCTTTGATGATCTTCGGGTGAAAACATGAGATGTCTAAATCAGACAACTGTAAGAGCCATTTGGCAGTCCGTCCAGTTAATGTCAGTTTCGAAAGGAGATATCGAACTCGGTCCGGTTTGGCGATGAGAAGACACTACCTCGCAAGAAGATAATGACGAAATTTTGGGTACCATGGATGAGGGAGAGGCATGCACAGTCGAACTTCGGATATCGGAGCTAAACATCCTTTACGCACAACTGGAGTACTAGATAGAACATTCCCACCATCATTTTCTTATGCTAGTAAGCCACCAAAGACTCAAATAATAGTTTTCATGGCTCGAATAATAGTTTCCACTCCTTAGAAACATAGCCTGGAAACTAAGGTGGCCAAGGCATCGAAATGACAATTACGTGCCCGTACAGTGTGTTCGATGAAGGCATTTTTAAAAAGATGGGATCAAATCTTGTGCTCCCGTGGAGTCTCCCTATATCTTGAAGTACTAGACTCCTAAATTCTTCGCAATAGAAAGACCCAAGAGGAAGGCTTCGTACTCGGCCTCTTGATTTGAACATGAAAATCGCGTTTACAAGAAATAAGCATGACCGTGGAATCTGCCGCAATGAAAGAAACACTTGCATATCCTCCAGTAGTCGTGGAGGACCCATCAAAATAAAGTATCCATGTTTCCACATGCGAAGCTTCTTGGGCTATGGGAAACGTCTGGCACTTCCACAAGATATCTTCATGTATTAAGGAGTCAATTACCCTAGGAATGTTGCTAGCAAGTCGAAAATCGCCTTTCTTTTTATGGCGCCTTCGGGTGAAAACATGAGATGTCAAATTCAAACAACTACAATAGCCATCTAGCACTGCGTCATGTTACTTTCGGTTTCGAAAGAGATATCGAACTAGGTGCACTTTGGCAATAAGATTACCCTTCCTCACATCAAGATAATGACGAAATTTTTGTGTAGCATGTATAAGGGCGAAGCATGTGTTATCAGATACGTATTTTATACGTATACATCTTATTTGTCGTATTATGTAAATACCCCTTAGTGTGAGGGGTATACTTGTCTTTGTTTGTGGTCTTGATATAAATAAGATTTATGGAGTCATTGTGAAAAACATGACATCCATCTTCCTCTTCTCTCTCTTCTCCTCTTTCTCTCTTTGATCCTAAACCTAACCCTAACCCTAAATTTACTAATTCAACTGCATGCGCACTCGAACTTCGGGATATCGGAGCTAAACGTGCTTAATTCACGAGTGGTGTAGAAGATAGGACATTCTGACCTTCATCTTCTTGTGCTAGTAAGGCCCAAATAACTCGAATAATAGTATCCTCTCCTGAGAAACGGAGCTTGGAAGCTAACATGGCAAAGGCATCGACATGACGATTACCCATCCGTCCTATGTGTTCGATCATAGCATTACGAAAAATATTGGACCAAGTCTTGTGCTCCCGTGGAGTCTCCCTCTATCTTGAAGTACTGGACTCCTAAATGTTTCGCTATAGATAGGCCCAAGAGGATGGCCTCGTACTCGACCTCTTGATTTGAACATGGAAAATCAAGTTTGCAAGAAATAAGCATGACCGTAGAATCAGCCGCAATGAAAAAAACTCTTGCATCTCCTACGGTAGTCGCGGAGGACTCATCAAAATAACGTATCCACGTTTCCTCAGGGGAAGCTTCTTGGGCTATGGAAAACGTTTGGCACTTGCACGAGATATGTTCATGTATTAAGGAATCATCGACCCTAAGAATGTTGCTAGCCAATCGATAATCGCTTGTCCTTCGATGGCCTTCGGGTGAAAACATGAGATGTCAAAATTCAAACAACTATAATAGCCATCTAGCAGTGCATCCAGTTAATGTTCGTTTCGAAATGAGATATTGAACTAAGGTCGCTTTGGCGATGAGATGACCCTTCCTCGCCATCAGATAGTAACGAAAGTTTTGGGTAGCATGGATGAGGAGGAGGCATGCACACTCGAACTTCGGATATCGAAGATAAACTTCATTAACACACAACTAGTGTACTATATAGGACATTCCGAACTTCATCTTCTTCGGCTATGGTAAACGTCTGGCACGTCCACAAGATATCTTCATGTATTAACGAGTCATCCACCTTGGGAATGCTGCTAGCAAGTTGACAATCGCCTTTCCTTTGATGGCCTTCGGGTGAAAACATGAGATGTCAAATTCAGACAACTGGAAGAGCCATCTAGCACCGCGTCATGTTAATTTCGGTTTCAAAATGAGATATCGAACCTAGGTCCACTTTGGCAATAAGATCACCCTTTCTCGCATCAAAATAATGACAAAAATTTTGTGTAGCATAGATGAGGGCGAGGCATGCACACTCGAACTTCGGATATCAGACCTAAACGTTCTTAACACACGAGTGGTGTACTAGATAAGACATTCCGACCTTCATCTTCTTGTGCTAGTAAGGCCCCAATGACTCGAATAATAGTATACGGTAGTTGTGGAGGACCCATCAAAATAAAGTACCTGTGTTTCTTCAGGGGAAGCTTCTTGGGCTATGGGAAACGTCTGGCACTTCCACGAGATATCTCCATGTATTAAGGAATCATCCACCCTAGGAATGTTGCTAGCAAGTCGATAATCACTTGTCTTCTGATGGCCTTCAGGTGAAAACATGAAATGTCAAAATTCAAACAACTGTAACAGCCATCTAGCAGTGCATCCAGTTAATGTCTGTTTCGAAATGAGATATCCATGCTACCCAAAACGGGGGAGGCATGCACACTCGAACTTCGGATATCGAAGATAAACGTCATTAAAACACGACTGGTGTATTATATAGGACATCCCGAACTTCATGTTCTTGTGCTATTCGTAAGGCACCAATGACTCGAATAATAGCCTGCTTTCCTTAGAAACAGAGCTTGGAAGTTAAAGTGGCCAAGGCATCGACATGATGATTACCCGCCCGTCCAATGTGTTCGATGATAGCATTTTGAAAAATATTGGAACAAGTCTTGTGCTCCCATGGAGTCTCCCTATATCTTGAAGCACAGGACTCCTATATTCTTCGCTATAGACCCAAGAGGAAGTCTTCGTAGTCCATTCTTAATTTGAACATGAGAAATCGAGTTTGCAAGAAATCGGCATTACCATGAAATCTGCCGCAATGAAAAAAACTCTTGCATCTCCTCCTGTAGTCGTAGAGGACCAATTAAAATTATGTATCCATGTTTCCTCAGGGGAAGCTTCTAGGGCTATAGGAAACGTCTGGCACTTCCACAAGATATCTACATGTATTAAGGAATCATCCACCCTAGGAATGTTGCTAGCAAGTCGACAATCGCCTTTCCTTTGATGGCCTTCGGGTGAAAACAGGAGATGTCAAATTCAGACAACAACAATAGCCATCTAGCACTAGGTCATGTTAATTTCGGTTTCGAAATGAGATATCGAACTAAGTCCGCTTTCGTGTTAAGATGACCCTTCCTCACATCAGGACAATGACGACATTTTTGTGTAGCATGGATAAGGGCAAGGCATGCACACTAGAAAATCCGATATCAGAGCTAAACGTGCTTAACACACGAGGAATGTTGCTAGCAATTCAATAATCGCTTTTCCTTTGATGGCCTTTGGGTGAAAACATGAGATGTTAAAATTCTAAGAACTGTAATAGCCATCTAGCAGTGCGTCCAGTTAATGTCCGTTTTGAAATGAGATATTCAACTAGGGCCGCTTTGGCGATGAGATGACCCTTCCTCGCCATGAGATAATGATGAAAGTTTTGGGTAGCATGGATGAGGGGGAGGCATGCACACTCGAACTTCGGATATCGGAGCTAAACGTCCTTAACACACGACTGATGTACTAGATAGGACATTCCGACCTTTATCTCCTTGAGCTAGTAAGCCACCATAGACTCGCATAATAGTTTTCATGACGCGAATAATAGTTTCCTCTCCTTAGAAACAGAGCTTGGAAGCTAAGGTGGCAAGGCATCGACATGACAATTACATGCCCGCTCAGTGTGTTCGATGATAGCATTTTAAAAAAAATGGGATCAAGTCTTGTTCTCCCATGGAGTCCCCATATCTTGAACTACTGTACTCCTAAATTTTTCGCAATAGATAGACCCTAGAGGAATGTTTCGTACTCAGCCTCTTGATTTGAACATTGAAAATCGAGTTTGCAAGAAATAAGCATGACTGTGGAATCTGCCGCAATGAAAAAATCTCTTGCATCTCCTCCGGTAGTCGTGGAGGACCAATCAAAATAAAGTATCCATGTTTCCTCAGGGGAAGCTTCTTGGGCTATGGGAAACGTCTGGCACTTCCACAAGATATCTTCATGTATTAAGGAGTCATCCACCCTAAGAATGTTGCTAGCAAGTCAACAATCGCCTTTCCTTTGATGGCCGTCGGGTGAAAACATTAGATGTCAAATTCATACAACTACAATAGCCATCTAGCACTGCGTCATGTTAATTTCGGTTTAGAAATGAGATATCGAAATAGGTCCGCTTTGGAGATAAGATGACCCTTCCTCGCATCAAAATAATGACAAAATTTTTGTGTAGCATGGATGAAGGCGAGGCATGCACACTCGAAATTTGGATATCGGACCTAAACGTTCATAACACACGAGTGATGTAGTAGATAGGACATTCCGACCTTCATCTATTTGTGCCAGTAAGGCCCCAATGACTCGAATAATAGTATCCGATAGTCGTGGAGGACCCATCAAACTAAAGTACCCATGTTTCTTCAGGGGAAGCTCCTTGGGCTATAGGAAACGTTTGGCACTTCCACGAGATATCTTCATGTATTAAGGAATCATCCACCCTAGGAATGTTGCTAGCAAGTCGATAATCGCTTGGCCTTTGATGGCCTTCAGGTGAAAACATGAGATATCAAAATTCGGACAATTGTAATAGCCATCTAGCAGTGCGTCTAGTTAATGTTCGTTTCAAAATGAGATTTCGACCTAGAGCCACTTTGGCGTTGAGATGACCCTTCCTCGCCATCAGATAATGATGGAAGTTTTGGGTAGCATGGATGAGGGGGAGGCATGCACACTCGAACTTCGGATATCGGAGATAAACGTCATTAACACACGACTGGTGTACTATATAAGACAATACGAACTTCATCTTCTTTTGCTAGTAAGGAACCAATGACTCGAATAATAGTTTCCTTTCTTTAGAAACAGAGCTTGGAAGCTAAGGTGGCCAAGGCTTCGACACGACGATTACCCGCCCGTCCAATGTGTTCGATGATAGCATTTTGAAAAATATTAGATCAAGTCTTGTGCTCCCGTGGAGTCTCCCTATATCTTGAAGTATTGGACTCCTATATTCTTCGCTATAGACCTAAGTGGAAGGCATCGTACTCGGCCTCTTGATTTGAACATGGGAAATCGAGTTTGCAAGAAATCGGCATACTATGGCCCTCATGTGGTCCAGTGAAGCTCCTGTATCAATGAAGACAGAACTGACTTGGACATCACGAATGTGTTGGAACATACTATGGCCCTCATGTGGTCCAGTGTGGAGCTGCACATGTGGCTGTGAATGTAATGAAAATGGGACGTTGCTTGTCGAATGTGGTGGTTGACTGGTTGTCAACGACGAAACATTGTGCGTGAGGGTTTGCAAAGGTGGCTACTAGTGTCAAGGCCACTTGAAATCTTTGCGATGGGGTCAAACAAAGTTGTTCAGCAAGTACTTTCAAATGCATCAAATGTTGCAAATTTTCAGCCACGTGCTGCAAAATCTAGGAAGGATGAGTTCGTTACGGGCAATACTTCATTTTGAACATCATCATTCTCTTCCATAAGAAAAGATTCTGACTCGTTTTCTACACTTGTAATGGCGACCATATGCACAACTGCATTGCATTTGTGATCTGAAAGTGGGTCTATGTGTACTTTGACGAGCGATGCCACCTCAAATTCTAGCTCACCTGCTTGAAACTTTTGAAGGAAAATTCTTCTGAGGATTCAACAATCACGCGTAGGATGGCCAACATAACGATGGTAGCGACGAAACCGTGGGTTAGCTGCATGCACCCTTTATTGTTTCAATCAAAGATGAGTGGAACAAACTTATCACTTTTTTAGCAACATTGCGCATTGGCAGCATGCTTTCGACACAAATTTCTATAAGCCTCACCTCAGCAACCACCTCATTACAATTCGTGGCAAATTCCCTAAAACGTCGTACAAAGTCTTAGAGAAGTTCTGTAACACCTTGCCGCATGCAAATAAGGTCCACGATCGTTACTTGCTCGGCAATAAAAACAAATTGGAGTAGAATGCATCAACCATGTCATGCCAAGATCGGATGCTATTAGGCTGGAGACTATTGTACCTTGTGTACTCATGTAGTCAAAGACTCTGAAAATTCAGGGAGCGTAGGTCATCATGAATTTGGTGTTCTCCGAGTGCTTCGAGGAATCGAGCAACAAGCTCTCCTGCACTAGCTCTCACGTTGTAAGCAGGAAACGTCGGACTAATGTAACGCTTGGAAAAGAACTAGTACTGTAACTCAAAGTGGTTGGGCGAAGAAGGTGATCGTTCTTTTTATTGATAATTGTTGGTTTATTGTTCTACTTATGTGTGGGGGCATTTTTGTTATTTTACCTTTGTTAGGCTAATAATATAAGGGTCATCAGTGAGCACGTCTTAACTAGATTTGATCTTTTCTTCTCTTCAATGATTCTCAGTTTCTCCTCTCATTTCTCTAAACCCTAACTCTAGCAACATGGTATCAAAGCCTTCACTTCTGACCCTCTTTCAACCCCAATTCCATCTCTTCTTCCCTTTTTCTTTTTCCTTCTTTTACCCTCACTTCTGATCCTCTTCCAACCCTAATTCCATCTCTCTCTTATTTTTCCCTTCCTCTTTTTACTTTTTGTTTGTGCTAGAGTTAGGGTTTAAAAAAAAGATATGAAAAACTGAAAATCGTTTAAGAGAAAAAAAGATCAAATCCAGTGAAGACGTGCTCACTGGTAACCCTTATATTATTAGCCAAATAAAGGTAAAATGACAAAAATGCCCCATACATAGTAGAACAATAAACCAACATTCTCCCTCAAGTTGGAGCGTAAACATCATGAAGCTCCAACTTTGAACAAATAAACTCCATTCGTGCCCTAAAGAGTGCCTTTGTGAACAAATCTGCAAGTTGGTCAGAAGACTTCACATGCGGAGTAGAGACGTCGGCACATACAACCTTGTCCCTAACAAAATAACAATCCACCTCAATATGTTTCGTATGCTCATGAAAGACCGGGTTAAAGGCTATGTGAATAGCTGCCTGATTATCGCAGTACAAATGCATAGGAGACTTCACATCAAAACCCACCTTACGAAGAAGGTGCTTCAATTAAGTCAACTCACACGTAGTATGAGCCACTGCCCTGTATTCGGCTTCAGCACTTGACCGGGCTACTACTGCCCGTTTCATACTCCTCCACGATACTAGAATGCCACCAAGAAAAGTACAATATCCCGTAGTGGACCTTCTATCAGAGGGTGATCCAGCCCAATCAAAATCTGTATATCCTACATCTTGAAGATGTCGATGATGTCTATATAGCAAACAATGGGGACTAAATCGATTGTGTGTTGAAGGTCCCACATCGGAGGAAGTTCATCTGGTAAATTATGAGAAAAACATCATAAAACTCCCTATACACTGGAACCACATCAAGTGGTATCTCAACAACTACTCAGGAGAGGAATCTTTGGCAAGGAGTGCATAAATGGACTCATCCGTGGTCTCTCAAATTCTTTCGCACTTATGATGTGGAGTGTTGGTCTCACGCTTCCACATATTATCTTTCCTCTTAGTGGTGTTCTTGGGTGGTATAAGGTTCAACTTAATCATCTTGCCTTCTTAATTAAGAGAACATGTGTTCGATCTGCTAAACAATTCAATGATATGAAATTGGGTCTACTTTGGCAATGAGGTGAACTTTGTTGGCCATCAGATAATACCGAAATTTTTGGGTAGAATGGATGAAGACGAGGCGAACACGCTCGACTTTTGGATATCGGAGTTCAACATCCATTAGCACACGACTGTTGTAATAGATAGGATGTTCTCGACCTTCTTCATCTTCTTGTGCAAGTATGGCGCCATTGGATTGATCTTATGTGACGAGGTATAGGAAAAGTGGTTTCCTAGGCAATGGCGCCATCATAGTAGGGGGTGAGGTCAATAGCACCTTGATCTTGGAAAAAGCGGCCTCTTACTGGCATCTCCATTGGAATTAGGCATTTTTCTTGAGCATAGGGAGGAAATGAGCCATGATGTCGGCAAAGCTAGGTACAAAGTGCCGTATGTAAGAGAGACGGTCCAAGAAACGTTTTAGGTATTTCAAGCACCTAAGTGGTGGCATAGAGATTATAGCAGCTGAATGTGAGGCATCAATGTCGATGCCTTTTTCATGGACATTCAAGCCAAGGAATTTGCATGCAGTGACACCAAAGGCACACTTTGAGTGGATTCATTCGTAACTTGAACTGTCTGCATCGCTCGAGAACACGACATAACGTCAGCAAGTGATTGTCATGCTTCTTTCACTTGACCACAATGTCATCTACATAGTCTTCGATGTTTCAATGAAGCATGTCATGGAATATGGCTGTCATTGCTATCTGGTAGGTGGCTCCAGCGTTCTTGAGGCCAAATGGCATGACAGTGTAATAAAACTTCACTATTGGGGTCCGGAATGCGATTTTCTCAGCGTCTCTCGGTGCCCATGCGATTTTGGTTGTAACCGGTATACCCATCCAAGAAAGAAAACATCGCATGTCCTATTGTCGCATCGCACCTAACTTGAATGTTCGTTCCCGTACCGTCTAGTTTTATGACCGCGCAATTCTTTTGCAATAAATAATGGCATTCTGAGCTACCTTAAGCCTTTTTCGCCCAATGCCTTTATCTGTGTTAAGCAAACGACGTCATATTCAATGGAGCACCACTCTCGTTTGCAGCTAAGGCGGCTCTTGCAGATGCTATCACGATTTCTACTAGTAAGCCATGTCAGCACCATACACCAAAGAAAAAGGAGAGAAACTTATGGCACTCCTTGTTGATGTCCAATATGCCCATAAAGCAAGAGGAAGTTTCTCATGCCAATTCCTGTGATTATCTTAAACCAATTTGCTCAACTCGCAAGAGCGTCTTCATTGATGCTTCTGCTTGTCCGTTGCCTTTGAAGTATGGTGTGGACCAGACGAACTTAATTGCATATTGCTCAAGGAGACGCCTCTTTATCTGCTTCTTGATATCATGGCGAAAGTTCTGAGGCGATTGTTTGACTGTAAGATATTGCTAGTGACATGAAGCTTTTGGCGTCGTAATCCCGGCATGAAGCTTTTGTACGACCAGATTGGGTCGTAAAAGAGATAGCAAGGAGTAGTTGCACTCCGATGGTGCCAATTGAGCACTTATGGATATTAGATGTGAGGATTCTTTGTTGCATAAATACACCATTTCGAGTCGTTCGACGACCCCCTTTGCCTTGTACTCAGCTGTGGTTAAGAGGGTAATTGTTATTACTTTCTCGATTGAACATGCATGAGGAATACAGAAAGCATTTTCTGGGGGATGGGGGTGGGAGGCAAATAGCTTTTGTGTTTGCCATGGTGACCATCATAAGTACACGACTGGTGTAGTAGATAGGACATTCCGACCTTCAACTTCTTGTGCTAGTAAGGCACCGATGACTCGAATAATAGTTTTCATGACTCGAATAAAAGTTTCATGTCCTTAGAAACAGAGCTTGGAAGCTAAGGTGGCCAAGGCATCGACATGACGATTACCCGCCCGTCCAGTGTGTTCGATGATAGCATTTTGAAAAATATGGGATCAAGTCTTGTGCTCCCGTGGAGTCCCCCTCTATCTTGAACTACCGGACTCCTAAGTTCTTCGTTATAGATAGACCCAAGTGGAAGGCTTCGTACTCGGCCTCTTGATTTGAAAATGGGAAAACGAGTTTGCAAGAAATCGGCATGACCGTGGAATCTGCCGCAAAGACCAAAACTCTTACATCTCCACCGGTAGTCGTGGACGGCCCATCAAAAGAAAGTATCCATGTTTCGTCAGGGGAAACTTCTTGGGCTATGGGAAACGTCTGACACTACCACAAGATATCTTCATGTATTAAGGAGTCATCCACCCTAGGAATGTTGCTAGCAAGTCGACAATCGCCTTTCCTTTGATGACCTTCGGGTGAAAACAGGAGATGTCCAATTTAGACAACAACAATAGCCATCTAGCACTAGGTCATGTTAATTTTGATTTCGAAATGAGATATCGAACTAGGTCCGCTTTGACGTTAAGATGACCCTTCCTCGCATCAGGATAATGACGAAATTTTTGTGTAGCATGGATAAGGGCAAGGCATGCACACTCGAACTTCCGACATTGGAGCTAAACGTGCTTAACACACGAGGAATGTTGCTAGCAATTCGATAATCGCTTTTCCTTTGATGGCCTTCGGGTGAAAACATGGGATGCTAAAATTCAGACAACTGTAATAGCCATCTAGCAGTGTGTCCAGTCAATGTCGGTTTCGAAATGAGATATCGAACTAGGTCCGCTTTAGCGATGAGATGACCCTTCCTTGCCATCAGATAATGACGAAAGTTTTAGGTAGCATGAATGAAGCGAGGCATGCACACTCGAACTTCGGATATCGGAGCTAAACATCCTTATCACACGACTGGTGTAGTAGATAGGACATTCCGACCTTCATCTTCTAGTGCTAGTAAGGCACCGATGACTTGAATAATAGTTTTCATGACTCGAATAATAGTTACGAGTCCTTAGAAACAAAACTTGGAAGCTAAGGTGGCCAAGGCATCGACATGACGATTACCCGCATGTCCAGTGTGTTCGATGATAGCATTTTGAAAAATATGGGCTCAAGTCTTGTGCTCCCGTGGAGTCTCCCTCTATCTTGAAGTACTGGACTCTTAAATTATTCGCTACAGATAGGCCCAAGATGAAGGCTTCGTAATCAGCATCTTGATTTCAACATGAGAAATCGAGTTTGCAAGAAATCGGCATGACAGTGGAATCTGCCGCAATGAATAAAACTCTTGAATCCCCTCCAGTAGTCGTGGAGGACCAATCAAAATAAAGTATCCATGTTTCCTTAGGGAAAGCTTCTTGGGCTATGGGAAACGTCTCGCACTTCCACAAGATATCTTCATGTATTAAGGAGTCATCCACCCTGGGACTGTGGCTAGCAAGTCTACAATCGCTAGTCCTTTGATGGCCTACGGGTGAAAACATGAGATGTCAAATTCAAACAACTGTAATAGTCATCTAGAAGAGCGTCCAGTTAATGTCGGTTTTGAGATGAGATATCGAACTAGGTCCGCTTTGGCTTTGAGATGACCCTTCCTCGCCATCAGATAATGACAACATTTTTGGGTACCAAGGATGAGGGCGAGGCATACACACTCGAACTACGAACATCGGAGCTAAACATCCTTAACTCACGACTGGTGTAGCATATAGAATATTTCGACCTTCATCTTCTTGTGCAAATAAGGCACCAATGACTCGAATAATAGTTTCTTGTCCTCAAAAACAAAGCTTGGAGGCTAAGGTGACCGAGGCATCAACATGACAATTACCCGCCCGTCCAATGTGTTCGATGATTGCATTTTGAAAAATATGGGATCCAGTCTTGTGCTGCCGTAGAGTCTCCCTCTATCATGAAGTACTGGACTCCTAAATTCTTCGTTATAGATAGACCCAAGAGGAAGGCTTCGTACACGGGCTCTTGATTTGTACATGGGAAAACGAGTTTGCAAGAAATCGGCATGATCGTAGAATCCGCCACAATGAAAAAACCTCTTGCATCACCTCCAGTAGTCGTGGAGGACCCATCAAAATAAAGTATCCATGTTTTCTCAGGGGAAGCTTCTTGGGCTATGGGTAATGCCTAGTAGTTCCACGAGATATCTTCTTGTATTAAGGAGTCATCCACCATGGGATTGTGGCTAGTAAGTCTACAATTGCTTGTCCTTTGATGGCCTACAGGTGAAAACATGAGATGTCAAATTCAGACAACTGAAATAGCCATCTAATAGTGCGTCCAGTTAATGAGATATCGAACTAGGTCCGCTTTAGCGATGAGATGATCCTCCCTCGCAATCAGATAATGACAAAATTTTTGAGTAGCATGAATCAGGCGAGGCATTCACACTCGAACTTCGGATATCATAGCTAAACATCCTTATCACACGACTAGTGTAGTAGATAGGACATTCCGACCTTCATCTTCTAGTGCTAGTAAGGCACCGATGACTCGAATAATAGTTCATGTCCATGTTTCCTCAGGGGAAGCTTCATGGGCTATGGGAAACGTTTCGCAGAGATATCTTCATGTATTAAGGAGTCATCCACCCTGGGAATGTGGCTAGCAAGTCTACAATCGCTTGTCCTTTGATGGCTTACAGGTTAAAACATGAGATGTCAAATTCAGACAACTGTAATAGCCATCTAGCAGAACGTCTAGTTAATGTCGGTTTTGAGATGAGATATTGAACTAGGTCCGCTTTGGCGATGAGATGACCCTTCCTCAATATCAGATAATGACGAAATTTTTGGGTAGCATGCATTAGGGCGAGGCATGCACACTCGAACTTCGGATATCGAAGCACAACATCCTTATCACACGACTAGAGTAGTAGATAGGGCATTCTGACCTTCATCTTCTTGTGCTAGTAAGGCACCGATGACTCGAATAATAGTTTCATGTCCTTAGAAACATAGCTTGGAAGCTAAGGTGGCAAGGCAACAACATGACGATTACCCGCCCGTCCAGTGTGTTCGATGATAACATTTTGAAAAATATGGGATCATGTCTATTGCTCCCGTGGAGTCTCCCTCTATCTTGAAGTACTGGACTCTTAAATTATTCGCTATAGATAGACCCAGGAGGAAGGCTTCGTACTCGGCCTCTTGATTTGAACATGAGAAATCAAGTTTGCAAGAAATCGACATGACCGTGGAATCTGCCGCAATGAAAAAGCCTCTTGCATCACCTCCGGTAGTCGTGGATGACCCATCAAAATAAAGTATCCATGTTTCCTCAGGGGAAGCTTCTTGGGCTATGGGCAACGCCTGGCAGTTCCACGAGATATCTTCATGTATTACAGTGTCATTCACCCTTGGAATGTTGCTAGCAAGTCGACAATCGATTGTCCTTTAATGGCCATCGGATGAAAACATGAGATGTCTAATTCAGACAACTGTAAGAGCCATTTAGCAGTGCGTCCAGTTCATGTCGGTTTCGAGATGAGTTATCGAACTAGGTCCACTTTCGCGATGAGACGACCCTTCCACGCCATCAGATAATGACGAAAGTTCTGGGTAGCATGAATGACGGTAAGGCATGCACACTCGAACTTCGGATATCGTAGCTGAACATCCTTAACACATGACTAGTGTAGTAGATAGGACATTCGGACCTTCATCTTCTTGTGCTTGTAAGGCACTGATGACTCGAATAATAGTTTCCTGTCCTAAGAAATAGAGCTTAGAAGCTAAAGTGGCCAAGGCATCGACATGACGATTACTCGCCCGTCCAGTGTGTTCGATCATAGCATTTTGCAAAATATGGGATCAAGTCTTGTGCTCCCGTGGAGTCTCCCTCTATCTTGAAGTACTGGACTCTTGAATTCTTCATTATAGATAAACCCAAGAGGAAGGCTTCGTACTCGGCCTCTTGATTTGAAAATGGGAAAACGAGTATGCAAGAAATCGGCATGACCGTGAAATCTGCCACAAGGAAAAACTCTTGCACCTCCTCCAATAGTCGTGGAGGACCCATCAAAAGAAAGTATCCATGTTTCGTCAGGGGAAGCTGAATTCTTCATTATAGATAAACCCAAGAGGAAGGCTTCGTACTCGGCCTCTTGATTTGAAAATGGGAAAACGAGTATGCAAGAAATCGGCATGACCGTAGAATCTGCCACACGGAAAAACCCTTGCACCTCCTCCGATAGTCGTGGAGGACCCATCAAAAGAAAGTATCCATGTTTCGTCAGGGGAAGCTTCTTGGGCTATGGGAAACGTCTGACACTTCCAAGAGATATCTTCTTGTACTAAGGAGTCATCCACCATGGGAATGTGACTAGCAAGTCTACAAACGCTTGTCCTTTAATGGCCATCGGATGAAAACATGAGATGTCTAATTCAGACAACTGTAAGAGCCATTTAGCAGTGCGTCCAGTTCATGTCGGTTTCGAGATGAGTTATCGAACTAGGTCCACTTTCGCGATGAGACGACCCTTCCACGCCATCAGATAATGACGAAAGTTCTGGGTAGCATGAATGACGGTGAGGCATGCACACTCGAACTTCGGATATCGTAGCTGAACATCCTTAACACATGACTGGTGTAGTAGATAGGACATTCGGACCTTCATCTTCTTGTGCTTGTAAGGCACCGATGACTCGAATAATAGTTTCCTGTCCTAAGAAATAGAGCTTAGAAGCTAAAGTGGCCAAGGCATCGACATGACGATTACTCGCCCGTCCAGTGTGTTCAATCATAGCATTTTGCAAAATATGGGATCAAGTCTTATGCTCCCGTGGAGTCTCCCTCTATCTTAAAGTACTAGACTCCTGAATTCTTCATTATAGATAAACCCAAGAGGAAGGCTTCGTACTCGGCCCTTGATTTGAAAATGGGAAAACGAGTATGCAAGAAATCGGCATGACCGTGGAATCTGCCACAAAGAAAAACTCTTGCACCTCCTCCGATAGTCGTGGAGGACCCATCAAAAGAAAGTATCCATGTTTCGTCAGGGGAAGCTGAATTCTTCATTATAGATAAACCCAAGAGGAAGGCTTCGTACTCGGCCTCTTGATTTGAAAATGGGAAAACGAGTATGCAAGAAATCGGCATGACCGTGGAATCTGCCACACGGAAAAACTCTTGCACCTCCTCCGATAGTCGTGGAGGACCCATCAAAAGAAAGTATCCATGTTTCGTCAGGGGAAGCTTCTTGGGCTATGGGAAACGTCTGACACTTCCAAGCGATATCTTCTTGTACTAAGGAGTCATCCACCATGGGAATGTGACTAGCAAGTCTACAATCGCTTGTCCTTTGATGGCCTACAGGTGAAAACATGAGATGTCAAATTCAGACAACTGTAATAGCCATCTAACAGTGCGTCCAGTTAAGGTCGGTTTCGAAATGAGATATCGAACTAGGACCGTTTTACTGATGAGATGACCCTTCCTCGCCTTCAGATAATGATGAAATTTTTGGGTAGCATGAATGAGGTGAGGCATGCACACTTGAACTTCGGATATTGGAGCTAAACATCCTTATCACACAACTGGTGTAGTAGATAGGACATTCCAACCTTCATCTTCTAGGTCTAGTAAGGCACCGATGACTCGAATAATAGTTTTCATGACTCGAAGAATAGTTTCAGGTCCTTAGAAACAGAACTTGGAAGCTAAGGTGGCCAAGTCATCGACATGACGATTACCCGCCCGTCCAGTGTGTTCAATGATAGCATTTTGAAAAATATGGAATCAAGTCTTGTGCTCCCGTGAAGTCTCCATCTATCTTGAAGTACTGGACTCTTAAATTATTCGCTACAGATAGACCCAAGAGAACGCTTCGTACTCGGCTTCTTGATTTGAATATGAGAAATCGAGTTTGTAAGAAATTGGCATAACCGTGGAATCTGCCACAATGAAAAAAACTCTTGCATCTCCTCCGGTAGTCGTGGATGACCCATCAAAATAAAGTATCCATGTTTCCTCAGGGGAAGCTTCTTGGGCTATGAGAAACGCCTGGCACTTCTACAAGATATCTTCATCTATTAAAGAGTCGTCCACCCTGGGAATGTGGCTATCAAGTCTACAATCGCTTGTCCTTTGATGGCCTACGGGTGAAAACATGAGATGTAGTCGTTTGCAAGAAATTCAATTGAGGTTAGGTAATCAGGACAAACGTCAGTGGGTTTGGACCAAAGATGGGATGTTTACAGTGAGTTCTTTTTATGAGGTGTTACAGTTTTTAGACGGTATTAGCTACTCAGATGCATTGGTCTGGAAATCCAAAATCCCGACTAAGGTTGCATTCTTTGCCTGGGATTTGAGCCATGACCATGTGCATTCTAGAAGCTTGCATTTTTGTCAGAATCGTATACACGCTTCCCACCAGGCTAAAGATGGTTTATACACTAACTCAAATAATCAAAATCTAATCTAGACCATCCAAATAAACTAATAAAATCCAATGGTCTTCAAAAATACAGCAACTTAATCTAACTAAACAAAATTACAACGAGTCACAAATTTATGGCTATTTGCTTAGACACCCAAAACTGAATAAAAATAAAAATTAAGTCTAAAAAGAAAATAAAACTAACAACTAACTCCTCAAATGCAACCCACGTGCATCTTTCCAACGTGGAGGCTTCAAGATGATAGGCACATGTGGGGTCTTCCGCTCCCACGTTCATGGAGAATGCAAATTGCGACCCACGTAGTCATCAAAGTACAATGACAAAAGGATGGGTCCGATTCTCCTCCTCCACTAGTACACTATACGGGACGTCCTGATCCCCTCATCAACAAACTTGGACAAGGCAACACAAGAAACTCCAAACACAATTTCCATCCAAGAATCCAATTATACCTAAGCCAGTTGCATTTCTTTAGTGCTTGAGACTTGGGAAGTATTCTAAATCAGAGAGTAACCAAAATAGCTACAGAAGTTTGAAGAGGGAGGTGACTTCAACAGCTTCAGCCACGTAATTGTAAGTTTTAACAATCCAACAAAAATGCGTCCTTACTTGTCAAGTTTCTACCTAAGAAATTGTTAATTCTTTAACAGCTCCTCTTCCTAACATACATTTTACTATTGAATCCATGTTTTTAGAGCAAAACATTCAAATATAGCAGAAATTAAACAAAACAAGAACTTCAAAGGAACTGAACAACTAAGTAGAACTGTGGAACTCACTCACAAGTTGGTAGAGCGGGAAGTAATCACAAAAGAAGTCGATCCTCTTTACATCCAAAGAAAGAGCGGCATTGAGACCTTCGATCAGAGACTTGGGAAGTATTCTAAATCAGAGAGTGACCAAAATAGCTACAGAAGTTTGAAAAGGGAGGTGACTTCAACAGCTTCAGTCACGTAATTGTAAGTTTTAACAATCCAACAAAAATGTGTCCTTACTTTTCACGTTTCTAAATAAGAATTTGTTGATTCTTTAACAGATCCTCTTCATAACATACATTTTACTATTGAATCCATGTTTTTAGAGCAAACATTCAAATATACCAGAAATTAAACAAAGCAAGAACTGCAAAGGAACGGAACAACTAAGTGGAACTGTGGAACTCACTCACATGTTGGTAGAGCGGGAAGTAATCGCACAAAAAGTCGATCCTCTTTACATCCAAAGAAAGAGCGGCATTGAGACCTTCGATCAAAGCCATCAGCTCTATGGTCCGATGATTCTTCAAATCGCCGATCAACGGCTTCTGTACCTTCAGAAACAAAGTATCCCCAGGATTGCAAATTGCAGTCCCGACCGCCGCAAGCGTAACCTTTGAACCCCGAACCGACTCATCGCTAACCAAACCCTTGAAATACAACCTGAACGGTCCATCGATCAGCGGAGATGAAGAAGAACCCTCACCAAAAGGCTTTTCCAATTTGTCTCCGTACTTTTGCCAATCTTGTTTAGAAACCTGACGAATCTCTCGCGCGAACTTCTGATCGTGAATAGAGTCTGCGCAACTCGGATTCGCATTGCTCGCGATACTTTCGTTCTTGCTGGAACTTGTCCAGTTCTAGGGTTTGAAGATTCGTGAGGTGAGAGATGTCGTTTTCCGATGCGGCGAATTGGGACTCCATTAATAGAGGTAGTGCAGGTGCCGAAGACGGAGTAAGGTTGAAGGGCAAGAGATGCAACCATGGCTTCCTCCATCCGTAATCGATAGGCTAAATCGAAATCGGATTCGAGATCTATAGTGGTCATTAATTCTCGCCGCTGCTCTTCAACAAATATCTGCACTTCGACTCAGTCCATTTTCTTTCTTGTTTCTTAATTCTTCCCTTCACGATTTCTCTTCTCTCGCTCTCTCGTCTGCAGCCTTCGTAAATGCCAAGATGTTGCGTGCTTTGGAAGCTGTTAAAGAATTAAACCAAGGTTTAAAGGAGGCTGGCGCTGAAATTCAAATTTTGAAATTTAGAATTTAAAATTAAAAAAAAAAGGAATTTAACGGATTTTAACGGAAATTAAACGGATTTAACGGCCGTTTTTTTTCACAAAATTTTCAGAATTAAATGGCTGTTTAAACGATTTTAACTGCCGTTAAAACAAAAAAAATGGCTGTTTTATTCAAAACCGTTAAAACGTGTTTATACGGTTTTAACGGAAACGGGCTTGGGGCGTTACCGTTTAAACGGCTGTTAAAACCGTTTTTCTGTTATAACGAAAAAAAACGCCCAGTGGCAAAAACGGAAAAAAAAAAAGGGGGGAAATAACCGGAAAAATGGGATTGAATTTTAAAATTTGAATTTCAAAATTTTAAATATAGAAAATAACGGAATACAATGGAAAATAATAGGAAAAACGAAAATAACAGCCATTTTTTCACAAAAAATTATAGAAAATAACGGTCGTTATTTTCGTTATAATAGACAAATAATGGAAAATAACGGCCATTATTTTTCGTTATAACCGCCATTTTTTAAACCTTGGAATTAACATTAGCCTCTTTAGTCAACAGCGACGAATCTTTTCCCTGGACCACGAATCTTTTCTCCCTAAGGAGTAAGGAGAAAAAGAGTAAACCTTTCAATGAAACATGTAGTCAACAGCGATGCGACTGACTCCAGCCAATGAGCCACATGGCACATTCTTAATAGGACATATATAATCAACTAACCAAGGGCTAACGTTGGTTGGTTTAGGCTTTAATGTACGTGTCAGACATTTTCGCAGGGGGACCTTCAAAGTTTTATAAACCCCGGAACTAGGGAATTTTTTCTCGATCGAATGGATGTATGGCCAGTCACTAATAATGCTCAAATTCCTCAGTCCACATTAACTCTCGCAGTACACTCCGACACGTGTACAAGAGGTGATTGTCATGCTCCAAGGGGACTAGTCTGATGCTCTAAGGGGCCCAGATGCCCATAATTTCAAACAAAAAACATCAAACTCATGAAAATAACTTCAATCCAGTGCTTAGAAATCATTGATCAAGTTTATTTTGACTTGTAGGTCCACCTATTGATTGGCTAAACACCCATACGGCCAGTATCCTCTTAAGATGCTGCCACATGATGACTCATATTGGCTACAGTCAGCGTTGCGTGTAATTGAAGGTTTACTCGACAACCTAGGGATTAGCCAAACTTCCACAAGGTTAGAGTCCTCTAAGAGTATGTCACATGTCTCATAATGTGGTCAGTCAGCAACTTTGCTGATAGGTGCTGGTCAACAAAGTTCTACTCATCTGGACCGTTACTTGATGGAATGGACCTCCTTTTCAGTAAAAAGTTTCAGGTGGTGTTTGGTAAATTAAGTTATCAGATCTAAAAGCTTAAAGTGCTTAAGATCTGGTAGCTTAATGACTTATGTCTGAATTAGGTTGTTTGGCTAAGGTCTTAAGTCTTAAAATTAAGTCAAGGGCATTGTGGGTATTTTGAAATGTTTATTAGGATACTTTCGTAAGTTTTTAAAAGAGAAAGGTTTGAAGAAAAGGCATTGTTGGTATTAAAAAAGAATCAAAGAATCTTTTTTAAAGATTCATTCACTTACCGCAAAAAGTGAAGGCTGGGTCACTTTTTACTTTTGTCTTTTTTTCCTTGAGTTTGTTGATAAGTGCTGAAATTAAGTCGTTTACCAAACGCAACTTAATCACCAAAATCACTTAATTTCAGTTGATTCAGACTTAAGGTCCGAAAAAAAGTTTTAACAAACGCCACCTCAGTCTATATCAGTCAGGTATCAGCACAATCACAAGCCAAAGAGTTCTTGGCACGTACCCATGTGCTTTTGCTTTTTAGGTGTACGTGCCGAGAACTCATTGGCTGTGTTTGTGTGATTTGCAATCCGATTGTGACAGAAGTTTTACTCCTGGAACCAAATTGTGGGTCCATCTAAGTATCAACTATTCAAATGTGCCTGATATTTTGCCCACCCGTTCACTAATCAGCCTAAAAGGGAGACCCTGGAACCAAATTGTGGGTCCGCATAAGTATCAACTATTCAAATGTGCCTGATATTCAAATTGTGGGTCCATCAAAGTAGACGTATAGGCTATCCTGATTGGTATGCAGACTATTCTGGTAAGTCATTGCGATCATATCATCATCGAGTCAGATGTAAAAAGACTTGATTGTTGACCTAAGGAAATGCGTGTCGGATGTGGATTGGTTCCACTTCTTGTCATAGTCTCTTTTGTGTAACATGATTGTAATATTGTAGCTCATACTGTGGCCCATCAGGCAAAAACTCTCCTCAGTTCTGATATGGGATGAGTCTCCTACTCTTGGCAGTGAGGAGCCATTTGTTTGGATGGGGAGCACATATCGGTAGTTGAGTCCTTGTGTTTTCGGTTTTCATTTCTTTCTTAATTGATAGTTGGTTTACACAAATATAAAAAAAAAATAAACACCACTTTGTCTTCCTCAATCCTCTCCTTAACTTCTCTCCCCACAAGTAGTCACGAACTACCGCTACCGGCTCTCTCTCTCTCTCTCTCTTTTTTATTATAAATTGCATTCTAGTGAACAACTTACTAGATGTGTGTAGTTTAACGACACACATGGTGTGTTGTTTGTTTGACACAGATCTAATTCATCACTAAAAGGGCACATCCGACATTCGAATCTAATTCATCACTAAAACGGCACAGTTGTAATGTATTTAATTTGTCACAATGAATTATGTGACGAATGTAATTGTCACAAAAGGCCTTTTATGACAAATTTAATCCATTGGGGAAAGTTCTTTTTTCTGGTTGTGCAACTGAAAGATAACCACTCAATGCATAGATACAATATCAATCCAAAACAAATTAAGTTGTCATAATTTTTTTACATGACTTTTCACCAAACCCCACACTTTGTTTGTAAGAATTACTTTCAAATTATTCTTCTACTAGATGACAAATGATGCGATAAATCTAAAAGAAGATAACCCATTTTTATACCATAAGTATCCGGGCCTCTTAGAGCACCCGATTGAGTCCCACATAAAGGTGGCAATTTGGCCCGTCAGACCGTGCTTGGGCTGAGCCTAACTTGGGCCAGATCGAGATAGTACAAAGTAGAGTCAGGACGGGCCATATTGACATTTTGAAGCACATGCCCAACCCGTGGTCCGATCCTAGGTTGGGCATCGGCCCGGGGGCTAGTGAGCCGGGCCACGGGCTGACTTACGGGTCAGGATGCGGGCTCAAGCGGACGACTTTAAAATTCAAAATTTTAGGAGGATTTGAACTTCACGGGCCAGGATGCAGGCTCAAGTCCCAAGACTAGGCCCAATCAGGAGGCTTCGCGGACTTGGTTATACCTTGCTTCGTTTCAGCATAGGAATTTCTATCTCAAGGCAACTCACGAATTTTTGAAGCCTTCTTTTTTTCTTGAATCCTAAGTGTTATTCCAATCTCTCTTGACGTTGTCTTTTCTCATCACCTAAGGTGGCTCTAGAACTCTTTGGGGCCAAGCACTTCGAGTGGATGAAAGCAATGTTTTAAATCGTCTATTATGATGTTATAATGATCACTCAGAGTTGATTTTATGTGACTTTTACTTCACTGCCACACATACATCTGACGCAACAATATTTTCTAAAAAGTTTAAATTTCTGAAAGTGAGAGTCAAGTGTATGTATTGTGGGGGGAAGTGAAAGTCACATATTTTTTTAACTTTTCAAGTCAGAGAAAATAAACTCTTTCGCCCCCCTGGCTCCGACCAGCTCATACCAACATTTGTAGACTCACAAAAAGTGGATTGCAAGTTTAGAGATTTTGAACCGTTCAGGCTCCTTCTCGGTAGCAGGGGGCCTTGCGACCAAGCTTACTCAGTTCATGGTAGTTAGCGCTCCATCTTTATATAAAGTTTTCATAGGCAGATTGTGGATGCACACCATGAAAGTCCTCATACCACCAACTCCTCACATTCCCCTCGGATTAATGAGTAATTGAGATCAGAGTAGATTAGATCAAGGGTTAAAGGAGGCTGTTTTAATGGTATAACGGACTGGGGGTGTTACTGTTAAAACGGATTGTAATGGCCAGGGGCAAAAATGGAAAAAAAAAAGAATTTAACGGAAAAAACGCACTGAAACTCAAAATTCGAAATTGATAATTTCAAAACGAAAAAAAACAGCATTTAACTGCCGTTTCTTTCCACAATTTTCCAGAATTTAACGGCTGTTAAAACAATTTTAACGGCCGTTAAATTCAAGCGTCAAAACAGGTTTGATTGATTTTTACGGTAACAGGCTTGGGGCGTTACTATTTAAAGGGACGTTTTTAAAACCATGGATTAGATATCTTCAAAGAAGTGTTATGCTTTGGCCATACGAGCTGAACAAAAAGATCTGATAACCGATGAGACAAATGGCCCAGTTATAGACTATTCCGTCAGCATAGGCGGGCTCGGTCACTGACCAATAACAACTACAATTTGCTCATCATCCTTTCAAAGGAAATCGAGGGCCAATGATATTCCCCTTCAGGGAAAGTGATTTTATCGATGAATATCGGAGAAGATGACAACCCACAAACAACTTTCATGGGATTTGACTTACCAGAAGAGGAGACAGAAGAATCCTGACGTCTTTGCATGGTCCTTCGAGGATATACCGAGCATAGATACTTGGGTGGCTTGTCATGAATTGAAAATAGACTCCCATTACCAGCTAGTATGACAAAACTCAGACGGATAACACCAGAAAGGCTGCAGGCCATTATGTATGAGATTCTAAAACTGGTTGACATGAGATGCCCAAGATCTATTCTTTTTGTTTGATCGGTCACCAAGATCTGATTTTATCCCTCGAGTCTTGACCACGTGCATGACATATTTGGCTATTGAAGGGGAAAAAACCTATTTTAATATTATGCCACAAAAATAAGTATTATTATAGAGGATAAATTTAAGCACCACTGGGGATGTCAACCCATTGGGACATCAACCAAAGCACGGGACTGAACCCCGTGATCTCCCCCTTCCAAGGGAGGCGATAACATCTGAGTTACCACAGAGGGCAACCAAATCACGGGTCTGAACCCCGTGATCTCGCCCTTCCAAGGGGGGCGATGACAACATCTGAGTTACCACGGTGGGGCTATACAAATGGAACACCAACTCATCAACCTAAGCCTCTATTCAACAAGGTAAAACTTATGTTGCTCGACATAATGAAAGACGTAATCATGAATGCAAGAATAGTGGCCCGAGCACTTAAGTGGGCATTATAACTGCACATTGTCTGACTGCAATAGCATTTCAGAGTAAAGGTGCCTGGCTCGCCACAATGGAAAGTGGTTAGGCTGCACGTTTGCGTACAATTCAGCCGCTGGCTGCACCATACCATCGTATCTGTATTCCGAGTTCTTGCATTCTAAAAGTTCTGAAAGACTAAGGGTTCAATGAAGAAAATAGCTCCAGAATACCGGGCAGCAGCAAATTACTTGAGAGGGGAACTTAGGTGTGCCCAAGTTTGGTTGGCTTTGTTAGAGCACACAGAATGGCGACAAGATGCAATCTGATAACGGTCTCAAAACCATTCACATGCTGCACATAATACCGCCACACAGGATGAAACAAAAAAATTGCACGGGAGTGATTCATAAAGTAGTCCATTTACCAAGGGTATCAGATATACTGGACTCCCCATGATCAAAGAGGATGTGCACTACATGTATGGTGTACAGATCACATGGAATACAGTGCTCCTGACCCGTGAATATTTATGTGATGCAAATCAAATTATAAAGCTCAAACCAGAAACCACAAGTCAAAACTCAATCAACAGCTAAACTTGAAATATTTCAGGCTATAAAAAGGGGATTCAGTTCATAGGTGCTCATCTAGTGAAAGATAAAAACAAAATGCCATGTTATGGTTTAAGACTGCCATTACATCGAAGAATAAGAGGGTTGCATTGGGTGACCGAACTTGAATATTGAAACAAAATTTCATACTTAAAAACACCATTACTCTTACCTATCATTGGTGATTTCTCTCCAATTCAGACCTTGATAGCATATTTCCTCATTGGGAAATACATCTCTTTCTTCTTCTCTCTCTCCGTCTTCAATGATAACTGAAAAGATAGATGGTTGGAGAGCCAAATCAGAACCATATCCAAGTAACTCGCATATGAGCAGCTACCAGCTACAATACATTGACCTACCTCATGCAAATATACATGAATGCACACGCAAATGCACTTTCTAAAAAGTCTATATAGCGTGTTAAGATATGGAAGATCAAATCAAATGATGCCTACAAAGTATTGAGTACAAAATCCAAAACAGAACTGGATCCTTTGTCTGGAATGCCTAGAATACTACCAGCTGCCAAATGTCACCTACCATCCTGTCAGGCATGGTCAAATTAAAATGACTACATCGATCCTGAATGGTTCCAAAGCCCACATGGATAAACAACAGATGCATGCCATGTGTGCCTGGGAACAGAATATATCTTAAAAAGCACCAGGCTCCACAAGACAACTCCAAATGAACATCAAGAAGGGCATAACAAGAAAGCACTCTTGCTCAGTGTGGATGTGCTAGGAGATTCCACCCTCCAAACTTGAATGACAAAAGTACTCAAAGCAACTGTAAAAATCAATGGAGGGAGACAATCTTTAAAAGAATCCCAGAATGAAAAAATCAATTCTGTGACATGCTCAAACAGAATCAAATATCAGTGATTTTCCAAATCCTTTCCTTTCAAGATCAACTGAAAGAAATGAAGGAAAAATTCACTCAATGGTGCACAAACCCAGAGCATCTAATCAGCAGATGCATCCCAAAAAGGATGTAACCTCGAAACATCCATAGTCGCCACCCTGTGCAAACAGTCCATTCCTAGCCTCTAGGTACCCCTGAGCAACACTTCGCTCAGGTGTCCCCTTCGTATGACACGTACCCAAAAACAGCACAACCATGTAAATCCATGCTAAAATGGTAACCCAAGTCGAGTTTAAGTTGGAATAAGGCAGTTTTAAGGGAACATGGCATGCAAAGGGGAAACCCTCAGCAAAGTGTTGCACAGAGGTGCCTTGAGCGAAGGCAGACTACCAAAAACACCCACCCACCCACCTAGAGAAGCAACTGTTAGTCAAAATTCCCAGTTCTCCAAAGGGTTTATCACTACCACTTTATATTTGATTCTTAGTATCAAGAGCTTCTTTTTGACAACTGATAGCATTTATTGAAGAAGAAAAAGAGGGGAAAAAAACAGAAAGATTGCTGGATACATAAAGAAGGTCCTCTCTCTCTTCCACTCTCTCCCTCGTTATCTAACTCATTTTTAATTTACTTAACACAATTAGATTAAAAAATAAGACGGTAACAAATTTTCCCAGAGTATGGATATGGGTCCAAAACTAGGACTGGCATTGTAGTTAATATTATACTTCTTTTTATTAATTTATAAATTACTTTATGTTGTTTTAAATGCTACTTTTAATATAAAATATTCGGTTATGACCAAAGTTAAAAATATCATTCTGTTTCATTGTCTTGGTAAGTTGCCAAAACGAGACATCTCAACCGAGATGAAACGAGAAAATGTAAAAAACAGCATGGCTCGATCAATTTAACAATTTTTTAATGTTTAATTAGGCTACATATTTGTTTTAGCATTTATGTGTTATAAAAGATGCATATGCCATGAAAAAAAGTTATTAAACCAATTTTAGTACTTAAATTAGACTTACGACACGAGATGATACATTACCCTATGTATCGTCTCAGTAATGTACCGGAACGAGATGTCTCAACTAAGACAAAATGAGATTTTGAACCATGGGTGCGACTAAGCCATATATGACAGAGATCCTATACCCATATCCAAGTCATGCTGTATTTCTCACAGGTAGCCTAGGGGTTCAAAGGGTCCGGGTAAGATATGATAACACATTCTAAGTTGCTCGTGGCATTATCTTGCCCACAAGGGTTGGCTTGCTTACAAGAAACTGCGACTTAGATGTACAAGAAAGGGGTGCTTGGAGGAGCAACTTTACAACGATCGTCAGTGGCACATCAGTGTAGGTCAAAGGAAGATTTGAAGGTCAATGGGTGCTTGGAAGAGTAACTATGCAACAACCACCACCGGTGGCACGTGGATCTAGATAAAAAGGTAAGATTTGAAGGTCTACATGTTAACAAAGGATATGGCCTTGAATAGAATGACAAAACAGGTTCACACAGCTGACCTCGGTTGGAACAAAGCTTGGATTATGATCCCCTCAGGCAATCGCATTTTGTCTTTACATCATGAACATCCATACCTTTTATGTGAATTTCCCATTACTTCAGCAATCCCATTTTGGCATTTTTTTTTACTTTTCATCTATAGCATAAATACTTCCAAGTGTTGGCCATTAGATATAGATCTATTTACAAAACCTTCCACAACATTTAGTTGAATATAAAAATTATTCAGAACCATGATTGGTAGTTTGTACCATACCATCTAGTCGTTCCCAAATTATCCCATCCATTACCCAACTATCTTACTATTCCTGCCTTCCCATGGGCAACCTATGTGCAAAATAACTACAACATCACATGTGTGCTTTTTCTCTGATTATCGACAATTAAAACTACTGAAGAGGACACCAACAACGTGAAAAGCAACCAAGTACCTGATGTTTTGTGAGGCGCTTCCTGATTGCACGGGTCTTCTTTGGCCTAAGATCCAATGGCAGAAACTTCTTCTTCTTGTACACTTCTCTCAATGCAGCCTTTTGCTTCTGGGAGGTAACAGTAAGCACACGTGCAATGGACAGCCTAACCACCTTACTGCAGTTGCAGGGAAAATACAAAAGGTTAGCAGAGAAAAAACGAAAAGATGCAAAGTCGACGAGCAATCAGACATTGAGTAATTTAGATTAAAATACCCACATCTTCGAGAGCTTGTTAGGAGCACCTCCAGTGACCTTAGCAACTCGGAGCAACGCAAGCTCGGCCTTGAGCTCATTGAGCTGGCTCAGAAGCTCGGGTTTAGATTTGGTTCGGAGCTCATGGACCTTGATCCTCGCTGCACAAGACAAAATGATAGAACATTAAAGCCCTAGAAATGAAAAATTAGAACCCTATAACGTTGCAGACAGATAGAAATCGCAATTTCTGCAACAACAATTAAAGCCATGAAAAACGCCAATCATGAAACCCTAAAGAAATGAGGTGAAATAGATCCAAAATAACACATTAAAATTGCAGACGCAAAAACAAAGTGGAAAATGTACACAAAATCCAGATTCACAAATCCATGGGAGTCGCAGAGAGAATTAAACCCTAGTTCTTATCTTACCCATTGAAGGTAATCGGCTGTGGCGAATATAACTCTTCCTACGGAGGCCGAGGTAAAATGAGATCAATCGCTCTGAAGGAGAGAATTATTTATAGTGAGGGCCTCTTAGGGTTTCTCTCCCCTATGGACAAATTATGCCCCCAACCTTCTATTGATTTACGGAACACTCCATTTTCAGTGTCCATAATGCCCATAACTTTGGCCAGTTTGGCTGCAAAGCTCGGGAAAGTTTGAAAAAAAGTTTTAAGAAGAGTTCCCATCGCCAAACATGTCAAGTTGCTCAATAACTATTATCGCACAGCATTTTCTAAGTAAACAAACGCATTCTTGTTTCCTCGACCCATGAAAATAGGGGGTTGCGCGGGGCTCAAATGGCACATGCTACCTGATATTTAGATTACATGATACATGGGTCTACATGGCACATGGGACCCTGATAGTGAGGCACTGATCGTGGGGCCTACTTGGTATGTAGGACTCGCAAATACTCAAACTAGAACTGTGCAGTATTTATTTTACACAATATTGATTTTTTATATTGCGCATATTTTCAAATTAAATAAAGGGAATTTTTGACATACCCCCCCCCCCCCACCCCACAATTTGAAAAAGCTGACATACCCCCCTATGACTCGGTCCATGGTCATTTGACCAGGGTTGACCTGAGTTGACTACCAAATTTTTTTACTAAATGACAAAAATGCCGTTGTCTTCAACCTTTGACACAAGGGTTTGAGAAAAAATCCAAACCCCACAAACGGCTATGGTGGACGGCCAGCCAAGGGATTCCAATGGGTTGACCGCCCATCACCGGTGACCATCCCTCGGAGGCTCATGGTCAGCCGGCCACCACTCCGGTAATAATTTAAAACCCAAGGTTAAAAAAAAAAGAAAAAAAAACACCATAAAATTTTAGTTTTAAAATTTTCATTAACATAAATGAAAATTAAAACAAGACAAAGCAATATATATTTTAAGCTTTTGAGAAATAGATTTTGGAAAGATGGGTTCTCTCAATTTTAAAATATTCCTTCATGAGTTTTATCTATTTTGTTTGGGGGTGTTTTTTCTTCTCAATATTCGCTTAATTCATCAAAAAATCGGAAAAAAAAATCTCAAGTTTACCTACATGGGTTTTAATTTTTATTTTTAATCTCCTCTTTCATGTTTGATTTGGGGTTTAGGTTTTGACCTAAACACAAACCTTGGTTCTAAAGCAGAAGAGAAGGGCACTTTCGTCCTTTATTACAAAATTTCGTAGTCAACTCGGGTCAACACTGGTCAAAAGACAGTGGACCGAGTCATAGGGGGGTATGTCAGCTTTTTCAAATCGTGGGGGGGTATGTCAAATTTTAAAGATAACATGGGGGGGTATGTCAAAAATTCCCTTAAATAAACTCAATTTCTTGGTAAACAAGCGTGACCTTAGTGGAAAATACATCTTTATGTAATTTTTGGGATTATACTCTTCCCTAATAGGCTGATCCTAAAAGAACGCTTCAAAATAGGGCATGTCATACCCCAATATCTGACATCCCGTATTTGTATTTTCAGGTTTTGATCCATGTAGTATGGAAAATACATCTTTATGTAAGACATGATCTAAAATTAAAAACATGTCAAGATATTGATCCATGTAGTATGGAAGAAGTCAAAATGGGTCAACTTTAGATCTTATATTTAGGGGCTATTTGTTAAACTGAAAATCCAACCCTTAAGTGTGAATTTCTTAGTTTTCAGACATTTTTGAAATTCATACGTGTTTGGTAACAAAAAAAAATGGTTAAAATAAATGTATTTTCAAAGATTTTTTTCAGCCAACCCGATAATTCACTTAATGCAGTAAGTGGATTTCGTTTAATTAATTTTTTCTTTTCCACCGAAAATGTCCCCCCGGAATATTTCAAAATGGCAAACTTGCCCTTAAGATGTAGAAAAGCTCTTCAACAAATCTCTTTCCATGGTCTCCTCCTCCTCTTCAACTTCTTCAACAAAGCATAGCCTCTCCACGTTGATCTCAACCATCACATGTATTGCTCTCTACCTTAGCTCCTCATCTTCTCTCTTCCCTTCTTCTTGTCCTTTTTGAGCAAAACCCCTAGGTTAGGGTTTTGCTAGATTTCTTAGAAATATAAATTTATTTTTTGGATAATCCGATATTCAATTTAATGCCCCTAATGTTTGATCATTGAAGATCAACCACAGAGAAAAAAAATTCCATATTGCACAAATAGCAACATATAACATAGGTTCTGATTGTTGGTCCTTTAAATGCAAAATTTCTAGTTTGATCTGAAAAAAAAAAAACTTTATAGTTGTTGATTGTTGATCGAAGTTGCTGATTAAAGTTCATAGTTTGTAGATCGAAGTTGCTGATTAAAGTTCATAGTTTGTAGATCGAAGTTGTGATTGTTGATCCGGAAAAATCTCGAGCAAAAATGATGGAAACATATAACTCTAAGTGTGGATGTTCTTGACCCTCATGCATGTGTTGGATTTTGATTTTTCTTTCTTTATGGATCTTAGATTGTTTTTTGACATGAGTTTTATTTGAAAACAGACTTTGAGCATTTGAGATGAATTTTATGATGGTTTGAATTGGTTTTGAAAGGTTTTCTTTTGGGCGTTTGGGGTTTTAGGGGTTTGGATCTTCTGGGTATTGGTTTCTTAAAGTGGGTTTTGAGGTAGCGTGGAGCGAATTTTTGAGAGATTGTTGGGTAGGTGTGAGTGGTGATTGGTGAGGGGTGTTCTTGTGGAATTTTTTTTTTTAATGGGCGGGGGGGGGGGGGGGGGGGAGATTTGGTTCCATTATTGGGTGTTGGGTTAGAAAAATGGGGGATTTATGTGAAATTTTTCATGGAAGTTGGGGAAAATGTGGTAGATTTGGGAGAAATTTTTGTGAATTTAAAGAAGTTTTTGAGCTGATTTTGTGTGGAGTTGTGATAATTATACTTTTGAGTGAATGTATTTTGATTTCGGCGCCAACATTCTCTAACAGGCTGCAAGGCTTAACTTTGGATATATTTTATACTGTTGATAATGAACATCTATTTGTGGGTTCTTTGAAAAAATATATATTTTTTTGAACAATTATGAATATTTTTTTATGATCCTGATTATGACGCTCGAGTAGAAGAGGTTATATTAAAGTTTTTAATTAAATATTATAACAAGCAAAGTATTATGAGAGAACCATCAAATACATTTTGACTTTTAGGCGCTTATTGTGAAGGAGCTCTTACAAGGCTCTACAACAATTTGCTTTGAGTTGTTAATGATAGATAAGCATGCGTTCATTAGTTTGTTTAACTGGTCCTGAGAAAGAAAATGACTTAAAAATAGTAGATATTTGATTGTTGAAGAAAAGATGACGATGTTTTTTTTATGACAATGAGTCATAACCTTCAAAATAGATTGGTCGAAAATCGATTCCAACACTCACGACTAACAGTGCATAAATACTTTAATGAAGTCTTATGGACCATGCTAAAGTTTTCAAAATAGATGATTGTCACTCCATCATTCGATGAAGATATTAGTAAGATCTAACCAATCATCGACTTTGACAAATATTTCAGGTGAAGTTTCATTATAAAAAAATGTGAATATTCCACTATTTATGGTATACTATTACACCATAATATTAATCATAACATTGGTTGTCTAGGGTACTATTGGCGCAATAGATGAAACACTTGTCCATGCACGTATTGTAGCAGATAAGCAAATACCATATTTGGGTAGAAGAAGTGGGGATGAAATCAAAATGTTATTGTTATTTGCAATTTCAACATGATATTTACTTATATGGTAGCTGAATGGGAAGGAGTTACACATGATTCAAGGGTTTTGAATAAAATTGTGTGTGATCTAGCCAACAAATTTTCGATGCTCCCTCTAGGTAATCTCATCTATTTTGTGCAAATTTATTAGTTACCTTTAATTACATGATAAGAAGACATGTATTGTTCTTATGTAGATAAATATTATTTGGTAGATGCCGTTTATACGCAAATGCATGGATTCATGGCACCATATCCTAATGTGCGATATTAGTTAGTTGACTTTCGAAGCGGTAGTCATCCTAGAGGGAAAAATAGTTATTCAACCATGTGCATGCAAAGTTGAGAAATGTAATTGAACGAGTTTATGACGTATTAAAAGCGCGCTTCTAAATTTTAAAATGGATGACATCATATTCTTTTTTGACCCAAATGAATTAGTGTTTGCATGCATGTCATTACATAATTTCCTTCGAAAAGTATCAAATGGAGATGTATTATTCCTTCAGTATGATGTTTAAGATGTTGAGTTGGAAGGGCCCAATGATTAGGAGAGCAATATACCTAACACATACGAGCCATTTGTATAAGCTCGACAAATGTTTATATCAAAGTTGTGAGATCAAATCACAAATCAACTCGTTTGAGTAGACTTGAGATACTTTGTTTATTTAATATTGTTTGAGATCATGTATTTTGAGTCCAAATATTAGAGGGCCAACAAAAAGATTATAAGAGCACATATGTCAAATAGCCAGTTTTTAGACATTTTGATTTATGCATACCAAATAAACTTAACACTTAATTTTCAGACATCATGACTTTTTAACCAATTTACCAAATATATTTAACACTTAAATTTCGGTATTTTATATTCAGCACTTTAAGCTTTCGATACTTATTTAGATTTCAGTGATAAGTTTTTAGTTTAACAAACGCAACCTTAGACAGTCAAAGTCAAATAAGGTTTTGGGCCTTAGATTTGGGAGGATCCATGCCATCTCATATGGTTTGGGTTTCAATCATTTGCATATGGATCAAGCTTTGAATTCAAACCATGTGTTATATTCGAGTTGGATTCGAATCTTGATCTAGGTGATCATGTTTAAAGTGGAATGAATAGTAGCTAAGCTCTACCCTCAATTAGAAAGAGCTAGTGCAGCCAAAAACACTAGTGCACACCTTGTATCATTACTAATGTATCCCTGATCCATATACCTAAATGTTCTCTATTGCACCATAGGTAGTATTGATCAAGGTCTAAAAGGGGCCGTTATCGGATTGGGGGTGTTACCGTTTTTTTGTCATAATGACCGACGTAATGGATTGTAATGCACAGGGCCAAAAATGAAAAAAAAAATGAAAAATTCGAAAATAACAGATCTAAAATTTAAAATTTGACTTTCGATTTTAAGTAAAATTTATAATAGAAAATAATGGGGTTTTTTAACAAATTTTTAAATAAAACAACGGTCGTCATTTTCGTTATAACGGCTGTTATAATGAAAATAACGGCCATTATTTTCTGAACATTAAAACGGTATGTAACATAATGGGGGAGGTCAGTTTCCGTTATAACAGCCATTATTTTCGTTATAACGGCCGTTTTTCAAACTGATAACATAATAGAAACTTGCTCAAATGCTTATGAAAGAAAAAAGAAGAATTTTAACATTGGCCTAATAGCTTTTGATAGGGGAATACACAATTTGATAAATTGCAATTTATTAAAATTGAGCTACTATTTAATAATAGTAGAAGATAGTGCTAGTAATAGAGTTGAACGAGGAAATAAGATTCATGTTGCTCCTAGCAATTTCCAAAGGAACACCTGTTTTGTTGAGTGGTCTGTGTTCCCTCTTTCCATGGGTAGTTTGGTCATTCTAGCGTTCTTTTAGGGGCATTATGTGTAATTTGAAAATTAAGGGAGATATTTGGTATTTTGGAAGAAGCATAAGATAGTTCGGGTAACTTAAATCCCGCGCTCTAAGCTCTCTGGTAGGGCTGCAACTTGGGCGGGCCTAACCCGAGTCCGACGGGCTCAACCTGACTTCGGGTCGGGCTTGAGTTGCATTTTACAGTACTTGGGCTCGGGCTCGGGCCAAAAGTTAGAACTCGATCAAAACTCGAGTTGGGCCCGGGCTGAGGCCTTGGACAACCCAACCCGAGCCCGACCCTAATATATATATCTATTATCTATACTAAAGCTCGGCACTGTTGAGGTCGCTCTCTCCATCTTTTTTTCACTCTTTTTTCCAAAAACACCCTTACAAAAACTCCCTCCACAAAACGTCTTCTTTACAGAGTCTTTCCCCATTCCAACTGTTCCTCTCCCGATGCGTCTCTCACTCTCCCCTTCTCTCCAAGAATGTTTCCCTGATTTAAGGGAATATTCCAACCATTAAAAAATCACTCCGCGACATTTCTCTCCTACGATTTTTCCGAAACGTTTCATCTCCCTCACGTTACGCTTGAGTCTTCTTATATAACTCTATGAGCTTTCTCTCACATAGATTTTCTCTATCTCCCACATAATCACCGTCATCATCAGCGCAACCATCAGCAAACTCGACATAATTGTCAGTTCGGACGCACTCCACTACGTCTCAGCCACCTCTTGCAAAAGTACCGCCTCTAGCCTCTCCGTCGCCTCCGACAACTCCAGTTAACCCAGACGCCTCTCCACCACCTCTGACAACTACAGTTACCCCACCCACTTCTCTGCTGCCTCTGGAAACACCAACAAACTCTCCGCCCGTCCACAACCACAAGTGAATCTCCACACCCAACACTGGTTTTGATGATGTCTCCACGGCCTACAATTTTCATCAAGCACCCAGATTGTTGTTACTTAAAAGGTCTCATTATTCTCTTCAGAAATTGAGAGACGGATTTTTTTTTTTTTTTGGAGTCAGGCTATCATACAAATAATTGGACAAAAATATTTCCTTATCGTTGTATCCTTCCCCTTTTTCTTTGTATGTTTGTTTTTTCTTTTTCGGCGGCAGTTTAAAGAAGTGAAAGAATAGTTTATGTACAGCGAAGCCAAGCCAATGACAGCCAACAATATAAACCACGTGGCATATTTTTAGAGGACACTGACCGTATGGATGTTTGGCCAATCCTTAGGTGGACCTACAAACAAAAATTCCATCTGATTAGTTAACGTTATTTCTAAGCATTGGATTGGAGTCAATTTCATGTGTTGATTTTAACCGTGGGAATTTTGAGCATTGTTGACCATTATTTGGAGTACTAGAATCCAACGGGCTTATTTTTGGTTTGCAGATCCACATAGGGATTGGACAAACATCCTAACGATCACCATCCTCTAAGAATGCCACATGGCTCATATTGTGGGGTGTCATCGGCTTCTTTCACTACAGGCTGTCAGCGAAGTTTTATTTTGTAGGTACGATCTCCAATCTCTTTCGATATCTACAACCCGCTGTGAAAAAATTGTTGTCATCCGCTCTAAAAATTCCATGTGGAGCACTCTTTTGGGCCCACTGATCATACGAATGTTTGGCTCACCAATTAGTAAACCTGCACACCAAAAATGAGATTGATTTGTAATTTCTAGCAGTTAGATCATTAGCACCAAAAGAAGAGCTCAAATCCAATGGCTAGGAATAACCACTTAGGTTGAGTTTTGGAGTCTTGGTTCACCAAGAGGTAGGCCAAATATCGATGGGGTCATTGGCCAAATATCCATGACGTCTACAACCACAAGTGAATCTCCACTTAGGTTGATAACTGTCAAAAAACAAAAACCAATGATTAATGAACATTGGCCAAATATCCTCACACTCATGTGATATTTGTGGTAATTGGGATTTTTCAGTATGCAAGGTTGATAATTTAGACGTTGTTGTTTCCATGTAACTCTTCTCCAAAAATTCCACATCACACAATCAATTGGGCCGCTCCTATATGAATGCTAAGTCCAATTCTGCTAAGACGCTCACATCCGTATGAGCCAAATGACATTCTTAAACACCACTACCACTTGGTTGTTTGTTCCATCCAGCGGCGGAGCCAAGAAGGGGCCAGGGGGCCACGTGTCCCCCTTAACTTTGAAAATCTTAAACAAAGAACAAAAAATTTTGAAATGAGCTTTTTATTTGTATTTAGTGCCCCCCTCAGTTTTAGTTTACTGCCCCTATTAGAGGAAGCTGACCGTATGAATGTTTGGGCAGTCCCTAGGTTGACCAATAGACAAAAAATCAGCCTGATTGCTGGTTTCAAACCATTGGCTCTTTGTACTCCAAATAATGCTCAATAATGCTTACATTTCACGGTTAAAAATTAACCTATGAAAACGACGCCAATCCAACACTTAAAAATCACTAATCAAGCTGATTTTTGGTCTATATGTTCAACTAGGATTGAGCCAAACATCCATACGGTTAGAAATCTCTAAGGATATGCCATGTGTCTCATATTGTAGGCGGTTCTACGACTTGATTGTGTCCCCCCTTGAACAAAATCCTGGCTCCACCGCTGGTCCCCTACACGACGCATGGACCAAAATAATATTTATTGTGATTACTAAACATTGAATATGATTTTTTTTTTTTGTGAGTTCCTTCATATGTAAGATTTTCATTTTTTTTAGTACAAGTTATTTTACGCATCAACCAAAGAATTTTACTTCAAATGAAACTGTTTTTTGACTTTTTCTTCACTTTTTAGAGATTTCATAATTTACAAATTTTATATATTTTGAACTGTTAAAAAATACGATTAAAGTCAAATTCTTTAATCTCTACTTTTTAGAGATTAATTTTATAGTTTACAATTTCTAAAATTATTGATCTGTTATCAAGATCTTTAACAGTTCAAACAAAAAAAATCCATTTCAAGTCAAACAATTGTGGGAAAAGTTGGATAGAGACGAATCCATTTTTTGGCAATTTTTTTGCTTAATTACTATATATATCTGATTTTTTATTTCTACACCCGTGCTAAAGCACGGGGTAATGACACTAGTTTATAAATATAATCGGTTCTCTCATCTCTCTCTCTTCTCTCATCTAATCCCCGTCAACCAGCAAATGCAGCTTGAATCTCTCCTTGAAGACAGAAAACTTCTTGAAGATCGGATCCAAATCCAAGGCAATCAATGACTTTCCGACATATATTCATCTCTCAGAAGATCAAATCTCTCATGTAAAACCTAAAAAATCAATTTTAGGGCTTTTGATCTTTCTCTGAATATGTAATTTAGGGTTTCGTATTTATGTTTGTAGGTTTTTAGGGTTTAAGATATTTCATTTGTAGTTGAAGAGGGATCTTTCAAAGACGAAGTTAGGTCATTTTCTAGAGGCAGTGAAGTCAGATCTGTTTATTGGATTGAAGCAGAGGGAAGGTCTCCTCTACAAGCTGAAATTAGGTCATTTTTTGTTTAAAATTTTCGGGTGAGTTTTTTGTTTTTGGTCCAAACTTAATTCATTTATTCGATCTATCTCTGATTATGCAAAATTGATTGATTTATTCGCAAATCTTGATGATACTTTGTACTCTTCAAAGACGAGAACCACTAACACCTGCAAGAGAAACATGAAAGGTAAAAGACATAAAATCAGTGTTTTGAGGTTTGATCTCTGTTCTTATTTCATCTTCTCCAAATTTTCATGTAAAGAAATCTGGAACTGTAAGTATAAAGCTTAAGTCTCAAGGTTGAGGTTTTAGTTTACAAAAAAAAAAAAAAAAGGTTGATCTTTTCAAAACTTGGGGAAGCACTCTCCTTGGACAACCCAACCAACCTGATGAACCCGACTAACCCGATCGGGTTGGGCTCGGGCTGGGTAGGTCAGGCCCGACCTCGGGTTGGACTCGGGCTCGGGTTGGATGGTCTAAAGGTCGGGTTGGGCTCGGGTTGATCCCCAACCCGACCCAACCCGCCCAAGTTGCAGCCCTACAGTCTCTGGGGACTTTCAAGCTATTTACACTTCCATGGAGTCGGCAGAGAGAAGAGAAGCTCCCACTAGACTCTCACATAGAAGAAATTAGGGTTTCAATGGAAAATCTTCATTAACGTATTCGTTTTTGGCATAGAATTTCAGTGATGGAAACCCAAGAAAAAACAGAGGAAACTGTCGTGAAGGTAAGAATTCCTACATCCTTGGATAGAATTCGTTGATATTCTCTTCTTATACACATATATGTTAAAATATGTTTGTTTTCGATCTATAGTGCTGTTGAATGCATCAAATCTGTTTTTTTTTTCGATCTTTAATGCTGTTGAACAAACCTGAATTATAGACAATTCACACGCGTACTTGCGATCTTGACATTTAGATCTCAGGTTCTTTTTTCCCCCTACAAATTATGTTTCAGAAATATCCAAAATTTCTATTCAATAGTTATCTGTTTCGATCAGTCATATATATATATTAGTGTGTAAGTTGGGGTTAGGCAGATCCCGACTAGCTAGCATTAAGAATATACAAAATTACAACCTAGCATATTTACATCCACTAGCACCATCCTCAAGTAATTTTGTAAGTTCTTGTTTGACAATTTCATTAAGCTCCCAAAACTTCCACTGGAGAGGACAACAAACAATCATTTAGGTTATTATTTTTCAAAACTAAAATACAATTGACAATATCATTAAGCCAGCAAAACAAAGATTTTTTTAGGGATTAAAAGAAGTAATGAAAGAGCAAGAAAGCTTTCCAGGCTTGGCATGTTTGAATTGTTGGAGGGGCATCACAAAGCTCCAGAGTTTGAATTTTGAAAGAATTAACAGTGAGTACCCTTGAGAGGACAAACACTAATCGCATTTTGTGGTAGTTAAACGATATTGTAGGTTCCTTACTTGTTCTGAAAATGGCTGGAACCCTCCCATTGCTGGATTTAGGTTTGTTTCAAATTCGAATATTTATACACAAATCCACATTTGCAGTGAGATTCATACTCTTTTATCAGATTCAATTTCTTATGTAAAGTGCCTCGAAGTTTTCTTCTCGAAAAAGAAGAAGGAAGAAAGACATGTTGGGGACTAATGTATTGATAAAAAATACAGCAACAGCAGGAGGGGTGCTTTGGTTAAGATTATATGGCTTTTGTTTTAGGATATGCTTAATATTTTGGAGATTCCTTCTTTTTTTCCTGCTAAGTAATATTTATGGAACTTGCTTGTGTTTTGGATGGCAAATAAAAAATTGAAGGTTCATTTTGGTAGATACCAAAGAAGATATATGCTCTACTAAGCAGTAAATAGGTAAAAAAGATCTTAGGCATCTATAATGGAAGTGGAAAAGAGCTATCAATAAATAGTTCGCTGCCTAGTTGTGCACATTAGATGATTTTTCCAGTCACAAGTTAGAACATTGGGAATTTGGCATTGTCCACAATTGAAGAAATGTTGGTATATGATCTTTCACCTTGTTTTACTTCAAGTAAATGTTTATTTTTGTTATTGAAATTATAATATTTTGGAGACTGCTAACAGCATTTGATCTTGAATCAGGTAACTCCAAGGAAGGCAGGAACTGTAAATTGGGGAACAGCCACGATTATTGGAGTGTTTGCTGGCATGCTATATGGAGGTAGCAAGGAGGCAGCTGCATCTGTTGTGAGTTGACATTTTTAAAGTCTACATTTTATGTAGCTGTTTTTTTCCTAGAAACTAATGTAGGCCATGTTTGATTACCAAGTGGAAAAATTGCATTTTCCTTAGGAAAACACAACTGTCCATTGTTAGATAGCCAGTATAAATCTGTATAATTTTTCCTAACAGCCATTTAAATCTGGATAATTTTCCTACTAAGCCCGGAATTCATTTCCCATCCGGATAGGTGAGAATTCATTTCCACCTGAACATACAATTTATTTTCTCACCTGATTAAAATATGTGTTCTCAGTTGCAAACAATCAGCCATTTAAGGCATATCCCAGATGTATTTTCTCGGGAAAATTTTCCGTGCAATCAAACACGGCCGTAGTGTATTTGTCTAGTCGAACAATCAAATGTTCTATATTCTCAATCTTCATTCTTCCCCAACCAACGCGCACACAGAAATAAAAATGGAAAGACCAGAGTGAAGACACAGATTGATGGATGTAAAGATGATTAAATGTTCCACAGATGAAAAACCCGACATTTTGAGAAGATGGGTCAAACTAGTATTTTATTATTTTTTTCTTTTATTGCACATAATTTTGGATCATTTTGACTCATTTCTTCCGCCAATGCGCTGCTTGTGTTGCATGAATACTTCTTATACTGCTTATTTTCTGCTGTTCACTTAAATCCTAAAAAGATTGTTTTGGATTTTTTTATTTTAGCTACTCCCATTTATTCAAAGTTAATTGATTTGCTGGATTGGGTACTTGGTTGACAATGTTATCAAATGCAATTCAAATTCATTTTGATGACAGTACTGCTAAGAACCTGTCTGTTGTCATTGCAGAGCAAGGATGCAGAAGTAATGTTGAAGCTCGGGAGCACGCCTGACAAACGTGAGCAGTACCGATTAATGAGAGATGCAATGGAGAAAAGGTTCGTTCGAGTAACTCGTGGCTCGATAGTTGGTGGGGTTCGCCTTGGAATGTTCACTGCTGCATTTTACGGCTTACAGAATCTGCTTGCTGAGAAGCGGGGTGTACATGATGTTTTCAATGTGGCTGGAGCTGGTTCAGCTACCGCAGCAGCATTTGGTCTCATCAGTAAGAAATCAAAACTCATCTATAATGCTTGTTTATTAGTGGTTTTCAGCAATTTAGTTTTTAAATTTCATAGAAATACCTGTAAAACCTCTTAAATTGGTAAACAAGCTGTACTTCCTGAATATTGTGTGTTTCTGATTTCTAAAGACACGTTAAAAATGCTCAAACTGCCAGGCTTTCCCGAAATTGCCATATTGAGGTTCTGTTGATATTGCAGTGGAAGACTGAATATTTAGGGGGCGTTTTTCTTTGTAGATTCTGTTGTGGTTTTCTTCCTCAAGCATCAAAGTCTGTCTCACATTTTTTATTATTCTCAATATATTTGAATTAATGAAGCATCTAATAATTGTAATAAATATATTAGCCATCAATGAAGCACCCAAAACAAATATTTATTTCTTTTCACAAAAATAAATAAGGATCTTTGTTTTCAAGAGAAAGTACCCAATTTGCTGATTTTTCTTGTTATTGACTAGAATTTGATAACTTGGATCACCGAAACAATTGTGTACATATGGCTACCATCTACGCATCAGTGCAGAAATTCCATACCTCTTGGATGGAGCCTAGTCCAAAAATCATACCAAATACATGATCCTAACCATCTGGTCGAGGGCTCAAACTTGGAGTTGTGATCAATAAGGGCACTTTTATCCAATAACCGATATGAGCCACATCATGGTGGGTTTTAATTGGATATTTAATGCCTTGGGCTCTGTGCAATCCAAATCACCATTAAAATAGCTAACGATTTAGATGACTTTTACTACTAAAGAATAAATGAACCCCTTTTCACTGGTTTTCCCATCCGTACTATGCCTTAACCCCTTTTTCTTGCTCCTCCTTGCTCCTTGATTTCTTTTTCTCTTGTTATTCCGTTTTTTTTAATCTTATGTGCAGAGAGATAAAATTGAAACCCCAATCGCCTCCAAATAGAATTTCTCTTCTTCCAATGAGTCTTTGTAATCGAAATCTTTTAACAGCCTGTAATTGCAAACAAAACCACTAGAAGCAACACAAATCATTTTAACGAATCAAACTGCAAAACGAGATAGACTGTTTAGTTATTGTTTTTTAGTCATAAAAGAGTAATTGAAGTCTTTTTTTGTTCCTTTGTTTACGATGCTTTGGCTTGTTAGGAGCCCGAGGAGATAATGAATATGAGCAGCATTATGTGTGTGTGGGTGGGAGAGAATGGGCGGGATTGTCTGATTGAAGTTAGTTTCAGGCTTTGACCCATGCTAAAGGTGGCCTGCCAATTAACAGTCTAGATCAATGCATATGGCTTCAAGGACATCAAACTACATCCTTTTAGGATCCAAACTGTCACAGCCTTTTATTTTCTTGTTAACCACCCACCTGGATTTATGATGGTTCAGGTTCAATGTCAGGAAAGGATATTATACATATTTTATGGAAAATGAAAAAAATAAAATCATGATTATTTCACTCCTATCTTTAAATTCATTGAAGTCGGGCCTGCTTAAGAAATAAGGAATAGTGGTCATTTTTTGTGGTTGATATTTATCCCTTTTTTTTTCTTTTATATTTCCAGTGCCAGGATCTCTCCTTTGGCGCGCAAGGAATGTGATGCTGGGTTCGGTTTTAGGTGCAGCATTTTGTTTCCCACTTGGTAACATATTCATAACTTTATGCATTGATTTATCTGAAGTAACATAAATTCCACTTCTCTGTATCCAAATATTAATCATTACCCTAGAATCAGGTACTCTAGAAGAATTGATAAAAAGAAACAGCAGTGTGTTATTTTATTAGTTTAGAACAACCTCTCATGTAAGTGGCCCTTCTAATGTTTTACTAGGTCAAGGGGGGTAATCCTAAAGTTTAAAAGTATAAGGGGGTATTACAAATTACTTTCAAATTTCAGGGTGGTGTTACTAGAATACCCTATATATTTCCTTATGTAGTTTTCGTATTGTCATTTTTTTTGTAAAAGAGTTTGTAAGCGGAATGCTTGAGTGAGGACATCATTATGTCCCACCTTATCCTGACCGATCAGTGCCATTCTCAAGGCGAACATACAGAGTGGTCAGACCCCACCTTTTGATAGGCTGAGGTAGATCTCCTATGAAAAAATTGACCAAATCATAAATCTTATGATTTGGTTAGTGACATTCTTTTGGATGGGTAGGATTAAAACTAATATTTATATTCAGCATTAGGGGGTTATTGAGAAAGGTAGAACTCAAAATCTATGGGGGCATCTCATTACAGGTTGGGTTCATCTGAAGCTTGTGGACATGGCGAATGAAGAGAGTTTGGCTGCTGCTGCTGAGTCAGACAACATGGGAGGGGCAAGGAGTGGGGTTGGTGCGGCAATCGAGAGGCTTGAAGGGAACCTGAGTAAATAAAACAACAATATTTTAAGGGGCAGACAATCTCCCCTTTTTATCCCATGGAACGAAAGCAAAGGGAAAAGGAGCAGAGAGGAAACTCAGACATCTCTAAAGAAATACACTTTAGATGGTTATACTTTGTATGCATTTTTGCCTTTTCTGTGGTTGCTGTTGAATACAAATTCCAATTTCATAAAAATGAGGATCCAGTCTTCCAAGTGTGTATCTCAAAGGATGGACAGAACATGATAGGGGAGTGAGGTGTCATTTTTTGTAATCAAAGGATTATAAGGGTACAAATGTCAATTAAATAGGCCCATTTAGGGTCAGCCAAGTATTCATGGTGTCAGCAGGCCCAAAAGAATGCCACACATCATTTTGAACGACACGTATCAAAGATCAGCTCGAATTGGCAACTTGGGTTATTGAACCTAACATGTAAGGACTGCTACTTCGTTTGGGGATCAGCTCGAATAGTCACACGCATGTATTTCTCTTCTCAAATTAGCCTCATCTAGGCATAAGGCTAATTTTTATGGCTCAGGCTCCAGGGACCGACCTTTTTTGACCGGCTCCAGTTACAGGACACTATATGAGCCACCTGGTACACTCTTAGAGGACTCTGACCGTATGGATGTTTGGCCAATCCCCAAGTGAACCTAGAAACCAAAAATCAGCCTGACTAGTGATTTCTAGGCGTTGGATTAGACTTATTTTCATGGATTGATCTCAACTGTGGCAATTTGAGCAGTATTTGAGGTACAAAGATCCAAAGGTCTGAAGTCACTAATCAAGCTGATTTTTGGTTTGTACGTCCACCTAGGGATTGGACAAACATCCATACGGTCAGAGTTCTCTAAGAATGTGCCATGTGGCTCAGGTTGTGTCCGGTAACAGGAGCCGGTCAGCCTAACCCAATTTATTTATATTGATCAGACTCGAGGATGGGTCAGATTGTATGAAGCCTCAACATTAGCCCAACCCAATTTCAATAAAAAAAAAAAATAGGCCAGAGCCGAAGCGGAAGCCCAATTACTGTAGAACCCAATCCAAGCCCGAAGTCGGGTTGAGCCCATCAGGCTTGGTGACCTACTCCTTAAAGAACACAGATTCTATGTTTTAAATATAGAAATGGTGTATTCTGATCGCACTCATAGAAAACAAAAATAAATAATGCAATTTAATTGATTAAATTACTGCCTGCAAAAATTTTCTAGGTCATTAAGGAAAAGCCACAAACAAGACTGGTCAAAACTCCTCATGCCTCAATTTCCCTCTAACAAGCACTGTCTTCTCATCTCTGCTGTGTCAAGATTTCAATAAGGCACAGGAAACCTGAACATGCGACTATCGCAGGACCTCCATGAAAGTGTACTGTGACTGCAGTGATTCGCTAAAAGCTGAAGGGTTCAGCAGAAGATCTGTATTGAAATCTCCCTCACGAACTCATGATTCTTCCTTGCCTGTTATTTGTGAAGATTTTGTGTTAAGGACTTCCATACAGAAGAATGTTGAAAGAATAGAACACAGCCGAAAGATTACAGAGGGAAAATGGATTGGGAGTTACCATTGGGATGATTCAGTAATGTGGTGTCTCGTGTATTCTTTTCTGTCCTTTTAGCCGTCTTAGCTGAAATCAAGTTGACAATAATTAGTGGTGCAACTGAAAATAGGTGAACAAAAAACATAAAAAAGGAAAAGATGAAAACTAACAGTCGCCATCATCAGGAATATGCAATTAATTGAATAGAATGGGGTAAAAAAAAACACTTGTCACTGTCAGCTTCAACCGACTAATAAATAATATCGGGAATGATAGGATTACGCCAGTCTTTTGTCCTACCAAACTATGGGGGCATAGTATACATGCTCATCAAACAAGACCACCCAATCACACTTGAGATCTCCTAGACCGGAAATAAGCCTGAACCATCTGATGAATTTGGTAGTCAAACGAAACATAAGCAACTACTCGGATAAAAAAAAAAAAATTAACGGTTTGACACTTAGGGCGTGTTTGGGTAGGCCAAAAACGTGGCCAGCGGGTGTTAGTTCAGACCCGAACTCGATAATAGCCGTTTGGTAACTGCGTGGGACCCACTGTTCATGCTAATTTTTTTCTACTTTTCTTTAAAAAACAGGACCGAAGTTGTCTTTTGTGAGAGTCGTTGGAACATCGAACTAGTTCTTTTTGAAGCCAAAAAATCGGGGAGAGAGAAACAGAAAAGAGACCGAGAGAAAAAGGAGAAAAGAGAGGAGGAGAAGAAGTCTACCTGGTTTGCTACTCCAGCATGGTCAGTTCTTCCCTCTTCTCCGGCAATGGCGGCTCCACCCTTCTCTTCTCCGGTGACAAAATTTGAATGTTTTTACACAACTTGTAGTTAGGGTTTAGGGTTTTTCTTCTCCGGCGGCTCCACCCTTCTCTTCTCCAGTTCATGGAGATTTTTTACACAGCTTCTCTTCACCTAAATAAACCATTTTCTCTTCGCATGCCTTGCTTTCTCTAAAGCAAGTTGTCTGCATCTAAAGTCCCTAACCCTACATTTCTTCTCTCCAATCATTTTTATCTCAAGATTCACCTTCAATGGCGACCATGCCGGTAAACTCTCTTCCATTTCTCTCTCTCTCTCACACTTGTTTCTCATAAAAAAGTAAACAACTCTGTCAAACCATAATTTTCATTTTTAATGCAGCTCTCTCTCTTTGTAATTGTTTGCTCTCTCAATAATTGTTTGTGTGCTTGTGGAAACAACAGCAACCCCAGATCATATTGTTGAGGTATCCTCATCTTTTATTTTTTTCCTCCCCAATAAAAAACCTTCTAATCCTATGCTTCATCAGGCTCTTCCTATTACTTGGAGTTGAAGAAGAAGGATTACAAGTTTATGGGACAATGTGAACCAAACATCTTACAAATTGGAACCTGATTATGGGACGATGTTAACCAAACAATGGGAAATTTAGAACTAGTTCAAAATTGACAAGGATCAGCCCTGAACTAGACTAAGGATGGCTAGATCCTACTAACACGATGTTCCCAAACAGGCCCTTAGGATCAATAAGAGTGGGTTGTGTCAGGTAGATATCCGAGGTAGAACCATTGATTGACAGGTCTAGCAGCCCCTTGCAGGTGTGCCTCCTGCGTACAGTCTTGTCCACTGGTAGTCTGTTGTTTTGGTTACATGTCTCTCTACATAAACCCATTTTGGGGATATGACCAAAGCAAATAAAACAGATGGATGTGATATCTTGATTTTTTTTCCTAGATTAAACTTCAGCACATCTGTTGACTGCCCCGAGCAATGTGATAAATCAGATGTTTGCAATTCATGTGATTGGGTTGATTTTAATACCGACTATATTGCTATGTCATAAGGCTCTTAGGTCCATGGGATGGGGAACTTAGCATCAGGTTAGCTAATTAGTGCCAATAGAAGAGAACAGAACCAGACATACCTTTAAACTTCCTTTTCTTGTTAGCTCTCCTCCGCTTCCTCTCTTCTTGTGTTAGCTCTGTTTCTTCTTTAATCTCTCCTTTGCCAGTAAACACCTCTTCAGGAGCCAGCATAGCTGCATCTGAGACAGCCACAGGTGCAATCTGCCCATGAAGGACAAACAATGTGTTAATTTACTGTTATCTTAATCCAAAATCTTTGGACTATACAGACTATACCACCTGATCAAAATAAAATCTGAATTTTCAAAATTTGACAAGGGGATCTCTATACCTCTTCCATTGCTAGAGCAGGAACGTTTGCTTGTATGGACATATCCTCGATAATCTGTCCAAGGTGGCAAACGATAGATAAATATCGAGAAATTCCTGGAAAGTTCAATTAAATATCACCACAAAGTGATAATAACAGGAGCATACCGGCTTCGGGGTGAAGTGGAAATGAGACAGTGCGTCCAGCTTTAAGCAAAGTTTCTTAAATAGCAGACTAGCCTGATCAATTTAAAAAACAATAAGTTTATATATTGTTTATGCAAATCTAATTTCCTCATAACTCAGTACAACATGGAAGCAAAGCACAAAAGCAAAGAAATAAAAATCAAAGACGAATCAAAATCTAATGGTTTTCTCTTTCCATGCAAGCTCCACATTGTAATTGCTGCTCAAAAACCACCACAACTGCTTGATGAACTTGTATTACTGATAGAAAGAAAAAGAATTCAGAAAAAGAAAGAGAGAATAAACACCATCTGCTCATTCCAGAATCTCCCTGTATTGGTCCCATACTACCATGATAATGACCAAGTGCAGGTGCGGTTATAAAAAAAAGTGAGGACTTTTGGCGTGATGATAATTAATGGGAAAAAGGAATAACTTATCAAAAAAAAAAAGGGAAAAAGGAATATTGTCAGGTGTACAAATCATTGTTTTGATATGGAATTGTGTAAACAAAATGCATCTATTTATCTATAAAAAAATACATTTCTTTTCTTATAAATTATGCACAGTTACATTGGATAATATGCAATAACTTATAGAATATTTGTTGTGTGGACATTTGCAAGCAATCTAGAAACCTGCAACTGCTCCTGTGCTCCTAATTCCAACAACCACAGGGAAACCACTAAAAAGAGAAAACAAAAAATAATAAAGCATATCAGTAAAGAAAACAAAAATGGTGATGTTTGGGTTTGTTAATCCCTTGGTTTGTAAGTGTGATTTCTCTCTACAAGCATTTGAAAAGAGTGAAAAACATGGGGCAATGGGGAGCTTATGAGATCAACCCCATCCCAGACAACTTTAAGTGTTAAGAAATGAAATCCCTCGTCTCAATACGTAAATGTATTCAAAAGCAATAGTTGTGTTACCTGGCAAATAAACAAATAATTATTATAGGCCTGCTACAGAAGGAAAGAGATTGTGAAATGGAGGCCTAATAGTAAAGACTCGCACCTCTTTTTTCTGTTCATCGGAGAAAGACAGAGGGGCAGATGCCAGACCTGCCTCCTGCACATACTCCTCCTGCAAGAAGAAAAAACAGTTCTTTAAATTTTTTTTCTAATGGATAACAAATGTTACTGAAAGAAGAAACAGGAGATTGTTACCAAAAAAAATCCACAATCATGCAATCAATAGTTCAGATCTCATGCCTACAGCATCAAAACCACAAAACAGACAATGTAGCTCCCAAAACCCCGTCGGTGATCTATTAGAAAATACTGACCTCGTAAATTTCAGCAAGCCCCTTCTTGCTCTTATTCTCATCCTGCAGATATTAAAAAATTTCACAGATGAGCAAAATACTTCCTATCCTTATAAATATGAACTTCAAAGAATCTCTATCTGGTGGACAGCTTACTATCCAACAGCAACAATACGTACCAGCTCTTTAGTTTCCTTTGGAGCTTTAGATGGTAAGCTAGGTGCCTTCTGAACATCATTAAAATGCCCCTGAAATAATGTAGAAAGATAGAAAGGAACCAACTTATAAGGATAGTCAATCATCCACATTAGAGATTTTTAAATAAGATTTCCATTTAAACATAGTACAAGCAATGGATTCAAACAGAAATAGATGGTACTAGAACTACGTGAGATAAATTGCAAGAGAAATGAACAATCAAAATGCCCAGCAAGGTAAACCACTAAAACTATATTGATGGCCTGAGTGAAATTCAGAATAAGCATCCATTGGGAGGTAGGCACTGTCACACAACATTGGAAAGTCCAATGTGAAGTCATACACTTCATAGATGCTTTTAAAATTCATAACATCATAGATTTTACGTATTAATACGTTATCAAGTTAAAAAGAATCTTACAACCAAAAAGTGTCTTTTAAGGAGACAGGTTTCCTTAAGATATAAATTATTTCCTAGATTGCAGAAAATACCTTCGTGCAATTATGCGGGAACCATCTTCCCCAAGGAGAAACATTCCTATACATTCCAGGTACAAATTCTGGATGTACAGTTATGAAAATCCAAAAGCCTGTCATCGTTGGGTCACACATTGAAACAACTACTTCATTTCTTAAAATTCCTTAAAATAAATAAGAACTAAACAGCCAGGTGCTTCTCCTACTTGACATTATAACCAGCCCATGTGCTTGTTGTTGCATATCTAATTCTGCAAGTTATAGCTATTTTACAAATTTAATAGTAAGTGCTACCTGAACTTACTGAATTCAGAGTTTCCACTGTGACACCTAAAAAATACTGCGATCCCTAACCAATTTCAATGGGAGTATTATAGCTCCACATAGAAGTAAATTTATAAGTGAATTAATTCTAAAGTATACTGCATCACTCACGAAAAAACAAACACTTTAAAAATACATAGACAGCATAAAGAATGAGAAGAGGAAGGGATAGTATCTTTAGGTAAAAATGTGTTTCAATAATATCTCTTGGGAGTTTACCTCTAGAATCCTTTTCTTAATTAAATCTTCAAGGGATGCTGTGACCTCCTCCGTAATTACTGGAACAGGTCTCACATTGTGCTCAAAATCTAGAACAACTCCTAGTGCACTGTTCACTGGCCTTTTAGTAGCAGTTACCTGTCAACGAAAAACAGAGAGAATAAGGAGTAATCCACTTTTAAAAACATGAATCTCATTCAAAACCATTGGATGCAATCCTAAATGAGCAGATTAATTAACTGGAAGATTCTAGAAACAACATAGATTACCTCTCCCTGCATAGTCCATGTTTTAGGCTCCAAGTTCGCTTTCTCCATCTGTTCTATTTCAGAGTGGAGCTTCACAAGTTGTTTTTCATGGGTGGAAAGAGCTTCTTTCTTCTGTTAAAGAAATCACGTGGACAAAAGATATAATAGTAAAAAATTAACCATGTTCCAGCTAAGAGAAAGAAAAAGACCTTACTACAAGTATCAGTGTACATGCATTTTCCTAAAATGAGTATATAGGTATATTGAAAATGATACTATACCTGATCGCCAAAGCCCTTATCATCTTCTTGTTCGTCATCTGTATCCAAGTCTTCCGATCCATCAAGAGATTCGGGCTTTCTTTTTGTACTTTTTCTCTTTTTACCACCAAAGAAGTCCTCATATCTGAAAATAACAGATGTCAGAGCTGAGACTCAACCCAAGAAGATTATATGTAGGGGTGTCAATTTTACCCGTTTAACCCGGAACCGAATCGGAACCGGAACCGAAAACACCGGTTCCGGTTCCATATTTTTGGGAACCGATTAAAAACCGGAACCGGAACCGGAACCGAACCGACAATAATGGTTCCGGTTCTGGGTAGCCTAATATGGAACCGAACCGATAGGAACCGGTACCAATAAATAAATATAGTGTAAATATTCTAATATTCTCAAGATTTGGTCCAATAATCCTGGAACTGGAACCGGAACCGGAACCGACATAAATACATAATCGGTTGCGGTTCCGGACCCATCACTTTGAGAACCGGAACCATTAAGGAACCGAACCGATAAGAACCGGAACCGATTGTTCCGGTTCTAGTCACCTTAGGAACCGAACCAGAACCGACCCGTTGACACTCCTAATTATATGTGAATAAGACATAGCAACAAGTTAGACACATATGCGTCAGGGTCAAACACGGAGACCCCATAAAACCTAACACGCCTCTACTTCAATACAGTAATACCATCACATTGGAGGGATATTGGTAGAAAAATCTATTTAGCATAAGCATAGAATATGCAAAACTCTCTAACAAATAGGAGGTTATAAAAATCTCTTTTTGCAAATAATACTTGAAATTCAAATAAAAATAATAATTTAATCTCTCCTCCTGATTTTTGTTCTTGGATATCTGTCTAAGACATTTGTCTGACATGGCATTTTTTTAAGAAAATGGGGTGTCTTGTTACATATACCCACATATCAAAATATAAACCCAGTGATTATTGACCTATATTTCCTACCTGATCTCCCTTCTTCCACTACATCCCAAAGAGTAGTTCGACTCAATTTTACATATTCTAGATTAAGAATAAATATGTTTATTTAATCAAAGGAAACTATATTCTTTTCCAAATAACAAAGTAACTATAGAATTGTAGAGTGATGCAAATCATAGTTGCCAAAAAGACAAATGGGCGTGGGAAACAATCTGAGAAATGGAAACATGGAGGTTTTAAACAAAAGGGAATGAAAGACACTTAGAGTCAGCGACTCAGCTTAGAAAACAGAAGTCTGCTTCTACGCTTTTCATAATGTGGGCAGCTAGGGTTGGTTGGGTTTTTGACTTTGACTGCCACTGCAATAACCGAAGAATCCTACACAGTCCTAGAGCTTTTTATTTTGGATTTGGATTTAAGTTTAACAACCCATAATTTTACCTGATACAGGGAACGGGAAAGTATGAGGACGTCAAGGGAAATGAGTAGGATACGTCTAGGGAAATGCACTAGAACACATATTCTATTGAGAAACACACATTTCCCAAGCATTTTCCAAGCTTTACCACACTTTTCACCATGCATATCCCCTAAACTTTCCAACACATTTCCTGACTTTCAAGATGCCAGATGCACACATTTGGGGAAACCAGTTCATGTGGGAAGCACGCTGGTTTCCTTGCAACTACGATACAAACAAGCATAAAAAACAGTATAATCAAGAGCTCCTGGACATATTCTCAGAACCGAGAAGCAAGAATTTAACATGAACAGGAAAGGAATGTAGAGAAAAATAGGCACCTGGCGGTTCCCAACTTGTCAACCCCTTCATCTTCATCCCCATCCCCATCCCCATCAAGACCGAAACCTCCAATCTAGGAAAACAACCAGAATGTGAATGAAAAAAATAGTAGAAAAGCATGTATCCTGTAAAACCATATAATACAAAAACATCTTCAGAAATCCAAAATTCAAAATCAGGCAGAGCTTCCCTATTACCCACAACTTCCTACTTTTCGCTTAAATGTCACTGTACACAAATTCTCCAATTTCAGCAGTTCAAATGTTTTTTTTCTTTCCTAGCTAAACAAACACATAAACTTCAAGAACCTTCTCACCTCATCATCTTCCTCTTCCTCTTCATCATCATCGTCCTCACGGTCACTGGGTTTCTCTTCAGAAAATCCGTACTCCCTTGCCTCGTCCTTCTCCATATACTCTTCCAAGTCCTTAATCTTCAGAAACCGATCTTCGATGCCTCCATCACCATCACCTGTCTCCTCCTCTTCGTCCTCGTCCTCGTCCTCGTCCTCGTCATCAAGACCTCCATTCTCTTCATCTTCCATGTCTTCAAAATCCTCATCTCCTTTTTTCTCGTCGTTTTGAATCTCAGACTCCTTACTTTTCTGTTCTGCAACTTTATTGACGATTTCGCCACCGAAAAGCTTCGAAATTTCTCCCGGATTCCTCTCGAAACGCTTCAGTTCTCTTCGGAGGTTTGACATCAGAGGCTGTGTTTGGAGATCGATCTGCTGCCATATCTGCTCAGCGTCGAAACCTTCGACAAGGAGGCGATCGAAAGGAGATTTAGGGCAAAATGGTTGGAGAGAAGAGAAGAGATACTGAGTAGATGTTCGAGCTGCTTGAGAAAGCTCGGGAGATGGTGAGAGCCAGAGAGGAGGCTCTATAGATTTCAGTCTGCGCAGAGCTTCTAAGCCTCCTTCGCTAGGGCTCGCCATGTCTGTCTCTCTCTTTCGAGAGGGTACGCGAATTATGAAATATTTCAAGGGGTGCGTACTGCGCAACGTGCGCATTTACATGTGTGCGCGCGTTAACCCCAAAAGTTGCTGACGCATCACAATATCAGCCACATGGCATAGTCTTAGAGATTTCTGGCACACCTTAGGCGCGCGGAAGCTTACTCACGGCTGCCATCTGTGCTACTGACCGCATGGATGTTTAGCCCCTTTGGTGGATATGCGAACCGAAAATACCCCTGATTGATAATCTCTAACCATTTGATTTTGGTACTTTTTAAGGCGTGATTATAGCCGTTATTGTTTTTAAGTATTAAAACCAACGGCTACAAATCATAAAAAAAAAACTGGTTTTTTATATGAATCTCTTCTAAGGGGTGGGCTAAACATCCATGCGATCAGTGGGCTCCGATGGCAGCGGTGAGCAACAAAAATCGTGCTTCCTATACCTTGTTACATCACGACCATAGCCAAAGCCTAGGTGGACCTACAGACCAAAAATTAGCATGGTTAGTGATTTCTAATCGTTGGATTAGAGTTGTTATCGTGAGTTGATTTTTAACCGTGGAATTTGAGCATTATTGACCATAATTTGGGATAGAAAGACCCAAAAGGCTTGAAATTACTAATCAGGCTGATTTTTCGTATGTAACTCCACCTAGAGATGAGTCAAACATCCATACGGTCAGCGTCCTCTAAGAGTGTGCCACGTGGCATATATTGTCCGTTAGCAAAGTTCTACTATTTTTAAGCTCTTCGTCTGTGGTGAACAATATATACTTTTGTAACGACGATGGGACCCGCTGAGACTTTCTTCTTCGCAAATATCGGAGTTGATTATTCCTTACGGCGCATTTTAGACTCGTGCGTATGGACCAATTTATAATTTAATTGGATTATTGGATTTGGGACGATTAATAAGTAAAATCATAAACAGAGAAATTTCGGATTTTTCAGATCTTCAAAATCTCTCTCTCCAACGAAATTTCGAAGGTGAGTTTCCTACTTATTTTTTACTGTGGAAATTCCATTTTTTCTTCTGTTGTTTATGGATCTTTTGAACATTTGGGTTCTTTTAATTAATTCAAAACCCTAGTTCAGAAAGAAAAACCGATCTCTTTCAAAACCCTCTAAATTCAGCACGATTCCCACAAGTCGTTACTGGGTACTCGTATAAGTTTCGTTTAATTTCGGTGAACAATCTGATCTTTTTAAGTTTTCGGATGATCTATTGATAAAGAGGGGATTTAAGTGGAACACTGTTGCTTCAGTGTTGGATCCTCATAACTTTCTGGGAATTTTGTTTTATTTAGGTCCAAAGATCGGATCTTTTCGAGTATCAGATGAATAATGGAGATGGGACTCGAGAGAATTCCTCCGACGTCGCCTCTCCAGATCCATTTGATGAGTTTCCGCTCTGCGTAGACCAGAACGTGGATGCTGGCAATGCTTCACCTGCTTCTTCGGACTACTCCTCTTGTGGAGAGTCGGAGTTTGAGAGGTATTGCAGTGCAAATTCCGTAATGGGGACTGCGAGTTTTTGTAGTTCTGTAGGAACTTGTAATGATTTTCTGGATTCAGATTTGGGGTCTGTAAAGAGTTTGGGGTTTGCGGATGATTGTGTCTTGGAAAGTTTTGGCTTTCGAGGGAGGCTGGGGAGAAATTCTGGTGATAAGAGTGGTGCCACTTTGGGAGGGTTCAATTGTTTACCTGATGGCAGAATTGAATTTCAGAAAGAAAATGGTGGTGTTGCAAACGAGGTTTCTGTAGAAGAAGGGAGGGCATCGTTGAGGATTAAAAAATGGTCACAGTCATTGCTAAGTTCTGAGGCGAATTCTTCAACACTCGGGGCCATTTGTGCTGAAAATAGTGAGAATAGTTTGATGACATTGGAGCTTGGGAATGGGTTGGAGTCTCCCCAAAGGTCAGACTTAAATACTTCATTGCGCAGGGGTAATAGTGAAGGTTTGATGCCGTCAAGAGGTCAAAGTGGATCTGACTTATTGCCAAGTTCTGCTGAAAACTATACCTCTCAAGAGGTTATTGGTGTAGAAAATAATGAAGAAAGCTTGATTACATCAGGGGCCAGGTCCCATTCTCCACCGTACATGGCTGCGTGCGAAGAGAATTTGACTGAACAAGTACACGGGGATTTGAGTTGCTTCCATGGGTTAACTTCCGAATTTGGTGATCCATTTGATGGAAGGGAAATTGAAAGAGTGCCAGAGGAAGAAGAGGAAACCTCATCGAGATATGAACATTCAGATGGTGAGGATTCAATGTTTGATTGTGGCACGGATGATGAACGCAGGACTGATTTGTATAATAGGAGGAACTTACAATATCATCAAGAAGCGAAAACCAGAAATGAGAATCCATTGCTTATAAACTCAGCCGTGGCTTTTGGTTCAGACGACTGGGATGAGTTCATGCAAGAAACCGAGGAAAACAGTTTGGCCTCCATTCTGTTGAATAAACCTCAAGTGCAGCAACAAGAGCATCTAGACACTGAAAGAAATCAACTGAGTTCCGCTTTGGTGGCTCATGTTGGTGCTCCAAATTTTGGTGGATCAGAGCAAGAAGAAAATGTGAGAGATATACCTGTAGCTAGTTGTCAAGTCCATGGTACTGGTGAATCAATAGAAGATTTAGAAAGCTGTTTAAACATAAATATTTTGGCACAGGAGGAGGATCCACTCACACAAATGGCTCCGGTAAAGATAGGCTTGAGCATCATGGATAATGCTGCAGAAAGTGAGCTTCAATGTGTAAGTTGTAAGGAAGTCATTGGCCTTAACGAGAGTGATGTTTTAGAAAGTGAGTTATTTGGGAAGTCAAAACTTCAATTGGACCCTCTTTCTGATATTACAGTTAACCAGCTTTGTTCCATTGCAATGGAAGAACCTCGAGGTAAAGAGAGAGAATTTTTTGAAGACCAGAAGCCAAATGTGCATCTGCCAATGGTTGACGATAAACGCAACATTTCTGTGAAGACAACTGCAAAAGATTCTCCTGCTTCAGTAGACCTGGGCAAAGATCACCGTTCATCGATTGAGGTCAGTTAGATTGTTGTATGGATATTAATAGTAATAACTCTGTACCATTATCTAGTTTAAGTGGATTGCATCTACTAACAGTCACCAGACGGCTGATGTAAGTTTTGTCATTTCATTTCAATGAGTTACTTGCATGTCAACTTTCTTAGGACATAGGCCATGCACACGACCATGTAGTTGGCCTGCAAGTTGGAATTATTAGGGAAAAATGCTATTGAATGCATACTTATTAAACCTGTACTTTTCAATTCTGAAACATGCATCTATGAATCGAGACTGTTCCAATGGATGCACACACAGGCTGGTGCTCTTACAAGAGATAATCTACAAATAACGTAACAGACTCATATACTTTTTCAACATAGCAGGATTAGCTGTCACTCCATTGTGGTAATTCTTAAGCTTTAATATAATTTGTGTAGTTTCCTTATGTTCTTCACGGATGGTTTTTCTTGTGTAAAATGCACCGTAACAGTAAATAAATTTGGTATGGATGGTTTTCAAACAAACCTATGGGGATAAATAAGAAAGTAGAACATGATTTGTGATCAGAGCAGACATGCAGGTTGTGAGGAATGAAACATCTTTTATTTTGGAAAAGAAACCTGTATTGTTGAAGACTTTGTAGTAGGTCCTAAAAGGGCTATCCTTATTCTTTATGTTTTACATATCCATGGGCATGTAAATTAGAATAGATTCCCATAATTTATACACTTTGATACTTTATATGAAATCTTGGCACCCCAGTATTAATCATTAGAGTACTGCATGTATTAATACGAGCCACCTCTTGGATATGTCATCACCTCTAAAGAGCACCGATCATATGCTCCGAACCACCAGGTGGATGGACTTATCTGTGGACTTCTTGCTCATTTTGCTGATTCTTCCAGAGGAAAGTGATTAATTGGAGAGTTAGGTTTTTCTTGTTGGTGCAGCCTTTTGCTTTTGGGCCTCATCTAAGAGATAGTGTATTGATTGTGGGGTCCAAGTTGATGGGTGTGTGACAAATTGTGGGTAGAGAGGTGAGGCCCCACTATCCATGGTGAGGCACCACCACCCCACTCTATATTTCCTAGTGTGGTACCCCTCTCTGAAGCATCATCATGGAATCGCGGAACTTGAACTGCTTGTATTTAATCTATTATTTCACCATATTACACAGGTTGGGAATCTTGAGTTGAACGAATCCTATGATGAGGTTGTCCTTGAAATGGAGGAAATTTTACTTGATTCAGGGGAGTCTCATGGAGCGAGGTTTCCTCAGAGTAATAGAGTATCTCTATCCCAGATGCCTCAGCCTTTTAGGGATGGCAGCTCCACTGCATCTACTTCTGGTACAGATGATGCATACTCACTAATCCAAACCCCACCAAAAATTGATGGGGTTGAAGTGGTAGGTGCAAAGCAAAAGAAAGGAGACATCTCACTTGGAGAAAGACTTGTTGGAGTAAAGGAATACACAGTGTATAAACTAAGAGTGTGGAATGGCAAGGATCAATGGGAGGTTGAACGCCGATACCGCGATTTCTTTACTCTTTATCGTCAGCTGAAAACACTGTTTGCCAACCATGGCTGGAGTCTTCCATCTCCTTGGTCCCGTGTTGAAAGGGAATCAAGAAAGATTTTTGGGAATGCTTCTCCAGATGTTATCAGTGAGAGAAGTGCTCTTATTCAAGAGTGTTTGAGATCCATTCTGCACTCCAGATCACTTTACAATACCCCGAGTTCTCTGATTTGGTTTTTATCCCCTTGTAAAGGTGTTTCTGGTTCATCCATGTTAAATACACTTGTGCTTCAATCAACTTCAGGATTTACCGAAGGGACATGTACGGAAGGTGTATCCACTTTAGGGAAGACCATATCACTTTTGGTGGAAATTCAACCTCCCAAGTCTATGAAGCAGTTGCTGGAAGCACAGCATTATACTTGTGCAGGATGCCGCAAACACTTTGGTGCTGGGAAGACCATGATGCGAGAATTTGTACAGACATTTGGGTGGGGCAAGCCTCGACTTTGTGAATACACTGGTCAGGTGTTTTGTGATTCATGCCATACAAATGAGACTGCAGTCCTGCCGGCTAGAGTCTTGCATCTCTGGGATTTTACTGAATATCCGGTTTCTCAATTGGCGAAGTCATATCTGGAGTCTATATACGACCAGGTAATCTAAAGGTTGACACTTGTTTTTCCATGATATACGATGCTCTTGAGTTATCCACCATTTTATGGTAGTTACTAAATATGCTTAAGAAATAGCCAATTAAGAAATTATGCATTTATTTAAATATAAAATGATTAATACATGTCTATGCATACATACACATGTACTTATACACACACACACACACACACACACACACACACACATGTACATGTACATATACATATGCATTCAGTACATGTGTACATACATTTTTTTTTCCACAGCAGCTCGACTGAAATAGATTTCTCGATTGGGCCAATTTTTGACAAACCTTATACACAGTTGACTCCTGTCCACTAGCATGGTAGGATGCAATGTGGATCAGGACCAGCAGTCAGTGAACTTGCTTCACAGATCACATGGCCATTTTCAGCCTGATCAGGTGATCCAAGCCATCCAAATGTATAACATTTTACTTACAAAAAAAATGTTTTAACGTTTTCTGGATCGAGAAAAATTAAATTCTTTTGTATTGTTAGGGTCATCTGATCAACTTATGTTGTCATGTGATGTACAAGTGAGGCTCATTTATTGGTGAGTTTGGACCCCCTGTCCCTCGGACAAGTGGGATCTGCACATATTCATGAAAGCAAATCAATCTTTGTGGTCCTATGTTATCCTTATTTCGGGTCTTGGTAATTTCATAATTCCTTGGGGAATTTCTTCCTGCAGCCCATGCTCTGTGTCAGTGCAGTTAATCCTTTTCTATTTTCGAAAGTCCCGGCCCTGCTCCATGTTATGGGTATCAGAAAGAAAATAGGAGCTATGATTCCATATGTTCGCTGCCCATTCCGAAGGTCCATCCAAAAAGGAGTGGGATCTCGCAGATATCTTCTGGAAAGCAATGAATTTTTTGCACTCCGTGATCTCGTTGATCTCTCAAAAGGGGCATTTGCAGGTAACCACTTGAATATAAGCTTTCTGTTGTACTATGATTTGGTGGAGAAGTATTTTGTAAACTATCTGCAGATCCAATTACGCATGCATACAGGCATACATACATCAAATATAGAACAGCGTAATGTATATACTAGACTCTTATTAACAATATCTTTTTCACAAGTACTTTCTTACATCAATTTGAATACATCCAATCAAATTTTTGAGAACTTGTGTAGTTCTGAGGTTTTTGTTTTAGGGTTGGGATCGGGGGACAACCATTTTTGACAACCATTTGGCGGATCCACATAGCAGATGCATCAATGGCTGATTTTTGGTGAGGATGATATCTATGGTGAGGAGATCATCCTTACAAAAATTCAAATCATTCCGATATTCGTAGACTGGTTTAGAAGTTGAAGAATTATGGACCGTCTATTTTTACCGTGTAACTTGAAAACCACATTTGATGGGGTTAGAAATTTCAGAATGGGCTGATTTTTTGTTGGGGTGATCTATATGGTGAGAAGATAATCGTCACCAAAAATCAGCCATTGATTAATCTTCTATGTGTGTCCGCCAAAATGGTTGTCAAAAATAGTTGTCAAAAATGGTTGTCCCCCAATCTCGACCCTTTGTTTTATAATACGTTATAATTTTTGCAAATAGTTGTCTTTTTGTACTTTTGATATCACATTATATGTACAGTGCAGTGTTATGGTTTCCAATGGTGGCAAGGCCTTTTTTTCTTTTCTTTTCTGGGTGGGTAAGCTTTAGATTGGATTAACATCCTTATTGTTGCAAATTTGCAATGCAGAACGTCAACCAGTTGAGTTACAGGCTCAAACTCCAGTGCGATGATTGGGTTGAGAGAGCCTTGAACTCTTGAACTCTGGATCACTTTTTGGCTATGTAACTACAAGATTTAAAATCTTGGTCTTGTTCAGCGTCTTGGTAGGCTGACAAAACGAGACATCTTGAACGAGGCAGAACCGTGCATTCGAAAAATAACTGAACGAGGCAGAACCGTGCATTCGAAAAATAACAATATGTATCCATATTGATTGACATGAATACACTTCACATTTATTTGTTTTTAATACTTAATTAAGCTAAAATATGATGTCTGGTGAAATAATATATTTTTAACATGTGTACTATAAATACTAACTTTTAGTTATATACTTTATGGTACTTAACGATACAGTCCCAATCATTTTAGTTACTTTCAGGAACGAGATCGTCTCGGTTGAGACATTGCAAAACGGAACAATATAACCATGTGTATGAATCCATTTATATGTATGAGCTCACATGTTATATGTTCTTACCTTATATTCATTCTCATTGCAGCACTCCCAGTCATGGTAGAGACTGTCTCAATGAAAATCCTTGAGCACATTACACAACAGTGCCTCGTTTGCTGTGATGTGGGCATTCCTTGCGGTGCTCGACAAGCTTGTGAAGACCCATCTTCCCTCATTTTCCCATTTCAGGTGAGATTTCTGGAAGAAGAATGATAGGATAATATTCTATTATTATATTTATAGTATTAGGGAATCTCCGCCATAAACATGGCACAAGATGGAGGGGTTAGGGAAAACCAATTGACGG